>CM076900.1:32229061-33429061 GCA_039519145.1 Kokia cookei | reverse complement strand
ATTACCTTCATACTTTGTAGCATCTTCACCTTTGATGAGAAGGATTGAAAAAATGTAGCTGAAATTAAATTAAGAACAGCAAATTAGAGATTTCAGATGTATCTTCTGTTAACCAGGCTTGGAGACCATGTTGTCTTTGATTCATATATCTAATTTTGTTATTAATATGAGGAGCAATGGTTGTGCAGAATGGCCACCACCATTAGGTTGGCATGACACTGCATCATACGTTGTATTACCTGTGCTTCTTGTTGTCAGTCAATATGTTTCAGCGGAGCTGATGAAGCCGCCCCAGGTAAGTAGAACTCGTCTCATTACTTCCATTTCATTCCTATTTTGCATATTAATTTGTTAAGTAGTTTGAATCTTTCAAATTTTCTTTTGGCAGACAGACGATCCAGCCCAAAAGAACACACTTGATTGGTTACTTTTCATTATCCGTTCTGTTAGGATTATCGATTTACTGGTTGGTCTCTTTTAGCAATTTTATTGAAACCTATGGATTTAGCCCTATGCACTTTGCTTCTAGTTTAGGTTCTGGTTGTGTTGCTAATATATACTGCATGCAGTGGTTTTAAATGGTCATAATTCTGAAGCATGAATGGAGCACTTCATATTCTTGTGCTATCATTAATTTATGATGCTGTATGTGTGAGCAGGACTAGATCCGCCAAACTTCATTTTTTGTCTATTTTCTGCTGTTAATAATGCTCTTTGAGGTTGGATGTAGATATCTGATTGGAATTTGCATATATTAGCATAGAATACATAACTGAACTTGCATACGTTAGAATAATTGTCCCAGCTTCAGAGCATTTGATTCCCTCTGGATCTTAATTTTGAGCACTCGCCCTAATATCTCCACATAACTTTTATCTTCATTTGTTTTCATACTATGCTGCAAAATATGCATGAATCTCTGTTCTTTGTCTTCCCTGTTGAATGTAGTATAAACATGTTGCTTGTTCTAGCCTTCTAGATGAAATTGGTTACTTGAGCACTAGGTATTTTTCCCCCTTAGTCTAAGTAGTGGTACACCCAAACTTGCTGTTAAAAACTCAGCTTACCATTAAGTGGTGTAGTTTGTCGTTTCTGAGGTGTACCCTTTGCCAGGTTTTAGTTTCCCTTGCAAGTTGAATTCTATGAAGTCATTTGTGATGATAGTACTTTTAACTGTCATGTGTGGATCGTCTAAAATAGTCATTTAGGACAGTGAAGAAGAAGCAAATAATGACATTGAAAGCTAGTCATCTTTAGGCAGAGATGAAATTAATCTGCCTCTGCATGTTATGGCAGTATGATTACATGCACAAATTTTTGATTTTATGGTATCTGTTGGTGGGTTTGACAGCTGCAAGATCCAATATTGATTGAACTATGTAATGAAATCAAACAGTTCATGTGGAGCGTGAGTGCAAACATGGTATGCTATTAACATGGGGAGGCTTAATTGGTAACATGAGGGGACATTAACTACTACCAGACATGACTCGTCTTATATGCATAACTTAGTTTTACTGCAGATAACTGTAGTTAACTTTAAAATAGGACTGGTGATTCTCTTTTTCTTTACTTGAAGAATATATGTTAAACTGCATTACATATTTCTGTTCTAACAATCTATACAGGTATGGTAGGTTTGGCTTTACTATGTCAATTAACATACAATGTTTTTAGGCGTTTAGGTAGAAGGCTGGTATTTTTATGTGTTGGTTGATGCTTTCCTAGCATGTTACCGTTTGAAATTGTTTATGGTGAGGCTCATTCAAGATATATTGCAAAATCATGAAATACTCCACATCCTTGCTCCAAAAGGCCCATATTTTTCGAATGGTAATTGCTTGGTTGAGAAAATTTGATTAAACTGAGTAACTACTAACCTGACATTTTTATCTTGTGGCATGTCGAGCTAGCTGTTAAGCATGTCAAGCCTCATTCCTGGAAGGTTTTGTTATAGGGATCTGATCTTGCGGTGCTAATAGTTACACCTTCATCGCTTCCTCTTATCTGATCTGAACCTCTGTAGCATGATATTTCTCTAATAATTGATTTCCTCACTCATGAAGATTTGTCAGCAGTTCTTGTTTAAAATTGTTTCAGTCACCTTAGGAGCCACTTGTTGACATATTTACTTACAGTCACAGTCAAGGCCCGCATTTCCTTTCATGTGTGAAAGATGAGTGTTTCTCTCTGCAAACATTGGATAGTCTAACATGCATTTTGGGTAGCTGCAATTACTAGAAGCATTATATTGTAGAATATTATATCGAGATAGGATTACCTTCTGACCAAAGAAAACTGAACATACCATCACAAACAAAACTACCCTTTACTAGGTGAGAGAACCAGAACTAACTTTGTACGTAGAACGTTTAATACACAATAGAAGCATATACGAGTACATCAATACTTGCTTTCTCACATGAACCTTAGAAGTAAAATTCATTTTTGTACAAAAACCTACATAGAGACATCTGACTTCCATTCTGCTTTGTATCACCTTAGTGTTTAGATGGTGACCAGCGATTTTCGACTGGGTTGGGGCTGGATGAGGATTTATGAATCTTCTTCATTTCAACCTGTTTTTTCATCATTTTACAGTAGCAAGTAGTTGTTTAGTGAATGGATTTTGTTATAGTAGCTACGATAGAAAGAGATTACATAGAGGTTACCCAGGTAGGTAATGCATTTCTAACACGTGACCTCGGCATTAGGCTTCTAGGTCTGCTGAACTTGAAGGGAACTGTTGGCACCATAGAAAAAAAAAACATAAATTCATTAGAATTTAGAAGCTATAAGTAAAACCTTTTTCATGTAGTTGTATGCGATGCATTGAATGCTAAAACCGAGAAGGGGGAGGGGGATAGGGGGTGAAGATTGCCTGAGTCAAGAGCTTGAACACTGATACCGGATCCCTGGAGCTGATACTGTATAAGCAGAAGCCATGCTAGTTGAAGGTAGATCAAAACATGGTCTCTCATCTTATGTATAGGTAGTGACATATGTTGCATGCTTTAATTATCTTACAAGAATGAAGGAGCATTTTATTGATGCATTTTTCTGTAATCATAACCAAACTTGAAAATAGATTTAAGAATGTTTGTTAAAGGTGGTGGAGAATCATATGGCATTATGAACAAGTTTGACAAAATCTGTGTTCATGGTTATTGTGGATTCGACTTTCCTCTAAGTTATCATTTCTCCATCCATGATATAAATAGCTAGATGATATTAATTTATGTCGAGTGCTTTAAATCTTGCTGTCGGCGCGGGTGTCGGGACCCGCCAGTGAATTTTCAGATCTCGAGTTGATGTAGAGTATGTATGTATACTACATTGGTCAAATGCATGCAGGGTTTGTTCGCAGTGGCATTGATCAGCCTAGGCCCTCATCATACATATTTATAACACCAAATGCTATAATAAAATACATACATAGATATTAAGTTTTATGACAAAGAAAGATAAATAAACTAGAAAAAAAATGAGCAATTTATATACTAAACAAATGTAAAACAATGTTTTTAAAGCACATCAAAGATGCTTACTTCAATCAGTTTCCCTGCACAAAATGTTGGCTTTCGCAACAAAATCCATGAGCATTGATCAGCCTAGGCCCTCATCATACATATTTATAACACCAAATGTAAAACAATGTTTTTAAAGCACGTCAAATATACTACATAAAATGTTGGCATTGGCAACAAAATCCGTGAAAACTACCTAAGCCGACAGCAATTATAATACCGGTCCAATATTTTGACGAGTATTCAACGAACGAAATTAAGTACAAAGCCAATTATGTATCCTGAAATGGAAATCAAAACCAGACCCCGTAGGAAAGTTTGCATCCTTAGTGCACTTAGAGTTGGGTAATTCAGTCGGTTTTCTCCGAGGAGTGGTGCATTAATCACCTGGGTTCCATCCCAATACAGCAACCGGTCCCTGCATGCAACCACCGTCATTTTCATTCTAATTTCGGAATATGATTCAGTATTTCAAAGCCAATATATATATATACTTACACATGAAGTACATAACTTCTTTCCATTACACGATGAAGGGGCTTATCACCATTAAGTGTAAACTGAAAACGGTAAGACAAATAAACAAGTTAATCAGATAGTGTTTATAAACAAAATCATCGGTAAAACCAAAAGAGAGGCATAGAAAAGATGTTACAAATTGCTCGCCAATGTGCCTGTTGCATCCATTGCAACGGACATTCACCGCTGGAAAATTAAGGAGGAACCTACGAGTCGATATAGGATCGCTCTTCACATTGACACTACAAATATCAAGCAACCGCATTGATTAATCTATAATATTTATTCTACTTTATTACACAATGGAATGTAATGAGACAAGCATCTTACGCATTGTGGCAGAGGAATCTATTCACCCTCCCTTCTATCTGAAAAGTTTGTTTCGAAGTAAGATGACAACTTATAAAGATACGTATAGGTGAATATATCTGCTCATACGATGATTCTGTAAATAAACCTCACATGAACATTTTGAATCTTTATATTTTCATGAGAGAGAAAGAGACATAGTTATTACAGTAATGATGACGTTGTCTAAGGTGAGGAGGTGGTTTCTGCAAGTGCGGCATAAGAAGAAACGATTTCGAGTATTCAATCGATATCTGACAGGGCTTGTGGCCATTGGAATCCAAGAAACAAGTACTTTCAGAAATGATTTGAGCCGTGTCCAAGAAACAGCCATCGTTATATTATAAAGTCCAGATTTCAAGGGAGAAGAAAGCAACGAAAGGGTTCTTGGATGTGAGTTTCAATTTTCTGAAAGTAGAAACGGGAATGGTTTCAGCTCATGGGTTTTATATAAACAACAAGAAACCAGATAGATTGCTTCTTTTCCAGTTGTAACTGTCAAGATTGAAAGGGATATCGCGGGAAAACCAGCTAAAATTATAAACTACAATATATAAACGAGCTGAAATTATATAAATGACCCAATCAAACTATGTAACACAAGCAGCTGAATTATAATATAAACGAGGGACTGTGATGTCGAGCTGTACTGGACTTGTATGTTTCAACCAATTTCTCTTATCCCCCACAAAGGGCAAAGCTTAAAGCCAGGCCATGCAAGCTTGAGTAGCTCTACAGCTTCATGGCTTAAAAAGTAGTTGATAGTCTTTTTCTCCACCATTGTGTATATCACAATATTGACGTTCACATTCAGCTTCATTAATATACATCAAACATTCCTTTTTAATACAAAGAAGGCTGCAGCTCTAGTATGGGAAGAGGTTGTAAATACCCGGATTCGAACTCAAGACATGCTGGATGTCGCCTCATAATTTTAGGGTGATTGCATGAATCAATTGGATTAAGCCCGAGTTCCAGGAAAACCAGCTCTAAGGTACCGATAGAAGGCGAAAAGCGGGCACAATACAAATATCCCATATATATTTATGCAACAGAGAGCCAGTACACCCCATAATGTGAATGTTTAACTCATTTTCAGTGCCCTTATAAAATTAGATAACAGAGAAATACTAGTGGGAAATTGCGAGTAGTGCTTGTGATTGCTTCTCATAGCGGAAACCATTTCTCTTAGAGTCATCTGCAGACCAAACAAATATCCCGTGGAGTTTGTTCTCACTCTTCAGCCTACTGCAGGCGGTAAAGAAGCCGTTTTCCGGTGTCAAGCCACCGCTTCCGTCGCTTATAAAGCTGGCTAAAACCTTACCACCATTATAGTTAGAGTTTTGGGTGTTGAAGTAATTGATGAACTGAGAGACCGTTGTTCCTCGATCGTAGGCATAAAACTGGAAGTTGACATAGTCTATGAGGTCACCATAGCTTTGCCACAAGGCCTTGTAATGACTTTGAACATCATCATCGTCAAATGGAGCTATGGAAGCAAAAGAGATCACTCCATTATTCTTGAGGGTTCTTACAAGTTTCCCAATGCACTCAGCGAATGTGTCAGGATCAGCATTGAAGTGCTCATAGTCGATGTCAATCCCATCCAAGTGGTACTCTTGGATGATACCTGTGAGTGAAGAAACTGCATTAGAGACCCAAGAATCTACAGAGGAAGGGTCGAAGTAAGCATAGCCATCTCCCACACTGTCCCCTCCTAAGCTCAAAGCTACTTTAACATTTGAATGGGTGCTCTTGATGGAAGAAACTTGGGAAGGACTGAGGTTATCAGAGTCCCAAAAGACATTGAACTTCCCATTTGTTGGAGAAGGAGAACCTGAGGTGCTGTCATAGTCTATGGCAAATGAAAGAATGAAGTGGAATTCAACGTTTGAATCAATGGGAACATCAGTGAATTTAACGTTGTTGAATTCAGCTCCTATGTACTCTCGGAAAAGGTCCGAGTTCTCAGGAGCTGCTTGGATTGACATATGGCAAGGGAAGAAAACTTGGAAAACGAAAAGGGCAATGAAAAGCTTAGAAGACTCCATTGCTGCTGTGATGTAGGATTGGAGTTGAAGAATTACTCCCGTTAATATATATAGGCGTTAGAATGCAGAATACAAAGGTTTGAAGGCATAGGGACATTAATAATAAAGAAATGCTTTGTTTGCCGTTGTCGTAATTATGAATCTGGGATATTTAATCACAACAAAAAAAATAGGCTACTATTTTGGTCCTGGAGATGTATCACAAAATACCAGCTGGTATCTTCTTGCAGGGTACGACAATGATATTATTTTGTCTTGCTGCAGGGGCATGATAGTTAATTAAGACAAGAACAGTGAAATCTGCAAATTTTGACCTTTGAATATATGTTTTATGTAATATTTCAACAGTTTGTTGCTCTTAGATACCATAAGAAAAGTTTTCCGTAGATACTATTGGAAAAGTTTTCAACAGAGCCAACCTCGCATTTACAGTATTTTGATGACCATTCGGCCCTTAAACCAAAAACAGAAGCTAAAATGAAAAGAAAAGAAAACTCCCGTGCAACACTTGCTTTTCCTTGTAGAAATTGCTTAGAATTCACTATTCGTCGTTACAGACTGGCTTGAGCGTGTCAGCATAAGTCAACCGGCTTCCGTCCCAATACAGCAACTCCCCCCTGCAAAGCCCCCATTTTCATATTCAACTAATATAATAAATTTTATGTCAAGTGAATACTTAAAATTATTTCAAGAAAAATCTATTTCTATAATAATTAATCAAAAGTATTTTAACGTACAAATTAAAGTAAAGTGACTAAATTATATAAAATTGATGTAAAAAAAATTAAATCTCAAAATTTTAATATGATAGAGAGATTAAAATAAGAATTAAACAAGAAAAAACTTACGGATGCAACATAAACTTTTGTTCCGTGGTCGGCCCTATAGGCAGCCGGGGCAATCCAACTCCAGCCGCAAGGCCCGCAACCTGAAAATAGTAAATGAAAGACAAATTTATGTTAAATATGTGCAACCACAAATAATATATAATCAAAATCAATAATTATACAAAAAAATTAATTTATATTCTTCAATTTGATCATTTTTAGTTTTTACATTTTTTAAATTTTAAAATTTTAGTCTTGACACAAACGGCAATCGTTAAATCTATTTTATGACTTTTTTTATTAATAATATGTGAAAATAACAAGTTATAATGACATTACACACATGATAATATGTTCTTCATATTTTTTTTTTAAATAACAAAATTTAGTGGTTTTAATAGCTACAATTTGATCAAGATTTAAATTTCAAATTAACAAAGAATATAGATTAAAAATGATCAAAACTAATTTTATAACTCACGTATAATAACAAATTCTAACTAAATGAAAGGTATAGTTAATGCAAAAAAACTTACTAATCTCTCGCCAAGATATTTGTCACATTGCTTGCAAAGCACATTCATCATGGCGGAAGGATAGAAGACGGATGCAGGTCGGTTTGGAGGTTGTCGAATTGATAGCTTAGAATGAGACCAAGGCCATGTTGCAAGTTTAACACGCACATTCACTCTTTTATATCAATCAAAACACAAAGATTTCAGTTATGATAATTGTGCTATTTGAATATTACACAAATGAAATGTATGTAGTTTTGAATGATTGTATTAATTAAATGGAGAGATATATCTTACGGTTTACGACAGAAGATTCGGCTCGTTCCAGGTGACTGTAAAAAAAAATTTATTCAAACCAAAATCATTAAAACTCTTCAATTAACCCAAATCAAACCTTACAAGCAAAAAGAAAAAAATGCAAATATTATATTGTATACTCTTTAAAGAAGCCATGGAACCGAAGCATATATTTCCTGGCAAACTAAAGAATAAAGAACACAACCAAGAACTGAAACCTGGGCAGTAAAACAAGAAACTTGAGAAACTTGGCGAACAAAATGAAGATAAAAAACAGAGAGAGGGTTATTACAGATATGGCGGCAAGGAAGTTTTCGGACGACAGGACGTGGTTTTGGCAATGACGGCACAAGAAGACACGGGTGTCAGAGTTGAGATCGTATCTAATGGCGTCTGAACCACTGGACGACGCCATTTCAGTCTTGGGGCCGATTGGATCAAAGATTGCGGCTGACGCCAACAAAACGCACACCCAAAGTTAGTTAGATTATGAACCTCGGAGGGATGTGGAAATGTAGAAGAAAAGAAAACGGGAAAATGGGGTTCTTGATCGTAAGTTGTTTACCAGTTATGAGGTTCTGAAAAATGGGTTTAACGGAGGGATGTTGTTGAGTGAAATCAATTGAAAATGATTTAATGGGGGTTTATATAAACAAAAAAAAAGACCTCGCGGGAAATTAACGGTAAAAAACCAACTTGAAATGCTCCAAGCCTTTTTCAGTTATAAAGATGTAAAGGACCATTACACCATAGAAACCACAATGAAGGTTATTACATAATATTAGCGTATTGGATTGGTACGGTCATTGTTCTCGATGCATGATAGCGTGGATTCAGAGTATTATCTTTTTATTTATAGATTAGAAATGAATTATGGATAATTCTAAATATTGTCATAAAAAAATATACGACGATGATCGTGCAATATACACCATTTCATTAGTTGATATTTGCTGTTCATAAGAGAACGGAATTTTACAGCCACCCTTTTTGGATTTGGTTTTACGACAGGATTTTGATAGTGCAAGAAGAAGCATGGCATTCATATAGCCATAAACCATCATTTGGAGCAGTAATGTTACAAAACAAAACAAAAATGTAAGGCTTTCGAAGTCTGTTGTGATGGACACCATGGAGTTCCTTCATAACTGCACCACTTACGTGGAGATTGCTTCATCTATCTACTATCGTTGTAACTGTAAAGAAAGAATGCTGCATATATGATGGCAGGCCTCGTGTCATCAACTCTGCGTCTTCTTTCCTCTCTCTCCCCATCTCTTTCTCGTTAGTGTCCCTTGTCTTCATTTCATCCACCCAAAATATCATCCATTTCTTCTACATTTGGACTCAATCGTAGCAATAGCGAAGAGATGAAAAATAGGGAATGACCATCAAACACGTTATATATAATACGTATATAATAAGAAATTTAAAAAATATATTATAAACTGTCGGTTGAATTTTGATTCGATTATCATCAATATTATTATTAATGCAGAGAAATATAAATTTGAGTGTGCAAAAATATAAAAAAACATGTGTTAAGATATTTTTTTTTTAATTTTTTTCTACTTTTTCAATTAAAGTCATAGTTACATATGCCAACCTTTTTAAAGGGTACAGCGGGCTTGCTTTCCGAGATATATTTGTATTGGCTATGTGGGATTCGACGTATTGAATCCAAGTTCTTTCCGTGTCGAAAAAACCGAGTAGCCGACCGCCAAAAGAACCTTGAATTGGGGGTATATCGAACATTTCAACTTAATCCACGTGTCGTTTTATCATTAGCCAAGCTACTTTTTCTGTCTTCGTTGTCTCGCACGAGCTTCATCATTATTTGGAGCGGAGTGGAGCCCCAAAAAGAATGTATAAATAAATAATTAAAACCACTAAAATATTTCACTTCAGCACAAAAAAGAAAGGGAAAAAAATTCAAAAAAGAACTAGAAATTTATTATCGCACACAGTCTCTTCGAGAAAGCCCAATAATTCCCTCTCCCATTTTTAATTTTAGATATTTTTGTTGCCCTAGATTTTCTCTCTGTGAGCTCTACCTTGAGAAGAAGCCATGGTGAGTTTTTTCTTTTCATTTTTTTAATTTTTTTTCTGCTGTTTTCTTGTCCATTTTCAGTTCAAGTCTTTGTCTTCGATCTGTCTTTCTTTGACTTGCGTAGAACTTTTAATTTTTTTTAGATCTGATTTATTATTTATGTTGAACGTAGAACTCTGAGTTTCTGCTGATGGGCATAGTCTGAATCTTTTCTTTCTTTTTTTTTTTTTTTTGTTGTTGCTGGATTTGCATTTTGGTTTAATGATGATAGTTATGGATATTTTCATGCTTCGATTATTGTTCGATCTCCTTCTTGATGCTGTATTGACGTTTTGGATTGTTAAACTTGAATGAAACTTGAGAACTTATTATAGATAAAAACAATGCTTAACTTAATCTTCATGGATCTACCATTACGATTCCTTTGAAAAATTGTGTTTGAACCCATATACTAATAAGCGTTATAACTTAAATATGTTCAATGGATCAATACACTATATAGATTTTGAGAAATTATTATAGATAAAAAAATGCTTAACTTAATGTTCATGGATCTACCACTGGGATTCCTTTGAAATTTTGTGTTTGATTTGAGATATTAATAAGCGTTATGATTTAAAATGCTTGACGAACTGTTTATCGAATTGTAATGATTTTCTTTTTCTTTCTAATCCATCATATTTTTTGGCTTTTGTTATCTAATGGATTCATTTTGATCATTTTTCTGGTGTCCATCGCTGATAGATGAAGTTTTTTAAATTTAAATATATTGTTTAATTCATTCTTTTTTATCCCCACAAGCGGATGTGCATCACTGCTGAAGCGATTTCCTATTGATGACCTGTGACAAGCCATCTCAACTACTTTTATTATTGTTGGTGTTGTTGCTGCTTGACTTTATCACAAAGAAAGTAATCGGATTCATCTCTTAGAGTGGCCCCAGTTAGTTAATATTCTAAGATTGGGATATTTCATTTACACCTGTTAAAATTTTAAGAATGTAGTTTCAAAATTTATGGTTCATTTTCAAAACAGTGAAGAAAAAGTGGGAGGAACAATTTGGTTGACCTGGTTGTTTTGAGTCATTGATCCCGTCTTTATGTTCTTTTTTCTAAATGGGAGAGAGAACTCAAGAACATATAATTTTTTTTAATTAGCCTAATTATGATATCATTTCTTGGGAATTCTTGCCAGTGGGAGTGATCTCAAGTCTAACCTTATGTAAACACTGTTTGTGCTCTCTTTATATTTATTCTGGTCTAAATCCTATCATGTGTGGGTCTTGTCTAGATTTATTTTGGTCTATGTTTGGAGATATTCCAGTTATCAATCCATTGTACAGTTCTTGATTCTAATTATAGTTATTTGGATTTATATTATTTGTGTATGTAATTGTGATTGTTCTTGTATTTGTGCCCTCAAAAAAATAAAAAAAATCGGGTCATTGTTGTATGGAATCTTATGTATTCCTTGAACCATTCCATTACAGGCTAATGCAGCGTCTGGAATGGCTGTGCATGATGACTGCAAATTGAAGTTCCTTGAGTTAAAGGCCAAAAGAACATACCGCTACATAGTATTTAAGATTGAGGAGAAACAGAAGCAGGTTATTGTGGAAAAGCTTGGTGAGCCAAGTCAAAGCTATGATGATTTCACTGCAAGCCTCCCAGCTGATGAATGTCGATACGCTGTCTATGATTTTGACTTTGTGACTGCTGAGAATTGCCAAAAAAGCAGGATTTTCTTCATTGCATGGTATATCTTTTATGCTTAAAACTATTAGTGCTTTTGCGTATTATTCTCAAGCATTGTACATTCTAGTCATTGCTGTTTATTTGAAGGTCCCCTGACACGTCAAGGGTGAGAAGCAAGATGATTTATGCAAGCTCAAAGGACAGGTTCAAGAGAGAGTTGGATGGTATTCAAGTAGAGCTGCAGGCAACTGACTCGACTGAGATGGGACTTGATGTTATTCGAAGCCGTGCCAACTAAATCGGCATCTCCAAGTGGCAGGAATAATGGAGATGGTAAAATGCTTTCTGCTTTTTGTTTCAAGTGAAATGTTAATAGTTTGGTGGGGTGGTATGATTTTGGTTTGTTATTCAGATGTTATATCAAGTCTTTGTCTAGAACAAGTTTAGCAATTTCGATTTGAATCTTATTATTCTGTTATGCATGTCTCAAAGTTATCGGACGGAGTGTCTTACAGTTGAGTTGATAAACAAAAGTCTCATCTTCTTCGAGGGCATATGAAACACTCTTTTTTGAGGGTTTTCTTCCATTGCAACTTTGACCATGGATGGTTGGTTGGTTACTCGCTTATCAGGTTGTTTGCTCATACTTGTGAATTTTGCGGCAAGCCAGATGGGGTTTTGCTGTTTATAATTATATGATATTAGATTCGAAAACTCAGCCTAATCAATTCTAAAAAATAACAACTTTGCAAATTTGAAATTCAGTTTTTGTATTTTTACTTTTAAAATTCAAATCTAATTGATAATATTATTAAATTTGAAAATAATTTTAACAAGGTTAATAGTTAAATCAAAATTTTAAAATTTAAATATATGACTAAATATCTGAAAATTTTAATCATTTTAAAATTTAAAATTATCTTAAAAGATGGGAAAGTGAGTTAATTTTAACTGTTTTTGTTTGACTGAATAGTTGAAAGGAAAAGAAAGCATTGATTATAATGAAAATTTACAATGATGACTTTCTTATAAAATTATTTTAAAAAGAAAGAGAGGGCTAAAAGGGATTTTAAGTGTTTTTTTTTTTTTTTCTTAGTTTTCCTTTCCCTAGCTTTCTCCAAATTAGGGTAATTTTAAATTTATGATATGTTTACAGATTTTTCAACTAGAATCCGTAGCCTTATATTTGATACGATAAATTTTACTATTAACTTTTGTACTTTGTAGAAGTTATGATTTATTCTTTATATTATAATTTAATAATTTTTAATCTTTATGGATTAACAACGAACATTTGTGTTTAAAATTAAATTTTCAAAATTTGAAAAGTAAAAGAAATTAAAATGATTCAGTTAGAGAATATGGATTAAATTTACAACTATAAGAATAGTACAATATTAGAATTTGAATTTAACCAGACGAATTTAATTGTTACTATTTAGGTTATTTGGGTTAAGACTTAAATTTAAAATTTTTGAAAAATTAAGCATTAAAATTAACAAATTAGAAAAATACATAAACAAATTGATCAAATTAAAATACAACAACTAAATCCACCTACTTGATAAAAGCTCATTTTCACACTAAATGCCCCAAAGTACTAATAAAAAGGGGAAGTGAGATCCTTGTCGTGCTTGTTACTTCAATGGTTAAATATGCTACTAGTCCTTGTATTTTGATAAAATTTAAGCTTTAGTCTATACTTCAAAAGTTAAAAATAAATCCTACTTTTCTGATTTAACAATCTCGACCCAATCATTAACTTTGCTTGTATTTTTTTTTTATCAAAATTCATCAATTTAACATGATTAATGTGAAATAAACATGTTAACAAATTGACAGAAACTACCAACATCAATACTGATTGGACTAAAATTTTCAAATTGAAAAAGTAAGATGATTGAATTTTTAACTTTTAAAGTTCAGAGACTAAAACTCAAATTTTGTAGAAGTACAGGGACTAGCTACAGATTCTAACCTACTTCATTTTACAAATGATCAAATTAAATGGTAAATATTTTATTATCATTGAACGAATGGTAAGGCATTGCGTGAACTCTTTGCCATCCATCAGCCATATGCCACAATCTTCTCAGTTTACAAGGTACCCTATACAAGAAGACTAGTAATCTTAATCTTTTCGAGCTATATCGGACCGAATCTTTGCCTAAACTTCGTCCGACCGTCTTCGGTTTGGCAGTGAATGAACTTGTCCTTTACGAAGATAATCAAGTTTAAACCATGCATTCCATTAAGGCAACCCCCATAACAACAGGTCCCCGTTCCGTTTCCCTTAAAATTTTGTATCGTTAAAACCGTTTTCCAAGCAGATTACTGGTCGACGTTCTCATACGAATTCTTCAAACGATTTCCACGAGCAAGAATATCATGTGTAACCTTATTTGGCTTAACACCTCTTCTGAACATGTCATCGCGCAATTCGAATGCCTTGTTCAGTTCTCCAGCAACACAACAGCCGTGTATCAAAAAATTATATGCCAATGCATCTGGCATTATACCCTTATTTAGCATAGAGTCCCACAACCGAATAGCTTCGTGTAAATTACCTCTTCTACAGTGCTCGTAAATTATAGTTGAATAAGTAATACAATCCGGGAGAATACCGTTGTCAGCCATTCCAACTAAAAGATCCATGGCCTCCTCAAGTCTTCCTAACTTGCAAAAGCCACGGATAAGTATATTGTATGTGACTGTGTTAGCTAAAACTCCTTTAACAATTGCATTGTGAAGCTCTACAGCTTTGTCCATATTCCCTTCCTCGGTGAGCCAATCAATGAAACATCCATATGTTATCTGGTTCAGGCGCAAATTACTAACCAGCATTTCTTTACAAAGAAGCTCAGCTTTATCAATGAAACCTGCCTTACACAAGCCATTTATCAGAGCAGTATATGTAACAACATTAGGGATGCATCCTTCACCGATCATAACATCCCAGAGCCCGAACGCCTCCCTAAGATTTCCCACTTTACTGTTTGCATCTATCATGCTTGTATATATCACGTTGTCAGGGCTCAATCCTTGATCGTCCATCTCCTTTAGGAGCGCAAGTAACCTTCTTGTATCATGTTGTTTTACAGTTCCATCAATAAGTATGCCATAACACACGAGATCCATATCAATGCCTCGTGCAACCATCTCATGACAAGCCCTCAATGCGTCCTCTATTTTCCCTTCCTTGCAATAACCATGTAATAGTGCACTATAACACATCTCATTCAACTTAAGGTGATCTCTATGAAGGCCATCCAGGAACTCTTTGGCTTCCGACACTCTACCAACAGAACAAAGACCACTTATTAAAGATCTATAAGTATATGTATCAGGCACAAGACCTTTGTCCACCATTTCACCAAACAATTCAAAGGCTTTTACCATGTTACCGTCCCTGCAGTATCCCTCAATTAGAACATTATATGTCACCTCATTTGGCATAATGTTTCTCTCTACCATTTGACCAAACAATCTAACCGCCTCCACCATCATATTTGCACGACAAAGGCCAGATATAAGAGCAGTATATGCATAAGTGTTCGGAGCAATTGCCTTCCCTGTCATCTCATGATATAGCCTAAACGCCTTATGCAATTTTCCTTCATTGCAATATCCACTCAACAACGATGTGTAAGTAGTCACAGTTGGCTGCAATCTGTTGTTAATCATCTCATTGAAAAAAGACTCTGCTAAACTCAAATTCCCTAACTTGCAGTACCCACTGATCAAAGAATTAAACGGATAGACCGTCACTTTTATTCCCGCCTCTCTCATTTTACCAAGAAAGCTAAGTGCAATATCCATTTCACCTCTTCTACAAAATGAATCAATCAAAATAGAGAAAGTAACATCATTCGCATGCAAACCCTTGCTTTCCATTTCATTGTAAAGCAACTCTGCTTCATCAAATTTCCCATTTTTGCATAATGAATTGATCAATGCATTGTAAACAAACAAATTAGGTGCTAACCCAATTTCCCCTACTTTCTTTACCAAACTAAGAGCATCTTCAACCTTCCCCTTCCTCCTCAACCCATCAACCAGACTTGTAACTACAGCTTCACTCGGAATTAAACCCAACTTTATCATCTCATCCACCAACTCTACAGCAACATCAAATTGTTCCACTCTGCATGAGCCAAGGACTAACGTATTATACGTGATGATATCTGCTCTCAGTCCCCGTTTAACTAATCCATGCTTAATCTCAACTGCCTCCCACACCCTAAGATTCTTACAAAGCCCATGGATAAGCACATTGAACACCACCACATTCAACTCAGCCCCGTTCGACTCCATTTGGCGAATCATTTCATAAGCTCTAACAAAATCCTTCAATTCGCAAAAACTTCGGATCACCACCGTGTATATAAAAATATCAGGCCGAATACCAGCTTTCACAATCTCATCAAACACTTCCAAAACAATGCCAAACTGGCTAATTTTCGCTAAGTCGTTCAAAAGAGCACTTAGGGTCCTAATTTGAGGCAGCAAACAACAATCAAACTTCCTCATTAATCTAAATACCATTAAAGCATCAAAAGCTCTCCTATTCTGCACATAATGTTGGATCAACAAATCAAAACCCAAACTCGAATGGAACTTACATTTCTCATGAGCCTTCCAAAGAGCTTCAAAGGCCTCACTCGGACTCAACCCACGAAACAAAAGCGTCTGCAAAAGCGACGAGGCGGGCCAAAAGTGATTAGCGTTGAGTAAAGCGTGAATCAACACGCAAAACGACTCGGTCGAGTGGTGGAAGCCTTTGTGAAGCCCTAGGAAGTTAAAGAACCGTAAAGCTAACCTCGGGTCGTCCAAGGTTTGGATCAAGACTTCCTCGACGTGGTGGGTCTTCAGGAAAACGGCAGCGTTTAATGCGACCTTCCAGCTTTGCCTTCCACGCACAATGAGTTTGAGATCGGAAATTATTTGGGCGTCTTTGGCTTTTTCATCATTATCTTGAGGGGAAACATTGGGTGTAGCACAAAATCTATGTTTTGAGAAAATGATAGGAATTTTGAGAGGTCGATGAGATGGGTATAGCTTCATTTCTTCGAGTTTAAATGGGGATTTCCTTTCTGGGTTTCCACCATGGATTTGGAGGGGGCTTGCAAAACTGGGAGCTTTGATGAGAGAATTCGGCTTTCAGTGGGGCAGTTTGCTGCGATGGTTACGGATCAACCCGGGATGAACAAAAATATGGATCTTGAGATAGTGGGTATTTAGTCTAAGGTTTAATTCTTCTATTTGTCCTACAACTCCTCGGACTTTTAAAATTTAGTCCCTCTATTTTGAGATAAAGTAACATTTAATCTCTAACTTAACTTTTTTTTGTCTACATGAGTCTCAAGTGATAGCTTTTTCCAAATTAATCAATAAACTTGAATTTCCTTTAAGGTATACTATTTTGATACTCTGAAATGTGTCACGTCGTCTTTAAAATTTTTAATTTTTTTAATTTCTTTATAATATTTTTTATTTTTTATTTATTAGATTCTATATAATTTTTTAAAAATTTTAAGTAATGAAACGACAAAATTTCAAAAGCTAAATTGAGAGATCAATTTTTTAATGGAATCCTAGTTTAGAGATTAAATTGAAAAAAGTTGTCGATTTTAAAATTGATATAAAGTAAAAGAATTTAAAAACTTGTTTTGATTTATCCCTTTTGCTTTTAATTCCAAACTTTTGCATTGTTCGTGTTCGTTTTAGAGTCTATGTTTGAAGTTTGGGTTTGTCTCTCTTAACAGTATCGAATTCAATGATCGATTCATCGCCTTCACTTATAAATGCAATGTGCCTTACCATCACATTGGACGTTTGTTGATTTTCAATCTTAAACTTTAAATATTGAAAATTACATATATTCAAATTTAACAAAAAAATTACTTACAATATTATATTCTAAGTAAATACATTATATTTTAAAAATACAAAGATTAGAAGCAAAATTAAACCTGAATCCAATTATCTGAGCCCATAATCCCTAACCCACTAAAGTGATGACCTTGTAGGTCTAACCCACTTAAAATAATAATATTTCTAACTTATTCATGATGATCCACCTACATAGAAATACAAATCAAGACTATAAGATCGAACGTATATATCATAGAAAATTAGAATAGCTAGAGATCATTCTATTTAAAAGTGTCTCGTTCCTGTTCACTTGGCAATGCTAAAGTTTGGTGAAAGTATTGGTTTTTATGCATGTTTATGTTTTATGCTGATTTTAAAAAATAATTAAGGATTTAGGTCGTTTTTCTCATATTTAGGGAATAAGGTCTATTTTAGAGAGACAAACAGAAAACGCTTCTTGCAAGACGTATGTTCTATTTCTCAAAAAAATATTTTTGTGTGTGTTGGAAATTTGGTGAGAAGCATTTATTTGTATTTGTGTTTAAGGTAGACATTGTGATAGTTTTAAGGTATGTATGAATTAACGGTGATGCGAAGACACTCGGAGATCCGCATATTTCATCTATCGTGTGGACATAGAATCATTACCTTAGAAGCCCATCGCATTGCAACTTAGGTTCCCAATTCACATTGGTTATATGGTCATGGGTTGAATTATAACTAGGGCTCCTAGTTGACGGTGGTTATATAGTTACGGGTTGGAGTATAACTCGAGATCCCAATTGACAATTATTATGCAGTCATGGGTTCAAGTTTCGTGATATCGAAAGAGGATGCTACATAAGTTTGAGACCATAATTATAGAGAAAACCAAATGGGCTTTCCAATATAATCAACTTATTCTTTTTCGACATCTCTACCAAAGTAGTATCACTAACCTCATTGTCTGAAACCTGTGGAAAAGTTGGGAGTAAGAGGGCTTTCAGGAGGGAAGTGACCAAGACGGTGATGTAAAAGTTGAAACTCGAGTTAGGATAGCAGCGGTTGTAGTTATTAATAAGTTATTTAATCACAGCAATCGATGCTATCCCAAGTCGCGTTTCAACTTTTCTCCAACATCACGGTCACTTCTCCCCTCGAAAGTCTTATTGCTCATCAACTTTATCACATGTTTCAGTATAAGAGAGGTTAAGAATACTACATTTGGTGTAAATGGAGAAAATGAATAAATTAATTATATTGGAAAGCCCTATGATTATGGTCTTAAACTTATATATAGGGTCTATAAATCATATTCTTTTGATATCATGAAACTTAAACTCGTGATCGCATAATGACCGTTAACTGGGCGGTCGAGTTATACTTCAACCCGTGACTGCATAACCAACGTCAACTAGGAGCCCTAGTTACACTTCAACCCGTGACCGTATAACCACTGTGAACTGGGAGGTCGAGTTGCAATGTGATGGACTACTAAGGTGAAGGCTCGATCCTTACACGACAGATGAAATATGTAGGTCTTCGAACGCTATCGCATTATTGTGAACTCAAACATACCTGAAAACTGTCACACAATCTCCCTTAAACACAAACGCAAATAAAAATTATTTATTTTTTTTATAATTTTAATATATTATTTTGTTTCTTAAAAGTTTTTTAAACCTAATTCATAAATAAATATTTGTTATTAATTGAAATTAAATTGCATGTAATGAATTTACATGTAAATGTTTTAAACCGTGAATAAATTATTACTCGTGCGATACATAAGCTTACTCCGAAAGGTTTTTAAAAAGTTATCTAAACTTCTTAAACAAATTGTTTACTTTAGTCATATCTATACGAGCAAATAATTACATTTCTTCTAAAGGTTATTATTCCTTAGTGGTATAAAAATAAAGCTAATTAAAATATTGTGCATAAAATCACATAATATCTTATTTATATCTATTTTAAAATTTTAAATTAACTTAAAAAGATAGACCTTATTTAATAGAACATTGAAAATTTAAATCAATTAAAAATTTATTTTTTCAATGATTTAATTTTTATGTATGTTTGATAATCTAAAATAAAAACAATTTAAATTTTGTTTTTAGATAAATATATAATATTACTCAATTATTAAGCTAGAATATATCATAAGTTTGAACCTAATGTGTGACTCTAGTGGAAAAGAATATGATGTTCATTTTAAAATATCTGAGTTCGAGCACTTGTGTGTGCAAGGTATGTGTGCGGTGTCAAAGGATTAAGAAAGTATGAGTAGATGTTACCATGTAATCACACCAGTATATTATAAAACAAAAGAATATATTATAAGTTTTGTACTCTTCGTAATTTTGAAATTTAGTCCATATACTTTTGGATATCAAAATTCACCTCAGTTATTAACACTATTAAAAAATAATTAAATTCAGATTAATCATAACATCATTTTTTAATTACACGACTGTCAAATGAGTATTTTTTGTTTAAAAATGTGACATCGACAAAATTCATAAAAAATTAAACAATATTAACAATTAGACTTGACTTTCAAATCTGAAAAGTAGAGGTACTGAATTCCAAATTTGTGAAAAATATATGGACTTATGTCATATCTTAACATTTATACTACAAAACATTTATTATTAATATATTTATAATTGTAATAATATTTATTATTAAAATATTAATATTGAATAGTTTCAATAATATATGAATAATATTATTTAAAATTATTATTTTTAAAATTTATTATCAAAATAAAATTGAAATATTAAATAATTTATTATATGATTAGATATAGATAATTAATATGTATGTTTAATAATATTGAAAATTATAATATTTTATATTATTATATTATTAATTTTAAATATATAAAAAAATTATTATTAATATAATAATATTAAGCTTGACTTAAGTTAATTTTTATATAAAAATAAAATTATCAATAAATAAGCTTTTTTTCAAAAAATGACTTCTGCTTTTCAAAATGGTAAGTTATTTTACAGGAAAAAGAAAGCTTTTTCTCCGTTGATTAAACTGTTTTGTATGAAAAACACAAAAAAATGCATAAATCATTTTCCGTAAATCATTTTTAGTGAAACAAACAAAGTCCAAGTTTATTTTATGTTTAAAGTTTGATTTTTGTTTAGAATAAAATTAAATGTATACAAATTAAAGACAAAATGTAGAATTTTTTTTATAATTTAAAATCTATATTTATCAAACAATTAATTATATTCCATAATTAATTTTAAGTAATATATCAAATAATTTTATAATATAAATTCAATACTTAAATTTTCAACACTTATCTTTTCGATACTTAATTTTTCGGTTTATCAAACAACACATTATTTATTATTTGCCAATAGGGTTTTTTACTAATTGAATACAAAAAAAATATTTATATATCAAAATAATACCCCAATCCTATTAATAACCAAAATGGTATATTTAGTTAGGTAGAAGGCTTTCAAATGGTGACCCAGTGAATTTTTCTGGCACAAACTTTTTTTTATTTTTTAATTAAATTTATATATTTAAAAATAAAAAATAATATTATATTAGTGGAGGCTTTTGAAATGGCGGCACCTAAGGGAAAAAGTATACATGCAAAATATACAAAAAAAAAATTTTGACACAGATGAAGGGTTTTGAAGTGGGGGCATCCTTGAAGGGTTTTGAAGTGACGGCACCTTGAGGTTTTTTGTCACTTGTCTTGCCCCCATTGTGCCATATGTTTGTTGGTGTTTTGGATGTCAAAATTTATTTTGGGGGTTGGGGAATGAGGGTTTTATTTTGTTATAAAATAGGGGAAGGGGGACCAAACGGGCACTAGAGAAGAAAGAAAGAAGCAAGAAGGAAGAAAATGAGTAAAGAAAGAAGAGGAGAGAAATGTAATAAATTGGTTTTGTGTTTATTGTGAAATTTATTTTTAAAATTATTTAATTTGTTAGTTAATAGTAGTAATTTTAATTTTATTGTTTAATGTGGTTGATTTGTTATTATAATTTTATTTGTTTAGTAAGTTGATTAAAAGAGTAAAAGATTAAAAAAACTATAAATGTAAATATTTTATTGGTAATTTAAAATTATATTTTGTTTATTATTTTTTATTTTAAGTTATTTGTTTTGTTTTGTTTAATTTTTAATTGATTTGTTATTTTATGTTTTTATTTAGTTGAGTAAATTAATAGGAGAGGAAGAAATGTAAGTTTCGTTAATTTAATTTAATTTAATTTAATTTAATTTGATTTTATTTTATTTTATTTTTTAGTAAGTAATTTTATTTTGTTAGTAGTACTAAGCAAGAAAATAATATAAATTAATTTAAAAATTAAATATTAAAATAGGTTATTTATCAAAATGGTACAAAATAAATATTTATATATTGAATTGAAATATCCACCACATTTTCATAATTAATGATGTGTGGATATCATTTTGGTATATAAATATTTATTTTGTATCATTTTAGTAAATAACTCAATTTACAAAATTAAATTAAGTTATACTAACTATTTCTGTAAATTAACAGGGAGAGCTCTAGTATCGTGCACTGAGGGGTTGTGCGCAGGGCCTCAAATATCGTCCTCATGCACGTCTGCTTCCATACTTGCAGGATGCCGAATTTGGATCAGCGGCATTGATCCAAAAGTTTGAGTTACGGTATGATTTAATAAGTGTATTGGTGGACCGTTGGCGCCCGATGACCCACACATTTCATCTGCCGCATGGGGAGTGCAACGTTACGTTGGAGGAAGTTACACTGCAACTCGGACTCCCAATAAATGGTTTAGTGGTCATCAGCGTTAATTCGTTTCAAGAGCCATCAACGATGTGCAACGAATTACTAGGTCGCTCACCTAGTAATAACAACGATTTTACGTCGTTGAACTTTACATGGTTGAGGGCTAATTTTGAGCAGTTGCCCGAAAATGCAACTGAAATGGAGGTGATTTGGACTGTTCGAGCCTATATTTTGCAAATCAATCAGTAGGGGCAAGTACATCAAGTGGACCTTATTGTTATTCCTAGGTGAGCGACCTAGTAACTCGTTGCACATCGTTGACTGCTCTTGAAATGAACTAACGCCGGTGGCCGCTAAACCATTGATTGGTAGCCCAAGTTACAGTGCAACATCCTCCAACATCACGGTGTACTCCCCACATGGCAGATGAAATGTGTGGGTCTCTGAGCGCTAATGCTCCACCAATGCACTTATTAAATCATACCGTAACTCAAACTTTTGGATCAGTGCCGCTGATCCAAATCTGGCATCCCGCAAGTATGGAAGCAGACTTGCACGATGACGATATTCGAGGCCTTGCGCACGACCCTTCCATGCACGTTACTGGAGCTCTCCCTGTTAATTTACAGAAATAGTTAGTATAACCTAATTTAATTTGGAAACAAATAATAATTTCGTAAATGATCTAAGGAACGAATAATAATTTTATTACATTGATATTGGCTAGGTGTGTTTCCTCATTCACCGACTTTGCTATGTGAGGACGTTGGTCGTTAATTAAAGAATCCATCCTGTAACTTGAAAAAAATTTATCGATTAGTTCGATACATAAGTAATTAAGTTTTACAATTTTTATTATTTTTATCAATATAATACAAAAATAATAATTAAATACCAGAATGGGTTATTTACTAAATTTATACAAATAAATATTTATATACCAAATGGTATCCACACACCATTAATTACGAAAATGTGGTGGATATACCAATTTAATATATAAAAATTTATTTTGTACCATTTTGATAAATAACTTATTTTAATATTTAAAATTTAAATTAATTTATATTACTTACTTACTTACTACTCCTAACAAAATTAAATTAAATTAAAAATAACGAAACTTATCTTTCTTCCTCACCTTTTAATTTACTCAACTAAATAAAAACATTAAATAACAAATCAATTAAAAATTAAATTAAATAAAACAAATAACTTAAAGTAATAAATATTAAACAAAATATAAATTTAAATTACCAATAAAATATTTACATTTACCTTTCTTTAAACCTTTTACTCTTTTAATCAACCTGCTAAACAAATAAAATTATAATAACAAATCAATCATATTAAACAATAAAATTAAAATTACTACTACTAACTAACAAATTAAATAATTTTAAAAATAAAATTCACAATAAACACAAAACTAAATTACTACATTTCTCTCCTTTTTTTTTTTTCTTTTATCTCCTTCTTCTTTCTTGCTTTTTGCTTTCTTTCTTCTATGTTCCCGTTTGGTCCCCCTTCCCTTATTTTATAACAAAATAAAATCCTCACCTAAATTATTATCCCTTAACCCTCAAAATAAATTTTGTCATCCAAAACACCTACAAACAAACACACACACACGACATAATGAGGGCCAAACAAGTAGCAAAAAACCTCAAGGTATCGTCACTTCAAAACCTTCCACGAGTGTCGTCACTTCAAAACCCTCCATCTGTGTCAAATATTTTTTTCGTATATTTTGCATGTATACTTTTTCCCTTAGGTGTCGCCATTTCAAAATTTTTCACTAATATAATATTATTTTTTATTTTTAAATATATAAATTTAATTAAAAAATTTTGTGTAAAAAAAAATCCATTGGTGTCGCCATTTGAAAATTCTCCATCTAATTAAACATACTATTTTGATAATTAATGATACTGGAATATTATTTTGATAGATAAATATTTTTTTTGTATTAAATTAGTAAAAAACCTTACCAATACTTTAAAATATTTTTCAGTTAAATATCTTTAAAACATTAAATTAAATTAAAAAACATATCTACACCAAATATATGTTTAAAAAATCGAAAATTTAAAAATTTTTAACAAACATAAAACAAATTGTTTAAACAAATTTTTTATTTTTTTATTTTTTTTAAAGTTAACATTTTTTAAATGTTAAAACATATTACAATTTGTTAATAACAAAATTTATAGAAATTTAAAACTATTACCAATTATAATTATAATAATACATTTCCAAAATTTTTAAAAATATTTATATTGATAATTATAGTTTTAATAAAAAATTATTTTTATCCAAAACTGTTTTAAATTTAAAAACCTATATAAAAATATTTAAAACATAATAAAAATAATTATATTGTGTATTAAATATAATCATTTTAGTACTTTGTATAAAAATTATTATAAATTTTATTTTAAACTTTTAAAAACTATAATCTATTTAAAACATCATTATAAAAAAAAATGACATATACCGATTGAATACATTTTAATTAATAATATACACAAATAACACAATCATACATCATAGGGATACGCAAACTAGTTATCCATCTATTAGATCCGGGCTCATTAATCTGTGCGCCATGATATCTCCAATTTCCGCCACGTTTCCATCTTTGTTTCCCACGCTAAACTGTTTTAAGGCACATTTCCAGGCCGTCGATCCAAATAATTAATCCAACAGCCACAAGAACGCCACACGATCAATCCCCGTCTATCAAAATTTTCCAATCAAACGCTTCCATTTTCTCCTCTATACATTTTCCCTTTTTTGACAAACCCACAACAATCAACAACCAGAAAATCGCGCAAATTTCCTGATCTTCCAATAAAAAAAAATAGGAGAGGATCTACCATGGCGCCTAAAGCCGAGAAGAAGCCTGCTGAGAAGAAGCCGGCCGAGGAGAAAAAGACTACCGTTGCTGAGAAATCCCCTGCCGATAAGAAGCCGAAGGCCGGTAAGAAGCTTCCCAAAGAAGGCGGTGCTGCGGGAGACAAGAAGAAGAAGAAAGCCAAAAAGAGCGTGGAGACCTACAAGATCTACATCTTCAAGGTCATTAAGCAAGTCCATCCTGATATTGGGATCTCAAGCAAGGCTATGGGGATCATGAACAGTTTCATCAACGATATCTTCGAGAAGCTTGCTCAGGAAGCTGCTAGACTCGCCAGGTACAACAAGAAGCCAACGATTACTTCCAGGGAAATCCAGACAGCAGTTAGGCTTGTACTTCCCGGAGAGCTAGCCAAACACGCCGTCTCTGAAGGTACTAAGGCGGTTACCAAGTTTACTAGCTCTTGAGATTTGACCTTAGGGTTTAATTTCGCGGAATTCGAGAAATTTAGGATTAGGGTTTTATGGAATCTTAAATTGTTGTTGTTACATTTGTGTTGGTTAATGTGGTTTTGTTGTAATTATAAGTTGCTAATGGAATTTAGAGTAAATCTCTTTGCTTAAATGTTATTGTAATTCGAGTGTCTCCCTTTCGAAGATGGTGATAAATAACTAATAAGTAAACGATTGTTCATAGATCACAGTTGCTCAAAGTGGGGTGCATTGTATCTGCCATTTTTACAGAACGACAAGCGAGTCAATGATTTGATAATGATTTTAAAGTGGGCTATGTAGTGCGGCACTGTCTTATCTTTTAGATTTGTTATTTTGATCGAGTCTCTTTTGTCTATACTGTAGTAAAAGGCTTTTACTACTAGTTAATTAGATTTCAGTCATGTAATGTAAAATAAATTTAGATTTTATTGTAAATTTGGATGGATGTTATATTCTTGTATTTAATTTTATCATTATTATTGTTTTTATATTTGTAAGTGAAGGCATTGTTCATTCAACCTCATTTTTAGTTACATAACAAAGTTAATATATGTAATTAAAAGAAAAGATAAAAACAAAATATGATTATTAATGATTATAGTTTTTAAGGTTATGATTTTATGATCTCGAATTTGAATCTTGAGAAGGTTTTTCAAAATTGAATTAATGAATTTAATAAATGACTTAAGTGAAGAAGAAATTGTTTATTTTAGAATATTCGGATTTGAATACTTGTATCTGTAAAATATGTGTGTATTATTAAAAAATTAAAAAAAATATGAACAGATATTATCATGTAATTATATCAATATATTAAAAAATTAAACTAATAATCAAATTAATTAGATAATTAATTCTCGATTTATCTATATTCAAAATACAATTAAAAAACTCATTCGACATATATTAAAAAAAAAATCTCATTCGACATAAAGTAGTTAACACAACATAACAAAGCCGCCCAAGCAAGGCCATGAGCTGCTCTATTTGCTATACTACGTGTCCACTGGAAAGACAAGGAAACAAAATGTCACATTGCTTCGAAATAGTCCCGAGCGACAATACCCAATTTTGACGGCTTTTATATAAAACTAATATAAAATTAATTACAAAAATAACTCATTTTTATAAAATACGTAAATAATTTAAAATTTACCGTAAATATTAGTGGAGTCAAATAATATAACGTTACCAATATATCATATCAATAACTCATATAAAAAATCAAATTTTTGGTAAAATCATATAAAATGACGTTATCAATATAAATGTCATAAAAATATTGTAATTTTTGAGAAATAGAGGGATTTTAAAAAAAAATTCTTTTTTTGATAGAGCCATTCTAAATGATACCACCAGTTTCTCATGTTATGTATTTTTTTGTTTTTTGTTTATTATTTGTTTTTAAAATTTTAAATTTACTTTTTTGGAATCATTCTAAATAGCGTTATCAATTACTCTTGTGTAATTCTTTTTGTTTTTTTAAATTTTATATTTATTTCTTTTTGTAGCAAAAAAATTTAGGGTTTTAAAAAATAAATAATATAATTTTATTTATTATAAAACAAATAAAAATAAATAATAAACAAAAAAAAAGTTGACATATATCTTGAAAATTGGTGATGCCATTTAAAATGACTCCACTAGAAAAAATAAATTTTTTAAAGTCTTATTTTTCAAATATTTAAATATTTTCATGATATTTATACAGGTAACACCATTCTACATGGCTCCACAAAAAAAATAATTTTTTTATCTGAGTTGTTGACGTGACATGTTGGTGACCCCATATTATTTGACTCCACCAATATTTATTGTAGATTTTAGGTCATTTATATATTTTATCAAAAATAGATTATTTTTGTAATTAATTAATTTTTTTAGGTTAATTTTATAAAAAAGCCAATTTTGACACATCGTTTGTCAGACTACTTCACACTTCAACAACTCAGATGTAAATATTGTTTTTAAAAGATTATTTATTTATTAATTTATTCTTATTTATATGATATTTACATTATTTTGAATAGTTTTGGATAAAATATAAATATTGCAATTTTAAAATTATTAACTCTTAATTCGATTGGCATAAACATTGTTATTGGTGTAAGACGACGTAAATTCAAGCATGCTAGAGCGCATTTATCCTCTTATATTTAAGTATTAAGGAGGGATTATGGATAGTCCTATGTATTATATAAAAAAAATATGGTAATTTAAATATCTCATATTTAAAAAAAAAAGATAAGTTATTTTAAATTTTTTAAAATAAAATAAATTTGATATTTTCTATATTAAGTGATAAATAGCTATTTACCTACCTACTTATTATATTTAACATTTTTTATAGACAATTTTATATTAAGTAAAAAATAAAATGATTATCAAACACATTTAAAATATTAAATGATTTATCAAGTACAGTTTAAGTTCTGTAAAAAAAAATAAAGGGTAAAGTTGTTTTATTTAAAATTAATGGATAAATTAAACTCATTGTCAGTCTAAAATAAAATCTATCCTATTTTGGTCATTCTAATTTTTTTCTCGATATAATCACTCTAAATAAAATAATTGTACGAATTAATCGCTTCCATTAAATTTTTTTGTTTTCTTTTAGCAGATTACGGAAGTGGAACATTATCTCATTGAGTGATTGACATGCGTCATTTTCTTTTTTTGACTTTGGACTAGAGTTTAGGGATCTTTCTATAAAATTTAGGGGAAAAGTTTTGGACTAATTATAGGGAAGTTCCTAAACTCTAGTCAAAAGATACAAAAAAATATTATGTGCTAGTCACTTAATGTGATAATGTGCCACATTAACACTCCTTTAAAAGAAAATGGAAATTTTAACGCAGTAACTAATTTAGAGTGACCAAATTAAGAAAAAAATTAGAGTGACTAAAAAATGACATGCCCTATTTTAGAGTAATCATATGTGAATTTATCCAAAATTAATTTAATTAGTAAATCTACTGGTTGAGGCTTAACTAAGTTAACATCATTGTTATTGCAACAAGGAAGACGAAAGTTTAAGAACAATAATCATGTTAAAATATAATTAAATTATTTATTATTTTTATTAAATTATATTTAATAATAATTTTATTAAAATTTAATAACAATAATCATATATCTAAAAAAAATTTGCTAAGGTTATTTTAGTTATTTAAACCTTTTTTCTTATGCTATTACAACACCATTACATTCAATCAAACACAAGAATATTATTACAGCTTTATTCCATTCCATTCAATCAAACACAAGAATATTATTACAGCTCTATTCCATTCCATTCAACCAAACAACTGAATTATGGATTAGAGCTTTATTTCATTACAGTTCTATTCCATTACAACTCTATTCTATTACAGTTTTATTTCATTACAGCGAACCAAACGTAATATTAATGATTTTTTCTCTTATTTAAAATTTGGAGTTATTAACTTATTGGTAAAAATAGACTCAATATAAATAATAATAATAAGAAAACTTTAGTGAGTAAGCATATTTTACATTAGACCTTTAAAGAGTAATTAAGTATTTTTCAAATTATAGACGGAAGTGGATTTTTTTATTATTTATTATTCGATACTTTCCTCTAAGTTTTAATTTGGTTCTCAAGTTATGCTCGTTTTTTCAAAATAAGTGACATTTAATCAATGAAAATGCTTTATGTGTCTGATTTTTTTTCATGTAATTGATAATGTGATCGTTGATAGTTGAGTATTTATGGTTAAAAGTTTTAGTGCATATTTAAAAGTTTTAGAACATAAAAATTTTTTTCTTCTTCAAATGTTTTTATTTTACATATTTTTTTTATTTTATATAACTTATATATTATCTTTTCTATTTATAGAATTTAATAAAATTTTATAATTGTATAGATTTTTTATTTCTAGATAATATATGTTCTAATTTTGAATTTTTTTAGTGAATACTTGCAGCGTTGATTTTTCAAAAAAAAATCTATATGAATAAAGTTAAATCTATTTTGTCTTTATTGAGTTTGATGTACTAAATTAAACGGACATTAGCTAATCAGGTATTGATTGTAATGAAAAAGTTCTAGTTTTGGACATCCATCGCTTAAGTTTCAATTACATAATTTGTAATTCATGTCTATATTTTTTCTCATATTTGTTTTAATTAATTAATTTGAGTTAAATCTAATTTGAATAGTTGATGTAATTATAAATTCAATTAATTAATTAATTATTAATTGGATTAAACTATTAATTAGTTTTGCTTTAATTTTAAAAAATTTTAAGAAAAAAAATCATTTCTAAACTATTGATTTAAATCAGTCAGTACAATCCACAAATAAAAATAGTTCAAATAAATGAACGACCAAAGCACAGTTTAGGACCAACTCTACGACGTGGTCTTTAGGAATGGTAATGAGATGAGGTAGAGTGGTTTTTTTCTAGCTTGGATCCCAATTTATTTTATATCATAGAAAAGTTTAAAGGATTAAAAGAAATGTATATTATAAAATTTACTAAAAAATAAAAATTTTATCACATGCGTATGCTTGTAGAAACAATGTATTTAAAATATAAATGTATATTTAAAAATAATATACAATAAACAATAAAATATATTATTCAAAACTAATTAATAAAAACACATTATATATGTACGATATTAAAATAAAAAATAAATTAAATTGTAAGTAAAACAAAAATTAAACACATAAATAAATTACAAATACTAAATGAATACATAAGTTCTAAGTTGCTTTCGAGTTAATTTGTAACATCAACTCAATAAAAAAATAATATTAATATATGTAATAAAATTAAAATACATCTTTAATTGAGTGGCAAATTTTATATATTACTAATGCAATTGGTGCTGGTTCAAATCTCACAATATACAAATTTTTTTATTGTTTTTTATGAATAAAAAGTCTAAAGTATCCTTTAATAATATATATATATTTTTAATATGCTGGTGTGATTACATGGTAGTATCTGTTCATACTTTCTTAACTTTTTGAAAATGCACAAACATCTTGCACACACAAGTGCTCGAACTTAGATCTCCTAAGATGAATAATATCACCTTTTTCACTGGAGCCACTCTTTGGGTATTGAATAATATATCTTATTTTAAATACCGAAGGATGCTTTTTTAATTTCGCTAACTGTGTTGGTGATCGGTTGATTTGTTACACTAATTAAATCCGAAACTTAAATAATAGTACTAGCTTCTAAAGTCACAAGTGTTGCGTATGATTTTTTGCATTTAATATTTAATTATTTTTAAATATTATATTTTTAATTGCAATAGTTAATGTAAAATATTATTTATTATTTGAATCATTGAGTCTAATTAAAATATATTAACTTATCAATTCAAATAATCCAAAATAATTTGTAGGATACCTTAATGTTGGTCCCTAATGCTTTGTAACTTATGGTATATGAAGCCCTATAAATAAAGAACATATACAAGCTTATTGTATCCTTAATAAAAGTCGAATCATCATTTCATTTTTTTTTTATTCTCTTTTATTCATTCGATATTTCTCTTAATTTCTAATAAATACAAAATTTTTAAATCACAATTAAAACATTTTTAACATATTCAACCTACCATATAATTTTCCTTTAGGTAATTAATGCAAAGTAACGTTATTTAGCAAAACAACTAATTAACAAAGTTAAATATAATATTAATTAAGTGATAATATTATTTCTTGAATACAATTTAAAATCGAAATAAGTCTACAAATGAAACATAATGAAATTTGAACTTAAGATCTAGTTTTACCATTTTAACTAAAACCTTATCTAATATATATATATATCTTGCTTAATAAACTATTAAAAATTTTAAATCAATTGAAAAATAACTTTTTACACAAATAATCCAAAATAAAAATAATCTCATAAAATTTTTGTATAAAAAATGTGAAATATGATAAATAGATAAGAACTATTTATCACTTAATGATAATATTTTCAATTAATTTATTTTAATATTATATTATTTAATAAAAAATTAGATTTAAAATTTAACTTTTGTTTAAAATAAAATGAGATGTTTAAAAATTTAAGATAAAATATAAGATATAATTTTTTATAATTTAAAACCTATATTTATCGAACAATTTAATTATATTATATAATTAATTTTAAATAATATATCAAACAGATTTTATAACTTAAATTGAACACTTATTTTTTTTTAATATAACTTAAATTGAACACTTAAATTTTCATACTTAATTTTTCTAACACTTTTTTTTAGCACTTCATTTTTTTATTTATCAAGCAACATCTTACCTAATTTAATTGAATATAAACTCATTTGGGCTAATTTTTTTTCAAGAAAAAATGGATAAAATATTTAGAAGGTTTTTTTATTCTAGAGATTGAATCAAATTAATCTCTCTATTATCAAATATATTAATTTAGTCTTCGTATTATTAAAAAGAATAAACTAATTAAAATCACATTGTAACACAGTTAATGTTTACTGTATAAAATTTTTTTAAAATTTATTTATTTCAATCGCAATTCAATTATAAACGATAAATATTAACTTTATTATAATTTGATTTTAATTGAATATTTTTAACAATATAAAGACTAAATCATTAATTTAATAATAGATAGAATAAAATTTTTTTATTCAAGTGATCTCTCAACGCCAATGGCTGGGTTTATTTTGATGTGGTGTGTCACTACCTCACATGATAAGAAGTTAATTAAACGTGCTCTCAAGTCTCATTCCCCTCTCAAAATCTATAACAGCAAAAGAAGCCCCAAATCATCATCTCTCATCACGTTCTCTTCCAAACTAAAAAGCTTCCCTTCAAAAACAAGAAACCAAGCAAACATGTTCTCTTCGCTCAACTCAATACACCGGCAAATCACGGCCCGATGGCCTCAAATACTCCACGCTCTAACATGGACAGCACTGTTGGCGTCAGTGGTAAGCGTAGCATCGTTTGCTTCGGAGACCGCCTTTGTTTCAGCAATATCTCCTGCATCCCCCTTCTCGCAATCCTGCAACGTTGAAGGGCTCGTCCGGATTCCTTTAGACTTCCAAAGAGATAAATTTTGCTTGCCTGCTCATTTGGTGAAGCGATCCAAGGTGGACTTTTTCGTGCCCACCGTCTTCGCTGGTCTCGTCGTTGCTGGTTCCGCTTGTGTGGTTCGATCTCTGGGACTGTGGGACAGTGATTGAGATTGGTTAATCATTAGCAGATTAGTAACTTTTTTTCTGATTATATCTACAGGGGTTTCATTGCATCCCCAACAAAAACTCTGAAAATATAAATACTTTATCAAGGACTTGTTATGTCTACGAGGATTGAGGATTTTTTTTTTTTTTAATATACTGATGTGGTTTTATGACAGTATCTGTTCATATTTTTTTAATCTTTTGATAAAACACAAACATCACGCCTGAATCCAAGACTAACATTCTCTTTTTCACTGTAGTCACTTGTTGTGTTCTATTTTGCTGCAATTTTTGCTATGAATTTCTGAAATGGTTTAATTTCATTTCAGTCCTCGTCTCCTTAATTTGACATAATTCAATCCTCTATTTTTAACTATTACTCTAACGATCATATCTCGGAATTTGAATCTAAGTAATTTTCTAAACCCTCACTAATAGCCGACATCAATTAAGAAAAAATGAAAAATAATTGTATGAAACAATTACACAATGTCAATATATTTCATTTCCATTTGAATTACATTTATAAAATAAGTGAACTATTCATTTGATAATTAAATGATAAAAAAATAATTTAGCAATTCATTGATAAATAAATTAATGGATAGTTGATTTTTTATATAAATGAGGTTGCAAGATTTGAATGGAAATTATATATTTCAACCTCGCATAATTGTTCCATACAATCATTTACCATGAATTAAGTGATGATGTTGTTTTGTTTTGTTTTGTTTTATTTTATTTTTTTTAACAATAAGAGCAAGTGAAAATTCCTTGTTGAAATTGGAATGGAATAGATTGATGAGTTTGACTAGGAACCTGTTGGTATATTAATCGAGAGTAAAGCAAAAACCCAATTCATCTTTGAATAAGTTGAATCAAATTTTTATAAATTTTATGTATTTTTAATAATTTTTTTAATTTAAATTATATGATTGATTGAATAAAAAATTGAAAGTTTAACTATTAATTTAATTTCAAAAACATTAAAAATTTAGTCAAACATATTTAATTAATGATAAATTTACATCACAATAGAATATTTAATACCATTTTAAAATAAATTCCATATCATCATTTTAAAAACAATGAATGATTTTATCAATTTCAACCTACCATAATATTATGTAATTAAACCATAATTACACGCTTATGTAATGCTTTACTTTGGAAATTTGGACGCGTGGGCTTCAGCCTTTCAGGAGGAAAACGATTATTTGGGAAAAAAATGGTGGCGTCGCCCGGACTTGAACCGGAGACCTTCAGTGTGTTAGACTGACGTGATAACCAACTACACCACGACACCGTATTGACATTTTCATAAGTAAAATTACTAATGGATTAAGTAGTTAAGTTCCACTGCTTTTTATTGTTGATTTTCACTGGGTACCCCTTCTTCGTTCTTCTCTTTTGGTTTTGCGTAACGCTATCGTCGCTCCTTCCGTCCCTGTCACTTCAATTTTAATTCAAAAGAGTTCTTTTAAAAATTAAATAAAATACATATTAACAAAAAAACTTATAAAATTTAAATATATTTAATCGAAATATTTGAAATAATAGTTAAAATGTTTTTTTTAATTTAAAATCATATTCATGAAGTGAATATGTTATAAGGCATACATTAAAGATCATCACCAATCACCTATGAAATAGATCATACATAAGAATGAATACAAAGGTTCTAGCTATCTCTCCCTAACATAATATCTCAACATCTCAACCCTTTGACACACTTTCTCCATCATCAGGAATTAATTTTTATTAATTGAGCTCATATTCTATATGGAGGAAATAGTCCATATAATAAATTAAAATATAATAATTTCCCCTAAAGAAACATATTTCAAATTTGAAACTTGAAACTTGAAACCATATTTAAGCTCTTACGTATTGCTCTACTTTGGAAATTTGGATTTTTTTTGTCAGTAAATACAACACGAAAAAGGAAATTAAAAAAATACAACGCCAAATGGGAAATGAAAAATAGAAAAAGAAATGTGGCGTCGCCCGGATTCGAACCGGAGACCTTCAGTGTGTTAGACTGACGTGATAACCAACTACACCACGACACCGTATTGGTAAAATAGAACATTCTATAATGAAATAGATATAACCCTACCACATTAAGTTACCGACTCAAGCTCCGCTGCTTTTCTTTATTACTTTTCAATTCAATACGATTTCTGTTCTTCGTTATTCTCTTGGCGGAACCCTATCTCTGCTCCTTGCATCTCTTTCTTCCACTCTGTACTTCAATTTATATTTCTCGAGCTCTTTTTTTTATTTTTTGTGAATTTCTAACTAAAGAAGAACAAAAAAATGTCAAGTGCATTAGATATGTCGCTAGACGACCTGATCAAGCGTAACCGTAAGTCCGGATCCGGTAATCCCCGCGGTCGAGGCCGTGGATCCGGACCGGGACCCGCCCGCCGCTTTCCTAACCGCGGAGCAAACCGCTCGGCACCGTATATCGCTGCTACGGTACATATTCTAGGGTTTTGGATCTGATTTCGCTTTTCTTTGTGTTGTTTTTTTGTTTGTTTTGAATTTTCTTCTTGATTCTGGCCAAAAAAAAAAATTCTTCTTGATTCAAAATTTTTAAATCAGCTAAGTTCGTTTAATTTTGTTGAGGCGCCGGAGACGACGTGGCAGCACGATATGTTTTCGGATAAGGGAGCGGCGTTCCAAGGTCAAGGCGGTCGGGCCGCTGCAATAGAAACCGGAACGAAGCTCTACGTCTCTAATTTAGAACATGGAGTATCTAACGACGACATAAAGGTTTTTTTTTTTTTAATTTTTGTCTTTTGCTATTTTTCATTTAGTAGTAAATTCAGTGTTTTTCTGTTTCAAGTTGTTATTATGTTTTTTCCCTCAAACTTTTATTCGTGTTATTATGTTACCGGCGATATTGATTTGAATTTTTTCTCCATGTACTTGTATTCTTGATTCTCATGCTTGGTTATTCAATTTTCTTTTTTCTTATAGTTAAGCAATTGATTAATTTGAGATGTGCATATATTTTAGATTAGTTAGGGTTAAGAAAAAAATCTACTATGCTTAAAAATACTTTCAAAGAAATTTCATTCGAAGTTGATATTTTATTGTTGTTAGGGGTTTTATTTTTTGTATCTTTCTAACGTTTGTGTTTTAATATACAGGAGTTATTTTCTGAGGTTGGTGACCTGAAACGATATGCAATTCATTATGATTGGACCGGTAGATCGAAGGTATTGAATCAAGTTTGGTATTGATTGGTCCTTTAGATTGAATTATTTGTATAGCACTGAAGTTTAGAACCAAAAAATTACATCTATTAGGGAACTGCCGAAGTTGTCTTTTCACGGAAAGCAGATGCTATGGCTGCAGTCAAGAGATACAATAATGTTCAACTCGATGGAAAGCCGATGAAAATTGAGATTGTGGGAACAAACATTGCTACCCCTGCTGCACCAACAGTTGCTAATGTTGCTTTTGGAAGTTCAAATGGAGCCCCTAGAGGGTATGATTTTTTATTTATTTGCATGGCCCTTTTATTCAATAGCTCGGATTCCATCATTTCTTAAGCTGGCTCTGTTGTGAGGTTACTGTTGCTAAAAAATTTTGCCTATATTTTCAGTTATCTTGTGTTCCTGAAATTGTCAAAAGCTGAACTAAATCTCAGTGTTAATTTTTGCTGAAATTTCATCTTAAGTATCGGTTTATTTGAAATTTCTAGTTTTTGGTTTACAATAGTGTGATAGCTAGAGAGAGTTCATTTTTTTTTTTCATGTGGCAGACATCAATTCGTATTTGTAATCGTCTATTAGCTTTTACTGTATGACAAATTTGTACCGCACTAACATTTATGTAAGTGCATTTGTGTGGAACAGTTTATCCATATCTTTTCTACTATTAATAAACATTTTTTGGTTATTGATAGACAGAATTTACTTATCTGATCTCTATGTGGTTATTTTACAGTGGCCATGGCAGGGGTGGAGGATTCCGTAGGCAGCGTGGTGTTGCTGGAGGCCGTGGCTTTGGAAGAGGCCGTGGACGGGGAAGGGGCCGCGGAGAAAAGGTTTCTGCAGAAGATCTTGACGCTGATCTAGAGAAGTATCACACTGGAGCAATGCAGACAAATTGAAGCATTTCGCATGTTCTGTTGGTTGGGTTTTAAGTCATCTTTTCTACTATGGACATTATGTGCTTGATGCTCAACTTTATTGTGTATCACTACCAAATTCACTCTTTAGAGGAACTAGTCATATGGAGAGAACTATTAGTGTCTAAAGTTTTATGGAGTTTGAGCTTTTACTGTTGACCTTTTTCTTGGGTATAAAGAATGTGGATTAGTGGGGAACAAAAAAAGCTATCATTTTGTAATATGCAATTATGCTTTTAGTTCCATTGAAATTGGGCTCATCCCACCACTCAGTAACAAAGCGAAACTCTTTCTCTCGGTTTTCCATATGCAAAGGGAACTTTGGCTGCATGCTGTGGGAGGAGTAATCTTGCCGCTGCCCAAAGCTGCATTGCCTTTTGGTTGCTCCTGCATTTTGGAACTAGGGAAACTGCAATCAGAGGTAGATTTCTTTATGTTCTTTTCTAGCTTTTCACAATTTTGTCCTTGGTATTATTGGTGATGCAACTGGTTTTCCTATTTAGGCTTTTAGGTTGCATATGTTCCTTCACTCTATTATATTATTGCCAAGGGATTAATGTTTGCCTCTATTATCTATGAATTATGCTGATATGGCTTATTGTAGTAAACAATTGTAGAATCTCCCTGCTTCGGTTTCAACCAGTTGGTTTCTTGCCGGAGAAAATCTGTTGACGGCTCTAGTACAGTTGGCTTATAGGGGCTTGTTCTGGAGTTCAAATGATTATAGAAATCTGTTGAAGTACAATAAGACTCTGAAGTTTGCTCTTTCAGTTTCCATATAAAGTGAATGAACCCCCTCTGCCTCCGCATATATGCCTGCATTTCATTTTGGGGCTTGAGGAAGTTGAATAGGAGTCTAGTTACGGCATGAATATACTTTTAACAAAAGCTAAGATTTAAATAGCGGGAAATTGCATAAGTGTTTTTTGTCATTCTGTGAGCTGCTATGCTAATGCTTGGAGCAAACAGCTTTTGTCACTACTTTGGACGATGCTTATTTGCCATAGTATCGGATCTTCACTTCGGAAGCTTGCCCCAACCTTCAGACTATGAAGTTGGTGAGTGCTGGTTTTCCTATTTACAGATATGCATAGTTATTGGCCAGTGAGTCTTGTTTTGCTCATGATTGACATCTATATATAATTTTTAAGATTCTTGAATTTCAGTTATTTTAATAAAAATTGCATCTCAAGGAATGTTGTGTTTATCCATTGAATTGATCTAAGGGGTGCTTCTTTCGATCTAGCTGTTCCTGGTTAGCTGATTCTTTATGTTGATCTTTTTCTCCCTATTTTGAATACCATACCGCATCTTCTAATTGAAGCATATTAAAGTAGGTTTAGAATTTGTGCTCGACAATGGTCTTACAGCGTTTACGGTAGGACAGCTAAGCCTGAGCCCGTGAGCCGGTTTATACTCTTTTGAGCTTCGATAGTATCAAGAGAAAATTCAGAATACTAAAATACGAACTGCTGGAATTGAATCAATTTGCTTTGGATGAGGACCGTTTGTGTGTCATGGATAGCGGATGTGCGATGGCACGAGCAGTTTTAGTGTTCTTTTAAAAACAAAATATAAATATGAAACAGATCTGATAATCGTCTGTCACGAGCAGTGTTTTCAAGGATTATGTTTCGATCTAGATGTTTTTTTGCCATAATTTAGTACTTAAATTTGATTTTAGAGCTTTTGCCTTAACAGTTATCAGGCCATAAGAAGCGTCAAATTATCAAATAATATACTATTTTAAAATATATTAAAAATAACAAAAATCAAGTGAACTATTTGTTTGCTCTTAAAAATATCAATTGATTCTACAGGAGTCAATTGAGATAACATTCATGCGAAGTTGCAGCGGATTTGGTAGTATCTACTTCTCGTTTCCCTGCGAATGATACTTCAATGTTCCAATACTTTCAGAGCCTGAAAATGTAATTTGCGTCTACATAAACAAAATGATTAATGGGCTGGCCTAGTTCTCGCTTTTATTATCCGTATCAGTTGACGTTAATCTTGCCTGGTCGAAGTTCCTAAATTGATTGTTAGGTCCAATACGTAACGCCGCTTCCCCATAAAGTGACTGATGTCACAAGTTTTAGCAAATCAAAATTATTAAAAAATAAGAGCAAATAACAATATTATATTTTAATAAAATTACAATAAAAGCTGTGGCTCGATGCCTCTTAAATTATGATGTGACAGGATAAAAATTGTGTTAGTTACGCTACTAAAAAAATTTAAAATTTGAATTTTAAGTAATGATGTATAATCTCAAAATCCAATATAAATATAAATATAGTTACGAAATCTAAGTTCCAGGGACCAAAAAGAACCATCAAGTTCAACAAGAAAAGGCTCAGGTACCTAAATCCAAATGCAGGGAAATCACACTAATCCTATAAAATTCGTGTAGAACATTGGTTTTGAAATTGAGCCATACAAAGTCGTTATTAAACACAAAAAAGTAACTCATCTCAACACACATACTCGTTACCAAAAAACCTTTTTTGAGTTTACACCAGGATCAGGAGACTATCTAGAAGGCCACACACATACATCATTGGCCCAAAGAAGAAAGGAAAAATACATGAGATCATACAAACCTAAATTTATTGAAACGTAGTGGACGAAAGGATGGGTTTAAGCCGTTCTAGGCTCTCTGAGCTTCCCCCACCTGGAATGGATCACCCTCAACAGGGAATAGAACACAGCCTTTATGCATGACACTATAAAGTTCCAACATGAAGACGGCCAATACCAGGGATATAACAGTCTAAAGAACAAACTTATTAGATGTCGTGGGTAACGTCCTACCTGCAAAATACATGAATCATAACCCCCAAATAATTGCATCACTTTCAAAATTCAACTCCATACAGGTATCTCTCTTGGAAACAATCCAATCAAAGATTCTACATGCATATAAACACTATCAACTTGTGAAGAATGCGTCACAGCAAATTAGAATTTTCAACTTGCAAAGGATGCGCGTAGTTAAGTGGAAAATATAGAAAGATGGAAAGAAGAGGGAAGGAATTAAAGTGAGTGTGTTTGATAGAAAAGAAAAATACAGGCAAAGCAATCATCTTCCATCATAATACATTAACAGAGAAAAGAAAATGAGAGAGGTCTAAGTTAGGTGTGTACATTTACAATTTTATATGTTTTTTAAAACTACCATTCTGCGTCTTCTCCAGAAAATTGAAGAAGTAAAAAAATAAAAAGCTACAAAAATAAATTTTCTTCCCATTGGTGTCTTAAGTAAAAAAATGAAAAGATAAAGGTGAAAGGAAAAAAAAGTACAGTTTTCGAAAAATACATAATTTTAAACCAATTTACATCTCTATTATTTCCTTTTCACTTTATCATTTCAATTTGAAATACTGTGTTTTTATGCATTACAATCGAAAATAGTCATCTCTCATATTTTCTTTCCATTCACATTTCTTTCCTGAGAAGCACATTCAAAATCTATTATTTTTCCACTTTTCCGCTTCTTTCCATCCTTTCACTGAACCAAAAGGACCATTTTTCGGTTGGTCTTATCAGGTGTCATACTGTTAAGGGTTAACTCAGTCATTAACAACCAATGAGCACATATATGAACCCAAAATGCAACAAGAGGAGTCATAGTACATTTATGTCTCTCAATCACAGGGCGTGAGCCTTGCACAATAGCAAGGTTGCTTCCTTGTGACCTGAAGGTCATCCATTCAAGTCATGGAAACACCCTTGTACACTCATGACAAACTCTATTTCAGAATAGAGAAAGCGATGCTTAATTCATTTTCTTTCAGAAAGACAGAGTCACTTGAGATGTACTTACAGGAAAAAGGAAATCTAAGGCATCCCAAGCTGCATGACGGACAGCCCTTGTAGGATACATTGGACCACCAGGTGAAGTAAAGCTATACAGACAGGTCTTCAGCCTTGTACTTGTGGCCATTCTCAGTTCCATGCCTGCAGGTATTAAAAACTAAGGTCATATTTGAGTAGTCAAATACCCCCTAACCTTAGAAGAAGTTGATGGCAATAACTAATACCTCGGAGAATCTTAACCTGCGAAAGATAATGGAGTAAGACCGGCTCAACCTTTAATTTTTGAAGCTGGCAAAAGAAAATTTTCTGATATGTTAACGTGTGGATCATAGCAATGGCTTTCAGTTAAGGTGGTAATGTTAAACAAGATCATTAATATGTATACTTTATCATTGAAACATAAAGTTACCTGGTCGGCTAGTTCAATAACAAGTATATCTGCTGGTCCACCAATCAGGAAAGAATTTGGAAACACGGGGCATTGCTTTAGGAAACTTTCAATTTTTTCAGCTGCATATAATAAAAAATTATAAAAGGAACATCCCTACATGCAAATTATTTTTCAAAATCAGGATCCAAAGGGAGGAATAATCCAACCTGAGTTGTAAAAGAATATGAACCTTGAAAGTAGAAGATAAAGATCTCGCTGGGCCTGAAATCACAAAATATTGTTTTAGAAGATAAATGCCAGTAAGGAATCCTGATCGGAAAAGGGCAACTACACAAAGATCCAGAACTTGGTACTATCTTCTTTCAGATATACCAAAACACGAGATAAAGCAAAAATATTTTACCTGTATTGGAATTTTATTTAACCGGTTCGACTCCAATGTGACTTCGTCAAGGAGGTACTGAGTTCACAGAAGAAGACAATTATTGATAGATGGATTCTCCAAAATAAAAAGTAAAAAGAAACATGCTTTTCAAACAGTAACGTGTTCCTTTTTGCTTTTACCTGAAAGAGAGACTGGAAACACCTTGTATTTGATTGTATATCCATCCTACACAAAAACACAAAATATGTTATTACCTTACCAGGGTGCAAGTGATGCCACTTTTTCAACAAGCATGACCATCATAAAGGCAACATGGTCATCCAAATTCAAAAGCTATTGGCATTTGGCAACGTGACAAAATCCCACACAAGCATTATCAATTTGTGTTCATACCAGAAAACACTTGTTGCACCCTGAACAAGTGCAGAGGAATAACGAAGTTGTACTTCTGCATTATCCAGTTGAACTTCAAATAACTGCAGAAAAAATCTATTGTTCAATATAAAGAACTTTATTGAAAGAGAATCAAAAGATTATTCACTGATCAAAACAAAATTTTTTCAGTCAAGAATGACCATCACCGACATGATACATACAAAGATTTTTTGTGGTCATTGTGATCCAGAGAACCCATGTAGATGATTTGTGGTTATTTTGATCTAGAGAACCCATGATACAAACACTTTCATATTAGGAATATGCATCAAAATCCCAATCGAAATTAGCTACTGTAACCAGGAACCATGTGTAAGAAGGGAAAAACAGTAGGAACTAAACTATAATGTGGATTTTTTAAGGCAAAATCAAGTTCACATCTGTTTTTTTGCTTTTTTACTTTATCCAGTTTCAGGAGACTCCAAATTATACCTTGCCAAGCCAGCAACCATCCACACAGTTGATAGCACCAAAAATAAACAGCAGCAACAGCCAAAAAATTATATTCCCATTAAACTACCATCATTCAAGCAGAGCAGTCCCGAAGGAGGCAAGAAATTGAGTTCCACTCAAAGGGCAATCAGATTAAAATTCGGGGAAAGCTAAGCTGAATTCTATATCTTTTAACTTGATTAGAAATGGTTCATAAGAAAATGATTTTCTCTAGAGAAGAACTCATAAACGTGAATTACTATTGCAGCAAGCAAAAAATCTGGAAAGAGGAATTTCATGATGAAAGACAAAAAGGACTACAAACTAATCATAAGATTGTTTACCCATTTATGGAATAAAAGGGAAAAAATGTGAGATGCGAATGACTGGCTCCATAGTTGCACAATCAGATCAAGGATCGGCTTTCCACTATCAGGCGATCGAATATAGTAATCCGCAAGGACATCATAAAAGCATAATCGACCATTAGCACCATACTCAGCAGGACTTATTGCATCTTCGTCTCTACTTAGGATTATATCTGTTTTAAGTCTCCAAAAAAATCGCGCATAACTGAACATTAAATTTCTATCTGATTAAAAGTATTACAAAGGCACGAAAACTTGAAAACTAACTATTTGATTAATGCAATTTTTAATATGAAAAGCCAAACAATTAGAATGAGTTAGAGATCTTAGCTAACCTTTGGCTCGGTCATCGACTTCCAAAGCTATATCTGCAAATAGTTCTTGTAATAAGTTGCGTCTCTGAGATGGAGACGCTAATGCCTGCAAAAAATTTGAATATACATCGATCAAGAAATTCCTAAACGCAGAAAAAGTGCTTTTATTACTTTTGGGTTTGGATCACATGGTTAGCAGAAACAATATAATTAATATGAGACTTCCCAGGGTCGAGACGCTAGTATATACTCAATCATCACCTAAAATGTTAAACCTTAAACCTAATATATCCCTTTTCCGAGAAAAACGAAAAGAAATTAGCAGATTGTTTTATAAAATAAAATCTTAAACAAATTCAGTTTTCCTCTCATCATATAAGATGAAGACGCTAATGCCTGCAATCAATTTGAACACACTCGATCAATAAGCTCTTAAACGCAGAAAAAAAAAGTGCGTTTATTACTTTTGAGTTTGGATCAAGTGCTTAGCAGAAACAATAAAATAAAATTATAAGACTTTACAGAGTCCAGACGCTAGAAAATACTCAATCATTACCTAAAACGTTAAATCTTAAGCCTAATATACTCCTTTTTCGAGAAAAGACAACAAAAACAAATTAAAACATTGATTTGAAAACGTAAATAATAAAAAATAAAACTAAATTCCGCATTTCCTTTCATCATATCGAGAAACAAAAAATAAAAATAAGAGAAAAACGAACCCGCTGAAGCTTTTTCTCGATTTCTAGGGAGAGCTTGTTGAGATAAGCGGAGCTTTGAGGCCTTGAAGAAACTTCATGTTGCTGCATTTTATTTTACCTTTTATGTTAAGATCACAACAGGAGAAGAAGGAAATTAAAATCTATCATTCGAGAAAGAGGAATTTTGAAATCAAATTTGAAATTGATCCAATCAAATAATTTTTTTATTTTCGTTTCTGGCCTATTCGCTCCCAACAAAAGTACTATCTTCGATATCGAATGGCAGCGTCCGTTTTGGCCTTTTACCGTCAAAAATTACAGAAGGCGGTGAATTTCATAATCATTATTTACTATAAAATATAATTCTTTTGATAAATTAATGGCGGAAAGTGGAAGGTAAGCACGCGTGAGAGAGAAGCAACAGCGTTGAAGATTAGGGGGGATGAGCTTTGTTGAGAGGAAAGCCGAAATGGGGGAGAATGCTGGTAGGGAGTCGTTATAATTAATAAACAATTTTTTATGGGGTGCTTGCTGGTACATTTTAACATTTCCCACGTGTATGATTTCATGTTCCGCGTGGCTGTTTCGTAGGATGAGAGTTTTGAGTGGCCTAAGTGCGGGACTGGATAGAGCAAACAAAAAGAAAATTGGTCACGGTCACCCGAGAATGGAGAATTGGAAAGCAGTTGCTTTTAATCCACTGAGCCACGTGTTACCAAATTAAATCTGTTTTTATACGTGTAAAATCTGTAGTTTTCTTCTACTTTTATGCTATGGCATTATAAGACAATATTTTTAGAATAAAATAACATTAACAATAATCCAAAATGAGTTAAACCCATGAAATTCAAATATCAAGTTGCGTAATTGCGATGTGTAATTTTTTTATGTTATTTTCTGTACATTGTTTCTTATTGATTCGTTATATTGATTTAATTTTCCATTATAATATATATTTATATTAATATAAATTTAAAATGATGAAAATTCGAAATTAACTTGAATCAAAAGATTTGAAGAATTTCAAATTTGAATTGTCTTGATCTTAAAATTATATATGAATTTTTATTAAATATGATTGATAAATTTTGATCTTGTACAATTATATATACAAATTTTTTATTTAATTATTTTTAAATATAAAATTTTAATTTTGATTTTATTATATATATTAAAGAAATAATTAAACTATTTGCCTCTCTAGTATAAAAAATGTTTATACTCAATAACCGTCAATTAATCAAATTTTATGTACATAATTATACAAATTCAAAATTCCCACAATTTTAATGCCTTCCTTCATGACACGTCAATTCCATTGTTTATTCCTTTTTTTTACAAAATAAAATATTTGCTAAATTTCAATTCTAATTCTTCTACTTTTTTAGAGTAATTAAATTTTAATTTTGATTCCTATATTTTTCTCACATTTGAAATTTTATCTTTATACTTTAATTTTGATATAATTTAATATCTTAATATTTATTGCATCATTATTTAATTCAAATACTTTATTTTAACTAAAATACTAATGTAAATTTTAAAAATTGCTTACACCATTAAAATATTTTTGTTAAAGTTAGATCCATTACAATGTCGTTTTTTTTTTGTTATATGGAAATCAAATAATTATTTATTTTTTTATTTCAAACTATCACACCAATAAATTTAATAAAAAATTTTAACAATGTTAACAAATGATCCTAAATTTTACATTCAAAAAGTAGAGGAACTAAATTTATAAAAATAAAAGTATGAATATTAAATTCTAAATATATGAAGACTACAAAGATCATATTGTAATTTTTAAATTTTTTACTTAATATTTTAGAAAAAAAAAATTATTAAACGAAGGTTCACTTTAAGAATACAAGCCAAAATCAAGACTCGGAGATTATTAAAGCTCAAAAGTATAAACCAGGAGAAAATAACATTTTAGTTATGGAGGGACTGATAAGACATGTACAAAGAAGATCGACTGCACTCACCAACCCATCAGCATTCATAAGAAATGTACAGAGAAGATTGACTGCACTGACCAACCCATCAGCATTCATAAGACATGTACAGAGAAGATTGACTGCACTCACCAACCCATCAGCATTCTTCTAACTCTATCCACAATCTGATTTCTAGCTAACGTACTCGATAATTGGAATCCACAGTTCTCGTCCAAAAGGAATCTGTAGACTTCCCATTCTCGATCTGAACTCGAATATCTTCCGATTTCAGCCTAAAAACCGACATAGCAAATGGTTAATGGAAGATTAATGCCATGATTTGGATGCCAACCATGCTATTATATTGGTATTAAACAATGGAAATACAAGCTACACCTTTGAGTTCGAAATACCAAGCATTGTTGTATCATTGTTATCTTTCTGTTAACTACGTTATATCTTAGCAATGTTGCAAGAAGTTACGATCTATTTATGGACTACAAATCATTTTCGGTGCTGAAATGATTGCTTACCGAGAAAATGCAAATTTCAAGAGCCTTTAGAGCTAGTGTAACATCATAGAAAACTCGTGGTCTCCCCTTCCCAGATAACTCAACTGGATTAGCAACCAGAAGTTCTGTATCAGGCCCTCGGTTTGCGATGATGACACGCAACGGGTGAAGCATTTCCACCTTCAAACGAGAGCGTAACCCATTTTGCTTCTCAGGATCCACAAACTTTTTGCCATCCTTTTTCTGAATAAAGAGGTCCAAATCACGGTAGCCTTTTGAATTTGGTGAGAACCGGCCATAAGCTATCTGAGAAAAACAAAACAAAATAGCATATATTAGCAAAGTTGAAAATTTATGCAGAAGCCAAAGTGGAAGAATGGAGTAGATGCATCAATCAGTTAGACATTCAAAGTTGTTTCAATCAAGAGCACCTTGATCCAAGAAGAGGAAATTCAGTGGCTAAAGAAAACAAGCCAACGGAGAACCTTCGGAAACAGTTAAGTAACACCACACATCAAAATTACGGTTCAAGGGAATCCATCAACTTCATGGCAGGTCTAATCTAAGGAAAGATATAGAATTACTGATTGTCAACCTCTAAACAGACAAATCAATTGTGTTTTCCATTTCAATTTGGGGAATGAAAAGTTCTAAGGACAAGCACTGAAAAGGTAGAGGTGAAACTGCTTCAAACCCCAATCATGTAAATTTTGCAAAAATATGAACTCAGCAATGTGACATCTTCAACCTGTGAGATGTTGTAGGAGCTATGCAACATAAACGGAAATGCAAATTTTACTGTGATACAATAGAAACTAACTTCATGAGAAGAATACAGAATACCTTGATATTGCAGTCTTTCAAAGTTCTCAAGATATCGTAGAAAAGACCTTTGTGATCAACACAATGTATTTGAAGTAATGTATGAGCTGGGCTCAATGAATTATCTACTACCACATTTGCTTTCTTCAATTTTGTCATATCTGAGCTAAGAGCTTGCGAACGAGTCTCTTTATCGGATAGCTCAAAACGAAATAACTCTTCTGCTACAGCAGGGGAAAGAGATGAGATGCCACGATGACATTCATACTCTGGACCAGCCAACCTGAGTCTACAACTGATGCATGAATCACCCAACACAGCATCTAATTGTTTACATAAGTGATGTTGTCGTTCTTCGGTGTGTAAAAGCTCCCTGACCATGTTGAGAGATGATTGAAATCAATAACCAAGCCATTCAATACTTTATTCCTAAGTTCTAAACATCTCAAATAACAGTTCAATCATCAATGGACAATATATACTTTGTTATTTTCAGTCTTCAATGAAGAAATACACTCAAATCTCACAGAACTGGGGATCACGAACAACAGGTGTTTGGGTCAAATAATTTTCTTTCCCATGGCAAGTAAAAAGCATAGAGAAAGGTAAAACAAGATGATTAAAACCAAAGAAAACCATGAACTTCAAGACAAATATTTCATTTTCATTACAAGTGGACAACTTGATAACTGAGAAGTGGTCCCCCAAAATTATAAACCGTGAGTACAACATTTAAATGCAAGACCCTAAATATGTCAACTTATCAAACAGAAACAAAGAACTGAAATTTCTTAAAGAAAATCCAAAAAACAATAAAAACTCGTGAACTACATAAAACTGCTATTGAACATGCGAATATACCTTATATGTTATCAGTTATAAGCGAAAAAGGCAAAAGCAGTGCACGCAAATCAAAAAAAGAATCTTACATGTTATCGGTTATAAAGAAGAGGTCGAGGACTCTGCCATCTGGGGTTGTTGTAACTTTAACCTTTTGAATTGTGAACTCAAGCTCACAGAGAACCTGTGTAACATCTAAACCACGGTACCAACGACATTAGATTCAACTATGCACGTAACACACCTACCCACACGTGAAAGAACAAACATCCACACATTAACTAGGGCTGTAAAGGAATCAATCTAGAATGAGCTTTTAGTTAATCTATAAATAATCTTGTAAATGAACTTGTTCGTGAGCATAAACACACTTTCTTTAACATGGATTCATTTCTAATTTTTATTCAACATAAATAGTTTAACTTAATAGAGTAATAGTATCCGAATTAGATTCAACTAAAGCAAAATAACAACAACAGTAGATTGAATTATGCACATTGCAAACCTAACCACACATGAAAGAACACAAACATCCACATTTATCAGGGTTGTAAAGGAATCAATGTTGAATGAGCTTTTAGTTAATCTATAAACGATCTTACAAACAAACTTGATCATGAACATAAACAAATTGAAAACATTTTCTTAGACATTGATTCATTTCTAAAATTTTGCTCAAAATAATTTGTTTAACTTATAAAGACTTATTTCCTAAATCCTATGCCGAATCCACAACCATAAATTAAGTAACATCTACTAGGAATCATGCTTACCATGTAGCAATCCTTTCCGGTCAAGGCAAAAGAACTTCAACAAGTAAACCGAAGAAGGCGGGGAGTTGGAAGGTTGATCATTCAAGTAAAATGTCACCGAACAAGAAGGACATAAGGATTGAAGTCGGTTCTTCAAACTTGGCCACCTCACAACAGGTGAGCTCGAATGAGGAACCACCCAAAACACCATATAGCACCAAATTCCATCCGTTGAAACATCTGCGACCAGAAAATTTTAACTATTAAAAAACATACCTCAACTAGAAAACACCAGGTTTCAGTTCATATCAAAGTTTAAAAAACTAAACCAGTGAAAAACCATCCATAATTTCAAACAAAGCCAAATCTAAAATAACTCGCCTCCTTTGGTGATGTAAAGACCGAAATCGAGAATTATATGGCAAATATCGCATCCTAGGCCGTGCTTATCAGGACAATTAACGGTGATTACATGAGGCTCTCCTCGCTTGTTTCCTTTCTGGATCAAAACGGCGTCGTCGCTCGGCACTCCCATAACGGCTACAATGCCAGATCGATCTCCGATGTTAGAGCTTTGCTTTTTTAATTAGACGTTTCCAATTTTCTTTTTCTTTTTTTATGGTGAAGGATAATAAAATAAATTCAAGGAGGCAACGAGGAAGGTCGCTGTGAGTGTGACGATTCCTATTTAGGGTCAGACCAACCCAGCGTCGAGAATAGTGTGGGAGGTTTTAGAGACACGTGGCGGCGTTACTGTGGCGCTTAAATGGGACCGTCTGATGAAACACGGTGAGACGGGTATGGGTTGTTGTACATGTGTGGGAGTGGGATGCACTACTTTGCAGTAAATTTGTTACTGTCACGAGTAGGCAACACGAAGGTGACCAATTTGACTAGAAATCAAAGGCAATTAAAGTTTACTTCGGAATCATGTTGGATGGTACCAGAAATTTATTCAAATTCTATTTATTAATATTTAATCAAAATTTTATTTATTAAATCTTATTTCATAGTTAAATTTATTTAATTAAGTAAATATATTTTTTATCAAAATTAATTAAATATTATTCTTATAAGAAATTAAGTAATTATTCTTAGTTTGTGGATTGAAGAAGTCAACCAGAAATTGCTGAATTGGTTCAACCGAAAAGAGTTCAACTTATAAAAAATCAATTGACTCGATAAAAATTGTTTTGAAATAAAATAAATGTTTATGTTTCAATTTTTTATTTAATCTTTTATATTTTTTAAAAAACTTATTTATTTCTTTTATTTTATAATTATTGGATCAACGGTACAATAATTAAGTCAGAATTTGATGGTTTCAACAATTTGATTATCAATTCAATGATCTATTTAATTTTTATAATATTGATGTTACGGCTCACGATGCCATCTTACCCATGGAGAAGCGGCCGTTCTTCAAAATTCCAGCAGCTTCAAATTTTAACACTTCGTAGCTTCAAAACAGCAGAAGGCAATAAAAAGTTAGAGGGGAGGGGGAGGCATAATCTCAAAAGATGGATAAAGAAAGATAGGATGACCAACGAAAGTTCACACAAAAGCTAACCGCGAAAAGTATCTCTTGTTTTTTTCTAAACTTTGGGAGAAAACTGAGAGTATAAGAAAAAATACTAAAATAGATTAATGTAATTATTACAATAATCTTCAAAAAAATTTAAATTTATATTGAAATATTTTAAAATATATAGTGCTTCAATAATTACAAATAAAAAATTATAAGTGATCAAATGTTATCTCACTTAACTAATGATAAATGATCATAATTATTTAAGTAGATATCTATTGAATAATTACGTCTATAGCTAAAGATAAGATATGAGACCTCCTATAAATAAGAGTGAAATTTCATTTGCATGACTATTCTTCTATCATCTTGTATATTCATATATTGTTTTTTTGAAGAATTACTGTAGAAAGCTTTTATAAAAATTGATATTCTAGTTATGTTCCGCATAATGTACATGATCGTTTCCTTCAATACAAAATATCGTCAGACATTGAATTTCATTATATTCTCAAGATTTATTTATCAATAATTTTTTTGCACACCATAATATAAATGGAGACAAATAAAATTTTAATACACGATTTAAAATTTTCATTAATTTTTCATAAATTTATTTTATCCCCACCCAACAACGTTTTACTCTTAAAAAAAAGTTATGAATTGTGATATACTATTTTAATGTATTCATTTTTATTTTTATTTTCTTATCATGGCATAAGTTCAAACTGTAATAACTTTAACATCTTGAATCTATGTTATTGATAAATAAATAATTGTCCTCTTTTTTTTTTAATAATGATTATCTTCTATTTAAAATTTCAATCCACTTAATTTGAAATTTTACTTGAAGTTAATATCACTATCAAAAGTCTAAAATAAAAATAGTTAGAATTCAACATTTATATTTTTGTCAAATTTGGTTTTTATTCCTTTATTTTGCTAAATTTATCTCTCAATTTTTAAAAAAAAAATCAAATTTAACAATCAATCTTTTGAAAAAAATCGAAATGATTTTTTTATAAGAATATTAACTAAAATGTTAAATTTTTAAATATGATAGATTGCATGACAATTCATGTGTATTTTATGCTATTTTTTAAATTTTTATGAACTTTTTATATATTTTTTTTAATTTATAATTTTTGAATTATTTGTTGACATAATATATAAGACAAATGACGTTATGTTAACATGATGTGCACATGAACTACTATGCAAGTTATCACAGAAACAACATTAAAAATTTAATATTTTACTCATCATTTCCATTAAAAAAAGTAATTTGACTTTTTTTTGAAATGTTAAAAGTCAAATTTAACTAAAAATAATAATGGTAAAATTGATAATAAAAAAAAAAAGGTAAATGTTGAGGGCAAATTTATCATTATACCGAATACTTTGTAAGCTTTGGGTTTGAATACGGCTGATAAATCAAGTCAAAACAAACATGTAACCTTTGGATGAAGCCAAGAGTTGTTCTCGGTGGTGTTGCAATGTTGCAACAAGTTTTACACAACAAGAAGATCAAAGTGTTATAGCTCATGTAACGAACCTCATGAACCTCCCAACATATTTTATGGACTTCACAGTGTATTTATGGTTAGTTAGACACATGTCTTCCAATAGAATAGATGATATTACGAATCTCTAATTAATTCACGAACTTTAACTTAATAAACTTTGACAAGAGATACCTCCGTTAAGACTATATAAAAATCATGTAGAGGTCAGGATAATTGATCACTAGTAATCCTAAAACGTAACATCATCGTAACTGCCAAAAGTTTCTAATCAAACTTTCATGTCAGTGGCTTATGGACACGTATCCAAGCTTATCCCCCACTATAAAAGTCCTATGCAAGTAGCTTATATACACTTACGTAGACACTCATTTACGATCTTTCCAACTCTTCCCTAAATCAAAACTATGACATTTTACATCCGACTCGATTATCGATATATAACATCATGTTTCCAAAACAACTTAAACTAATTCAACTTCACATTTATCAATTACATAACAAATAAATCATTTAAAAAAAATCATTAGCATGCATTCATAAAGTCTAAGGTCTTATTTCATCTAAATATAGGGTTATGCTAAATTAAATTTTAACATTAATTTGATAAAATTATAAATTCAATCCTCATATTTTAATTTATTCTTTAATTATTATACTTATCAAATTTTAAAATTACAATTCTCACTCACTAAATAAAAATTCTTAGATTTATTAAGATCTATTACTTCTAAAATGTTTCCATTGCGATTTTTTTTATTGTCGATCTTTTTAATTTCAATTTTAAAATGTTTCAATTATTTCTAATTTGTAATCCTCATCAAATACAAGTTGTCACATTTTTTCATTGTGAATTTTAAAGTGTTTTCTATTTCTCTTTCCAAAGTTAATATTAGTATTTATTTTTTAATTTTTTTCCTGTTTGTTTTCCTTTTATAACAAAAAAAAAAACAACATAAACATACTTTACACTAAAATAAGAACACAAATATACGAATTAAACCTTTAAAATTCTAATGATTGACTAAACAATTTATCAACTCTTAAATTCATATAATAATATTTATAACTTGATTCAAAATCCATTTTTTTGGTACTTTTATGTCACTAATCGAATCAATAATTCTTAATTTAACCAATGAGTCCGATACAATTACATCTACATATAGAATATAACGTACTTACATTTCAAAGTTTAATACCAATTAGTTAGCTTATCTTATAATACCATGAATACTGAGAAGTTACGCATTCAAAAGCATAGCTGACTGAAGTCCTTTGAAAACATTTCAATTATAAAGAATCACAGTAACATCAGCAACGAACTAAAGCAATTACATAAAGGGAATAGATCTATAGCCAAGATCCATGATTCTACAATCACAAACATAATACTACAATGCCTAAAATACAATAGTGTACTAAACTTAACCTCCAAAACCATAAAGAGTCCTGCCTTGCCTTTTCAAGGCATAAACAACATCCATGGCTGTAACAGTCTTCCTCCTGGCGTGCTCAGTGTATGTCACAGCATCACGAATCACGTTCTCCAAGAAGATCTTCAATACGCCTCTAGTTTCTTCGTAGATCAAACCGCTGATTCTCTTCACACCTCCCCTACGAGCCAAACGGCGAATCGCAGGTTTGGTAATGCCCTGAATGTTGTCCCTTAAGACCTTCCTATGCCTCTTGGCTCCTCCCTTTCCGAGCCCCTTACCTCCCTTTCCTCTTCCTGACATTGTAATCTAAAGCTGGCGTTTCAAAGAAAAATTTTCAGAACACGAAGAACAATTAGAATATTGAATCGCAACTATTAAATTGATCGGGATTTTGTGGGTACTTATAGAGAGAATGATTGATGTTTCGCGTATTGTTGCTTTTTTGAAAGTTTGGCGGGGGATAATCTGACTCGCACGATCAAATTTTAATCGACGGTTCAAGGTATCTATCTGCGTGAAAAGAATGGGCTACATCTGCACTGTTGAATCTTAGTTAATCAACGGTTACTAGAAATACGATGTCTTTGTGCGGGGATTGTGGGTGTTTCTTTCGTATCTGATTTTTCTCTTGAGAATCTATCCGTGTTATGTTTAGTAAATTACATATAGACCGTTGATAGGATTACCATCGACGGCTGCGATCAATTTTAAGACATGTGACACGGATTGTGCTTTTTTTTAGTGCTTTGACTTTTAAAATTTTAAAGCAGTCGGGTTCAAGATTTTTGAGGAAAGAGTTCTTTTATTTCCATTTTGGCGGATTGCGGTAATTTACAATAGCAAAATCAACGTAAAATTAGACTTAGTCGGCATTTGAGATATGAACTTATTTTTCACATGGTAATGACAACTTTAATTATAAATGTGCTTGATTTAATTGGTTTGAAAGCTTTACAAATTTATCCACTTCAATATCGAGTTAGCATAAAAGTTTTTATAAGTTCATGTGGAACCCCGAAATGAATATGTTACATAGTATTAATGTAATAAATATATTTATTTTTATACGTGTACAATTGTGTGATGTATAATTGTCTGAGGTTGTTTTATTGACGAGTACAATATTTTATAGCTCGGACTCAACAGTCGAATCGAGTAAAGATGTTACATAAGTATTAATATTTATTAAGTTTAAATGGAATTTACAATACTTACTTTAATCATAGGTGAGCAAGTTAACTACTAAAGGATTAGCATACATATTGTAACGATCCGATTTTCAGTGATGTTGAAAAATACAATTTTGGGATCCAGTTTTTGTAAATCGAGCTCGTAAATAATAATTAGAGATATTGACAGAGTTATTATATTTATGAATAAAAATTTGGTTAAGCAATTTAATCGAAAATGTGATTACTAAAGGCCTAATGACTAAATTATAAAAATTTAATCATCATAAATTTTTAATTAAGAAAATATTTGGAGACTTAAATAGCAATTATTCAAAGAACTAAATGGTTAATAAACCAATTTAAATTAAATATTAGTGAATGATGATGGTGGAATGTCATTATAATTAATTAATGGTGATTAATGAATAATTAAGTAAAGTTTACATTAATTAATTATGAATAAACATCTTAATTTAACTATAAATAGAATAACAAAGTGGAAAGAAATATAAATTGGTGTCATCCTCCTCATCAAACCATAGTAACCAAAGAAAAAAACAAAGGAGACAGCTTTAGGTTTTCATACATTCAGCCTTTCAATTTCAAGTAAGTTCCTATTCATTTTTTTATAGAAATTGAATCACGAGAGTTTGATTTAGTTAATTCATGTATCAATTTATAAATCTGTTAAAATTTTTTTAAAGTTGTCATTGTTGAGAAATAAATGAAATTGATGTGAAATTGTTAGAAATTAAGCTTAGTATATAAAAAGAACTAAATTGTAAAGCTTAATTGTTAGTTTCGTACGTTAGGGAACAAATTAAATAAAATGAAAAATTGTCATGAATTGTTTGTAGGAATAGAAAATAAAAGGTCCCTAACGAGTTTTGGTGAAATTGGATTTTAATTCGAATCTTTAAATTGAAAGTTATGCTTGTCCCATTTTTAGGGATTAAATTTAATAAATTAAAAAATATGTGAAAGTTGGTATTTGCTTCTGATTTGGCTAGAAATTGATAATGTGATAAGTTTTATGATTATATTTAGCTAACGACAACACTGAACAATCGAGAGAGAAAGGAAAAGCAAAAATCATCGACAAGTGACGCACGAAACCTCGGTTTGTACTTTTATGATTCGAGATAGAAATATTTGATTTTATATGCATGTTTACTGATTGTTTGTAATGACGTCGACCCGACCCAATTCGTTGGGTTCAGATCTTGGGTGTTACTGCATAATTTAACAAGTTTAAGCAAAACAGTTAACACAATTTATTACTTATAATATTTTTATCCTTTTTATTATAATTACGCTTAACAATTAGAATCAAGGAAAACAATTGCAATAATAAATACATTTCAACACAAAAGTTCATTAAAGACAAACTTGTAAAATAGGTTCTCAAAACGCCACTAATTCACTATATGCATAATAGACTACTTTGTCGCATTCTTGGCGAACTCTTGGCATCATCCCTCCAGGCATAATTTCTTAATCGTCAAAACCTGAAACACAAGAATAAGTTCAAAAGAACTTAGTGAGAGCCATACAAAATACCTTGGCAAATACTTACATAACGGAGGATCATCTATGTCATCTGCTCTTTTTGATCATTTATTTGCTTTGGTGAGTACCATTACCATTTCAAAATTTTGCTTATGTGCCGATTACTGCGCACCTATTCTTATCAGTTTTTTAAACTATTAGACTGAATTGCAATATTTTAGTAGATTTTTGTACTATTCTCTTGCTTAATATTCAATTAAATATCTTTCACAGTTCACTTTCAGGTACATTTAGTTTAGAATGGTTGTTTATAGCTATTAGCTATGGGCGGATACTTTCATGTTTGGCGGATACCCATGCAATTCATTTACTGTCAGTTTATTAAATTCATTACCATGTAGTTTAGTCTCAATACTTACCCTCACAAAATGTTATCTGAAACATTATAGTTGAATACCAATATACCCCAAATAACAAAACTATTCAGATTCTATAACTTCAAAGTAAGACTCAATACATTCAAATATGGCGAATACCCTTTTTCCGTATACGAATTCACAAAGTTGTTCACAAACATATTCTTCAATCTTGTTTAATTACAACAGACATCCACTTCCATCAGTCAACTTCGATCGTATCTTAACCTCATTATCACATAGTCAAACTTATACAAAATTCATCGCACGGTGAACAAATCACTTTACATCATACGTACATATCTGAACACAGTGAGTCAAACAAAATACCCATAAGAGCAACATAAAAAGTGTACCACAAAGGTAACTTACGATATACGCCAGAAAGTCGACATTCATAATCGCATGTTTATTGTCCCAGTGGACTTCACATTGGTGTCATGGTTTCTTCCTCACAGACTTATACATAGATTCATGCATCGTGATCTGCCATTTCGATTGTCGAAGGCTACACCATGAACATACATACAAACATATATTGCAATGGGCTTCAGCCACATGGATTTACCCATATTCGTGTATCTTGTTTTGTCAATCCAGTCCTCATTTTACTAGAGGCTACACCATGAACATTTTCATTTCATTTTAAAATGCCATGAACCTTAATCACATGGTCATACTCTCGTTTCCATAGTGTGATTTATCAGTCTGGTTAACTAGACAACTGCCCTACCAGAGGCAAACACAAAAGGACATTTACATAATATTCTCTTACCATATTGTCTCAACCTTCTAATCTTTTTATATTGTCCTTACACCAAATCTTACTTGTATACTTTCAACAAAGCTTAATACAAAATTTGCACAACATATACATCATATTTACTTTACTCATTTTCTTACCCATTATTATTGCCATCAAACTATATATATACATATGTATATATAAACAATACTCTAGAAGAGCTAGAATGAAGACTCGCTGACAACATGCTTACTAACCGTTCAAAGCTCCAAACTCATTCCCTTTTCTCGAACCACCACTAGCAATTGCTTAAAGAACATAAACTCACTATTACTACTCTCCTGCATACAATCTACTTACTATTTCAATCGCTAACAACTTAATGCAAAACCTTGTACTTACAGTCTTACTATCCACATACCTTTAACAGACTTATTCAACCAAATTTAAACATGCAGAGCTATCATACTTACCAAATATGGAATAACCACTAATTAACCAAGAATCTCACTTTTTAGTTCAAGAAGGAAGAAAATGAAATCGATTCTAAAGAAGAATCAGAGAGTAATATTTAGAATAAGGGAAGAAAACTCTTCCCAAAACCCTTCTCACATAAATATAATCCAATCTCCCTTACAAAAATTCAATAAATGTCTCTTCAATTCAAAGTTTGCCTTACTTAGTGGCCTACAAATTCCGATATAGACATATATGAAAATCATACATAAATAATTATTAGTTCAGTCTATCCAATTGGTTTCCAACCAGATTACTTTATAACTTAATTAGCACAATACCTCAAACTAATAGGGCGTACTATACCTCTGGCATACACTTGTACCTTAATTACCTTTTTTAATTAACACAAATTTTCTATTCAATGGCAAAATAAAATAGATCGTCCATATACTTATACGATGGCTACTATTCTCCCATTCTATATGCCATGAGTAACACTCGGGCAAATAACACATTGCCAAATAGATTATTCCACACTTCTCACCTTAACATGTACTTATAATATTTTTGGGGTTTGACATTGTTGAATTATCAAGGTAAGGCTATTGTGATAATATGAAATGTTTTGATTGAATTTAATATGGAATATCGAGATAGATTATTAAAATGAATAAATTGAGAAATGATATAAAATACTTAAATTTTGATATGTGATATGAAAATTATATTGAAATATGTCTTATAATATGAAATATGTGTGTTTGATGAAGAGTGGGGTTGTTATTGTGAATTTGATCGAGAAACGGTATATGTACTAAATTGCAAAATAATTGTTATGCAATAGAACAATGTACAGGGTACGAAAATGCATATATGTGACCAAATACACGGTATGAATATGTGAGTAAGATGCTTATAGGTATGGAAATGCTTATATATATAATTGATGCCCGTATAAACTTAGTAAAAAATTAGGATATGATTGGAATACCAATAAGATTTTATGCGCGCTTGTACAGGATATGTGATTATACGGAGATCATTACAAATTATAAAGGGATCCAACATTTGTTGCAAATCATCAAGTACTATATGTCTCTACGGAAACTTTGGTGTGGTGGAGGGATGTTTATGCATATGAAAATGCATTTGACACTTATGGGTTTTGCACTTCGATACTCTGGTGTGGTGTAGTTACAGCTCTTACTAGTTATATGGTGTGGTATAGTTTACCCGTGTATTTGAGTTCATTTTACTAAGGTTTCATCAGGCGTAACAATATATTTGAAATTGGAAAACTTAAAAGGTAATAATTAGATTAATAATAGAATAAAATACCAAAATGAATATGAATGAGTCGATAGACTCTAGAAAGAGGTTCGGACGATATGTTAAACGAATTTTGATATGAAATAAGCTTGATATTGAATGTTATAGTGAATGGATTATGAATGTTTTAAATTGTGAAATTGTATTGATAACTAAAGGCCTTAAGATAGATTTTGGTATATGTAATTGGATTAAGAATATCCTATGAAGGTAACACACTTATGAAAAGGTCATTAGATGAGCACTGATCAAGTAACTTTCTAATGATATGTAATTAAGGAAAGTTTAGTCACGATCCTATAGTGGCATAACTTTGTGACTAAATGAGTTTATAATTAATATGTGAAAAGCTAAAACTTAATTAAAAATCATTTGAGTCCTAATTATATATGTTTAATTGATCCCTCCGTTAGCTCGTTAAAACTAGAAATGAATCACATTTATAATCAAATGAATAGAAATGATAAAATTAGAAAAATGAGTTACATTCAGAATGAATGTGGTTTCTCACTAAGAATAGAAATGACATAATAATTAATCCAAGTTTTGAGAATTATTATTTTCAAATACTTGAAGTTCGAAAATAGATCTAAATTATTTAGTCATTGTGAATCCATTGAATATGGAAATTAAGTATATTTTCTCATAGATGATTTTACGGTAAAGTTTTCATAACTTTAACATTAGAATTGAGTTGAAAAAATTATTTAATTGGAAAAATGATTTATTTAAACTAATTTAATAAATAATATTTATTTTAGAAAATAGAATAATATATATTGGGTTGGATTAAATTATAAAGCGTCGAGTTAAAAGTCTAAAAAAAATATATAATTGGACTCAATACAAGAGATGCCCAAAAGCCCTCATAATATGCATGATGGGGCGATAACCCTAGTATATTAACTAGGGTGTGTCGCCCTCTTCTCTTAATAAAACTATGGACTATTTTTTCTATAAGATAAATATTATTTGCATTCTACTAATTTAACCATAATTTTTCTATCTCTCTTTATAAAAAGATGGCACTGGTAGGGTTAAAATAACATAAGTTTTCGATTGTTATGTTGCTCGAAAACAGTGAGAATTTATTTTCTAATATAAATTATATCTTCTATCGGTTTCTATTAAAAAAAAAATTACTTTTTTACTGAAAGTAAGAAAATTGTTTTTGGTTTTGTGTTTGATTCGTGATTGTTCAAACCCACACTCAAAGCGATTTGTGGTATGAAAATAATGAAAAAGGCTGTAACAGTCAGTTTTTCAGTGGTGTCGAAAACAGTGGTTTTAGGACCACAAACACGACAAAATTTTTTTTATAATAAGTGATTAAATTAAATAAGTCAATAATAATTTTATATGGAATTTAGAATTGACGAATTTTAATTATTGAATTAAAAGTTAGTAAGTGGTTTGGTTCAAAAGTCAAGTGACTTTAGAAAATGAGGTATCAGGACCTCGTTTCTGAAATTAAGTGTCGTAAATATTTTTATTAAATATTTACAGAGTCTTATTATATGTGAATTAAAGTTCGGGTTAAGTAATTTTGATGATTAATTACTTAATTAATGAAAAGGGAGTAAATTATAAAAGAGATAAAAGTTAATTGCTATTGATTCAAAATGAAAGAGACCAAAGTGGTAATTACACCATGGTAAAAAAGTCCAAGCGGTGGGAGATATGATTACCTTCCACTAACTTTTGGTTTATTTTTTCATTTAGTCATTTTTAGTTTAAGGTTAAATTGTAAACAAGTTTGTTTTATTGGAATTTAATATAATTAAAGGACCAAATATGAAATTGGATTCTCTTTATATGACCTAATAATAGAAATGATATGAAACTCATTATATTTTGGTAAATTGCAATTAAATCCTAATAAAATGAGGATTTACTAATTAGTTTAATTTAGTATGCTCGGGAATGGTGGTTTCGAGGCCACAAATTCAATGTGTTAGACCGTAAATATTAATTATTTAATATTTAATAGGTCATTAGTATTGACTTAAATTTTGATTAAGGAATTTTATCGTTAGATAATTAATTAAATGGAAAGGACTAAATCGTAAAGAATGTAAAAGTTGAATTGATTAATTTGAGGGGTCAAACGAGTAAAATAACCAAAGAAGTTAAGTTAGTGGATTTTTATGAGATAAATTGATTTAAAATGACTTTAATTAAGGTTGAAAAAAGTGTAATTTAGGTATAATTACAAAAATACCCAAGTATATCAATAGAATTAAATAAAGAAAGGATAACATTTTTCTTCATCTTTTCTCTTCTTCTTCACGGCCGAATAGGGATTTTAGGGTTTTCATTTATGCTCTTTTGAAGCTTTGATTTGGGTAAGCAAATTATGTTCGTTTTTAATAATTTTTATGTTTTTGAGTTCGTATTAGCTTAATCTAGCAAGCTCAAGGATTATTTTGTGATTATGTCAAATGTTATAAATTTTTCCATTAATGAATAAGCTTGTTCTTGAAATATTATGGAATATTTATAAGCTTGGTTGTTAGATTTGATTATTTTGTAAAGTAGTTTTTTTGATGATTTTAATGTTTAAGGATTAAAATATTAAAATGATAAATTTGCAAGGACTTAAGGTGAAATAATTGCAAAAGTGGGCTTTATTGAAGTTCTATAGTATTTGGCTAAACTTGATTTTGTTTAAAAATGGTTAATTTGCAAGTTTGATGCTAAAGGACTAAATTAAATAAAAGGAAAGTTTTAGGGGTAAAATTGTAATTTTCTCAAAAGGACCAAATTATATTAAATGCTTTGATTATGTGTTTTAATGTGAAATCTAGATGAATTGTTGATTTAGATTACGATTGTGCCACGGATCGCGAAAAAGAGAAATTAGCAGAGTAGTCCCTAAAGTTTAGCCAAACTGCAATTTCATTTGATAAATTCGTACTGTTAACTTTCAAATTTGATATTTGCAATTATATATTTTTTTTGAATATATTCCTAATGGCAGATCGAGACTGAAGGCTTGAGGAGTAATCTGATTCTGGCTCGAAAGAGCGTTAACCTTATTTTGAGCTCGTAAGAGCTAACCATTCTGGGCTCGTAAGAGCTAACATTCTGGGCTTGTAAGAGTTAACCTATCTGGGCTCGTATGAGCTAAATTTTTTGAAAGACTCAGTGAGATCAACCTAATGCTAATGCCACGAGATACGAAGATATTTCATTACTCTTTCCGTAACCGAATATGTTATTTTGTAAGTTAATTATTTTTACGAACTTACTAAGCTTTGTAAGCTTACTTGTGTATCTGTTTACTGTTTTGTAGATTCATCTACTGTTGAAGATTGAATCCTCAAGAAAAATCACACTATCCCGGGAGCTCGTTCGGTAGTCTTTATATCACTTGGCTTATATGACATGTATTAGGATTGTGTTACTTGATTTGTTTTGGGGTAATGACTAAATAGCATGGTAACATTTTGATGAATGTTTTGATATTTATTCTTTGTTGTTATGTGAAGAATTAAATACTAATATGAAATGTCTATATAGGTATGATTTTGAGAAATTGGTTAATGCTGTAGGCTATTGTGCAGACTTAGAAATTTATGTATATAATTGACATATGCATACTTGTTTCGGTAGAACCAAGGGTTGTATCGGTAGAAGTACAAGGTAGGAGAGAGGTTGTTCACTGATCTGATTTGTATCGGTAGATGGAAGATATATATCGGTAGTTATAGAAGTATTAGTTACTTGTGAACTTGTAACGGTAGAAGTGGTAGGGTAGAACTTCTTAACTCTCTAGAGTTTTTAGTATATGTAGAAGCATGACTTGTTTCAATAGTAGTGTCACATGTATCGGTAGAACCATCTTGAGTATCAGTTGAACTATGCACTGTTTTTGAATTGTTTTTAACTACCGATACTTGTCCAACAGGTACCGAAAGAGGTCTCTAAAAATCATGGAAATGACTTTTTTACCCTTGTTGAATTGTGATTATGATCGATTGATGATTTATGATGTGTTGGGTGCATATCTTTGTTAAATAATATTAAATGAAAAAAAAAAGAAAAAAAAAAGATGAACAGTGATATATAAACAGTAAGACATTGGGACCCTGACCGGCGACAGTTTTGGTTTTGGGTATTACAAAGGCTGTTCAGTTGAAGGCCTAGATTGTCAAGGATCCGTTTCACACGAAGCACAAATGCTTTTTGGGAAAAGTTTATTGCTACAAATATAAAAAATAGTTCAATTTTCAAAAAAATTTAATTTTCGTTGTGACAGAAAACCATTTTTAAATTGTATTTTTCCAACATAATCATAGGCACGTACCCTAGGATTCTATCAATATGAGGTAGGTAAACCTAAAAAGACTCCTTGTTGTCTTTAAAGCGAGTTCACATCAAGATAGTATTCACCTCCAAACTTGGGTGGTAGGTCCCGTTTAACGTGGGATGGGTGGTCCAGGAAGTCAATGCAGAGACAACGATGTTTTTTGGGCTTGCCATATGTGTGCTTGGTAGGAAAGACGAAAAAACTAAAAGATTTAGTAATTTTCTTTCTATCAAATTCTTGGTATAATTGAAAAATTAGAGTAAAGAAAATAAAGCTTTTTAAAAATGTATAATTTTGAATTAAAATACACCCTTTTTTAAATTTTCTATCGTCATGTCATTTCAATTTGAAAAGATTGATTTTTATGAATTATGATGGAAAATAACTATATTTTTTTTGTTCTCCCAATTATATTTCCTACTAACCATACTTAAAATTTATTTCTTTACACTTTTCCACCCATCATTCAGTTTTTCTAGTTTGGATAAACTACACCATTAATTACTAAACTATGAATAAGTTTTCGTTTTAATCATTTAACTAAAAAAAAGTTACAATTTGATCATTAAACTATTCAAAAGTTTTTATTTAAGTCATTGGACTGTTAAGTATTTTTCTTTGAAGTTTCGCTAGTGAGCTTTAAGCAACGATTCAACGATCGATTTGGTGGATAAGTACCCATCGACGAGTAAAAAAACATACATTAGATCCAAGTCGATCTGATGGTCAGTGTTCGAGATTGGAGAAAAAAGTTGTTTGAACTCTGATTAGCAGATTCGTGATGTCTAAAGTTATTTCATGAAAACAAAATTTACTGTAGAAAAGAATGAGAAAAAGAGCTTTCGATTGGTGCAGATAATACGAACAAAACAAGTCATATAACATCGATTTTAACAATCCAATAACTTAAATGAAAACTTTAAATAATTTAATGACCAAATTATAATTTTTTTAATTAAATGTCCAAAATGAGAATTTACCTATAATTTAGTTTATCCTCTATTTTTCTACTCAAAGCACACCTTATAAGTTGAATTCAAGGACCCATTAACGAGACAGACTTGATCCAGTGTGACTAAGCCTATCGGACACTAAATCCCAAAGGACCCAAACCCAAGCATCTAATCCTTTGATAGGCCCGATCTCAACAAACCTTCTGATCATCCAACGGCCATGATAAAACCATAATTTTAATATCCATAGAAGAAAATACCCATCTCCTCCTTCAAGACCTTGTTTATATCTACCAAAGTAAAAACAGCAAACAGCAAAGAATTAGGAGAAAAAAAAAGCGAAAGGAAGATGAAGAGGTGGTTCGATCCATGGCCCGTGTTCTTCAAGAGAGAGTTCAATCGTACTTGGCCTTTCCTCGTTGGTTTCGCCGTCACCGGGACCATCATCACCAAGTTCTCCCTTGGTCTAACCGGTAACACTTATTTTTTTTTTAAACTTCCGATTCATGATATACGTATTTTCATACATCATTAGTTATGGAAATATGCCGATCGACATTTCTTATTGTTTTTGCAGAGGAAGATGCTAAGAACTCTCCCTTTGCTCAGAAGCACAAGAGGTAATCAAACCCTAATTTCCGATTTTTTTTATTTTTCATTATTTTTTGGTTAAATTGGATTGAATTGAACCAATGATTAAAGGCTTTGTGTGGTCCCTTTACATAAATTTTAGGGATTTGTAATTTCTGTTTGTCTTGGGACAGATCTGAGAATCGTGTTTACACTTCTAAGTGCTAATAGTTCCCCCCCCTCTTCCCCGTTAATTGCAATAATTCCCATTTCGAATGTAGTAATGTTTCAAAATTGTAGAAGCTACTGGGTTATGTTCGATTTTGATGTACGGAACATTGAAAAATTGAAGTCTTTCTTTGTTTGTGATGCTTTTGATGTTTGAAAATGGAAACATTTTTTTCCATTGTCTAAGCGAAACTGTATTGAAAAAAAGCACAATGAACTGTAAGAGTTTAATTCAATTGACTTGTGGGATTTGTGTCAATCCTGAGTTAGAAATGATTGGAGAGAAATAGAACAAAGCAAAATGAAGTAAAATTGATCCGAGAGGACACTGATTATCAGTATAAAAGAAAAGACAAGTTACAATCATGAGGCAATTAATTATTTTTCATCAAGGGACTGAGTGGTATGCTTTGAAAGTCAGAAAGTTTTATTAGTTATGGTTGTTTGGTTCTTTGTGATGTATTTCTAATATTCTTAACGACTTCTAGCACGAGTAGTTCTGAACCTGTAATAGTCTTTTTATACATTATTACGTTACCACATCAATGGCCACCAAATAAGGGGTTTTAGGAAATCAATCTATAATTTGATGCTTCTCAAGGAGTTTAACAGCATTGACACATAGGGCTATGAAACATTGTCCTTTTTTCTTTACCTTCTGAAAATGCTATAGTTTGAGCTTTTGTTTAATCCCGGACAGTCACATTTTCGTTTTTTATCTTCTCTATTTGGGAATGATAGATGCTTGAAACATGATCTGCAGTTGTAAATAATGGCTATTTTGTATTCTTTGTCATGCAGGTGATTCAACTGATTTCAAAAGCCTATATGGTTACAGTCCCTTGGTATGAGAGGCTCAGTTGTTTTCCTTTTTCCTTTTCCCAATGAACAATGAAAATAACAGAAGACATCAGTTCTGAGTACACTTTATTTTGTGAATTATGATTTTTGTCATCAATATATGATTTTGCTTTGAATAAGGTTAAAACACCCTTCCAATTAGTGATCATGTTTGATGCCCTTGATTCTCAGAACATGACAATTTTTGCCATTGTTTGCCAATTATTAGTTTATGAACTTAATGATGGTTAAGGATGGGTAGTAGCTTATACAGCTAGCTGTTGTAAGTGTATACGGTTCTCGGAGTGTTTGGATTAGAAACCATGGCCAACACTGGTTTAAACCATAGGTTAGAAGGTGTCGACATAGAGTTTCAACCATTTTATGAGCTGTTGCCTACTATTGTATTGATTTTTGACATGGACCTTCAAACATATTGTGGATCAAGTGTATCGATGTACTTACGAAGAAATTAAGGTAGGGGTTTAAACAATAGTTACAGCGCAAGCTATAAGAAATTCAAGGTTAATTGGGTTAGTTTAACAATGCTTTTAAAAATATTTTTAGCCAAAAACACTTTTAAGCAAAACTTAAAATTTTTTTATTCTGTTTTTGGCCAAAAGAAAAAGTGCTTTTCCAAAATATATTTTGCTTCAAAAGCACTTTAAAAAAACTTGAAAGCATTTTGTTTAACAATGTTTTTAATTCAAAAATATTTTTTAAAAGTAATATTAAACTAACCTTTAAAATGAGGTCGGAATTGGTTCGTGCTTAGCTGAGCAAGAAGTTTGACTTAAAATTCGAGGGTTAAAGTTTGCATGGGTATTCGTGTGTTAGTTTGAAATTTTTATTTTTTATTCTCGGTATGCCCACTTCCGAATTATAACTTCACTTAAAATTGATTGGACCCAAATTTGACAAAACAATAATCTGTTTGAATTTCAGTTTTTTTTCTTTAAATTTCGAATTGGGTTTGGAAGTAAGAGTCTGAGTAGGGTTGCAAATGGAGTTCAATGAGCAGTAAGAGTCTGAGTAGGGTTGCAAATGGAGTTCAATGAGCAGTAAGAGTCTGAGTAGGGTTGCAAATGGAGTTCAATGAGCAGTTGGGTGAAAAAAAGTTGAGGTTTGTTTACAAGGTTTCTTTATTAAATAAAGGATCGGTACTTTTGCATCCATTCCCAATCAACGTTGAAAAATGCACTGTAAAATCTGATCTAATTAATTCGAAGTTAAATGCGCATAATACCAAACAAAATTAAGGGTAAAGCATGTAGGTATTCACCCAAGTAAGATTTTTTTTTTGTCGCAACTGTAAAAAAACTACAAAATAATCAATTATTTGATTTTTTTAATCATCAACCTTTAAATAGCTAACAAAAAACATAATAAAAAGTATAATAATAAATTTAATCTTCAATATTTACAGATTGTGTTAATTTAATTTTAATTTTTAAAAAATTAATCATCAATATTTACACATTATTTAAATTTATCCTATTTTTTACACGAAAATATAATACAATGCGCAAAAATCAAAACTCATTTTTTAAAAATTATATTTATTATTAAACTAGATATTCCCCAAATACAATGCTTTCCTTTTACTTCAAACAAAGGATAACTTAATATCTCTTAATGATAACTAACTCATTTTTTGTAACTTGAGCTGGTTGCCATTGATGAAGCAAATTAATTTTTTTTTTTTTTTTTTTTTTGTAGCCTTAGACTTAAATTTAGGTTGAATTAACGAGGTGGGTACATTTTTACTTTAGAGGAATTGGAATTGTTTTTGTTTTTGTTTTTTTTCTCTAAATTTGGGTTGTTTTGTTTGTTCTTGTTTTTCACTTTTCCATTGAGTCTATTTACCAATGAAATAGTTTGATGTTGGCTTTAGCGATCGATAATCCGAATTTATTCATGACTCTATTTAAACTCCTAGATCTCCTAGTTGTTTAGCTTATCCACTCTCCCAAATCGGCTAAGCTTATTGCAGCTACGATTCTAAAAGTTGATGGTTACAAAAGCACTTTCATTCCCCCTTTTAATAGTGGGTTAACTGAATGGGTGACGAGGCTCTTTGTATTTGTCGGGAGTGTAATAACAACAATGACAATAACAAAAGTAGTTTGGTTTAATTGACGTTGAACGATTCAAGCGTGAATCTTATGAAATTGGTAAAGAGTGAAACGGCGAAGATCGAGTCATTTCAACTGTTAGTTTCATTCTAACGATGGAGAATCAAAGTATCAAGAGAAAAGAATGAGAAAAGGTGAAATTTTGATCTTAGGGTTTTGGGTGTTTCCATTTTTGGTAGATTTCTTATTAGACTTGGATGATAAATTTTTTTAAGTTTTTTTTAAGTGAAAGGGTCACAAAGAAAATCAAAAGTAAAAAAAATAACGAAATTACACAATATGTAAGCATGGAAGGATTTCTTTAGAATCAAAGGCTAAATTGACACACTATATAAATATTGAGGGTTAAAATTACAATTATGTCAATTTTAAAAGCTGTCACGTCATTTTCCCGTTAGCCAATAAATGGTTGGTTGCCAAAAACATAAAAAGTTAAATAATTGGACGATTATTTTGTAGTTTTTATAGTTAGATGACTAAAAAAAAAATACTAATAGTTAGGTGACTACCAATGTATTTTACCTTAAAATTAATAAATCAAATTGAAAAACGACTCAAAATCCAAAATGGCATGATAAAATACAAAACATAACACATTGTTATCATTGTTGTCAAAAGTGCTTTTTAAGTAAATAAAATATTCGTCGATTGAATCTTAACTCGATTAGCATTGACAGACGTGAGTTTGAGTGCATTAAATCGTATTATCTTCTTATTTAAGGGTTGAGGAGGGGTTATGCCTTATTTTAAGCATTGTATCAAAAAGAGCAAATATGATAAAAACTTATAATGAAATCATTATTCAAAAAAATAATTTTTTAAACATGATATTGTAAAGTAATATATATTTAAATGATACTCAAATTCATTATTATAATATAAGAAAATAAAAACTTAAATTATAATAAAAATCTGGTGAAAATATAACCACAAATCAATATGAATATCTGATGGTATATGATAATTTGATTTAGTTCTAAAAACGAAGAAAAATATATTTGATTTATAATTTTTCAAGACGTAAAGCTATGCATTCTAGTAGAATGAAATGAAAGAGAGAAAGCTACTCCACTGGACTTATTAATTGAAGATAAAAAAGATAATTTCATTTTTAGCTAAAAAGTTGTTATTTTGATTTTTTTTACTCGAGTTAAAATCCTTATTTTTATCAGTTACGGAGTCTGAATTTTTTTTTTTTTTTTTTTTTGTGATCATTTTAATAATCTATATTTTTATAATTTTTAAAAAGTTGAATTAAATTTTTATTATTTTTAAAAGATCAAAGCAAAATTTTATCATTATTTATTTAAAATTTTATAAATTATAAAAAATTTAAATTAAAAATTTATCATTTTAAAAAATCAACCATTTCTACTACTACGTTCCGTCACTATTATTTACAACAATTTTTTATTTATTTAAAATCAAAGTTTGATTGAAAAGAAGTAAACAGCAGTAAACAAAGCCCAAGTGAGACTGTCAACTCGTTGGTGTAAAGAGTGAGCCGAAGAGAGCATTTATAGAGTACATAAAAAAGAAGAATGGGTGTACAAAGTAAAACACAATCATCAAAAAATTTATTAATTGCTATAACAAACAAAATTCAAGGCCAACAAACACCTGCCAAAAGTAAAAGAGTTTCACAAACTCTTCACATTTTGTGGGATACATTGGTTTATTTTCTATGGCATCATAAAGAACAAAACAAGGCAAAGGGGAGAGCATAAACTATATTATATCACACAACATAAGCTCCCAGTTTCCCACCACAAGCAGTGGAATCAGTCCATCCAAAATTTCACCTTCTATATAATTTCATTCAAGTATTATTATTTTTTTTTTTCAATTTTCAGTTCTCTTTGGAGACTCCGAGCCTCAACCTAAAATCCTCCTCCATTAGAGGAAGACCGTCCCGCAACTTCACTTTCGGCTCCCAACCTAGCAATTCTTTCGCTTTTGTGATGTCGGGTTTTCTTTGCCGTGGATCGTCTGGAGTGTTCTCCACCATCTTTATCTCCACCTTCGGATTAATAAGCTGCAATGATACACGCCAGATAAGGTACAAAAACTTTCAAGACACCCGAAAAAACCTAGAAAAGAAAAGCAGTACTTTGCATCCCCCATTCCTTTATGTCTCCATGTTTTCAGATTTTCAAACCCTTACTCTTTTGTAGTATGGTATTCAAAACAAAATCCGAAATAAGCAGATATGTCCCAACTTCACGGTGTTCAAAACAGGTTTGAGCTATTGAGCTAATCCCAAGTACTTTAAACAGACTATATCTGTGTGTGTGTGTAAGGATGCGAAAACAGCATTGAAACCATGAAACTAACCTCCTTTACTGTCTCGGCAAGCTCAAGCATGGTAAATTCACCTACAAGAGTACAAAAGGCACAAAAAGCAGTAAGTGCATGAGAATGGACGTAGGTCTCGGAGCTATCAGTAAATCCTAGACAAACATTTCATATAACACAAAGATTGAGGGATAACCTGGATTCCCGATATTGATTGGACCAGTGTTCTCCCCCTCCATGAGACAAATAAGGCCATCAACCTAGTCATTTATGCAAATGTTATACTTTAATTTATTATAATAGAGGGATATCATCACAAGGAATTAAAGCTAGTAAAATTGTTAAAATCTATAAGTCGAGCATACCATGTCAGAGACATAACAAAAACTGCGAGTTTGTGTCCCGGGTTTTTGAACCGTCAGTGGTTCACCACTGCAAAGTGCAAAAGAGAAGTGAAATGAGAGAAATTGATTCATGTGAAAACAAAACTAGAGGGAAAGTTTTTTTTTCCTTCCAAATTGATTAAAAGGTAAAGAAAATTTAGGCAACTACTGTCTCCTAACAGAGATGTGAATGGGACCTAATTGATAACAAAACTGAGAATAAAATGGAGAAGATAAAGCACATTAAAACACACTAATTACCGCAGTGCTTGAGCTATGAAATTGCTAACAACACGCCCATCATCGATGTTCATCCGTGGCCCGTAAGTGTTGAAGATTCTAGCAATGCGGATCTCTATGGCAAAGGAAAAAAAAAGAAAAATGTTATGACTTACAAAAAATAACAGGATGACATCATTCAGGAAACCAAGAAAATTTACCTATCCCATGCTGCCTATGGTAATCAAACATTAGGGTCTCAGCCACACGCTTCCCTTCATCATAGCAACTCCGAACCCCTAAAACAAAAACAAGACATTTAGTGATTGAGTAATGTTGTCATAACATTATACATTCAGCAAAGCTGAATTCTATGTTCATTGTATCTCCTATGTTCAATTCCTCATTAGAGTTTTGACAGATTTGAAAAAAAATGAAGTACTCTATCTTCCACGAGAAAAAAATGTCATTGGAGGCAATAAGACCAACGAAAGCATAAATGCTTCCTCAATAGACTTACCGATTGGGTTCACATTGCCCCAATATGTTTCGGGTTGTGGATGGATAAGAGGATCTCCATACACTTCCGAAGTTGATGTGAGCAAGATCCTGAAACATAAAATACCGATCAAGTAGAGCCAAAGAAAAGGGGCGCTCAAATAAATTGATAAAGAACTGCATTCCCTTACCTTGCTCCAACTCGCTTCGCAAGTCCCAGCATGTTCAGTGTGCCAATGACATTTGTCTTTATTGTCTATTGGAAACAAGAGTAAAAATTAATGAACTGCTCAGAAATATATTAGAAAGCATTCCAAAACACCAACACCCACCTTCACGGGGTTGTGTTTGTAGAAAATTGGAGAAGCTGGGCATGCAAGGTGGTAAATCTGATCAACCTCGATCAACAATGGCTCCGTAACATCTGCAAAAAAAGGAATATACTTACCAGACATCCGTTAGACCTTTATGGTAATGAAAAAGGAACACATTGATGTTAAGAGACCCCAAAACAATAACAAGCTAAACGATATGAGAACCCACCATGACGAATAAGCTCAAATCTAGGATGACCGATCCATTTTCTAAGATTGTCCTTGGATCCAGTGAAGTAGTTATCAACAACAATCACCTAAATACAAGGTAGACATGAATAATGGTATAGAACATGATTCGTAGTTCATTGGTCCAGCACTACATTTCTAAACAAGGTAACAAAGCTTGGATATGATGAGAAAATCAACCTCATTTTTCTCGTTTTCCATCAATTTGTCAACTAAGTGAGAGCCAATAAAACCAGCTCCTCCGGTAACCAAAATCCTCATGTTGGACTGTAGTAAACAGTAAATAAGATAGTATTAGAGATATGAATGGAATGTAAATGAAGATAAAACGTAATGCAACCGAAGAAACAAAAAGCTTATTACAAGATGTAATTAGATCAAGGGCATAAAGATCAAGAAGTAATTAGATGAACAAGATCTCAGACAATATTCACATATCTAAGGTGAATATCGAATCATAATAATGGATCTATACTCGTGGAGCTACCTGTACAGGAGCGGCAACTATATTGAGATTCATCATCAAATCATCTGGAGAATGGTTCTCAATAGATCTGAATGAATTGCTCTTGAAGGATTGTTTATTCTTATAATAACTCTCAGTTATCTCATGGCATTTATGTTGAAAAAGACAGAAAATTACACTTCAAGAAATCAAAAGAAAAGAGGTCATTTTTGGAACATGACCTGCCACAAGTTCATCCGATATCTTCTTCAAATATTAACCGGATTATCCAACAATTAAACACATTTAATCAACTTGGTATAGTTTAGAGTGCAAATCAAAAAGAGATCCATGAAGCTAAGAGTACTGTCACCAACTGTTCATACATTGTGATATAGCATATAATTTAATATGCTGAGGGACCATAGTAACATACATTGTCTGCCCCCACTTTAAATTGCTGTAATTAAACCATTTTGCTTAAGTCATAATTAGAGGACTAAGCTCAATATAATTTCTTTTAACAAATTATATTATTCACACAAAAAAAGCAGCTACTCAGATGCAGAACATCACCATCATTCACTATCAATTAACATAATGAAAGAGAAAACTGCATAATATGTTCAATAAAATGAACTGATACCATCATTTTAGTATAAAATAAATAAATAAAAAAGACCTGGAAAAACTTGGAAAAACGCAATGGAGATGGCAAAGGTGGTGGCTTTGAGGGTGTTTGTTGTTCCCCATTTGATGAATTTGCTGCCATTGCTCGGATCTCGCAATTTAAACTCAAAAACCTGCCAGAGAAGAGGGACTCATTGAGAATTTTTAAAAAAAATGAAAAAAAAGGGGGATAGGATTTGGATCAAGGATTTGAGAAGCAAAAAAGGATACCTGATTCAAAGTTTGAGAGATTGATCTCTTACTTAACACACACAAAAACCTGGGATCGAATAGCGTTATTTATAGCTTCAAAAAAAATGGTTCTAAAAATCGAAACTTCTTCCACCAAACAAATTTCCAAAATAATAAATAAAAAATTTAAATTGGGGAGCCTTCGAATTTACGAAAAGTGAGAGGTTTAAATGATAGCTCCTCGATAACAATACCAAAAACTACAGACCACGCCAAACTGAATTCAAAGATTGAATTTTTAAAACTTAAAATACTAAAAAAAATATTAAAATTTCGATTTTAAACAAACGCGGCGATTTAATGATTAAGGTTGTAATGAGTGTATTAATGGCAGCTGCCTTGCGTTGTGCTTGCTTTACTGGGAGGTAAGAAGTATATAGATTACAGTGCAAGAATATACGAGGGCTTCTTTTAGGTCTAATTCTACCCCTGGTCCTTACATTCTTCAGAATTTTAAATTTTAGTCCCCCTTTTTCTTTTTCCTTGGAAATAAATAGTCTCTCTTATTTTAATTTCAATGGATCTGTTAATTTACTTTTGTTAAAATCCGAATACCTATAATAACTTTAATTTTAAAATTAGAGTTTTGAATATTGAAATGAGACGTATTTAAATTTATGCAATTTAATTCTTTTTCATTAAATCCATCATTTTCACTTAAAATTCATGAAAATTTTCATAGCCACTAAAGAGGAAAAGTGAAGTAGAAATCCCAGATAGTTCGATTATTATTTTGAAAACAAGAAATTGGAGTTGGAAGTGAAGGAAATTAAGAGAAGTTAGGTAATCAAGGTAACAAGACTTGAAGATGAAGACTGAAGTGTGAGAAAGCATGGGTATATGAATAAATTAGTTAAGAAATAAAGGTAAGTGGTTTAAATTATTATGTTATATTTATTTTGAGTGTTTAATCTGATGAGATATTACAAAAGTTATTTTTGCATAATTATTTTTTATAGTCTAAGTAAAGAAAATATTATGTTTATGTATGAAGAGAATGATGGATGATTTTAGGAATAATTGGATGAATGGTTTTAAGTGTATAACTAAAAGAAAGTAACAGCGACTGATTTAATTATGAAAATTTGTAATTTAAAATTTATTAAGTGTTAATGTGATTAATTTGAAAAAATTGAAGTAATGATTAAATTTAAAATTTGGAAAAGTTTTGAAATTAAGGATTTAAATAGAGAGATCAAATTTTTTATTTTTATGATAAAGACTATAAGAATATGATATTTAAATTATTGGAAAATTTGTACTTAAATTATGATGTTTTAGAATAAAATGACTAAATCGAGAAGTTTTTAAAAATTCAAATTTTAAGTTGAAATGTGGAAATCTGGAATTGGAAATTTAATATCTTAATTATTATGTATGTTTTTTTTATTTGAAAAATTAGAAAAGAGAACATTATGGGATAAGATTTAATGTTTTAGGGACTAAATTGTAAAGATTTTAAAATATGGAAATTTGAAAAAAGTGGACTGACTTATAAAAATCTGGGAATTCTGACTTCAGGGACCGAATTGTAAAAACTGCAAAATTGGAATTTTATGGACTGTTCTGTAAAAATTTTAATATTGAAAAATAGGGGCTGTTTTGTAAAATATAGAAAATATAGGAGCGGAAATGAGTAAAATAATTACATAAGTGGTTAAATTGAAAATTTGAGAAATTATTGAATTAGGTATTAAATTAAAAATAATTAAGTAATATATATATATAAGAGTAAGAATAACAATATTAAGGTGAAGTGAGTTATATATAGAAAAAGAATATGATTAAGAGTAGATTAAGTCAATAAAAGAAAAATAAAGTATAATTAGTAATAGTTCATTTTGGGAAAGGATTAAATTGAAAAAAAAAAAAGTAAATTAAATAAAAACTAAAGTAAAATTATGATGCATAAGTCATGAGATTTCGATATATGTGTTTCAAAGTTTTAATACATGAAAATTTCAAAATTAAAAACGGATATTAAATTAGTACATGTTTCGACATCACTTATAAATCATATATCAATAGTATCTTTGTTTTTTAAATTATAATTTGACATGAAAATATTCTAGAAAAATAAATTAATGTTTTTTAATTAAAACTTAATTAGTGATGTACTTTTAAAAAAGATTTAAATGTCATATCGGGCATGATAATGCTAGAAAAGTAAACTAGAGTTAGAGATTGGAACTGTAAATTATAATATGACACTTTTTATCTGTATCTGTTAATAGGCCGGGTAAGTAATGAAACATTTTTTGACAAAAAACAAATCTAATTCAACATGTTTGACTCTTGAATGTAAAACAGGATTAGTTGCAGCCGCTATAGTGCTAGAATTATCACACCAAACAATAGACTTGTCCATGACTGAAACTAGTAACTCATTTAGCAATGGTTTCAACCATATTATATTTGCAGTAGCATAAGCAGTGCTTAGATACTCGGCCTCAGCAGTTGACTTGGAGACAATTTGTTGCTTCTTGGCACACCACGACACAGGATTTCCTCCAAAAAAAAAAAAAAATCCAGTGGTTGAACGACGATCATCAAGATCAGACCCCCAATTCGCACTAGCCACAACTGACGAACGAGAGGCTGGTTTAAACAAAAGAGGAACCAGAAACAACCATTTGAGAAGACTTCACTGCAGGAGGATGAAAATGATATAAACCATTATGTGTGCCCCCCTCCAAAGGCATGACCTTTGTCTTGATATCCTTAACAAAATAATGAAAAGGATGAAACTCAATGAAACCATCATTACCAAAAGCAAACTGCGAAACGGATAGTAAATTCTTCTTAATAAGAAGGAAAGAAGACATAACCAATATGTTGAACTGAAACACCAGTACCATTTCCTATAAAAAGTTTTGCCACACCTGAATAAGTTGCACACGTGTTCAAACTTGTGAGATCATTTGTCACGTGATTGGTTGCTTCGGAATCAGGATACCACCCCTTATCTTCAGGAACAGAACCAGGTGTAGTTGCCATAGCTGACATAGGAGGCATGGATGAAAAAGGGTTAGGATGAGCTGGCATAGCCTGAGAATATGGTTGCAGGCCTGGTATATATGGAGGAGTGTGAGAATGATTGACGACAAAGGCTGGAGAGGTCTGAGGACCAGGAGAACTATACTGTTGTTGACTGCCATATCCCATGTTGAAAGTAGGAAAAAATGAAGGTGGAGATGGTTGTTTAGCAAACATGTGATGATTAACCGTCATAGGCTGATACATGCCACCACGCTGGGAATTAGGAGATCCAAAAGAAGACTGTGAAGGCTGATCGCCATTAAAAGTATGATTGAATCTATAATAACACTTTTGCACAAGATGACCAAACCTGCCACACAACTGACACTGTGGTCGATTTGTGTAACCATAACGACCTCGACCACCTCAATAGTTACCTTTGAAATTACCTATACCGCCTCTAGAATTACTATAAACCTGTTGTTTCTGCTGTTATGACTCACCGGATGGCTGACCAATTGAAGGAACGTATTGAGCAGTAGCTGGAGATGCAGATTGAGGACCTTGAACACTTTTTCACACCAGCTTGATGTTGAACAAGATTTGCCTGTATGGAACTACTAATAACAAACTCTTTCTGCCTATTTTCACATTTTGTCAGCATATCAATAACTAAATCCAAGATTAAAGTGTCTCTATTTGAAGAGGCAACAGCCAAAACTAATTCGAATTCAATAGACAAACCAGCAAGAATCACACTGACCTGTTCTTGTTCAGAAACACCAGAAGCATTTAATGTATCACAAAGCAATTTGATTTTGGCTAAATATTCCTTTGTAGTCAAAAGAACCTTCATTTGGAATGAAGAGTGTGCCTTAAATTTGAGACATACAACTAAAATAGAACTCCATAAAACAAAAGCAGCGCTTGAACCAAGCAAATGAGGCAAGATTGCATCAGAAACAGTAGACAATAACCATGAGGCTAGGAGCTTATCTTGTTGTCTATAAAGAACAAAGGTTGAATTCTCAACTAACTGACTGCCGTCTCTTTGAACAAACTGAGCAGGGATCTCTAGAGGGCCAAATATATAACCATTCAAACCATAACCTTCTATGAACAAAGGTTGAATTCTCAACTAACTGACTGCTGTCTCTTTGAACAAACTGAGCAGGGATCTCTAGAGGGCCAAATACATAACCATTCAAACCATAACCTTCTATGATCTAAGTTACTTGATATTTCCATAACACATAATTATTCTAATTTAATTTAACTATATCATGCTTTGGAAACTAATGCATAATAGATGTTGACACAATTGAACGTGATTACAAACTGAGAGAAAAAGAAGTACCATTGCCTAGATTACCTGATTGAGGAACTTCATTTGAAGGCTGAACTCCTGCTGGAAGATTTGCAGGATTTGCAAAATGCTTTGTCTCTAAGTTCACCATCAAATTTGATCACAACCTTGAATCACCATTGTGCACACGAGTTGAAAAGCAACTGAATGGTGTTAAGCAATAGCTCTGATATCATGATCGAACATCAAAGAAACAAGAAAATACAGGAAAAGCTTAAGAGAAGACTGAGAAAATAACAGAGAAAAAAGATCTATTCATTGCATTCAAAAGACTCTAATCTCTCAGCATTAGAGATGAGTCATATTTACATAAAGAGTTAAAGAATGAATAGCACTAATTCACTAAGTGATTAACTAATTCTTTAACCAATTACAACAATTGAATAATGATAAGCTAAGCTAACTGTACATAACAGAAACTAGTTATTAGCTACAGTCACTAACAATGAATATTCATCAATAGAATTATTAACTAGATTTCAATTTTTAAATCAAACAAACGCAAGGACCAAATTGTCAAAAATAAATTATATTATGTAAGGTACTAAATTTCGAAATTCCGACGGGTGGAAAGCACGATTAGAATCCCCTTTTGACGTTTGTTAATGTTTTGTTCCGCGTTTAAAATATTTATATTTATTTCTAGAATTCGCATACCAGAGAGTGGCTGTAGTTTAGTGGTAAGAATTCCACGTTGTGGCCGTGGAGACCTGGGCTCGAATCCCAGCAGCCACAATCAAGTTAGATAATTTTTTTCTCTGTAATAGGTCAAACATCTTGGTAGCTGGGGGAAAAGAAGGCAAAAGCGGTGAGCAAAATGGGAGCCAGCTTAAACCGTGAAAACGGGTTTTTGAGAGAGCAGTAACTTTTTGCAATGACCGATAACGAAGTAATATCGTGAGGGAATGCTGAAAAGAACCATTATCGGAGAGTGAAATAGAACATAAAACTGTAAGCTTCCAAGCACCAATGTACTAACATACAATTAAATTCTTAAATGAAAAGTAAAAATTTTTCAACATAATTTTTATCTACAAAACTCGAATTTAAAATATTAAGAAATATCAAATTTTTTATTACTCGAGTTGTACATTGTATCGTTATTCATCCATAAGATATCATTGTTCACTAAAGCAGTTATAACTTATAAGTTCACATATATAGTAAAGCTAAAATATCAACTATTTGTCTTATTTTATATTGTTTTATGTTAGATTTAGTTTTTTTCTCCTTTTTTTCTACATTAGCCTCAGAAATTTTACTTTGTATGATCCTTCAATCATTTTCGGCCCATTTTCTTCGGTACTACTAAATAACTATATGGAACACTGGAAAAGTAGTTTATTAAGATTTAAGAGATATCATACCAATTGGTACTTGAAACATAACATACATCTTCCAATTATATTGATAATTGATAAGTTATGAGATTGTGTAAAAATACTTTAATTTGATATTAATGCAATTGAATCCATCCTAGACTCGTCAGATGCAAGACAACTTTGGAACAACAGATAGGAATTAGATACATAAATATGATGGAATTTTTTTTTTCGTTGAACACTCAATTTGTACCATACCGAGGCATCTGTCACATTCTTCACAATCTATTCTTCTCTTGCAACGGCATGCATACAAAAATAAATGGAATTCTTAAAATCAATGCCAATTCCAAGAGATCCGTGGCATAGAGCAAAGGAGATACAAAAGTAAAGAAAACCAATGATGACATTTGTATACTGTACTTTGTGGCATATGAGATGTATCATCACAACGACAAAAGCTTCATCTCTGTAATTATTTTCTGTGTTACCAGCTTTAAGCCTTTTTTTTATCGATTATAACCAAGCAAAATTCATTAGCTTGTTCCCACATTCCATGCTATTGTCAATACATATTATAGCAAAGGAGGCAATAAACTTCAATAAAACATAGTATGGGTAGAAAGAATTAAGAATACGACAATAACTCATTAACCTTACATAAAACTTCATATGGACAACGATAAAGAGCTCCAACGATCGAAAGAACCTAGTTTTCCAAATACAGCATCAAATTTCAGGCAGAAATATATAATCACAATGGGGACAATGGACAAATTCAAACTATCAAAACACTCAGAGGCTCGAACAAGAAAAGAACTGGATGGACTCTAATAGAAAGAGCACCACTTTCATCTTATTGAGATTGAAATTCAGGATCAGATAATCCTGCCATGATAGCTATGAGAACCCAAAACATGAGCAGACCTATTATGGCAGTTCTCAATACCTGGTCATAGCTCCAACTCGGGTCAATATCATCCTGAAAAATCAGATCAAGTTCAGATGTATCCTCACTGTCGCTAACACCTTCATTTGTCTGTAACTTGTTCAACTGGTCCGTGTGTGGACGCTTCACATCCATACCAATATTTAAACATTTTGTGCATCTACATTCTCCGCCTAGATATGTTGGGAGTGTCTGAAGATTCTCCAAGAGAATTTTGCGGTACATTTCTCCTTCAATTTTTAACTTTTTCCTTGTAGTTGGTTTCAAAACCTGAAAAAAGACACAAATTGGTACAAAAGAGAAAAAGAAGAGAACTGGACCCCGTCGTATTTGAGGCCAAAAAAAAAAGAGAAATGCAATGCAATGCAATGAGATAAACACATTCATGTTTTAGTAAAAGGAGGAAGTTAACCTGAATAAAAGTCTGAGCAATGACACGAACAACTGGAGGAAGCCGTATAACAAATAAACAGCCAAGACGGTTGGGGTAGTGGTCTTGCAAGAGGGAAGAACATGATCTCATTACTTGCATGGGAATTTTGAAAGGGGATAATCCTTCACAGTCCACTAATACTGTAACTTCAGGATTCTCTGGACTGACTAAATGCATGATTCCATGCTCAACTTGAGATACTGCAGCAACAACCATTGCTCTTTATCATAACATCTTATACAGAACCAACTAAATGGAAAAGAAAAGTGACGCGAAAACATTGATTAATGACTTCAAAATTGAATCCATAGTGATGATAAGAAGATATGTTTTGTCTCGGTTTGAGTTTCTTATAACAAGTGAAAGACAATGATTTTTAGAATCCAGTATACATTTTGCCTATAGAAGTTAATTGAATTCCATAGATAACATGCCAATCCAGAAAAATAGATTCTTTTGGATAAAAATGTCAATTCTTTTGTTGAGGAAAAAGTCACTTGGCAAACCAAGAGGAAAGACAGCGCTGTAAGGGTATGAAAAAGCATCCATCTTGGTGGAAACAGGAAATGGTACAGATGGTCACAAGATTTCATTGATCTCTTGTTGGATACTCCTGCTTGATATTTCAGAAAGAAAAATAATTCTTTGGAAGAAACATTTCCGAACAACACTATCTACAACTCATTAAACAAAGAAATTAAAGATTTGAAACCAATAACAGAGGAAGTCTCATTAAATTTCAAATGGCAGCAAAATGGAAAAATAAACAGCACTACAGGGACTAAAAACGTACTGACTGCCTGAGCAAAACGAGGTCTGTCATGAGATGGCAAGCAGGAGCAAGCTAGCCCAAGCCGTACTATGAGACAGGGTCGGTGCATGAGATCATATCCATGCCAGAATACCATGTTCGCCCATGTCTCAAGCTCTTCTGGAGAAAGAATTCTATATGTCTCCCTCCATTTGATTGTCTTTTTAATTGATGATAAGAAAACTACAAAGTCACCATTTGCAGCTGTATAAAATCTCCGTAGATCTTCATAATTGATTCTGCATAAACAATACTATGTTATGGTCTGCTGCAAGGAAGAAACAAAGCAATTAAAAAACGAATATGCATATGCCAAAACAAGGAACAAATCCCAGAAACACAGTTGGTTGCCACCCTGAAAAATTTGCAGTTAAAACTTCTATAGAGGAAGTTGACATTTGAGAGAGATGAAGAAAACTAAAGTTCATCATCAATTATTAACTACTTGATGATGAACTTTAACTCTAGTAACGAAAGAAGTTTATAACTCATGTCAAAACGGGGTTCTGCAACTTGAATGCATGAGGATTGCAAATTGATTAGCCATTTTATTTCAGCAAGATCATTTATAGGGGGGAATTTGTAATGTGGTGCATTTCTTGCAACCAAATAAACCAAATAAAATATACCATACATGCATTCATATATTGAAATCATCAAATCACCTCTCTGGCAAACTAATTCCTTGATTTTCCAGCTCCTTGTGGAGTTTATCCAACCAGCTTTCACACTCCAGATTTTGAGAAGCGTCATTATTACTGGTTCAGCAGTTTACACAGACTTGAAGAGGTTAGTAAGCAAAGATCATTATTGCAGACATCCACAAGTTCCTAGTAGAAACAGTAACAGATAAATGCATATAAAGTTGTCACTTGCTAGTCAACTTGAACATCAAATTGCTTGAAACGTGCAAACCCATGATATTTAAGGGGGAAGCCTGGCCTAACCATATTCAACATGACAAATAATGATTCTATTTGGTACTATTAGAATATAAGAAAATCAGAAAGATAGTATCATGAGCAGAAAAATTAATCAGAATTGAAGTGGATAGATATGGATCAAATCTGAACTAAGGAACCAATTAATGGTATAATATTAGTTACTAGCCATTCTTTATGTTTAGGAAAATTCCATGATCTATGTGTAGGCATGATAGAGTTTGCCTTTATAAATACTTCACTTTTAGGTTCAATCTAACCCAACTTATCACTCTGCAGCATCAGTCGGTTACAAAGTCAAAAAAAGCTCCTAAGATCAGATTATGAGTGGGCAGTTTTTTCAAGATTACTGAAGCTCCATTCTTATTTTAGATTGTGCCAGTGCAAAACTAGTAAACCCCCTCCCCCCCAAAAAAAAAAAAAAAACCATATAGACTTCATTGCTTGAGTTACCTTGCATCCAAGGCCGGCTGCAAAGCAGGTTCCTCGGAATGCGAGTCTGTATTCACCAGAGGACTACTTCTACCCACCGAGGCTTCGCCAACTAACTCTTCTTGATCAGAAAGCGATGCCGCGATTGAAAGCACCAATAGCGGCCTCGACAACATCTGGAGCAAAGTCAATCATTTGTTAAGAATAAGACCTTCACCATAAATAGTTCAACCTAGCAATTAACTGAAAAATGCAGATTTCTACAAATTTGAAAAGAACAAACCTGCATTCCTTTAACCAAACCCTTAAAGGGAACCCATTTCTGGACACAGTTAAAGGGCGGATAGCAAATAACTTGCAGAGCCTGAAAACCGCGCCATAAGAAGGGACACTTGACCTTTGAGACCCGCCTAACTGTTTCTAATGCAGCAACTTTGAGTAAAAATATCGCTACATGACCTGCTGCACCCTTAACATTTCTACGATTCCTTATCGCAGTTATTTGCCTATAACTACTCCTGGGAAATGCTTTAGGATTTGAAGAAACTACTAAATTTCCTTTATAACCTTTTTTCTCTTCCATGGAAAATAAACACTTTTTTTTCCGGAGAAACCTATGAAAACTTCACATTCTCAATTAATTAGATCAAAACCAAAAGAGTAAGCTCTAACTATTCAATTCTCACTGAATTTTATCCTAATAAAAAATCAACCTGCAAACAGATAGGATCTGAAATCAGGTATTAGCAAACAGATGGACAAAGAGGACGGGGGGGGGGGGGGATACTACCTCAAAATCTCCATGAAATTTTGGTTTTTGGTGGATTTGGAGCTTAGGAAGTGATGTGACAGTTTTTCTCGTCTTTCACGGCAATTTATTTATTTACTTATTTTTGGATTAATTCACCAAATTTCCTCAAACTATTGCTCTTATTCTGAATTGGTTGCTAAACTTTGAAATGTTCTATTTGTGTCCTCAAATTATCAATATTGTATCCAATATCCATCATGTCCTTCCATAAGAGTAGAGGTCAATTTAGGTGTTAAATGCAAGACAATAGCAATCAAACCCTAAAACTTTTCTTTCTTTTTTTTCAAGTCGTTAGCTTATTCTCTTTTATTTTGTCCAACAACAGTAACAGTTTTCGAACTGGTTATCACTTAAATTTTTTCTCCCTCTCACCAATCCTCTATATTTTCTTTCTCGTTCACTCAATGTGTCATTTCTTTTCAATTTGCAGATCTATTTTATGGGTATTTTTGTTGTTTTTTACAAGTTATGATGGACAGATGATAATGTTTATCGTCGTTGAAATTTCATCAGGCACCAATAATTTCTCTTAGAAAGTTGGTGACTATTTGTCAGCTTATTAATTTGTTTATATTTTGAGAGTGTTTCAGAGAATAAATAATTTTAAAAGTCGGTTTAGACACATGTTATCTTAGGTTTTATATGTTTTTTTTTGTTTATTTTCTATTATTTCAGAAGTTTTCACATTTAGAAGTTTTTGTTTGCTTTTGTAGCACTTTTTTGGTCTTACTTATGCATATAGTCTTTACTTTTGCAAGGGATTTTAAGGATGATTTTGTCGTCATCCTCTCTAGATTAGTGGATGCTCGATTCTTTTGTCGATTCTTACCCGTCGTTTTGGATCATCCAAGTCTGATTTCATTATCGTATTAAGTGATTGTAATCACTGCAAATATGTCATGCTTGAGTTGTGACAGAACCAATTGTCAACATGTCATAATATTCATTTGATATTGAGGTATTTGATATTGAGATTAAAGCTTTTGTTGTGTTGATGGAACTTGTCCTTTAACTCCTATGACGGGTGAGTATTGTTTTTTTTCTCTTGATATGTATGGTTCCATTCATGAAATAAACTAATGAATTTTCATTTAAAAAAAAATGTTAAATATTAGTTTCAAATTGATTTGGAGCATATTTAAAATATATAGATTAAACCGCAAACAATTGTGGATCTAGTTTGTATATAATTGTTACAAGACACAAATAGAGGGCGGATCCTAATGGGCCCCCAAAATTTTGAGAAATTTTGATTTTTACCTTGAAATTTTTGAAAATTTTAATTAGACTTTCTCAAGTTTTTTAAAATCCATCGTTATACTTTTTAATTTATTTGAAAATTTTAATTAAGTTCTCTTAAAATATTTGAAAAATATCACTAATCTCATAAACCCCCCTAATTTTTAAAAATGTTCCTAAAAATTTTGAATTTTTTACTAGACACTTCAAATTTTAATCTCAAGACCAGCCATTACAAATAGTGTCAATAAAATTTAGAAAAGTTATTTTTATTTTTTAGTATGTTGATCTAAGTTGTCCATACAATAAGCATACACATGTTTACAATTTGAGTAACGTGTTTTATGTTTCACATCAAACTTGAGTGAAAAAATTAATATTAATTTTCAAGTTAATGCTTAAGCTGACAAAAAGAGTTAAATTAATATCATATGAATATTTTGATGACTCAATTAGAATCTTTTGAAGTTTGAGAGCAATTTAAAATTTTAGATCATGGTTTAAGGATCTCTGGTGGAGTTAATCCTTTATTGAATTATGGAGTTTGGGGAGTCGGGGGGGGGGGGTGGGGGCCTGCACGTGATTATTAGGCCAACGACAGCTCAGTTGAGCGAAACGTGTACGGTATTCACGTAAAGAAAGATAACTTAGTCAAACGGGGAGCTGAGCGGTTCATTAATTCACGAACTTTATTACGAGTCTAGCTGCTAAGTCGACGGATGTGTCTTGCTCAGTCTTGTCGGCAGCGGATGGATGAGAATCCATTCATTTATAAATAAGTTTGGCATCGCTAAAAAATTGAAAATCGAAATAAAAATTAATTGTAGAACTATTTTATATATTTTAATTAATTTTAATGATTTATTTAATTATAGTTTGATCAAATTGAAAATTAGTGATTTAATAGTTTCAATTATCGGTCAAAATTTTTAAAATATTAACTTCACTCATTTTATTATTTGAGAGGGAACTAAACTAAATATATCTGGAATTAAATCAAAATTAATCTAGATACAACCTACCTAAATATTGGGAAGAATAATTTGAAAAAACGTTTACACATGACAAGTTCCAATGCCAAAGGTTCATTAATAAAATCAGAATTTTTTATAACTTGAAAGCCATTAATTCTGTTGGCCCAAAAGAGACAAAGGGCCAATGAAACAATGAATGTAATGTCGAGGTTGGCACTGGTGAAAGAGACGTTGACAAGCTCTCTTCTTGAACACCTCTATCAAGCTTGATTTGCACCGTCAAACTCAAACCCATACCTCAAAATTTGAGTCCATCCCAACATCAGCCACCAAAACAAAAAAACCCTGAGTCTCAAATCCGAACTCTAAATGACAGAAATCGGAAACAACACAAACCTGAAACCGTTTGATCAGAGATGGTCTAAGACCAACATGACCCAAGTCTAATTCGAAACCATCTAAGAACAATGGTTGGAAGTACACATCCAACTCAAGCTTAAAGAGATAAATTAAAATACAATGGTTTTGGAGTTTATTGATCTGAAAAGGTAGTAATAAGATCAATGAAAGCATCACAGCCCAGACAAATTGTCCACCCAAGGAAGAGTCACCTGATAAATGACCATTTCATGATAAAAAAGAGAGACTAAACAAGAACGTTTGCCAACAAACACTTACCAAAAAACGCTTTTGAATACCGGGAAACTGTTTTCAGAGTAATTACATTACTCCAGCCAAAACCAAAACAAAAAAAAGGAGAGTTTTTAAGTAAAGTGTTGAGATTTTCATATGGCTTTCTACAAGGACACTTGCAGTGTTATCGACCAAAGCTCCCCACACAATCAATTGACGGCATTCCCTGGGTACTCACATATTCTCGAGAAGAAGCAGCGGCAATGGATCATAACATTTCTTGGGACCGTCTTACGCAGCGGCTAACCTTCCTCTTGAATTCATCTCTCGTCTCCCTCCATTCTTTCTGCAAATATACATAAAAAAAAAAAAAAAAGAATGTTGATTGTATGAAAAATGAAAAAGAAAAATCATAGTTTTGATTCTTTGGTCCGTCAAAAATAGTAAGACATCATGTCAAACATGTTTTAAATTCGATCAAACTATAGTTCGTCACTCTACTATGTTGAAATTTGAGATTTAATCGTTCTACTTTAATTTAGCACAATTTGATCCCGTCCAAATTGATAATAGTTACAGTTGCCTTTGGCATGAAAAATGAAAAGAAGACTAATTAGTTTTTTTTAGTAAAATTTATAAATAATTTATTTAGCAAGTGTTTTATTGCAAATAGAAGTCCTTAAATTTAGTTTCCTTAATTATAGTTTCTGATCCATCATGAATAGAACCCTATATACCTTATATTCAAGAGAACAATTCTTAGTAAAAAAATAAGACAAAGTTATTTTAATTTAGGTTTAAGACTCTCTCTTCCTAACGAGTCTAAGGTTGGGAACTTCAGGAACTCCCTTCGAAGAATTTAAGGTTATGAGCTCCAATCGATTAGTTCCATAGGGACCATAACAATATTACTGTTAACTACTACAATTAAAGTGTTCATAACTGTTAATTGATAACAGTGTTGATAGTGTTAACATACTAATGGAAATTCCCTGTCACTACTTTAACTGCAACAGTGAATAGCTTTATCAATTTGGAAGTACTAATGATATTATAAAAGTAGAAAGACCAAATTATGCCAAATTAGAGTGAAAAATCCCAAATTCCAGCATAGTAAAGGGGCGAAAACATAATTAGACCCTGTGAATTCACTACTTCACATGTGAAATCCTATCATAGAATTATGCTGGCCACCACAGATGATGTAAGGGATTGCAAAGCATAGATGAAGACTTATTGAGATGAAACAAGTGCATGTTAGAACACCATACAGTCTGTATACTCATTTTAATTGACGATTAGCCGACATGAGCTTAATCCAATAAGCTTTTAAAGAAAGTTTCATCATACTAGCCCCTTAGGACATATGTTAGTTTGCATCGAACATTATGCAGAAATTAATTAGCCATACTGAATGTAATGAGGTGACCACCAGAATATCTAATAAGAAGCAATAAATTAAAGAACAAAGAAGCAAAGAAAAGGAAACATATGAATCAAGAATCACTTACTGCAGCTTCAACATTCGCAGGGGATTCGTCGTTAGGGCTGGAAAGCATTGATATGATACTCAAAACAATACTTTCAACCTGCCAAATAGCAAGAAAATACATTTGTTAATGCACTACCAATAGAGTAGGGCAAAAAATGAGGGAAAAAAATAGTGAGGAGCACACTGAGAAAACATTTCAAACTAATGAATACAACACTTCAAATCTCCACACCATAAACAGATAACAAAAGGCTTTAAGACGCATAATCAAACCATGAGAGCTGATAATCACAAGACAAAGCAATGTACCTAAGAAAAAACATTTGGATCAATAGTGAAATGAAAGAATAGGAAATAACAATAGAGACTAAATTGTTTTAAAACTTGAAATTTTTGACTGTTCCTCAACTAAACGAGTCTATCTGAAACCGATTAAGTTCTGTACATGAACTTTTTACTCCATTTCATCCAAATTTAAGCTACCCACACGACTTACAATTTATATCCGTGTTCTCTTTCCTTCTTAAATTGTTTTTTCTTCCAGATATATTTTACCTGTAACATTGTTCTTCATTCATGTTATCATGTTTTTTGGTCCACGCATCACATGACCAGTCCATTCTTCGTCATCCTTATTTTTATCAATAATTCTTTTTAACTGATATAATCACCATCCTTTGAAAGAAGAATGCCTCTCGAGTCTCTCACATTTATCCAACACCAAATTAGTTTTACACTCTAACTCTCAATCACCTGATAAACTTAAGAAATCAAAATAAATCATCTACCATCTCCTTTAATTCACCCATCCAAGTTGAGAGGTATCTTACAGTCATAAAACATTCTGACCACATTCCCATGAAAAATATCCTTAGTTCTAGTAAGAATAAATCATTGAATATTAGCATTCAGATCCATATAAATTTTGGTTTCTAATCACATGAACATCTCTTACTATTTCCAGGATATATAAGAGCTGTTTCCTATCTTCATTTGTTGTCTGATAAAAGAATATTACTTGATTGCAATCAAGTACATAAACTCTGAGAAAATCTGAAATCTAGCCTACTATGAATACAAATGTTATTAGCACTTGAACAGGAACAAACAAAAAACAAATTGACAAACAAATGACACTTAATAAACATACTGTATGGACTGGCATCCAGCGCTCACTTGCAAGCTCATAGCCATTTGGATCATCACCCGGAGGATGAAGAATTGATATGCAAACACGCCCATCAGGATAAACTGCAACACACATAAAGACGGGTTTAGTTCTTGCATCACATAAATGCAAGTGAGAAGTTGAAGAAACAAAGGTATACCATTAGGATGCCAAAGCTCTGATGCAAATTTGACTGTCGGAGGGCTGTTTGGATAATTAGGTGGAAAACTCATGATAGCATTGAAAAATCCCCCTTCACTGAAATTAGAACATTTACGTTAAGGAACTCTAAAAGTAAACATAAATTATAAATATATATACATTCCCCAGATGAGAGATTAACAAAGCAATTATTCCCAGAGCAGCAAACACCATAAGCAATTCCAGGAGAACTCAATCCAATGTCAATAAACAAAACCCACATCGAGAACCCATAATAAACACTAAATTTCAATTAAAAAAACAAACTTTACCCCCCAATCACCTCCCCCTCCCAAAAAAAAAACTTACTAAAGAGTATCAGGAGGTCCAATAATTGTTACACTCCATTCAAAGATATTGTTCTCATCGACCAATCCAGCCGAGAACCCATCAACCGGATTCTTACAAAGATCTGCAAAAAGAAATCAATAAAAAACCCGATTCAAACCAAAACCCCCAAAAAATATTCATATCGCGAATCGCTAAATTGAATACGATCGAAGAAGAAAAAGAGCTACCTTTGAGCTGTTTTTGAAGGAGGAGGCTGGCTTGAGATGCCATGTAAAAGATGAGAGAGAGAGAGAGAGAGCTGAGAAAAAGCTCTGGGATTTCGAGAGAGGAAAAATAAAGAAAATTTATAAGCAGACACTTCGTTTTACTTTAAAGATAGAGTGAATTCGGCGATAGTGGACTTAAATATTGTGCAAAGTTGAGCTAGGATTAGGTACGGTTCGTTTTGTTGCTACATTCGTTTTACCACGAATCGAGCGTTGCCACGTAAGAGTTTGAGAGCTGGTATAATAGTGAATAATTGGAAGTTTGATTATTTTTTAAACTCTACAAATCTTCGCCCAACTATGCTTTTGTTCCTTGTTTCGCCACCTAATTTTAAAAAAATTCAATTTAAACATTAATATTTATATTCCTTCTCACAGTTGAATTGATAAAATGAAATTCTTTTAATTGATATAATAACACATTTAATCATCAATAATTATATATTTTATCAATTTAATTTTAATTCTAAATAATTTAATAAAAATAAATCTTCACATTTACGAATTCTATTAATTTAATCTTCAAACTTTTTAATAAAAACTTTCAATTTTTAAAACAAAATTATTTCACGTCTATAAATTTATAAAAAAAAAAATTAAGTCCAAAACTAATTACTAGAAGAGAAATCCTAAATTCTTGCACTTTAACCCTTATTTGACCGATAAAGCATTAGAAACCAAAGTTAAATTTAATGAAAATAGAATCCAAAATTCTAATGACGTTGACAAAAAAAAAAAGAAATCTTTTGTAAATAAAATAGAGATAAACACTTGTCATTTCAATTTAACAACATTACCCCTCGCAACACTAATCGAAATGTTGATTTCTGGGAATTATTTATTTCTTAAATGATTTTAGAAAAAAGATAATTATAATATATAAATGTAAACTGTAGGTATAATTTGCCTCTCTCGATGTAATGATATATTTCATAATTTTCATAAAAATAAAAAATCTACATATAAAACAGGATATCAAAAATTAAGACATTGCTACATTTATTTGGACAAATATATATTTAATAAGCACCAATTAGAATAGTTCAAAAGAGAAAAAGTTTAAGGAAACACGAAATAAAATAAAAGAATATCTAACCATCTGGTAGAGTAACGAAGTTAAACTAAAATCAAATATAAAATCTTATTAAAGGAGAACAGATAATTACTTCAAACGATTAATCGAGTTAATTAAATTTTTTATTCTTATAATCGATAATCGAATCGAAATATTTTGGTTAATTCGATCAGTTAATCGAATTAAACGAAATTTATATATTTTATTTTTTTGATTAGAATGCATAAAAAAATAAATAAATTAATAATGTTTATTTTACTGAATTAATAAAATTAATTGAATTAATCGAATTAGTAATAGCCTAATGCATATGATATATAATATTATTTATTAAGTTCGGTAAATTCGATTAATTATCAAATTTCAAATCGAATTAACCATTAACTGAAATTTTAAAAAAACCTTTAATCGACCTTCAACCAAACTAGATCGATTAATAAAATTAAATCAATTCAATCGATTAATTTGATTTTAATCGAAGTTTGAACACCTCTAATAATTACTATAGGTTTATAAATATTAGCGCTATTAGGTTATAAGGCTTTAAAAAAAACGATAATGAAATCTATATTCAGAAGATAATTGTATCAATTGGATAAATGCAATAGGGTGGAAATGAAAGAGCCGACCAAGTTGATAACAGAACTAATTAAGCATGTTGAATGACTAAATTAAACAAAGAATGTAGAATGTAAAATTTTCCTACAATCAATGTTGCAGCTTTTCTTGAGGCAAAATTATATTTTGGTTGAATATATATTAAATCCACGAACAATTATAAATATGTTGAATAATTTAAAGGGTAAATTATAAAATTAGTTATTTTTGTTTGTCTCAAATTATATTTGAGTCACTTATGTTTGAAATGTTACGTTTTAGTAACTTAAGTTATCGTTTTGTTACGAAGCAGTCACTTTGCTGTTAACTTCTGTTACCTCCCTAACGAAAATCCTACGTGGTAGTCACATGTGTTTTAAATGCCAACTTGGATGTCTAATTGAGATTAAAATAGTTTTTTCAATCAAAATGGAAAAGAAAACTAAAAGAAAAAGGAGACTAACGATTTTTCTTTTCTAGTTCAAAGTGTAATTAATTTAAAATTCTTAATTAAATTAAATTTATTTAGTTAAAAACATATTCTCGTCCCAGTTAGACATCCAAGTTGGCATTTAAAATTCATTTGGCCTAGCATGTACGATTGTTGTTAAGGTAATGAAGCTTAATGTTAGAGTGACCACTTCATAACAAAATGATAACATAAGTGACTAAAACGTAACATTTCAAATATAAGTAACTAAAATGTAATCTGAGGCAAATAAAAGTGACTATTTATGTAGTTTACCCTAATTTAAATGATTAAGCAATAACATTATATTTTATATTTATGTGAGATTTTAAATTTTTAGATACTAAATATGTATCATATACAGATTTAATCTTTGTATGTAGATAAAAATATAAAATAAATGAAATAGATGTGTGTTTATATAAATTATGATTAAAATATTAAATAATATTTGAAAAATTGAAATGATGTGCCAAATGTTTTGCAATATTAGAATAAAATTTAACCCACAAATGAGTGTATGTGATTGTTCATTTGGATAACAAATTATTGTTTTTTTTTTTTTTTGTTAAAAGCCGAAATTTAGCAAATTGTATCATTGAAAAGTTTGAAAACAAATTGTAAATTATTTTTCATATTTGTGAAAATATTGTGTGGGATGGTGGAATGGGAGGGGAATGGATCAACATGTATTTTTTTTTTTGGTTTTGTAAATTTATAAATGTGGAATGTTTTTATTTTAAAAGTTGAAAATTTTGATTAGAAAGTTTTAAGATTAAATAAATATAATTGGTAAATGTGAAAGGTTAAATTTATTGATTTATTTAGAATTAGGGTCAAATTAATAGAATATGTAACTATTGAGGACTAAATGTATTATTATACCAGTTAAAAAAAGCTTTCCATTATCAAATTAACAAGAGTGAATAAAAGATGAATGAATTCAAATGGTAATGCCTAAATTGAAAAATTTTAAAGTTGAGTAATCAAAACAAGAACGCGGATATAGTTAGGTGATCATTTGTATAGTTTACTTTTTAAAAAAAAAGTTAAATGTATACTTATCATCGTAAAATTTGAATTGAGAAGATGGCAACTATCTTGTTAATCACCCTAAATGAGTTGTTTTTATTTCTGTTGCCTAATTTATTTTTTGTTAATTTGATCATCCAAAATTAAAATTGATCACTCCATTGTTAAATGATAACTGAAGAATAATCGTGTATTCCACATTAGTCACTTTAAAACTAGAGTAAATTATCCATCAATCACACTAAATAGGGGTCATTCTTATTCTAGTCACTCCAAAAGATTTTCGTACAAATGCACTATTAGTCTTTAGTTGCCATTTAACGGTAGAGTGACAAATTTGATCATTTTTTTTATAACCAAATTAACAAAAAAAAAAATTAGAGTGACCAAAATAAAATTGACCACTATTTAGAGTGACTAGCAATATAGTTTACACTAATTTATATAAGGTGAGATTCAAATTTGGGATCTAAAATCTATTTTAGTTTTTTCTTTAATTCTTTTAAAATTTATGAATTTAAACCTATACAAAAATCAATTTAATGGATCATATTGTCTTTAGGTCAGGTTAATCTAGATTATATCAATTCGGATTCCAAAATTTCGATTATTTTTATTTGGATGAATTCCGTATTTGAATTATTTCAATTTTAATTTTAGGTCATTTTGAATTCGAATTCTTTGAATTTGATCATTACAACTGAATTGAGTTATTTTGAATTAAGATTATTATAATTCGAATCAATTTGAATTCGGATTAAATAATTTAAGTATTCGACTTTTATTTTCAAATTGAGTTTGTCATAATTGATCAAGTTGGATTTATAAGTTCAAACCAAAATTTACACCTATAAATCTAAAACTTTCATGAAAAGATCTTAAAACAAAAAAGAAAAAAAAAAGTTTGTAATTAGGTTGTTAAATCCCTCTATTTTAAGTTTTTATATTATTCGTGTATTCAAAATTCAAATTTTTTATTTTAATTTTAAGAAAATTTAATTTCTTTACTTTTAAGATTTAAAGAGGTAAGTCCAATTATTAATTTTACAATCATCATATTCATCAATTTCTAGAGGATCATAGAAGAGAGTCTGATATCCTTAAAATGAAATTTTTTTTATTTAAATTCTTTTAAAATTTATAAAATTTTAAATTAGTAAAAGAAAAATTATATTTTGATCCCTTAAAAATAATAAAAATTTAATTTAATTTTTTAAAATTATAAAAATATAAATATTAAAATAATATAATTATATTTTTACTAGCATAAAAATATATAATTTAATTTCTATCCTTAAAAAATATTCTGACTTCAATCCCTGAAAAAAATGCTGATGAGGAATATTTGGTTAGTTCCGATTATAATGCATCGCAGATGGCGGAATCAGAACATATTATATCGCCCCTTTTAAGCCAATGGAGGCCGCCAATTGATTGGAAACAATTATGGAGGATTATAGTATCGTACAAAGTGATTCTTTTTCTTTGGACAATTTGTACAAGCTGCTGCCTACCAAAAAGGATTGAAGGGATTAGTACCATATGCCTTTTATTTTTTTTTTAAATCAATATGAGAATGCTAATAATTTATTTCTCTCCTCATTTAGCTAGAGCTGTTTAGCTAGAGTCGAATATGTTAGCATAAATAACAGTTTATTATTTAGTGAAACAAAAAGATCGAACATAAATATTTCTAATTATTATCTGAATCAAATGTTAAAATCTAAATGGTGTGATACTGCTGTTCAGCACGTCAAATCATCGACGAAGACGTCGAATTTAATTGTACGAAAAACTAAAAAACTGATGACTGCCGAAATCTTCTAAGCATTCAAAAACATCACTAGATGGTGTGTAACTCCTTAGAAATGGAATTGCTTTTTATTTTTGGTGCTTAGGAAATTTAAATTACCTGGTATATATAGTAATGGTTCCCCTTAAAAAATCACAAAGTTGTGGAAGTGGTGAGCAGCAAAATATGAGCACGTGAGAATGACCCCACAAAACGTGGGAATGTGGGAGGCTGTCTCACGAACCAGTTCCAATAGAATATTGGTTCGAGGAGTTTGGAGCTTGATGGAATTAATATAGGACCATTCATTCTCCATTTAGTTGCTCGCAATGGGAAGTTGATATTTGGGATGATGTTTCATGGAGCTTTAAGAACGTCTGCGTACGAGTCTAATGAGGAGCATAAAGTACGGAAAGGAATGTGAGAGGTAGTTGTTATGGGTTATTTAGCATAAAGAAAGGGAAACGCATTTGTGCTAGCAAGAACGGACGATAGCAGTACAGTGTGGTTTAACGACTCTTCTCAAATACACTTGTTTTTGCTAAGGGAGGTGTTGATCCATGCCAGTTATGGGGATCTCATAGTGGCTATTCCAAACGAAAATTACAAGATATTGAAGAAGGAAAAGGAAGGAGCTAACTGGAGACTTCAACCACCAAACGCTTGGGCAATATCAGAGTGGAGCGGAGCGATGGTCTTAGCTACTACTGGATTGGAGAGGTTGATAAGTAGCTACAAATTATAGGATTAACGTTTGCTTTCCTTGTTAGTTTATACAATTAAAATTCTATTGTAAAATTTAGGGTAAACTGCCAAAATAATCACTTTTATTTCCTTCATGTTACATTTTAGTCATCTATGTTTGAAATGTTACGTTTTAGTCACTTATGTTATCGTGTTACAACATAAGTGACTAAAACGTAACATTTCAAACTTAAATGACTAAAATATAACTTGATAAAAATAAAATTGACTATTTTGATATTTTACTAAAAAAATTTACATATATTGCAATATTGGTTTTTTGGTACATAATTATAAAATAATTTATTCACATATATTAATACAATACATAATTGTCTAAGTTCAACTTTCTTTAAAATATGGGTTTTAAATTTTATCGAAAATTATCTAAATGTTTAATTCAAATTCGTTTTGGCTTATCAATATAAGCTTCTTTTTTTTTTTTTTAATTTTTTTGAAAATTATGTAATTTTATTCAAGAATTTAGTAGTTATATATTTCTTTTAGTACCACTGTATAATTTTCCATTATTAAATTTCTATTAAACAACTTGATATATTCTTTAACAGGGATAAATCTCAAAATTATACATAAACTTTAATTTAATGTGCATTTTAATGTATGAACTTTGATTTGATGCAATTGTATACATGAAACTTTGATTATGGTTTAAATGTAAACATAAACATTAATTTTGATTCAATTATACACATTCGTAAAAATTGTGTTAATAATTATTTGTGTATGCAATATATAAACATAAAATGTTATTATATCAATAATTATGTTAATAATTTGTGATAATTTAATCAAATCAAAATTTCATTTATAAAATTACACATTAAACCAAAATTCATATATAATTTTAATATTTATCCCTTCTAAATATTAGTATAATATAATATATTTAATTTTCATATGATATAAATTATATAATATAAAGGAAAAGAAAAATCAGCATATTATAGACTTGAAATTAAATTAAGTTGAGTTAAAGTTCAAACCTGATTCATATTTTAAAATACTCTAATTTTATTGTTTAAATTTATTTTTTGAATTTAATGTTTTTATTCAAACCTTTTAAAATGTTAGGACAAATAATTTAATCGGCAAATAAATAAATTAAAAAAAATTATTATAAATATTGTCAAAACCATCCCTTTTTGGAAGACGACGAGTTTCGAAAATTATTTTAAAATCAAAAAAATGATGGGAGTCGCCACCAATCCTTTATTTGGTGTGATTGGATCACCACAAAACGTTTTAAAAACCGTTTTGAAAACACGTTGGTCTTCGAAATCCAGAAAAATAGGTTCGGGAGTCGGTTACGCATGAGGAAGGATTAGCACCCTCATACGCCCAAAATTGGTACCGTAATGATCATTTTCGGGTCTTAATTTGTAACATTTAAGAACTTGAATAAAGTTTGAAATACGATCCTTGAATGCATGAGTTAAGTTTAAAAGAAACCGGGTTTGTTTGGAAATCCCGATATTTCAAAGTGATCGAGGAAGAAAGTTACGTCCAGTGAGTCAGGACATGACATTTCAAAATCCGGAAATAACGAGCTTTCCTTCGTAAAACCTTTTTTTAAATTTTTGGAAAAAGGATGTTCGATTATCTCGATTTGATGAAAAGTCGCACTTAGTAAGTTAAGGCACAAATTTTCAGGATTCGAAATAAAAGAATATTGCCTCGATTTTAAAGTTTTTATGAAAACAAACATGCGAGTTTAATATGAATAAGCAATTAATGATTAAATAACACAAGTAAGATAAATAAGAAGATAAATGATAAAATCAAAGATGCAAAAATAAGAGTGCGTGATGGTTAAAATAAACGCAAACATTGATGATGACGAAGAATGATGCGATCGGGTTTGAAAATGAGACTTTCGGGATACTCGGGGGTAAAATGGTAATTTGGGAAATTTTAGGGTTAAAAGAGTAATTTTGAGAGTTTCGAGGTTGAAAATGGAGTTTTTGGACATCCGGGAGAAAAATAGTAATTTTTGGAAGTTTCGGGGTAAAAAATGGAATTTTTTAAGTTCGGGGTAAAAACATAATTTTGGAAGTTTCGAGGTCAAAATTGGGATTTTTGGAAGTTTGAGGGTAAAAATGAAATTGTTGGAAGTTTCGAGGTCAAAAATGGGATTTTGGAAATTTGAGGGTAAAAATGGGATTTTTGGAAGTTTCGGGGTCAAAAATGGGATTTTGGAAGTTCGAGGGTAAAAACGGAATTTTTGGAAGTTCAGGGACATTTAGGGCAATAAAACCAAAAAACAGGTGACACGTGGCAGCCCCTCAAGCATCCAGAAGTCAGAGAACTAGTTTGAAATCCATGAAAAATTTTTGGGTCAATTTTGTAATTAAATAAAACTCGATTTGAGGATTAAATTAAAATAAATTAACAATAAGAGGGACGATTTGCATAAATGAACCAAAACAGTGACACGTGGTAGCTCCTGATGCTTTCAAAAGGTCGAGGGACTAAATTAAAAAAACAAGAAAATCATTGGACCAATTTAAAATTAATTAAAAGTGCAAAAAGGACCTGATTGAAAATTTTAGAAAAAACGGAAGGATCAAATGCATAAAGAACCCCTCTTTTAAAAACACGCGGATCCTAGATCGGGTCGGGTCGGATTTCGGGTCGACCATGGGTTATTAGGTGAAATGGTGTCGTTTTGAGCATTCTGAAGCCATGCCAAAACGACACCGTTTCGGATGGCTATAAATAGGCCATTCTTAAGAAAAAAAAATCATTTTCCCTCCTTTTCAAAAAAAAAAAAAACCAAAACCTGTACAAAAAAATCCTCTCCCCCTCCATGGCCGGCCATGCTCCGGCCAGTCAGTCCGGTCATGGTCCGTCGCGCGTAGCCGCCACGCGCCTCCGTTCTCGGTTGCGCGTCGTCTCTGCACATGGTCACGCGCGCCAGTCCTATCATGTCTCCATCAATGCTGCTCCTTCCCACGCGCCTCTGTCGAAGGTAAAAGCCTTTCTTTTTCTCTATTTAAAAAAAAATATATTTCTTAAAAACTCCCTTTTAAAAACTGTTGTTATTAAACTTTTATTATTAATCGTTTTGATTCATTTTTTTTTACAGATCCATGTGTGGCGAGGTGCGGGGTTTCAGCGAAGGCTCCGACGCGAGCTTCGACGACGGCGACGCGGGTCAGGGGAGTGCCTTCTGACCTTTTGTTTTCTTTTTTTTTTGTTATTAATGGTATTATTTATTATTATTAATAAATTCATTACTGTTATTATTAATATTATCATATTCATTATTATTATTATTATTATTATTATTATTATTATTAATCGTTTTTTGAACAATAAATGGTAGTAATAAAGGAAATAGTGGGTGCAGTAATGAAATAAATACACTGATGAGTATTTATTACCTTTCAAAGAAGATATTGAATCGTCTGATATTATGACTTCTTTGAGTATTAACTGCTTCCACCTTTGATTTGCGAATGCTTTGAAATTTTCTTTTACTGATTCCTAAGTCTTTTTTAGAGGGAAAAAAAAAACCAGCCTCGATCTTATGCTTGAGTCTGGTTTTTATAACCAGGTTTTACAATGATTATGATTTGTTCCTTGCAATTAAATGCAAGTCTTCTTTCTTCTTTGTAGGTCTCAGTTTGTAGTGGCGGTGGTGGCTAAGGTAGTTGGTGGCAGTGCAAGTTGAGGTGGTGGCACGTTGTCGATGACGTGGCGGCCTCTGGTTGGCTGAGGTGGAGGCAGCAGCAGCAACACTTAGCTAGGCTAGTTTGGGTTGAGAAATGGATATTGGGCTTGTATTCGTAATTAGGCCGAATTTGGATCCAAGATTGTAATTTGGACTTTCCATTTGTTTTGGACTTTTAATTGGACATTTAAATTTAAGTTTATAATAAATTTAAATTTCAAATAAATTTAAATTTAAAATAAACTTAATTTTAAAATAAATTCAAATTCCATTAGGCCCAGACAAATTTGGGCTTCAACAACTGCCCCTCTTTGCACGTTGTTGTGTAACAAGAACGGAGCAAAGACCCAAAAAGATGCCTAATTTGTCAGGTCTCATCTCTTTGACGTTTTTTCTCCAACTGGTCCACCTTTCATTTTATTGACCGTTTGATTTTGCCACATCTACCTCTGTATCTTATTCATCATGACTCCATCTTGCCCTAAGGTAATCTTCAAAATTTGCTACTGTAATTTTACTCCATTCCTTTCAAGGAGATTGAAATTCGTCACCGTAGTCCTTGATTCTGGTTTCGTTGACTTGGCCTTCTTCTCAGTATTTTATCAGGAAGATGACCGCCTTGCTTGTTTCAATCTGTTTCTCTGTATCTCATTAGAAAGCTGGGATTCGAAGATTTGATCACATCGAGCCCTGAGTTGGTATACTTCTCTGTGTCTCATCAGGAGGCTAACCATTTTATTATTTCGACCTGCTTCTCAGTATTTTATCAGGAAGCTGGGGTTCGAAGATTTGCTCATATCGAGCATGGGTTTGATTTGGTCTTCTTCTCAGTATCTCATCAGGAAGATGACCGCATCGCTTGTTTCAATCCGCTTCTTTGTATCTCATCAAGAAGACGAATTTGGTTCACTTCTCAGTATCTCATCAGGAAGCTAACCATTTTATTGCTTCGACCTGCTTCTCGGTATTTCATCAGGAAGCTGGGGTTCAAAGATTTGCTCACATCGAGCGTGGGTTTGATTTGGTCTTCTTCTCAGTATCTTATCAGGAAGATGACTGCATCGCTTGTTTCAATCCGCTTCTCTGTATCTCATAAGGAAGCTGAATTTGGTTCACTTCTCAGTATCTCATCAGGAAGCTAACCATTTTATTGCTTTGACCTGCTTCTCAGTATCTCATCAGGAAGCTGGGGTTCGAAGATTTGCTCGTATCGAGCGTGAGTTTGATTTGGTCTTCTTCTCAGTATCTCATCAGGAAGATGACTGCGTCATTTGTTTATGGATAATCGCAATCTACCCCGTGGTCGGGGTGAGGTATTGGAGTCCTGTACCTTTTCAACTTTTTCTTGGTGATCTTAATGGTTCATTTCGTCATGTGGCAGGGATGTGACCTGTGAAATATGCTTCTATGGGCCTCAATGTAGGCCTAAATTAGAAAGTCATGATTAGAATGAATTAAATGCTCCTAACTTGCATGAATGTGTATAATAAATGTCAGATTTATTTATTATTATTCAGGTCGGCATGGTCTATCGCCTGTCCAAATTCTGTCCTTGATGTGTTGCTCCATCTTTTCTAGGTTGTTCTTGGAACTGCTTGTTTTTAAGTTTGTCTTCCCATTGGTGGTCTCGTTTTCGAACTTCTTGTAATTTTTGAAAACTTCAGAATAATGCTCATAACTTTTTGTATGATTTATTAGTTCATTACCCGTTATTTAAATGCAAAATGTTTGGACAAAATTGTGCAGAAACAAAGTCTTATTTGAAAATTCTATTAAAAAGTGGATCAAAGGAAACAATCATTATTTGAAAATTGCCAAGTATACAATGAAGAATAATTAGTTGCCCCATATATCGCAAAATGAGCTACTTTACGCCAACTTGCTTGAGAATCATTCTTAGCTCGGATGTGTGTCTAGAAGATCTAGAGTGCTTTGTTGATGTTTCAAGCTGTAACCCTCCTCCATCTCGTCGACCCGTTCTTAAACCCAAGCCGCCCTTTGCTGGTTTTCAACTCAAAGTTTCCTTGGTTTCAAGACGCCATTTGCGAGTTTTCATCCTGAACCTTCTTTTTTTTTCGAGATGCCCCTTGCGGGTTTTCATTTTAATTCTCCTTTTGTTTTTAGGCGAAGTATTTTTTCACCGAGTCTGAATTGACAGGGTTGTACAGATCCTTGCCGTCCGTTTCTGCTAGGATGAGAGCTCCTCTTGAGAAAGTCTTTTTTACCACATAAGGTCATTCCCAATTGGGCATCCATTTCCCACGGAAATCTTTGTGTATGAGAAGTATTTTTTTCAAAATAGATCTCCCTCATAGAATTCCGTGGGACTAACCTTTTTGTCGTAAACTCGCGTCATTCTCTTCTGGTACATCTGTCCTTGGCGGATGGCTTTTAATCTCTTTTCCTCGATTAAATTCAGCTGGTCATATCGAGCTTAGATCCATGCAGCCTCGTCTAGTTGAAATTTTGTTAAGACTCGAAGGGAAGATATTTCAACTTCAATAAGAAAGACTGCTTCCATACCGTATGCCAAAGAGAATGGTGTTGCCCAGTAGAAGTTCTGACTGAAGTTCTGTAGGCAAAGAGAGCAAATTGTAGTTTTTCGTGCCAGTCCTTGTAAGTCTCAATCATTTTTATCACAATCTTCTTGATATTCTTATTAGCTGCCTCCACAACTCCATTCATTTTTGGACGATAGGGAGAAGAATTATGATGCTTAATTTTGAACTGTTCACAAACTTCTGTTATCATGCTATTGTTCAAATTGAGGGCATTGTCGGATATGATCCTTTCAAGCATTCCATATCGGTAAATAATTTCTTTTTTCAGGAACTTGCTAACCGCAAACTTGGTAACATTTGCATATGAGGTAACCTCCACCCATTTAGTAAAGTAGTCAATCACCACAAAGATGAATCTATGGCCATTGGAAGCCTTTGGAGAAATTGACCCGATGACGTCCATGCCCCACATCGAAAAAGGCCAGGGAGAGGTCATGACATGAAGGTGTGATGGAGGTACATGAATCTTCTCGCCATAAATCTGGCATTTATGGCACTTCTTGACATAATTGATGCAATCGCCCTCCATATTAGACTAGTAATACCCAAATATCATTATTTGTCGAGCCATCGTGAAACCGTTGGCGTGTGTCCTACAAATGCCTTCGTGAACTTCTTTTAAGATCTTCTTAGCTTCAATTGCGTCGAAACATCTTAGCAACACTTGATCTTTTCTCCTCTTGTACAATATTTCCTCATCTAGGACATATTCACTAGCTAGTCTTCGTAATGTCCTCTTTTCATTTTTTGAGGCTTGCTCGGGATACTTTTGATCTTTCACAAATTGAAGAACATTCTGGTACCATGGGTGATCATTTTTTTCTTCTTCTTCCTCTGCCTCAATATCATAACAATGAGCAGGAGTTTCATAGATACTCATCTGAATGGGCTTTACATTTTCCGTCCTACTCACCTTAATCATCAGGCTAGAGTGGCAAAAGCATCGACCATCTGGTTTTCTTCCCGTGGGAGATAATAGAATGTGGCGTCATTGAATTCTGTGATCAACTCGATGATCAATTTACGGTAGTCTATTAACTTAGAATCCCTTGTTTCCCATTCTCCTTTTAGTTGATAAATTACCAATGTGGAGTCTCCATAAATCTCTAGAATTTTGATTCCCCGCTCTATGGCCACACGGATCCCCAAGATACATGCTTCGTATTCGATCATATTGTTTGTGCAATCAAAATCAAGTTTGCTGGTGAAGGGGTAATGATATCCCTCTGGTGATACTAAGACTGCCCCGATCCCATTACCTGTGGCATTTGAAGCACCGTCAAAGTTCAATCTCCAAGGTCGTTCTTCCATGATTGCCATTTCAGTAGTCGCAATAAATATTAAATCTTCATTTGGGAAATCGAAGTTTATCGACTCATAGTCTTTTAAAGCCCTACTGGCCAGGAAATCTACTATTGCACTCCCTTTTATTGCTTTCTGATTGACATAAACTATGTCGAATTCCGAGAGCAAGATTTTCCATCGAGCTAATCTCCCATTCAATGCCGCTAACTCCATCAAATACTTTAGAGGATCTAATTTCGAAATCAACCAAGTGGTATGATATAACACGTATTGTCCTAATCTGCGTGTAGTCCAGACTAGTGCATAACATAATTTCTCAATGGGTGAATATCGCGTCTCGCAATCAGTGAATTTCTTGCTGAGATAATATATCGCCCTTTCCTTCTTTTCGGATTCATCATGTTGGCTTAGTACACAGCCTATGAAATTTTCAAAGACCGTCAAGTATAGGATCAATGGCTTATTAGGAATTGGAGGTACCAAGATGGGAGCTTTGGATAAATAGTCTTTGACCTTATTAAAGGTTTCCTGACATTCATCATCCCATACACCCGGGTTGCGCTTTCTAAGCAGGCAGAAGATAGGATCGCATTTCTCAATCAACTGTGAAATGAACCGAGCAATGTAATTTAATCTTCCTGAGAACCCCCGAACTTCTTTTTGCGTGCTGGGTAGTGGTAGCTCCTGTATGGCTTTGACTTTATCCGGGTCAATTTCAATTCCTCTTTTGCTGACTACAAAGCCTAACAATTTTCCTGATGTGGCCCCGAAAGTGCACTTTGCTGGATTTAACTTTAGTTGATATTTCCTTAGCCTTCCAAATAACTTTCTCAGGATTCTTACGTGTTCTTCCTCTGTTTGGGATTTTGTAAACATGCCATCGACGTAAACCTCAATCTCCTTATGCATCATGTCATGGAACAGGGTCACCATGGCCCTTTGATAAGTTGCCCTTGCATTTTTGAGTCCGAAGAGCATTACCTTGTAGCAAAATGTTCCCCATAGCGTGACAAATATGGTTTTGATCATATCCTCAGGGTCTATCCTTATCTGATTAAACCCCGATAAGCCATCCATAAAGGAAAATAGGGAATGTCCTGCCGTGTTGTCGACTAGAGTGTCGATATAGGGTAAGGGAAAATTATCCTTTGGGCTAGCTTTATTTACATCTCGATAGTCTACACACATGCGCACCTTTCCGTCTTTTTTAGGAACGAGGACTATATTAGTTACCCATTCAGAGTATTTAATCCCCTGGAGGAAACAGACATCAAACTGTTTCTTGACTTCTTTTATTTTTAACAACACATTTGGTCTCATCTTTCAAAGTTTTTGCTGCACGAGTCTGCTTTCTTCCTTTATAGGGAGTTTATGCCACAATGTTAGTGCTCAAGCCAAGCATATCCTGGTAAGACCATGCGAAGATATCTTGGAACTCTTGAAGTAACTCGATAAGATTCCTTCTGGTTTCTACGGAGATGCTTGTCCCAATTTTCACCTCTTTCTTTTCATCTTCGTGCCCCAGATTGATAACTTCCACTAGGTCCGAATGAGGCAAGATCTGTTTTTCTTCCTGTTCCATCATTCTTAACAGATCCGGATGCAGATCACAATCTTGATTATCTTCAAGGTCCTGAAGCTCTTCCAAACACGTATCTTACTTGAAGTGGAGTTCTAAGTTAGCGTCAGGGTTGCTCATATTATTGATATTCGAGGATCTATTAAGGGATGAAATAGAGGTCCAAAGAGTAAAATAAATTTACGAAAGAATGAATATATGGTATATGTATGAGTATGTATGTATTAAAGAATAATTAATCTTGTTTATTGGGTATGTACGAATGGTTTATTAGGCCGAATTAAGAAATGAAAGAATAATTATGGAGAAGAATATATGATGGAAAATGCATTTCATTCAAAATAACTGAATAATGACCATGAGCCCTTTTACAAAAAGATCCATATTGCTTTCGAGCCTAAAGCAATAGGTGTTTTCAAGCATTACTCTGAGAAAATCTTAAAAATTACAGGGAGTTCCTCAACGGTCCAATTATTTAAGGTGCTTTCAGGTACATACGGCCCAATTCTTGATGGATTCCCTTCATTTCCTTAATCTGATATAGCATTAATGTCTAAACCTTTCATGATGCCCCCTTTTGTTCCAATCGCCACTCTCTTCTTTTCCTACCGGTTGATCACCCCTCCTGAGATGAAAGTCTCGTAAATGTGAGGGAAAACCATGGGTTCCCACGAGATGTCTTTTCCAAACAGTCTGACCCTCCTTCTTTCTTGCTTTTTCTCAAGTTCTTTCCTCTTTTGTTTCGCGTCTGGCTTGTACCCCAGGCCATAACGATCCAATTTTTCTACTAGCATTGGCACGTTAACTCTTCCTTGGAGGTATTTTCCTAGTCATTTCCCAAGTATAGCCCCCTTTTCGACTGTTAATCGCAAGCCCATCCTAGTGGTCGATGATATTGTAGGCACAAGTATCTTCTTCCCTTCCGAAATGAAGGTTGCATTGACAAATTCCAGTGAGCAGAACGAGCATTCCACAGCCTCCTTGTCTATCCCCACGTAGAGTGAATCGCTTGTTATGGACGCGATTATTTCCTTCTTAGCATTAATCGTGATCAGCAGCCCTTCATTTATTAGCTTCACTTTCTGGTGCAAAGAGGAAGGTACTGCCCCAGCTGAGTGGATCCATGGTCTTCCCAACAGACAATTATAAGTGGGCCTAATATCCATCACTAGAAAATCTACTTCATATGTATTCGGCCCAATTTGAAAGGGTATTTCAATATTCCCCATTACCTTCCTTTCTGTCCCGTCAAATGCTCTCACTATGTTATTACATCCTTTCATGTAAGAGCTATCAATTGGCAATCTTTCCAGTGTAGCTAGCGGTAGCACATTCAAGGCTGAACCATTGTCTATGAGTACTCTAGGTAGCGTATACCCTTTATAACGGGTAGTGATGTGTAGGGCCCTGGTAGACCCTATTCCTCCCGTTGGTATTTCATCATCGTTGAAGAAAATGAAGTTATCAGCGCTCACGTTATTGACCAATTGATCTAGTTTGCTGACGGAGATGTCATTTGCTACATATGTTTCGTTCAACACTTTTATTAGTACGCTTCGATGGGCCTCCGAGCTTAAAAGCAATGACATGATTGATATCCGAGCAAGCTGTTTGTGTAGTTGCTCTACTACACTATATTCACTATGCCTTAAAAATTTTAAAAACTCTTTTGCCTCATTTTCAGATACAGGCTCGTTGATGGGTGCTTCAGGCTTGTTAGTTATTTCCTCTTCAAGATCACACATTCTTGCTTTCCCTTTGTTGACCTCTTTTTCTTTATTCATAGGGTCATAATTCTTACCGTTACGGGTAACAAGATTAACGTCCTTCTTGGGTTCCTCTTCTCTTGATATGGTCACATTACAATTGTAACTCCATGGGACCTTCTTGCTGTCCTTATAAGGAAACGTTGCAGGCTTTTGTATGATAATACGGGGAGTTGTCTGTTCTCTTACCGTGCCACAAATAATCACCTTGGGGCGATTGCTTTCATAAGCCTTAGCGGTTCAGTCCTCGGAGGCACAAACATCATTAGCTTCCCCTCTTTCTTCAAAAAATTCCAGCTCTTGATTATCCATCAACATCTGGACCACAGCTTTGAACTCGATGCAGCTTTGAATTTCATGTCCTTTAACAGCATGAAACTCACAATGGTCATCATCCTCGATTATCATACTCTTTTTATCGTTCACGATTATCCCTTCTTTAACCAACTCTTGCAATACCCACCGAAGTGGAGACTTGATTTCTTCAATACTTCTCTTTATTTTTCGAGCTCCTTTTTCCAGCAAGGCATTCACCTCTTGCTCTAGGTGGTTAGGCAGAGGATTCCCAACTGTATTAGGCTTTGCTGGCTCTTTTAACTTTACGATTTCATGCTCTATGAGTCATTCGACTCGTCTTTTAAAAGCAGGGTAATTTTTAATTGAGTGCCCTTCCGCCCCTGCATGGTATTCACAATGAGGTTTTGCATCGTACCAAGCCGAGAATGGGGGTTTGAATGGTCTTACATGTTGAGGAGCTACCTCATGCGCATCATATAATATCTTGTAGAGTTCTCCACATGACATCGGAAGGGGAGTTTATTGAATTCTTCCTCTATTTGGCCTAGTGCCTAGCTCCTGCAGCGAGGCATTTTAGTAATCGCCCATTGGAGCTTTGGGCTGACTTGTTACGAAGGGTCTGGTGTAGCTAGGTATATAGATGCTTGCATTGTTGACCTCATTATCCCTTCTTCTAGGGGCATAACTTTTAGGGCTTTTTTCGGTTTCAATTTTGTCGGCCTTGATTGCATTTTTAATCATTTCCCCCGACATGACCATATCAGAGAAACTTTTGGTGGCGTTTCCTAACAGATGATTCAAGTAAGGAACCTTGAGGTTATTAACAAACAACATTGTTGTCTCCTTTTCTGTTAGTGGTGACTGTACTTGGGTTGCCACCTCTCGCCATCTCTGCGCATATGTTCTAAAGCTCTCATTTGACTTCTTCTCCATATTCTGCAGTGTAAGCCGATCAAGAGCTATTTCTATCACATGGCCGTATTGCATTAAGAAAGACTGTGCCAAATCTTTTCACAAATGAGTCTTTGATCGGCTTAATTGATTGTACCATCTGATTGCCGACCAGACCAGGCTGTTTTGAAAATAATAAATTAACAGTTGGTCGTTATGTATGTGCCCCGTTATCTTTCTGCAGAACATGGTCAGGTGGGCTTCAGGACAGCTCGTCCCGCTATATTTCTCAAATTCTGGAACTTTGAATTTGGGAAGGAGAACCAGGTTTGGAACCAGACTCAGCTCTTCGGCATCTATACTATAGGAAACTTCAACTCCCTGCATTGCGTCGATTTTCTACTCCAGTCACCTGTATTTCTCCTCTATTTGTTTGACCCTGATCCAATTGGATAATTAACTGGACGCGACGTGCCTGTGGCTGGTTGCTGTGCCCTTACAGTAATGGTGGGCTCCCGTGTCGGCATTTCATGCAAAGCCGGGTTATGAAGAGGTGTAAAGCCTAGGGGGACCATCGAGTCCTCTTCTTCCTCAATAGCAGGGCTCTTTCCTTTATCAGCCAGGCTTTGTTTTACTTGCGCTAATTCATTCATTAAGCTTTTCTGTACCTCCAAGAATTGATTCTTCATTTCTCTGCACATCATGCTCATTTGCTCTTGGATGTGCTCTTGCATCTAGTCTTGTAAATCTTTTTGGATTTGCTCAAGTCTTTGTTCCATGGCTTTAGTTTTCTTTCGAGTATTATAGCGATGTGAGTTTTCAATGTTACTAATGTAGTTGATCATAAATTTTAATAAGTTAGGATTATTATGCAAAAAATGTGATGTGAATAAAATGCATGTATGCAAAAGAAAGGTATTGACTTATAATTCATTTTCCATTTAGAAAACTTCATTTAGATAACAAGTTCCTTAACATAAAGCAAATTACATAAACGGTTTTGCTTTGATGCTGAGAGCCTTGACTTTCTTAAGGAGGCTTGATAGCTTTTGACCTCGTTCCGTCTTTGTCTTGTACTGTATGCTTAGCTCTTATGCTTTAATTGCCAGTGTTTGCACTTGATCAGCTACTTTGCGGATTTGGTTTAAAGTCTCACCCATAACATAATCCTTATCTCTGACTTCTTTTTGGGTTTGCTGAAGATGCCAATCATTTATCTCCAACGTTCTTTCCAAAATCTCAGTTCGTATTTCACTACTCTGCAAAGAGGCCTCTAATTCTTCCACCCTTTCACTTAGTCTCTCGATCTCAGCTCAACTTGCTTTTAACTCCATTACTGAATTTCGACTACGATGCCTGTACAAGGACTCCTCCAATTCTCCTACTCGAGCTTTTAATTCAGTCACTTCGGCTTGGCTTTCCAAGAGGCTACTCTTCATAGCATTTTCCTGAACTTGGGCGTTTTGAAATTTGTTTTTCTAGTGACTTGTTTTATTTTTCTCTTCGCAGATTTCCTGCTGCCATTGATCTAATGTCTTACCTAAACCGGTGATTCTCATTGACAATCGAAGCTTTTTATAGTCATTCTTTAGGTTGCTAAGATCTTCTTCGGTCTTATTCTTCCATTTTCTCAATTTTTCCGCCTCTAGCTTCTGAACATCAACGTCTAATCCTAAAAGCACCTTCTCTTCCTCTAGTTTTTCTATCATTTTCCCCATCTCAGCATTTTTCTTTTCGAAATCTTGTTTAATTATTTCTACTTCAGTCGGAACAACCTACAAGTGTTCTTCAATTGGGTGGACAATCTTCGGGTTTGGCACAGGAATATTGTCGTTGATCCTTCTGTTTCTCTACCAATCATATTCTGCAGTTATCATAGGATTGACGCCAAATGCTTTCATTTTTCGAACCTAGTTCCATGCATTTAAGATTTCTCGAATCCTTTTCTTATTATTTTTTCCCTGGTACACGAATTCACTCTAAGCTATCCCCTGAATTGCGGGTATAAAATGTCTTGATCTGTATTGTCTTAAAACTAGTAAAGGTGCATATCCGGTTGCCCCCTATATTCCTGCCAATGGTACCCAGTCAAGATCTCCTTACCGATACAATATTTCATCAGGAACGAACCATGGTGCTCGCCACTCTATGTCTTCGTCTTTGAGGCTTTGTAGTATGGCCATCCATTTTTCTTCTGAGAAGTTTTATTGTCTCTACGTAGCCACAAATTCTTTCAAAGGGGAGTAATCTTTAGACAAGTACTGATAGGAGACTTTTTCTATTTTCCAGAAGTGACTACGAAACCATACCATCAGTAGTGGTGCGCAGGCAATAAATCGACCTTCTCCCTCATTTCTGCATGCATTTAAGGATCTGAAAGTTTCAGCTAGTATAGCCGGGACAGGTGTCACTCTTTTACTTAATCTATCAAACAAATCTATCATCGCGTCTTCTATATGCCCCAAAGCCTTTGGAAAAACGACCAACCCGTAGATACTTAGGGCTAAAATGTTAATCTTTTTCTTTGTATCTGGATGAGCCAATATCAAATCTCGTAGGCTTTTCCACGTGATGCACTTGTTATCGCCTTTGACCTTAACACGAGCTGCAACTCACTGTTCGCTCATGCCCGTGATGTTTATTAATCTTTTAACCATGGTCGGTAGATTTGGAACTCTTGAATTGGCCTTATCAACTGACATCTTCGAACAACGGAGCAGAATGGTGTATTATTCTATCGTCGGTGTCATGTCTATATTCCCGAAGGTGAAGCAATTATAGGTTGAATTCCAATACCGTGTTAAGGTTCTAAAGAGGGATTTGTCTATCTTAACTTCGCACAAGTATGGCAAATCCCCGTATTCTTGGTAAAAGGTCTATTTCACGTTGTTGTCCCAACTATCCCATATCTCTTTCAGTTCTAGCACATTGTTTTGAGCCGTGCTGATCCTGGTATAATCCCAAAGCTCTGACTCATATCCTTCCACTAAGCTGTCTCCCTTTTGGCGTTGAGTCTCCTCCGGCCACATATGCACGACCATATTATCCTCCACTTTATCAAAGTACTTGTTTTCCGTGGTTAATTCTCTTATCAGTAACTGAACTTTTGAGTCTATACCTTCTTTTTATGTAATGATGAAATGCGATGCAAAAAGAGACAAAATAAACAAGTTAGTGAAACACAACAATATCAATATACAAATATAGCATAGAATCTAAGAGTTTGTCTTGGAGGGTTGCTAAATGGTTTAGTACAACTCCTTCTAAAGCAAGTTCCTACGTCTTACTATATGTGATTTTATATTCTAAAGTAGGGGTACCCAAACCAGCAGATTCTTCGGTCCTTACCCATTACAAGCTCACACGGACGAGTTCCGTTTAGGGGGATGCATTTCCCACATGTTTGCACGGAAGTGAAAACTTCACGAAAACAAGGGTACTTTGTAATCTCGAAAGCAATCCACTATCCTGCACGGAGGTGAAGACCTCACGAAGGAGTAGTTTCAGGCTTCCACTTAAAAAGGGTAATATCATATGCAAATGTATGCAAATTTACACTAGCAACATCACATAATATAATGTCACAAAAGATGTCGAGGATCACGTATTAAATAGAACTGAAGCTTAAAAGTTTCCAAAGAAGACCCGAAAATAATCAATTTGGCTTGACTCTCGTTTATTTAAAAAGTCCCCAACGGAGTCGCCAGCTGTCGAAACCATCCCTTTTTGGAAGACGACGAGTTTCGAAAATTATTTTAAAATAAAAAAAATGATGGGAGTCACCACCAATCCTTTATTTGGTGTGATTGGATCACCACAAAACGTTTTAAAAACAGTTTTGAAAACACGTTGGTCTTCGAAATCTAGAAAAAGAGGTTCGGGAGTCAGTTACGCATGAGGAAGGATTAGCACCCTCATACGCCCAAAATTGGTACCGTAATGATCATTTTCGGGTCTTAATTTGTAACATTTAAGAACTTGAATAAAGTTTGAAATACGATCCTTGAATGCATGAGTTAAGTTTAAAAGAAACCGAGTTTGCTTGGAAATCCCTATATTTCAATGTGATCGAGGAAGAAAGTTACGTCCAGTGAGTCAGGACATGACATTTCAAAATCCAGAAATAACGAGCTTTCCTTCGTAAAACTTTTTTTAAAATTTTTGGAAAAACGATGTTCGATTATCTTGATTTGATGAAAAGTCGCACTTAGTAAGTTAAGGCGCAAATTTTCAAGATTCGAAATAAAAGAATATTGCCTCGATTTTAAAGTTTTTATGAAAACAATTTTGAAAACAAACATGCGAGTTTAATATGAATAAGCAATTAATATGGACATTAAATAACACGAAGTAAGATAAATAATAAGATAAATGGTAAAAATCAAAGATGCAAAAATAAGAGTACGTGATGGTTAAAATAAACGCAAACATTGATGATGACGAAGAATAACGCGATCGGGTTTGAAAATGATACTTTCCGGATACTCGGGGGCAAAATGGTAATTTTGGTTTCTCGAGGCAAAATGGTAATTTGGGAAAATTCAGGGTTAAAAGAGTAATTTTGAGAGTTTTGAGGTCGAAAATGAAGTTTTTTGACATCCGAGAGTAAAATAGTAATTTTGGAAGTTTCTATTAAACTTTTTTATTATTAAACTGTTTTTATTAATCGTTTTGATTCCTCTTTTTTTTTAATCGTTTTTATTAAACGCAAACTGTTTTTATTAAACTTTTATTATTAATCGTTTTGATTCCTTTTTTTTTTACAGATATATGTGCGGTGAGGTGCAGGGTTTTAGCGGAGGCTCCGATGCGAGCTCCGACGACGCGGGTCAAGGGAGTGCCTTCTGACCTTTTGTTTTTTTTTTTGTTATTAATGATATTATTTATTATTATTAATAAATTCATTACTGTTATTATTATTATTATTATCATATTCATTATTATTATTATTATTATTATTATTATTATGAATCGTTTTTTGAACAATAAATGGTAGTAATGAAGGAAACAGTGGGTGCATTAATGAAATAAATGTATAAATAAATACACTGGGAAGTATTTATTACCTTTCAAAGAAGATATTGAATCGTCTGATATTATGACTTCTCTGAGTATTAACTGCTTCCATTTTTTATTTGCGAATGCTTTGAAATTTTCTTTTACTGATTCCTAAATCTTTTTTTAGAGGGAAAAAAAAAACCAACCTCGATACAATGATTATGATTTGTTCTTTGCAATTAAATGCAAGTCTTCTTTCTTTTTTGCAGGTTTCAGATTGCAATGGCGACGGTGGCTAAGACAGTTGGGGACAGTGCAAGTTGAGGTGATGATAAGTTGTCGATGACATGACGATCTCTGGTTGGTTGAGGTGGAGGCAGCAACAACAACACTTAACTAAGCTAGTTTGGGTTGAGAAATGGATATTGGGCTTGTATTCGTAATTGAGCCGAATTCGGGTCCAAGATTGTAATTTGAACTTTACATTTGTTTTGGACTTTTAATTAAACATTTAAATTTAAATTTAAAATAAATTTAAATTTAAAATAAATTCAAATTCCATTAGACCCAAACAAATTTGAACTTCAACAAATATTTTAAACTTATGATTTCAAGAGAACTCGTAATGAAAATGAAATGCTTATATATTTTGTAAGATTTGATTTGAACTCGAAAATTAATATCAACAAAAATTTAAGTAATGTAATTTGTTTTTACCATTGAGTAGTTAAAGAAACGACCAAGATCAATTTTTAGCTTGTATAATAAAAATAGGTTAAAACTAATAATAAAAGAAGCACTCAATTTTTGGCTCTTAACTAAAAGGAAAGAAAGGGAGTAAAGAGACTGAAAGTTAAAGTTGAGAAAGAAATAGAGAATAAAGAGGGATCATGCCCAGACTTTGAAAATGCTTTTCATCTTTACTTTTGAACGAGAATCAACCATATACATCTTGAATATGATAGCACTTTGTGGTATAAGAAAAGTGTTGATTTTTCTATTTTCAATAAGAAAATTAATTATTATATAGTGTAAATTAGTTCTTCTATTAAATAATAACGTGAAATATTATTTTAAATGGTTAATTATTAATTTGGTCCCTAAATAATAGTTGAAAAATTATTTTGATTTTTTTAAAATAAATATTTCTAAAAAAATTAAAAAATCTTTTAAATAATATGTGTATAATTATTTTTAAATGGTTATTAATTATTTTCAATTCATGCTAATCTTTTGAGACTGTATTACTTATAAAAGACACAAATACAATGAACCCAAATTAGAAAAGAAAAAACCCAACAAAGCTACATGCATTTCATTTCAAACCTTAACTATTACAGTTCAACACTAGTGATTCTTCAAACCAACGTACAAACATAACACCAGACACTTATATGTGTGTATAACTAGAAATTAACGTAAGCTAGGTTCCTTCATCTTTGTTTGCTTTGTAGTTAATGGCAGAATATAACCTTAAGTTCACGTGGCGAAGAACACTCGTGCATGAGCGAAGGGCTGTCATGGGCATACGTAAACGTGGCGGGGCAAGCCTGCTTGAAAAACTGGGAATAACTCGAAGGCTTACACGTTTGAGGACTATTGTAATGGTTCCTGCAACAAAGCTCGTCCGTACCAAAGGCTTCGCACCCACTCTTACAACCCACCACCGGACCCTGTCCCGGAGCCGGCCTCAGCTTCAACTCCTCCGGACACGTTTCCAGCAGATTGACCCTGCACCCGACCACGGGACAAACGCCTTTGCCCTCGTGCGGTGTCACCGTCATGGGGAGGTTGAAACCGTCCACGAGGCTCACCTCGTAGGAAGACAGGTCCTTTTCGCCTCCGTTGTGGAAGCTGAACTGCGCCAGCGTCACTGGCGAGGCGCCGCCGAGGCCGTTGCACTCTATGCGGTTGCCGCAGTCTCCCGTGGCACAAGAGAAACGGCCGTTGGCGTAGGTACAGCCTGTTCGAGCCCAGATGCGGCCGGACCATTGGGCAGTGGGTGCGGGGAAGGAACGGTGGGTCAGTGTTTGAAGGGCAAAGCCGCCGCGTTCGAGGACCGGGTAGCCGGCGTTGGGTTGGATAGCTGGGTAAATGGTGAAAGGACAGTTGTTAACGATTGTTAAAGTAAGTGCAGGTGGCTGAGCGTTAGCAAAGCTGCATAAAAGGAAAAGAGTAGCACAAACGAACAAAGGAGAAGAAGCCATTGTTTGAGCTCATGAGCAAGACATGGAATTTTGAGGTTCTTATATACAAGTAAAAATTCAAAAGGACTAAAATATCCTTTCTCTATTTTTAAAATATTTTTTATTAAAATTAAATTGAATTATTAATTTATAGAAAAGATTAAAAAAATACAAAATTGTTATTAAATTAGAAGAATCACGATGCTTTCCTGCCTTGGCATTGTTTAAATAAAATGATAAACTTCAGAAGTTATCTTTTAATAATTTATTTTTATTTTTTATTTAATTTACAGCGACATTTTGTTTAAGAAAGTATGAAATGTTTTAAAGGAATTTAAATAATAGTCCCCCACCATAGTTTTAAAGCTTTTCATGTGGCCCAAGTTTAACGTGGAGTGTATAAATTTGCTGTTATTGGTATTGGGTGGGTTCCATAGGCGTTAAAGATTGCATGCAGGTGGCGTCTGAGGATTGAGACCTGCAGAAGTATGGGCAGACTCCAGAGAATAAAGCTGATTTCAGACTTTCATGATGCTTAAGGGCTAAGTTAGGCTAAGCATTGCTTTTTCATCCCTTTTTTTTTTTTCCCTTTTTTTCGACTACTTCAGAATCTTTAACTCCAATCTAATCACATCTCATCAGCCGGATTTTAACTTTGTCTTCATCCATACTACATTGTGAGTTGTTATCATTAATTAATTAAAATATTAATTTAATTGAATAGTAGCTAAAATACTGTTAATAACCAAAGATAAAATAAATGAAAAATTTATAATTTAAAGGAAACGCGTCTAGCTGATACGTCTATTAGACTTGGTGCACAATTGAACTTGACCATTAAACTTGACGAAGAACACGAACACACACAATGAATTGATTTCTCCCTTTTTAACTTTCTCTTTTAATTTCATAAACCCTAAGTAACGACAATTATAATTTTTATGTGCATTTGTACGTGTGTAATTTTATAAGTAGATGGAAGATCAATTTATAATTATCAACTTTCAATCTGATACGTCTATCAAATAATCACATAAAAAAATAAAATTCAATTTTTATTAAAAGCAAAACTCTTATCCGTTTTAAATTGAGCCACATAATTTTAGATTTAATTGGGTCTAGCTAAAAAATATTACAATAATAACTTATAGTAGTAAAATAAGAAGTCCTTGAAATTTTTTTAAAAAAATTTAAGTCTTTATTTTTTATTGCAGTCAATTGGATACTTATACTATTAAAATACATAAAAAAAAATCTGGTTAAAGTTAAATTTTTTTTTTTTTTTGGGTAACACAAAGTGGTGAAAATAATAAAAATTTATTAAAATCACTAAGTATTATAGAAAAATATAAAAAATTATTAGAAATTATTAAAATTAAAAATTTTAGCATAAAATTCAAAAAATATATAAATATTATAAAAATATAATTTTTAATTTAATTATATAGTTTTGTTTAAGAAATAACAAAATAAAACTTACAAAAAAGATATAAAAATTATTTAAAATATAAAAGCATAAAAAAAAGAAAAATTTTAAATGATGGCAGTCGCACTATGATCAAGCCGGTCATTTTATTCTACCTAAATCACAACCATATTTTAGCTCCACCTTCAGTCTACTCTTCAATCGTTTTAGGGAGTGGGAAGTTCTGTATTTCCACAGATGTTGCTGCTATATTTGCTGGGCAAAACAGTATACATCCCTTTCCATATGAAACGCTATTGCGAGACAAAAGGAGGGTAGAATCAAACTTGTCAGACAGATGTTTGAGAGTAAGATCTGATGGTTCAATCAAAATAGATTCAGGTTATGGTGTTATAGGGGGAATCTTCAGAGGCTATCATAGGGATTGGATTATTGGTTTTTGCCGACAGTTGAGGAAATGCTCAATTCTTGATGTTGAGTTATAGAATATTTTAGATGATCTATCACTATTAAAAAAATTAAAGAAATGAAGTGTTGATTCAAACACATAATTTGAAAGCTAATGAAGTTATTTAAATTTTGGAATCAACACCTTCGAAATCGACGATAATCAGATGCATTCATCACCTCTTGAAGAACATCGAAAAATGGGCAATTGAATATGTCCCTAGAAAAGATAATGTCGAAACAAATTGAACGACTAAAATAACCTTTAATAGGGGAGAAAAATTGCATCTGTTTATAGATAATCTTTTTGTTTTAGTTTAAACCGGTTGTATTTATTCTTTTATCACAAAAAAATACAGCCATAATAACATTAATTATACTTTAAAATAAAAATATTTTTATAATTTCATAACCAAGTTAATAATAAAGTGCTTAAATAATAGTATAAATAACGTTAAAAATACTTTTTGATTCCTCAAGAATTTATAATATAATTCTAATTCCAACTTTTTTCTACCTTTGCCCCTAATCCATATATCAAATTCTTAATTGATATTGTTTTCAAGTTTGATCATTGAACAAAATTTGAATACACCTCAATAAGACTTAAATCTAAGAACTCAAAATTCGTTTTACCTCGTTGCTTTCATTAAATTAAAATTTCATCTACAATAAAATCTCAACATTTACATTTAGTAAAATTTGAATCAATGACCTATGAAATATATGGCATCACGCTATCACTTTAATACTTCTCATAATTTACACTTCAAAAATTTTTCTCCAAAAAATTGATTTCCTATCAAAAATTGAGGATAGTTATACCTTTTCTCCTTACAAATATTTTCAGTGCCATTGCGCGACTAACATACATAGACTACATCAACTCGAGATCTGAAAATTCGCTGGCGGGTTTAAAGCACTCAACAAAAATTAATATCATCTAACTATTTATATCATGGATGGATGCAATGATAGATGAGAAATGATAACTTAGAGGAAAGTCAAATCCACAATAACCATGAACACAGATTTTGTCAAACTTGTTCATAATGCCATATGATTCTCCACCACCTTTAACAAACATTCTTAAATCTATTTTCAAGTTTGGTTATGATTACAGAAAAATGCATCAATAAAATGCTCCTTCATTCTTGCAAGATAATCAAAGCATGCAGCATATATCACTACCTATGCATAAGATGAGAGACCATGTTCTGATCTACCTTCTACTAGCATGGCTCCTGCTTATACATTATCAACTCCAGGGATCCAATATCGGTGTTCAAGCTATTGACTCAGGCAATCTTCACCCTCTATCCCCCCCTCCCCCTTCTCGGTTTTAGCATTCAACGCATTGCATACAACTACATGAAAAAGGCATTACTTATAGCTTCTAAATTCTAATGCATTTCTGGGTTTTTTTTTCTATAGTGCCAACAGTTCACTTCAAGTTCAGCAGACCTAGAAGACTGATGCCGAGGTCACGTGTTAGAAATGCATTACCTACCTGGGTAACCTCTATGCAATCTCTTTCTATCGTAGCTAGTATAACAAAAAATCCATTCACTAAACAACTACTTGCTACTGTAAAATGATGAAAAAGCAGGTTGAAATGAAGAAGATTCATAAATCACCATCGAGCCGAAAATCGCTGGTCATCATCTAAACACTAAGGTAATACAAAGCAGAATGGAAGTCAGATGTCTCTATGTAGGTTTTTGTGCTTGTACAAAAATGAATTTTACTTCTAAGGTTCATGTGAGAAAGCAAGTATTGATGTACTCGTATATGCTTCTATTATGTATTAAATGTTCTACACGAGTTACTTCTGGTTCTTTCACCTAGCAAAGGGTAGTTTTGTTTTGTGATGGTATGTTCGGTTTTCTTCTGTCAGAAGGTAATCCTATCTCGATACAATATTGTACAATATAATGCTTCTAGTCATTGCAGCTACCCAAAATGCATGTTAGACTATCCAATGTTTGCAGAAAGAAACACTCATCTTTCACACAAGAAAGGAAATGCGGGTTTGTTTCGAACCTTGACTGTGACTGTAAGTAAATATGTCAACAAGTGGCTCCTCGGGTGACTGAAACAATTTTATACAAAGAACTGCTGACAAATCTTCATGAGTGAGGAAATCAGTTATTAGAAGAAAAATCATGCTACAGAAGTTCAGATCAGATAAGAGGAAGTGATGAAGGTGTAACTATTAGCACCGCAAGATCAGATCCCTATCACAAAACCTTCCAGGAATGAGGCTTGACATGCTTAACAGCTAGCTCAACATGCCACAAGAACAAAATGTCAGGTTAGTAGTTAGTTTAATCAAATTTTCTCAACCAAGCAATTACCATTCGAAAAATATGGGCCTTTTGGAGCAAGGATGTGGAGTATTTCATGATTTTGCAATATATCTTGAATGAGCTAGCATAAAAAATGCCACAATATTAAAAATAATACAATTCCTTTAAATATACAAGACTCACCATAAACTAAATTAATTCAGTGTAAAACCTTCTTATACAGCATGCTTTATCTCTTGCTTCTTGGCTGAGAAATATTAGGAACTTGTTTGCTTGCACTTAAAGAATATACTTCTTCGAGAGCCTCATCACCCTGTTGCAATCTTGAAATTAGTCATTGCTTTTGAAAATTAACAGGGTAAAATTACTATTTGCATTAATTCACCAGCTGTAGTTGGCACAATTTCAAACGGTAACATGCTAGGAAAGCATCCAACCAACACATAAAAAAACCAGCCTTCTACCTAAAGGCCTAAAAAACATTGTATGTTCATTGACATAGAAAAGCCAAACCTAACTGAAATATGTAATGCATTTTAACATATATTCTTCAAATACAGAAAAAGAGAATCACCAGTCCTGTGTTAAAGTTAACTACAGTCATCTGCAGTAAAACTCAGTTATGCATATAAGACGAGTCATGTCTGGTAGTAGCTAATGTCTCCTCATGTTACCAATTAAGCCTCCCCATGTTAATAGCATACCATGTTTGCACTCACGCACCACATGAACTGTTTGATTTCATTACATAGTTCAATCAATATTGGATCTTGCAGCAGTCGAACCCACCTACAGATACCATAAAATCAAAACTTTGTGCATGTAATCATGCTGCCATAACAATTGCAGAGGCAGATTAATTTCATCTCTGCCTAGATGACTCGCTTTCAGTGTAATTATTTGCTTCTTTTTCACTGTCCTAAATGACTATTTTAGAAGATCCATACATGACAGTTAAAAGTAGTACTATCATCACAAATGACTTCATAGAATTCAACTTGCAAGAAACTAAAACCTTGCCAATATACAAAATCTTCAGATAAATAGGCCCAACCCTCCCAATTGACAGGTCCACATAAAAGCTTTAAGAAGACTTGCCTGTCCATTCCAAAATCTTCTCCCAGAGGAAAATAACTACCTTTCTCCGCAACCTCTTCACCAGCGTTCCACCCTCATTGTACTTTACAATATCTTCCACCTAGACAAAGTAAAGAAGATAATATTTGTTGACAAATATAGATATGATATGTCAAAGAACATTAATGAAGAGGGAGGGAAATGGACGACGGACCAACTGAACTCTCTACTAAGGTGCTGTTCAAATAAAAAACTTCATACAGAATTTCAGACAAACGAAATAGCTGTTGGATATAATTTGTAACATCTAGAATATATTACTTGCATGTACTTATATTTAATGAATGTATTAGACTAGATGCATTTAGCTTAATTAATGTATTTAGAAAAGATGTATCTAGTAGTCATGCATGTATTTAGCTAGGTTATATGAATATGTTGAATCCAATAGCCACTTACAACTACTATATAAATAGTTGTATGTGATGAAGCTTAGGGTGTGGTGTAGTGAAGAAAAATTTAATACAAAGTGAATTCATTTTCTTCCTAAAAAACTAATTCTCTTCCACATATTTCCAACAAAATGGTATCAAGAGCTTGGTTCGATAGTGAAACGAGATGGCCAACAATAGAATGTTTTCATTTCAATTTCCTCGTCTTACGAAAGATAATTATGAAAATTGGTGCCTCCGTATGAAGGCTCTACTTGGCTCACAAAATGTGTGGGAGATCACACAAAATGGTTATGATTTTCCTCAAGACAGGCATCTTTGTCACAACAAGATAGGGATGCCTTGGCGAGAACAAGGAAGAAGGACCAACAAGGCCTCACCCTCATCCATCAATGTTTGGATAAATAAATGTTTGTGAAAGTGGCTAATGCTAACACCGCAAAGGAAGCGTGGGAGATTTTACAAGTTTCTCTCCAAGGAGTTAACAAAGTGAAGAAGGTTCGACTCCAAGTATTACGAGGTGAGTTTGAAGCTTTGCAGATGAAGGAATCCTAGTCAATTTTGGACTATTGTTCAAGGGTGTTGCCTATTGTTAATCAAATGAAGAGATAAGGAGATACCTTAAAAGATGTTCGCGTTATTGAAAAGATCCTTCGTTCTTTGGTTCCAAAGTTTGATTTTGTTGTTTGTATCATCGAGTCAAAAGATTTAGACTCTATGACTATTGAACAAGTAATGGGTGAGCTGCAAGCACAAGAAGACAAATTCAAAAGGAGACAAGATGAGTCCTTAGAACAAGCTCTCAAAGCCAAGATATCGTTGAAAGATTGCCGAGAAGAAAAGAACCAAAGAGGTAGAGGCCGTGGATGTGGACGCGGACGAGGATGAGGTTATGGACAAAGAGGACGTGGAAGAGGTGATCGTGAAAATAGCAACAACGATAATGGGAGCCCATCAACTAGAAATTGAGGAAGAGCGAGGCAAAGAGGAAGTGGTAATTATCGAAGATCGAATGAAAGGAGGTATGAAAAATCTAGTGTTGACTGTTACAATTGTCATAAATTTAGCCATTTTTCTTGGGAATGCCAAGATAATTCTAACGAAAATAAAGAGAGGGCCAATCTCATTAAAGATCAACAAGTTGTAGAAGAGCCAACTTTATTGCTAGCACTCAAGAATGAAGAAAGCAATGATGCATGCATATGGTATCTTGACAATGGAGCAAGTAATCACATGTGTGGATGCAAAGAGACTTTTGTGGAGCTTGACGAGAAGGTTAGAGGTAATGTTTCATTTGGAGACTCTTCAAAAGTCCAAATCCAAGGGAAAGGTACCATTCTAATCTCTCTAAATGATGGTGGTCATAGTCTTATTACTGATGTTTACTATGTTCCCAAGTTAAAAAGTAATTTTTTGAGTTTGGGACAACTTCTTGAAAGGGGTTATGAAATTCACATGAAAGATTGTTTGCTTTGGCTAAGAGATCAATATGCCAACTTGGTTTCTAAAGTATCCATGTCAAAGAATAGAATGTTTATGTTGAATCTCAAGACAATTGAAGCCAAGTGTTTGAAGGCTAGTGTGAAGGATGAAGCATGGTGTTGGCACATGAGATTTGGCCACTTGAATTTTGGAGCACTTAAGGTTCTCGGAGAAAAGAAGATGGTTAAAGGAATTCCAACAATTAGCCATCCTAATCAATTGTGTGAAGCGTGTCTCCTAGGCAAGCATGTAAGATCAAGCTTTCCGAAAGAAGCAACATCAAGAGCAACCAAGCCTCTTCAACTTGTTCATACCAATGTGTGTGGACCAATCAATCCGCCGTCATTTGGTAAAAGTAAATACTTTTTGTTTTTTATTGATGATTATAGTAGAAAGACTTGGGTCTACTTCTTGAAGAAAAAATCTGAAGCCTTTGTTGCATTTAAAGCTCTAGTTGAAAAAGAGAGTGGCTATGAGATAAAATTTCATTTGCTAGTTCAAAGCCAGTCCCAAGCTAACAGAATCCTGTTGTTGATCTATATCTCAAAATGCTATTGAAAAGAAGTCAAATATAAACAATTTGGGATCTAAATCGGAATAGTTCGACTCGGACTTGGGCTAGTTGAATTTATACTATTTAGTGTCTTGAAGCATCATCCGATTAATCTTCTATCAATTCGACCACCTTGTAATGTACTTATATACCTTTGAGTAAGATTAACATATTTTTGTCTCTAGTTTAGTGTTTTCAGCCTATGGTTAGAGCTGGACAGCCTGATGTCCCTATGATGTCGAGAAGGAGAAGAAGGTTTCTATTGCATATATAAGTTCCTTCATTTTATTACTTTTTTTGGGTTGAAAAAGTTGGTTTTTGAATAAAAATAGCGACTTGCAGGATTAGTAGCATACCTGCAGTTGGCTTTGGAAGTTAAAAACAAAGATTTTAAGGCCAAAGCCAACATTTTTATGCAGGGAAACTAATCAGGTGAGCATCTTTGATGTGCTTGATCAAGGCCTAGGCTAACTAATGCTACTGTAAAAAGCCTGCATTTTATGTTCGATCAAGGTCGAAATTTACTTCACTTTAGCTTTTGAAATTGATTATGCTTATGACAGTCATCCATCACCTACAAATGGAAAGTTCAACATATTTTTGAGAAATCAAGAATTTGGGTAAATAAGGCATATTATTCAAAGGTGTTGAGTTTTAGCAGCTCTCAATAGAGCAAACAGTAAACTAGCAAATGAAAGAATAAAAATAGAACCAAAATCTCAGCAAAAAATTGAGAAGAACTGCTATTTTCATTAATTAAAATCTACTTTATAGCAACATTACATAAGTAGTAAAAATAACATAAGAAAAAACAAACATTACTTGTTCTAGTGGACAAGCAGGAACATCACAATCATCATTCCTAAACATCTGCTAATTACAGCTAACATAGCTGATTTAACCTTAAAAGCAACAAAATAGACTTGACAAGAGTTGACTTGTTACAAACTAATGAAACAAGATTAAAAATTATAACTAAACAAATTAAAAACAAACTGGACCAAATCTGCCTGCAGTCTGTCTTCTGCTTGAACCATGTCTAGTATTGCTCGATACATGTTGTTGCAGCTGGTTGTATTGTTGTATGGTTGCCACATTTCAACACTCCTCCTTGGCTACTATGTAGCTAACACCAATATTTCTCTTCAAAAAATCAAATCTTGCATTAGTAAGTGGGTTAGTCAAAATGTCAGCTAACTGAACTTCTAAGCTACAATGCTTTAATTCAATTTCCTTAGAAAGTTCAGCTTCTCAAACAAAATGGTACTTATCTTGAAGTGCTTGGTCTTGCTATGAAACACATGGTTCTTGGCAATAGCAACTGCTGATTGATTATCAACCCTTATCTCTGTTGCTTCCAACTGAATTGCATTTAGATCACTCAGCTTCTGCAGTTGACTGTGCCACTGTCTGTTGCTTCTTTGAGCTCCAACAAAAAACACCTGAGCTTAAGGTGAAGAAGTAGCCTGAGGTGCTCTTCATGTCATCCACACATCCTGCCCAGTCACTGTCTGAAAAACCAAGCAGCTTCCAATCTTTAACTCTTTCAAATTTTACCCCAAGATCAAGACTTCCTTTCACATATCAAAGCAATCTTTTTATAGCCTTAAGATGAACCACATTGCTCCAATGAATGAATCTGGATAGGAGACCTACAACAAACATCAAATCTGGTCTTGTTGCTGTTAAATATAACAAGCAACCTATCAGGCTTCTATAGCTTCTCTCATCAACCCTTTCATGCTCATCTTTGCTTGACAGTTTCTCACTTTGTGCCACAAGAGTGCTTGCAGGCTTGCAATTAGCCATGCAAAACTTGCTCAAGACCTTTTTGGCAAAAGCCTTTTGACTTATGAAGATCCCTCCTTCATTCTGATTCACTTCCATGCCAAGGAAGTAAGTCATCAAGCCTAGGTCTGTCATTTCAAAAACATCCTGCATTTGCATCTTGAATTCATCAATCAACTCATTTCTGCTCCTTGTGATCAGCAAGTCATCCATATACAAGGACACAATTAGCAAGGTCTCCTTTTCAGCTTTCTTCACATAAAGTGTTGGTTCACTTATACTTTTATCAAACCCCAACTTTGACAGATATGAGTCAATCCTATCATACCAGGCTCTTGGAGCCTGTTTAAGACCATACAAGGCCTTCTTGAGCCTATACACTTTGTGCTCCTGACCAGCAACCTTAAATCTTTCAGGTTGCTCAATGAAAATCTCCTTCATGAGATAGCCATTCAAGAAGGCAGACTTGACATCCAGCTGGTGCACCTTCCATTGATTCTGAGCGACTAAGGCAAATAAATGCCTTATGGTGTCCAACCTTACAACTGGTGCAAAGGTTTCTGTGAAGTCAATCCCATACTGCTGGTTATACCCCTTCACCACTAGCCTTGCCTTGTGTTTGTTCAATGAACCATCATCATTATGCTTGCTTCTAAACACCCATTTCACCCCTATCTCCTTTCTTTGCTCAAGTCTGTCTACCAGCTCCCAAGTGTCATTTTTCTGAATCATTTCCATCTCTGCCTTCATTGCTTCTAACCAACAATCTTCATTTTTAGCTTCTTCAAATGTAGAGGGTTCCACAATGGTCATATCACATCTCTAGTAAACATCAGTGATAAACCTTATACCTTTTATAGGCACATCATCAATGTCTTCATTTTCAAACTCATTCCCAACTTGTTATAGCTCAACAGGTTCATCTTGCTCATCTCGGCTTGCATCAGTCCCACTCTATTTTCAAAAACTATCTTCTTTGAAGTTCACATCCCTACTCATCACAATCTTCTTGGTTGAAGGATCATACAACCTGTAACCTTTCTTGTTGTTGCTGTAACCAATGAAAATCCCAAGCATGGATCTTCTTTCAAGTTTGGTTCTCTTCTCAACAGGAATCAGCACATAGTAGATGCATCCAAAATTTTTCAAATGAGACACAGATGGCTTGTGTCCATACCAAGTTTCAAAGGGAGTTTTTCCCTTGACTGTATTTGTTGGCAGTCTATTGAGTAGGTACACTGAGGTGTTGACTGCCTCAACCCAAAAAGAGTTGGGAAGTTTGCTCTCAAACAGCAAACATCTAGTCATATCTATCACAGTTCTTTTTTTTCTCTCACACACACCATTTTGTTGTGGTGTGTAAATGGTAGTGAGTTGATGCTAAACTCCAGCTTCATCACAAATTGCTTGAACTTTTGAGACACAAATTTTGTTCCATTGTCTGATCTGAGTGCCTTCATCTTGCAATTTGCTTGATTCTTAATCAGTGCTTTCAATTTACCAAATGCTTCAACAACATCTGACTTCTGTTTCAGAAAGCTCACCCAACAAAACCTTGAAAAATCATCAATGAACAAAGCAAAATACCTGCTTCCACTTAAAGAAGGAGTCTTCATAGGTCCACAGATGTCTGTGTGAACCAATTGTAGTTTGCCTTATGCTCTCCAAGCTTGGTTCACTGGAAAGGGCAACCTGGTCTGCTTCCCTAGTTGGCAGACTTCACAAACCTCTTTCTTAACTTCAACACTGGTTATATCTTCAACCAAATTCATTTTATGCAGCAAGCTAAGTGACTTGTAGTTTACATGTCCTAGCCTTTTATGCCACATACTAGAAAAATCAGCTGAGCAGGTATAGGCACTAGCATCCAACTTGTTCACATCCAAAACAAATGATCTATCATTCATTAAGACAGTCACTAACTCTAAACCATTCTGGTCTTTAATCACACATGTTTTCTTCTCAAACACAAGGGAATAACCATTTTCTAGTAGTTGACCAACACTTAATAAATTTTGATCTAAGTCTGTGATTAGTGCTAAAAGTAACATATTTTAGCCTCATTCTTAATGCGTTTTTGGATGATTAATTTATTTAAAATAATGAATTTTATGTTCATAATCCTTTAAATTTATGTTTCTATACTTAGGAAAGCATTTAGGAGTGAAAGGAGCGAAAAACAAGCGAAAACCGGACAAAAAGAGCATATTTTAGGAGCCACACGAGCTGGACACATGGTCATGGACTAAATCGAAGATAAAAAGAAAAATTTGGGGCAAAAGTGTGAATGTGGAAGAGTTAGGAAGAGATTTATTGGATATAAGACTTTATTTAAATTTAAACTTTATTTTTTAGGATTAATATTTAGGATTGTTATTATTATATTGTTTATATTTATCTTTTAGACTTTATAATTTAGAGTTTAATTTGGATCTAATTAGGGAATTATTGTTTAGATTTAATTCAAATTATCTTTTTAGAGTTTAATTTGGATCTAACTAGAGTTTTTTCATGTATTATAAATAGGGGATAGAGTGATATGAGAGGACACTTCCAATTTTCTATAAAATCTTCCGTTCTCCAAACCCTAATCGTTAGAGATTATTGAAGGAAACAACTGAAAAAACACCATAGAAGCCGTCTTTGGAGCAGATCTCCACAAAGATTGAAGACCTCTTTCTAAATTCTTTTGATTTTACTATGAGGTTTTCCTCATCTTGTGATTATATTGTTTCTGAGATGTTTTCATTTATTAGCATGAACTAAATTCCTAAATACCTAGGGGAGATGAACCCTAGGATGAATTCTGTCATTTGATTTCTGATTTTACGCAATAAATATTTAAATTTTGCTCTCAATTATGTGTGCTTAATTCTTGATTTAGTATTATTGAGATATTAATTCTTGTTTGATGTGCTTAAATCAGAGGAGGAATAGACCCTGTTTAAGAGTAGATCTAACATAATTGAGTGAAGTTGCATGCAATCCTAGAAATATGATGACATAAATCTACAGGATTAGAGTCAAATCTAATAGGGAAATCCATAGATCGAATTAATGCGACAATAGAGGTTTTAATTAGAAAGAAATTTCAATTAATCAACCTAGAGTCAGTTGCTTTTATGCTTGAATAGAGGTATTAGCATAATTTAGGGATTTCTACGGAACAAAATACTAAGTGAATAAATTGCTTAATTCAGAATGATAATGACAGATGAAATCTAGGTGGAATCTTTCCTGGGTATTGTTTGCTTCTTGGTATAAAAACACTTATTATTTCTCGCCTTAATCTTTAACGCACTTTTTGTTAATTTAGTTAAATTAGTTTAGAACAATCACTTTATTCGACCGGTTAGATAATAGGAAGACAGTTATTACTAGTACTTTTGGTCCTCGTGGGAACGATATCTGTTCTTACTGTAACTATACTATTAATTGATAGGTGCACTTGCCTTAGTCATATTTTTAATTAAGTTTCGACTGCATCAGTCTGGCATAAAAAGAACATCTGAAATCACTTTGTTCCCTGACAAGGTGTGCATCATTGCCTTGCCTTTGCCTTTGGCTTCAATGAGCTCACCATTGCCTATTCTGACTTTGGACTTGTAACTTGCATCTAGCTCCTTGAACAACCTTTGATTTGAGACCATGTGGTGTGTACATCAACTGTCAATTAGCTAGTTCTTCCTTACTTTGTCTGAGCTTGCAAAGCAAGCGGCTGTGAAGACATGCTCCTCTTGAGCTTGCACATCCTCAGCAACCTGAGCTTGATTTTGTTGCTGCACAGGTGCCTTACTTCTGTTCTTGCAAACCTTTTCAATGTGACCAAACTGTTTGCAAGTCCTGCATTGAACATCTGACTTGTACCAATAATACTTCACCAAGTGAGAAGTTCTTTTGCAATGGATGCATGGTGGGAACTTCTTTCTGCCTGCATCCCTGTTTGGTTTTTCCTTGTTTTTTGTCCAGGGCTTTTTGCCCTTGTAACCTGAACTTGTGCTTGAACTGTCCCTTGTTTTGACTTGAAAAGCTGAATTTGAGTGTTCTTTCATCCTGTTAGCCTTCCTTTGCTCCTGAGCATAGAGAGCATTTATCAGCTCTGTCAAGGAAATGGTTGACAAATCTCTTGAATCCTCCAATGAGAAGATCTTGGATTCATACTTTTCAAGGAGTGTTGTGATGACTTTTTCAACCATTCTCCTCTCACTAAACTCATCTCCCATCAGCCTGATGTTGTTGACAATAGACATATTTCTGTCAGCATACACTTTGATGGACTCAGATTCCTTCATCTTCCAGTTCTCAAAGTCTCTTCTCAAATTAATCAGTTGTTGTTGCCTGGTCTTTTCTGACCCTGGAAACTCCTCCTTGAGCTTGTCCCTAGCTTGCTTAGGAGAGTTGCATGCCATTATCCTTGTAAAAATTGTATCTGAGACTTCATTTTGCAGGCATGACATGGCCTTATACTTCTTGCCACAATCCTCATTGTGTTGTATGATTTGAGCTATGGTTGGATTAGCTCTCAAGGGTGGTGGCTTAGTGTCAGCTTGGACTACACTCCAGAGATCATGTGCCTGCAGGTTGGTCATGATCTTTACTAGCCAAATGTTGTAATTCTCCCTAGCAAAAACAGGTGGTGGTGGAGATGAAAAGCTCATAACTTCAGCAACAAACTGATCACAAAGGGGCTTCTGTGTTTTTTCTTTCAAATGCTTAGCAAAAAAAAAAAAACAGATAACAACAACAAAAAAGGCCCTCAAAGAATTAGACTCTTGATACCATTTGTTGAGTTATAGCAGCTCTCAAGAGAGCAAACAGTGAACCAGCAAATCAAAGAATAAAAATAGAATGAAAACCTCAACAAAAAATTGAGAAGAAGAACTGCTATTTTCATTAATTGAAATCTGCTATATAGCAACATTACATAAGTAGTAAAAATAATATAAGAAAAAACAGACATTACTTGTTCTAGCGGACAAACAGTAACATCACATTCATCATTCCAAAATATCTGTTAATTACAGCTAACATAGTTGATTTAACCTTAAAAGCAACAAAATAGACTTGACAAGAGTTGACTTGTTACAAACTAATGAAACAAGACTAAAATTATAACTAAACAAATTAAAAACAAACTGGGCCTGCTGCAGTCTGTCTTTTGCCTGAACCATGTCTGGTATTGCTCGATACATGCTGTTGCAGCTAGCTGTGTTGCTGCATGGTTGCCACATTTCAACAAAAGGTCAATAGTTGCATATTCCTCTTACATGCCTTGTCAGGCAAATCACTGCCCACTACAAGACAAAGTAACAGTTTAACTAATATATATGTGACAGTAATCTTTTTCGTTTACATTCAGATGCCTTGCTAATTGGGTTCAAGAAGATATCAGCCTCATTAATATTACTAGTTTTTTTTTTTTTTTGTGGGAGATCTCCTGGGCCAAAATAATAAAAAAAGTCAACCAATGAATTGAGTACTATAATATTTTCTTATAGTATCTACAAAAAACTTTTCTTATGCTATCTAAGAGCAACAAACTGTTGAAATATTACATAAAACATATATTTAAAGGTCAAAATTTGCAGACTTCTCTCACAGGCCTTGTAAGGCAAGTCATTGTTCTTCTCTTAATTAACTATCAATATCTTACTCGGCAAGAAGATACCAGCTGGTATTTTGTGATACATCTCCAGGACCAAAATAGTAGCCTATTTGTTGTGATTAAATATCCCAGATTCATAATTACGACAACGGCAAACAAAGCATTTCTTTATTTTTAATCTCCCTATGCCTTCAAACCTTTGTTCTGCATTCTAACGCCTATATATTAACGAGAGTAATTCTTCAACTCCAAGCCTACATCACAGCAGCAATGGAGTCTTCTAAGCTTCTCATTGCCCTTTTCGTTTTCCAAGTTTTCTTCCCTTGCCATACGTCAATCCAAGCAGCTCCCGAGAACTCGGACCTTTTCCGAGAATACATAGGAGCTGAATTCAACAACGTTAAATTCACTGATGTTCCCATTGATTCAAACGTTGAATTCCACTTCATTCTTTCATTCGCCATAGACTATGACAGCACCTCAGGTTCTCCTTCTCCAACAAACGGGAAGTTCAATGTCTTTTGGGACTCTGATAACCTCAGTCCTTCCCAAGTTTCTTCCATCAAGAGCACCCATTCAAATGTTAAAGTAGCTTTGAGCTTAGGAGGGGACAGTGTGGGAGATGGCTATGCTTACTTCGACCCTTCCTCAGTAGATTCTTGGGTTTCTAATGCAGTTTCTTCACTCACAGATATCATCCAAGAGTACCACTTGGATGGGATTGATATTGACTATGAGCACTTCAATGCTGATCCTGACACTTTCGCTGAGTGCATTGGGAAACTTGTAAAAACCCTCAAGAATAATGGAGTGATCTCTTTCGCTTCCATAGCTCCATTTGACGATGATGATGTTCAAAGTCATTACAAGGCCTTGTGGCAAAGCTATGGTGACCTCATAGACTATGTCAACTTCCAGTTTTATGCCTACGATCAAGGAACAACGGTCTCTCAGTTCATCAATTACTTCAACACCCAAAGCTCTAACTATAATGGTGGTAAGGTTCTAGCCAGCTTTATAAGCGACGGCAGCGGTGGCTTGACACCAGAAAACGGCTTCTTTACTGCCTGCAGTAGGCTGAAGAGTGAGAACAAACTCCATGGGATATTTGTTTGGTCTGCAGATGACTCTAAGAGAAATGGTTTCCGCTATGAGAAGCAATCACAAGCTCTACTCGCAATCTCCCACTAGTATTTCTCTGTTATCTAACCGTATAAACGCGCTGAATATGAGTTAAACATTCACATTAGGGGGTGTATTAGCTTTCTGTTGTATAAATACATATGGGATATTTGTGGTACAATAGTTTGATTTAGTCATTTATATAATTACATAAGCTACTAATAAAAAATCAATAAATTTTAATATTAACCCATATATATTGTAGTTTATAATTTTAGCTGGTTTTCCCGCGACATCTCTTTCAATCTTGACAGTTACAACTGGAAAAGAAGCAATCCATCTGCTTTCTTGTTGTTTATATAAAACTCATGAGCTGAAACCATTCCCATTTCTCCTTTCAGAAAATTGAAACTCACATCCAAGAACCCTTTTGTTGCTTTTGTTGGGTTTATGACAGAAGAAAAATGCAGAGTAAGGCAAGAAGAAACAAAATACAATATACTTGCTCACAAACGTGCAGCAAGGAAGTAATCAGCTTTACAAAACTGATATGCTTGCTCATTCAATGTGAAAACATTACATTTATAACCAAAAGAGGTTATAGGAACAATATGGTAGGGGACTGATCTGCATTACATAAGCAGATTTCCTACACTACAAAGTATGGGCAAATTACATTGAAAAATGCGTCTAAGTCTAGCTAACTCTAAACACAAAGTCAGCCTACATTGCAGACTGCCCTTCCTCTGTTCTGCTACTCAATGTTGCATGTAATCCAACTTCAACAGCTTTCTTCTCCCTCTGAAATCTGGACTTTATGACATAACAATGGGTGTTTCCCGGACACGGCTCAAATCATTTTTGAAAGTACTTGTTTCTTGGATTCCAATGACCACAAACCCCTTCAGATATCGATTGAATAATCAAAATCGTGTCTTCTTATGCCGCACTTGCAGAAACCACCTCCTCACCTTGGACAATGTCATCATTACTGTAATAGCTCTCTCTTTCTCTTTATGAATATATAAAGATTTTTCTTTTACTACTGGAACTTCAATTCTTGGTTGTTGTTCATGGGATTGCTTGTTTATCCTTGTGTTGTACACGCCAAGAATGGTTGGGACTTAAAAGCTTTTTATCTTGAAAACCTTAAAAAAGATTCAAAATGTTCATGTGAGGTTTATTTACAGAATCATTGTATGAGAAGATATATGCACCTATACGTATCTTTACAAGTTGTCATCTTACTTTGAAACAAATTTTTCAGGTAGAAGGGAGGGTGAATAGATTTCTCTGCCACAATGCGTAAGATACTTGTCTCGTTACATTCCATTGTGTAATAGAGTAGAATAAATATTATAGATTAATCAATGCGGTTGCTTGATATTTGTAGTGTCAATGTGAAGAGCGATCCTATATCCACTCGTAGGTTCCTTTTAACTTTCCAGCGGTGAATGTCCGTTGCAATGGATGCAACAGGCACATTGGCAAGCCATTTGTAACATCTTTTCTATTTCTCTCTTTTGGTTTTACCGATAATTTTGTTTATAACACTATCTGATTAACTTGTTTATTTGTCTTGCTGTTTTCAGTTTTACGCTTGATGGTGATAGGCCTCTCCATCGTGTAATGGAAAGAAGTTATGTACTTCATGTGTAAGTATATATATACTGGCTTTGAAATACTGAATCATATTCCGAAATTAGAATGAAAATGGCGGTGGTTGCATGCAGGGACCGGTTACTGTATTGGGATGGAACTCAGGTGATTAATGAACCACTCCTCGGAGAAAGGCGACTGAATTACCCAACTATAAGTTCACTAAAGATGCAAACTTTCCTAAGTCGTCTGGTTTTATTTTTCATTTCAGGATGTATTGTTGGTTTTGTACTTTATTTGGTTGGTTGAATACTCATAAAAAATTAGACCGGTATTATGATGCTGTCGGCTTAGGTAGTTTTCATGAATTTTGTTGCCAAAGCCAACATTTTATGTAGGGAAACTGATTCAAGTGAGCGTCTTTGATGTGCTTTGTCAATGTAAACTGTTTACCTTCTGTTAATGCATCAGCTGGAAGTTAGTTAGGATCAAGTTGTTAGACTAAGTTCTTGGATGATACATTATCCAAACTCTTGTATAAATAAGTGAGCTCGGTCCTATTGGGATGATTAGAGTTCAAATCAATAAAAGAAGTAGATCCTGTTTTCTTTAGTTGAGTTTTCTTCGTGGTATATTGGAACATGGTATCAGTGTCAGCCCTTTCTTTGGCTGAGTAGAGAGGTTTTCTTTGTTTCTTGGTGGTGATCATCTTTCTTGGTTCAATCTTAGAAAGATCAGTCTTAATGGTTCCAGAAGTAGGTCCTCGTCATGTTGGACATTCTTCCTCGAATGCAGGTGATCGGCTTCACACTCCTAATTCAGATCGAGTGGCAAGTTCATGTCTGTTGGTCAAAAGAAATCAGCAATTTCCCAAACATGGCACGGTTAAGCTTACTGAGGTTAATTTTCTCTTGTGGAAACATCAAATTATGCTCATTCTTGCTGCAGCAATATGTGTTAGAATCCTCTTGTCATTTTTCTCAAATTGTGACTGATGCGGATGGGAATCTGGTTGACAATCCAGATTTTTTGCTATTTAAACAGCAATATAAGCTTCTGGCCTCCAGGTTACTTTCTACAGTATGTGATGAGATTCTACTGTACTTAATAAATGCCAAAACTAGTTATGATGTAGTTATGACCATCGAAAGAAAGTTTACAACTCATTCCAGTATTAAACTTTCAAGTCTGAGACAGATGTTGTATTCTCAAAAGAAGGGGCAGCTATCTTCAAAGAATATTTGTTCAAGATCAAACACATGGGTGATGTTCTGGCTGCAGCTGGAACTAGCATTTCTGATCAAGAACAGGTTAGTATTGTTTTCGTTGGACTTGTAATTGAATATGGATCTGTTCGAGTTGTAGCCTCTACAACTAATTTCTCTCTTGAGTTACTGATTGAGATGTCGAGTGATTGAGAATTCAAAAAAAAATGAATTTGTTAGTAATCTTCCTGTTGCTCAGCAGCAGAAGAGTGATAAATCAGATCAGTCAAAGAGTTCAGACAAAATGAATTTGCAAAGCCATACGTTTTTAATCAAAATTAATCCGACCAGTTTGTATTGTACTTATATACCTTTGAATAAGATTAACATATTTTTGCCTCTTTTTTGGGTATTTTCAGCCTATGGTTAGAGCTGGACAGCCCCATGTCCCTATGATGTCGAGAAGGAGAAAAAGGTTTATATTTCATATATAAGTTCATTTTATTACTTTTTTTGGGTTGAAAAAGTTGGGTTCGAATAAAAATGGCGGCTGGCAGGATTAGCAGCATACCTGCTGTCGGCTTTGGCAGTCAAAACAAGGATTTTAAGGCCGAAGCCAACATTTTTATGCAGGGAAACTAATCAGGTGAGCATCTTTGATGTGCTATAAACATTGTTTTTATTTTCTATTTTCATGCGTGGAAGAAATGGATGATATTTTGGGTGGAGGAAAGAAGAAGCAGAGTTGATGACAGGAGGCCTGCCATCGTATATGCTACATTCTTTCTTTACAGTTACAACGATAGTAGATAGATGAAGCAATCTTCACGTAAGTGGTGCAGTTATGAAGGAACTCCATGGTGTTTGCTGTAACCATCACAACAGACTTTGAATGATGGTTAATGCCTATGAATGCCATGCCTCTTCTTGCACTATCAACTGTTCTCTTATGAACAGAAATTATCAACTAATGAAATGGTGTACATTGTACGATGATCCTTACATTGTTTAATGATCTCATATGTTCATATTGTGTAGTCATCCTTTACATCTTTATAACTGAAAAAGGCTTGGAGCATTTCTACAATTAAATTTCGGGAGTGGGGAGTTTGCAAGACGTGGTTATTCTTTAAACAAGATTCCAGTTTTGAGTTTTGTAAATGGAAAACAAAGCCAGCAAAACTTTTAAGATCATCGTGCATCTCACCTAAGTTCATTTTGCTTTAGATTTAAAATAATAAAGTGATAACATATTGGTATCCTTGAAGAGGTGGCGAATTCAATAGAATACAAACACCTCATCAGGTGCTTGAAGAGGCGTAGACACCCGGCTATCTACCAGGAAAATATCAACATTTACATTTGATAGAGTTTGAACCTGTACCCTACGACATATGGGACACCCCTCAACAATAATGAAATTTGAAGGCAGTGATACCTGCTTGAGTCTTAAAATATTTTCAGTGCCTCTGCAACTCTCATACATACAGCAAACTCGAGATCTAAATACTCATTGGTGGGTCCCGACACCCACGCCGACAGCAAGATTCAAAGCACTGAACAAAAAATTAATATCATCTAATTATTTATATCATGGATGGATGCAATGATAGATGAGAAATGATAACTAAGAGGAAAGTCAAATCCACAATAACAAGAAACACTAATTTTGTCAAACTTGTTCATAATGCCATATGATTCTCCAGCACCTTTAACAAACATTCTTAAATATATTTTCAAGTTTGGTTATGATTACAGAAAAATGCATCAATAAAATGCTCCTTCATTCTTGTAAGATAATCAAAGCATGCAGCATATGTCACCACCTATGCATAAGATGAGAGACCATGTTCAGATCTACCTTCTACTAGCATGGCTCCTGCTTATACATTATCAACTCCAGGGATCTGAAATCAGTTATCAAGCTATTGACTCAGGCAATCTTCACCCCCTACCCCCCCCCCCACCTCTCGGTTTTAGCATTCAATTTATTGCATACAACGACATGAAAGGCTTTACATATAGCTTCTAAATTCTAATGCATTTATGTTCTTTTTCTACAGTGCCAACAGTTCACTTAAAGTTCAGCAGACCTAAAAGCCTAATGCCGAGGACACGTGCTAGAAATGCATTACCTACCTGGGTAAGCACTATGTAGTCCCTTTCTATAGTAGCTGGTATAACAAAATCCATTCGCTAAACAACTACTTGCTACTGTAAAATGGTGAAAAACAGGTTGAAATGAAGATTCATAAATCCCCATCTGGACCCAACCCAGTCGAAAATCGCTGGTCACCATCTAAGCACTAAGGTGATACAAAGCAGAATGGAAGTAAGATGTCTCTATGTAGGTTTTTTTGCTTGTACAAAAATGAATTTTACTTCTAAGATTCATGTGAGAAAGTAAGTATCGATGTACTACTATATGCTTCTATTATGTATTAAAAGTTCTAGATGAGCTAGTCATGGTTCTCTCACCCAGTAAAGAGTAGTTTTGTGTGCAATGGTATGTTCAGTTTTCTTCAGTCAGAAGGTAATCCTACCTCGATGCAATATTCTACAATCTAATGCTACTATCCATTGCAGCTACCACAAATGCATGCTAGACTATCCCATTTCTGAAGAAAGAAACACTCATCTTTCATATGTGAAAGGAAATGTAGGCTTGATTCGAACCTTGAATGTTACTGCAAGTAAATATGTCAACAAATGGCTCCTCAGGTGGCTGAAACAATTTTTAAACAAAGAACTGCTGACAAATCTTTATGAGTGAGGAAATCAATTATTAAAAAAGAAACCATGCTACAGAGGTTCAGATCAGATAAGAGGAAGCAATGACAGTGTAACTATTAGCATGACAAAATCCCTATCACAAAAGTTTCCAGGAATGAGGCTTGAAATGTTTAAGAGATAGCTCAACATGCCACAAGATAAAAATGTCAGGTTAGTACTTAGTTTAATCAAAAAAATTTCAAACCAAGCAATGATCATACGAAAAATAGGGGCTTTTTGGAGCATGGGCGCGGAGTATTTCATGATTTTGCAACATATCTTGAATGAGCCAGCATCAAAATTGCCACTATATTAATAATACAATTCCTTTAAATATACGGGACTCACCGTAAACTAAAATAATTCAGTGTACAATCATCTTATACAGCACGCTTCCGCTTAGATCTCTTACTTCGTCTTGGCTGAGAAATATTAGGAACTTGATTGCTTGCACTTGAAGAATATGCTTCTTCGAGAGCCTCATCACCCTGTTGCAGACTTGAAATTAGTCATTAACTTTTGAAAATAAACAGGGTGAAATTCATATTTGAATTAATCCACTAAGCTGTAGTTGGCACAATTTCGAACGGTAAAATATTAGGAAAGCCTCCAACCAACACATCAAAATACCAGCCTTCTACCTAAATGCCTAAAGAGAGGTTTTATGATTATTGACATAGAAAGGCCAAACCTACCATACCTGTATAGATTGTTACAACAGAAATATGTAATGCAATTTAACATATATTCTTCAAGTACAGAAAAAGAGAATCACCAGTGCTGTTTTAAAGTTAACTACAGTTATCAGCAATAAAACTCATTATGCATAGAAGACAAGTCAAGTCTGGCTGTAGCTAATGTCCCCTCATGTTACCAATTAATCCTCCCCACGTTAATAGCATATCATGCTTGCACTCACGCACAAAAGGAACTGTTTGATTTTATTACATAGTTCAGTCGATATTGGATCTTTCAGCAGTGAAACCCACCTACAGATACCACAAAATCGAAACTTTGTGTATGTAATCATGCTGCCATAACATGCAGAGGCAGATTAATTTCATCTCTGCCTAAAGATGACTAGCTTTCAATGTCATTATTTGCTTCTTTTTCACTTTCCTAATCATCATTATTTTCTGGAAAGTGAAAGTTATAATATTACCTTGCCCATTGTCTCTTCATCTGATTCCCCATCAGAACCAGATGCTGAATCTAGACTCTGAAACTCTTCTGCTGGCAGAGCCTTGCTTACTTTCTTCCTCTCTTCTTCTTTTAACTGCCTGAACCTATCAATTTCCATTTATTTTTCAGCATGCTAAATTTCAAGCAAAAACAGAACCGTCTACATCATTTAAAAAGCCAGGCACTAACCTATCCCCAGGCCGTGCTTGCTGAGCAGCTGACCGTTTTGCACGTCCTGCAGTAATAATTCCACTTGCACTCTCATCAACAACAGGTTTTGCACCACCTAATTTGCGAAGCCACACTTGTTGTGCAGTGCTAAGGACGTTGTTTGTGAACCTGAAAATGGGTACACCTCAGAAATGACAATCTATATGGTTTAATAGGAAGCTGAATTTTTAACAGTAAGTTTGGGTGTACCACTACTAGAAAAAGGAAAAATGCACAGTGCTCAAGTAACCAATTTCATTTAGAAGGCTAGAATGAGCAACATGTTTATACTACATTCAATAGGAAATGACAAACAAGAACAGAGATTCACACATATTATGCGCATAGTATGAAAACAACTGAAGATAAAAGTCACATGTGGAGATACTGGGGTGGGTGCTCAAATTAAATCCAGAGGGAATGAAATGCTCTGAAGCTGGGACAATTATTCTCATGTATGCAAGTTCAGTTGCATATTTTATGCTAATATATAAAAATTCCAATTGGATATTTACATCCAACCTCAAAGAGCATTATTGACAGCAGAAAATAGAAGAAAATGAAGTTTGCAAGTTCTAGTCCCGCTGGCACATAATACATCATAAGTTAATGATAGCACAAGAATATGAAGTGCTCCGTTCATGCTTTTGAATCATGGCCACATAAAAACCACAGCATGCAGTATATATTGGTAACACAATTTGAAAACAAACAAGAAGCAAAGTGCATATTACTAAGTCTATTGGTTTCAATAAAATTGCCAAAAGAGACCAACCAGTAAATAGATAATCCTGACGGAACAGATAATGAAAAGTAACCAATCATAAGCGGAAGAAACTTGAAAACAAGAAGTGTGTTCTTTTGGGCTGGATCATCTGTCTGTCAAAAGAAAATTTGAAAGATTCAAACTTCTTAACAAATTAATATGCAAAATAAGAAAGAAATGGAAGTAGTGAGAAAAGTTCTTCTTACCTGGGGTGGCTTCATCAGCTCCATTGAAACATATTGACTGACAACAAGAAGCACAGGTAAAACAAGGTATGCAGCAGTGTCATGCCAACCCAATGGTGGATGGCCATCCTGCACGACCAGTGTCCTTCATATGTTAGATAACAGAATTAGATATATGAACCAAATACAGAACATGGTCTCTGTGCCTGGTTAACAGAAGCAACATCTGAAATCTCTAATTTGCTTTTTGAATTTAACTTCAGCTGTAAATTGCGGCTAAGCCATATCTTTACACAAATTTAGCAGCTATTTTAAATTTATAGTTAATTTTTTTTAATCCTTGGCAATCAAAGGTGAAGATGCTACAAAGTATGAACGTAGTTAAAAAGGTAAAACCAATACTATTAATCTTCAAAAACTAGCGGTCTCCCCTCTCACAACTGCTAATAAATATATTGATGCCAAAGAGGCTCAAATCACTAACAACAGTCGGTCTCTTTAACAATTCCGTACAACTAGAAAAAAGAAATAAAAGGAAAGCTGTCACGGACAAGCATAAGATACAACAAAAAAGGCCATTTAATCTAAAATAACAAAGAGAATCGTTAACCTTATAAGTTTAGAGGGTAAGTTTATTACCACAAATGGAATAAGCCAAGAAATTCCAGACCCGCTTTGTCGAGCAGCAATTGTAGTTGGCCCACCCAAAGATGGGATCCAAAAGAAACCTTCTGTGAACAGCCCCTTTGAGTAAAAATTCACAGCAATCAGTAATTGAAGTTATTTAACATGTGAAAGAGTTTTCCAACATCGCTCAGAAATCAGAATGCAATGCTACGTCTAACACTTTATTACCTCATTTGCCACATTTGAGAGGGCTTGATACAGGCCTATCCAGACTGGAATAGTGGCTAAAGTAGGGAAGCAACCTGCAGATAAAGAAGATTTAAGATACAGATGAGCATTATCCCACGAAGTTAACAACTACAAGACCTGACATCTCTGTGAAAAGAAGAGAGGAAAAAAGATCTGAAGAAAAGAATGGCACGAGAAAGCTTTGCGTCATAATTCATTATTCATTCTATATTTTAATATAATTCTAATATTTAAGTTCAAGTCAACTACCATACAACCATCGAAACTCTGTATCACCAGCTTTTAATATAAGCTAGATACCAACGAAACAAAACCCATCATTCAAAAGAAGCTAAATTTACTTAAAAATGAAAAATAACCATACAATCTGAAGTAATTAATCAAAGGATACCTGCCATAGGATTAACATCATACCAACGAAGCAAAAACCCATTTTTCAAAAGAAGCTAAATTTAATTGAACATGAAAAATAAACATACAATCTGAAGTAATTAATCAAAAGGATACCTGCCAAAGGATTAACCCCAGCCTGCTTATACAAGCGAGATGTTTCAAGTTGTATTCTCTCCTAAAATAGCAGCAAAAGAAAACCAATAAACCAAAACGGACCATTCCAAACAATAATAAAAAAAGAGAGTAAATACTCAAATTCAGACTTCAGTATTACCTGATTGCCTGCATATCTTTGTTGGATAGCTTTTATTTTCGGCTGAAGATTTTGCATAGCTAGCGTTGATTCCACCTAGAAACCATCGTCAAGAACTAACTGTTAATAATCGAGTAAAAAGTAGTCAAAATTTTAAGCACTTTCTTTTCCTAGATAAGTTAAACCAAAGGAAACCTGCTGCTTTGTCAAAGGAAATGTAGCAACTTTAACTAAAACCGTAAGTAATATAATCGCAAATCCATACGCGTAAGGCACGTGTAACGTAGATAACCCATCTTTCAACACCTAAAAAAAACATAAATAAACGATATTTAGTTAGACAATTAATCAGTAACCGGTTCTTGATTGATCTCTCGAATATGTGTTTATAAAGAGAGAGAGAAATGTTACCTTGAGAACGAATTCCATTCCTTCAGAGATGAAGCCGAACCAACCGCTGTTTTTCTGCACGGCAGCATCAGTAGACCCGGTGGTTGTGGCGGCTGGATCGGCCGCAACAGCAGCGTCGGCAATAGTGTATAGGAGGCTCTCGGCTTTCGTAAAAAGTGCTTGGAATTCAACGGAGGAGCCGAGTGAAGTAACCGGAGGGATTTCGTTAAAGCTTAGACGGACTGTGGTAGAGACAAGTCTACGGTTAGGGAGCGTGTACAGACCACCATGACGAAAGAATTTTGATGATGATGATGATGGCAGCGAAGTGCCGATGAACGTCTGTGATGAAATCAGAGTTCTCGCCATGGATTTTACTTGATGAAGGAATTATTGAGAACCAAAAGAAAAAGGTAAGAATTTTCTTCAGAGAGTCATGAGTGGGGGAGAAATGGAGATGAGGTTATGGCAGAGTGTATCTTTTGAATTATCTTTATTTTTATGGTTACGTTGAGCTGAAATGAACCACCAAAATATCTATTGCGGATTTCATCCTTCTATTTTATAAAAACTACAAATTTAATCCTTTTTTCTTTAATTTAATTATCAAAATTTCTTGACAAGTTACTTTAACTAATATTGTTAAGCCTCAACCTTAAATCGCTAAAAGGAAATTCAGCTGTTCATCAGTTTATTAGTAAAAAATTAACAAAAACAAATAATTTAATAATTTATTTACAAAAAAAATAACAAAAATCATCCGTTAAAGTTTGATATGTTTACTAATAACTATATTAACTTTTCAGTTCTGAAGAAAATCAGAATTAGACAAAAAAATCCAAGATACGCATTTCTTACGGTGGATTTTGCAGCCACCATGTCATAACGCCCCGTAAGATTGAGATTAAAAAAACGCATGCAAATTATTTATTTATTTTTTAAAATAAAATATTAAAACACCCTTTAATATCATTTTATATTTATTTTAATTACAGACTGGGTCCATCCCAATTGATTTGTTACATAAGCTCAATCAATCATTTAAATAATAGTATAAATATAAATATACAATTGATAAAGATAATAATATATGTTTAATAAAATTAAAATGTATAAAAATTTAATATAAAATTTTAATTGAGTGATAAATTTAAAATTTTATCAATACAATTGAATAGATTTAAATCTTTTTATATACATATTTTTTTATTTTTTAAATAAAAAATTAAAAGTACAATTAAATAACATAATTTATTTTAAATAAAAAAATAACATTTTTGTAAATTTCCTAATAGAATCGATGTTCGGTTGACTGATGATATTAATTCAATCATGGGCTTAAACCATGTTGCATATGTTATGCATGAGTTTTTTTTTTTTTTTTTTTTTTGGATGAGATTGCTTGAAATTAAATTCTATCTCTTATACTTACAACATAATACTTTTGTCACTAAGCCAAGATTGTTAGCATGTGTGAGTTTTTTTTTTTTTAGATTATTATGTTCACTGTGTTTGAGTTTTAGCATACATATATGCCATGTATGACTTTACTTTTAGATTATTTTGGATTTAATTCTTATTATGTATGATTTTTGTCTGAATTTATTTTGATTTAAGTTTAAATATATTTTGAGTTTTAATTATGTTTTTTTAGTTGATTCCAATTTTATTTAATCAAATATGTATTTTTTTTTTTTTTGTAAATTTACCTATAAATTTTTTAAAAAATAAATTAATTGAAAATATTTAAATTTAAAATCACCTTAATCTTATCATAATGCTCTAATATGATTTTAGTCTCACTATTATGGTGAAATTCGTGAATTAATCTTTTTATTTTAATTTAATTTTATATTATTAGTAAGTGATGCAGAATCCCATACTTAAATGTTAAATATAATAAATGGAATCAAAAGAGAGTAAAAAAAAAAGAGAGAATCTCTAAATTGGATACAAAATCTGGAAATTTAGAAATCAAATAATTCAAATAAAAAACAAGGAAAATAACAATTGAATAATGAAAAAATCAAGTAAGAGGAAAGATGGTGCTAAATGTTACAAAAATAATTTTAGGTATTTAATTTTTTTTAGATTGAGTCTTATTATATTTATAATAATAAATTCTTAATTGAATTATTACATGTGTGAGGCGATTTAAGTCGATTATTGATTTTCTATCAAAAAATTTATTAGCTCAAAAAAAATAAATACATAAAGTGAAAACTTTTGTTAACTTTTAGTGGGAAAATTAATTTTCTCTATGAGAATAAAAAACTTTTGAGCTTATTCAAAAAATAATATTTATTCTAGTAATAAATTATCACTATTTATCTAATAACAATGCTCTATCACATATGAAATTAGGTCATCTTATAGATCATATTTTCAAGTAAATGATAGAAGAGTTTTACTTGAATAATAGATAATTAAATAATAATATTTTAATATAAAATATACTATTCTACTAGGTGCAGTATACAAGGGGTGAGGCTAGGGTTTGTCGCCCTTCTCACATGATCTCATGTATTAGATACAATTATATGTGTTATTTAGACTTTTATTCAACACTTATAATTTATCTAATTCAATAATTATTTTTCTATTTTCAAAAATATTAATTAATTTATCCAATTACATAATTTTTCAATCCAATTTTAATTTCGTTAAAGTTATGACAATCGTATTAAAATCTATGAGAAAATATTTTTAATTGACAATTCAATAAAACTATAATGATTAATTAATTTAATTCTTGTTTCGAAATTCAATTATTTAATTACAACCAATTAAATAATAATTTAAATAAATTAATATAATTTTTAAATCATATTTTATACTTAGCGAAGAAATGCATTCATTGCAGATAATGATACAGGTAATTTATTTCTCTTAATCGTTTTTACAATCATTCCATAGTATTACATAATAGCTAAAGCATTTTTAATGTTTTCAACTTGTAATATAGTTTTACTTTATGTAAAAAAAATTTAGATGGTACTTTATGTATAATTAACATAATTATCTCTAACAATAATTAAGTGATAATTAAGATACTTAGAATTCTAATAAAGTAATAATAACTCTAAAAAAATTTTATCTATTATTCAAGTAATAATAACAATAATTTTATTAATAAATGTAGTTTAAATTCTAATTTTTTTAAACTGTGATTATTAAAACTTCTATTAAATTATAATGGGGTAAATATCAAAACTATACATGAACTATAGTTTAATATGCAATTGTATACATGAACTTTGATTTTGTGCAATTTTATACATGAAATTTCGATTTGATGTAATTCTTGTAAATTATTAACACAATTATTGATATAATATTATTTTATGTTTATATATTGAATACATAAATAATTATATTTATCCAATTATAAAATAAATTGATGTATTTATTTCTTTAAATATGTATGATTAAATCTAAATTAAAGTTTTACATATACATTTTAACCACAATTAGAGTTTCACGTGCATAATTGCATCAAATTAAAGTTCATGTATATAATTGCACATTAAATCAAAGTTCATTTATAATTTTGAGATTTATCCCAATTATAATTAGTTTTTGAAACAAAAATATAATTATTTTTAAATGTATAATTATCATAAAAAAAAATTTATTTCAATTTTGTTAACTAATAATTTTAAATTAAATATTATAAATTATTTTAAAATGTGAATTTAGTAATATGATAAAAAAAATGACATTTACATATAAAATTTCTATTTATTTAATTAAGAATCTTGGATTTTTCTTATTTTTAATTTATTCAATTATTTTCAAGATTTTATAAATTTATAAATTTATTAATTAATAATATATTATATTATTTTTAAGTAGAATTTTTAAAAAATATGATGAAATTAATTAATTTCATATTAATATATTATTATATTAATTCATATTTAATTGATACTATTTTTTATTATCGCATAATAATAGTAATAAATTATTATTCTAATGTCTTTTTAGTAATATAATTAAGAATAAATGGTATTCTAGTTAATTTTATTTTTTTAAAATTCGTACTTTTATATATTTATATATTATAAAATATAAATTAATTTTTAATAGTATATTTTTAATTATTTTTACATATTATTTGTAATGATAATATTTTATAAATTTTTAAATAATATTTAAAAAATTATTTAAGTATGATCTAAATTTAATTTCATTTATCTTTTAACCAGAATAATATGAAATTGAAAAATCTACTTTTAGATTTCATATTTCGATTATCTTCCACTTATCTTATCTTTACATGTCACTACTCAGGGGTAGAGATACTTATAGATTGGATCAAATCGAATTTAAATATGATATTAATATATTTTATGCTTGTCAAAGCTTGATCCAACTCGAAATTTGGGCATAAAATTCTAGGATGGGAAAATAGCTTTCGAGTTGGACCCACTTATTTTTTTTTATAATCATATTAACATTATTTTAATGTTTACATTAGAGTAGTTTTATATATTTAGTATATTTTTTAATGTATTCTAAATTATATAATATATAAAAATAACATAATATAAAGTATTATAAACTTAAAATAGGTCAAGTTGAATCGGACTTGAATATTGAATGTTTAAACTTGAGCTTGACCTATATTTTAAATGTATTTAATTATTTTTGCTTAAGTTTATTTTTTGAACTTAATATTTTTATCCAAACCTTATAAATTTTAAATGAATCTTCGAACCTGAATAAATAACTCGACTCATAAATAAATGTATTTCGGATTTTTTTTTTTCGAAAATCTACACCAAACCAAACAACCAATTAGGAATAGCCAATCCCCCATAGCGAAAAACATAACACGCCATAAGAATATCATATCAGAATAACACTACCAGCCAGAAAGTACCCCCAAAAAAATTAGTTCGTTCTTTTCAAACGAGCGTGCATTCGCCACGTGTTAGACTACATTTCAAATTTGAAGGCTCCATAAGTCACTAGACAAAACCTCGACACCTCAAGGAGGGGTGGGAGGGTAAAATAAAAAATAAACATTTCTTTTCCGCATACGGCAATTCTGATCCAACGGCTGAAAAAACACGATCTACAATATCAGAACATTCTGGAAATAAATTTTCCTTTATAAACCACCTCTTCTTTTCATCCTTTGCTCTCATGAATCAAAATTACTTCCGAAGTTCAAAATTTTCAAGTTTCTCTCTTAAATTCTTTCGAGTTTCAAAGATTTTTATAGTTGTTTTGAGTTTTGTTTGAAGTTGCTATGGCAAGCAAAGGCGAAGGACCAGCGATCGGGATTGATCTCGGCACGACCTACTCGTGCGTCGGTGTTTGGCAGCATGACCGTGTGGAGATCATAGCGAATGATCAGGGGAACAGAACAACGCCGTCTTACGTGGCTTTTACGGATACCGAGCGTTTGATCGGCGATGCGGCGAAGAATCAGGTCGCTATGAATCCTGTCAACACTGTTTTCGGTACGTCCTTAGCCTTCTTTGAAGTAGACTCTGAATTGCTTCGTCAGATATAGTTTTTGCTAAAATTTAGTCATTTATTGCATACAGAGCTCTAAAATTATTTGCTGAGAGAAAAAAAGTCATCGTTTACTCTGAATAATGAACAAGATGTTGAGGTTTTCACTTACTGATACGGACACTATTTTGTGAACCAAGCGAGCTATTATTATTTATATTCTGAGATTGATTCCAAAAAAAAATTGAATTTTGAGCTTTGTTTGGTTAAGATTATTTACATGATTTATATACTTACAAATTATATAAAAACTTCAGTTCGAGTTAATTCCGTGAGCATTTTTTTAATAAAATAATTTAATAACAAAATATTAAAAGGTTTGTTTAAATAAAAAAATAAATTAGATTCGTGAATGTACTGTAGTGAATTTAAGTTTTTTTTCCCTCCTAAAATTATTCTCGAATATCTTGTGAGGATTTTGAGTTTTAAGTTCTATAACGAAAATAAAGCTGGTATTATATGCTTAACTTTTTGTTGAGTTCTTTATGCTTAAATTTTAAAATCTCTATGTTGGTTTGTTTTTATATGGTTTTAGGGTTTAAATTATTATAACAAATCACAGCTTATGATTTGGCGGGAATTTTATGCTTATATTTGATTGTTGTTTTGCTATTTTATGTTCCAGATGCTAAGCGTTTGATCGGTAGAAGATTCAGCGACCCTTCTGTCCAAAGCGACATGAAATTGTGGCCGTTCAAGGTCATTGCTGGCCCCGGAGACAAACCCATGATTGTTGTCAACTACAAAGGCGAAGAGAAGCAATTCGCAGCCGAAGAGATCTCCTCCATGGTTCTCACGAAAATGAGAGAAATCGCGGAGGCCTATCTCGGTTCCAGCATAAAAAACGCTGTCGTCACGGTGCCGGCTTACTTCAATGACTCCCAGCGCCAAGCCACGAAAGATGCCGGCGTCATTGCCGGCCTCAACGTCATGCGTATCATCAACGAGCCGACGGCTGCAGCTATTGCTTATGGGCTAGACAAGAAGGCGGGAGGCTCCGGGGAAAAGAACGTGCTTATTTTCGATCTTGGCGGAGGCACCTTTGATGTATCGTTGTTGACTATCGAAGAAGGGATCTTCGAAGTGAAGGCTACGGCCGGGGATACCCATTTGGGAGGTGAAGATTTTGATAATAGAATGGTGAATCATTTCGTGCAGGAGTTCAGGAGGAAGAACAAAAAGGACATTAGCGGCAACCCCAGAGCTTTGAGGAGGTTGAGAACAGCTTGCGAAAGAGCTAAGAGGACATTGTCTTCTACCGCTCAAACAACTATCGAGATCGATTCGTTGTACGAAGGGATCGATTTTTACACGACAATAACCCGAGCACGATTCGAGGAATTGAATATGGATCTGTTCAGAAAATGCATGGAGCCAGTGGAGAAATGTTTGAGGGATGCTAAGATGGATAAAAGCACCGTCCATGATGTGGTTCTCGTTGGTGGGTCTACTAGAATTCCCAAAGTTCAGCAATTGTTGCAAGACTTTTTCAACGGGAAAGAACTTTGCAAGAGCATTAACCCTGATGAGGCCGTCGCCTACGGTGCTGCTGTACAAGCCGCCATTTTGAGCGGTGAAGGCAATGAAAAGGTTCAAGATTTGCTGCTTTTGGATGTCACCCCACTTTCACTTGGCTTGGAAACAGCCGGCGGAGTCATGACAGTGTTAATTCCAAGGAATACAACAATCCCAACAAAAAAGGAACAAATTTTCTCCACTTACTCCGATAATCAACCTGGTGTTTTGATTCAGGTTTATGAAGGTGAAAGAACAAGAACCAGGGACAACAACTTACTTGGGAAATTTGAGCTCTCTGGGATTCCACCAGCTCCTCGTGGTGTCCCTCAAATCAATGTCTGTTTCGACATTGATGCCAATGGGATTTTAAATGTCTCCGCCGAGGATAAAACGACTGGTCAAAAGAATAAGATCACCATTACCAACGACAAAGGCAGATTATCAAAGGAAGAGATTGAAAAAATGGTGCAAGAAGCGGAGAAATACAAGTCGGAAGATGAAGAACACAAAAAGAAAGTCGAAGCCAAGAATGCACTTGAAAATTACGCTTATAACATGAGGAACACCATCAAAGATGACAAGATCAGTTCCAAGCTTCCGGCTGCTGATAAGAAGAAAATCGAGGATGCAATCGAGGAAGCTATCCAATGGCTCGACGGGAACCAATTGGCTGAGGCGGATGAGTTCGAGGACAAAATGAAGGAGCTGGAAGGCATTTGTAACCCTATTATTGCTATGATGTATCAGGGAGCTGGTGGAGATATGGGCGGTGGATCTATGGATGAGGATGCTCCCGCCGCCGGTGGAAGTGGTGCAGGACCCAAGATTGAGGAGGTTGATTAAGGTGGAGATGGTTTTTTAAGGGTTTCATGGGTTTCTCGTGTAATGCCTTCCTTTTTACATGTTTTAAAGCTAGTTTTTGTGAGTGTAACGATGGTTTTGAGTCTGTCGGTGCATCAGCAGCTGATGCTTGGAACTATTACTGCTGTATAGAAGCGACTTTATTTTGCCACGTCGAATGGTCCCTTTGCTTTTATATTTCATATTTCTTCTCATTGTTTTCCTCAATTTGTTTCGACATAAAACTGGGAAAGAGTTGTGATTTGAACTCAAAACTACGGAATTTTATCTTTAATCGTTTTAGGATTTTTATTTCGAACATTTTGAAATCTGTGAAGATATCATCATTTTGCATCTAGCATCCCTAATTTCTCAGCTTTTTCAGTGACTTTTATCTTCAAAAGAAAAAGAAAGAGATAAGTTTTGGCCAAGAAGAAAGGGACAACTAGTAATTGAAGGAGGTGAAATTGGTTGCTTCAAATCAAATTTATTCTTTGGTTTAATAATTTTTGAATGTTATCTATGTTGAATCATTTTTGGATCATGAGATATTGCTTTTCACGGTGTACCTTTTTTTTTTTTTTATTGCTCTGCCATAACCTTACTTTTTGAATTGGTTTAGCTTGCTCGTGTCTTGAGAAAGTTTGTCGTTTGTTTGCCATTGTTTGTGCTTCTTTTGTCGTATCATTTGTGGCTTGTAAGAACTATGTTTTTACTTGATTGCTCTAATGAAATGGGATCGTATGTTTGTCAATTGTTGTTAAATCTCGACTTTATTCTGTTTTCATTGCGTGATGATTATCTTTGTGAATTATCATATTTTTAATTAATTAATTACTTATTTGGATGTGTTGTTTTCATTTTACACTTTTTATATAAACAAATATTTTAATCATATCATCAATTAATTTAGAGACAAATGGCTGCTTTAAATGCACCCATTTGGTAGTTAGGAAGACATGGAAGAAAATAAATGGGCAATGCTTGAGTAGTCAATCACCTGATTTGCTGCCATATTCTTTAGGTGTATCTAACACGTTCTAATCAAGTACATTAAAAAAAAAATGGGCCCCACGGGTAAGCCCTTCACGCCCATGAATATACTTTATGCATTTTTTGGGATTGAGTATTTATTCGGCTATGTCACTTTTATGGGTAAAAAGATTTTGCTTATAAATACTTTTACAACGACGAAGAAAAGATAGATATTTTGAAACCTTAAAAATACTTGAAACAAATCTTTTCATTATCGCTATCAGTCATCCGATCCTCTTATCCTTGTTTAGTTTTACGTCTCTCTAGGTGAATTGATTTTTATTGATCCACTATCATCTCTCTCATTATTGTGTATCATATCAACAATTGATACGATAAACGTGAATTGAATAATATCTCAAACTTAAAAAGATCCAACTCTCAACTTCTCCAACCCCCGCCAATTCCTTTCAAGGGTATGGCAAAGATCCTGCCAACACCAAGCTTCCTTCAAACCAAAACCTTCCTCCTAGCACTCAAACGACAAATAACCCTACCATTACTCCTCTCGAGGTTTTTTCTCAACTCATGGCCTCCCCCAATATTCCTCTTTCCGCTCGTTTGATTAACTCTGCTACAGCCATAGTTGTGCCACCAACTACTCCAGGCATTTAGATCTCGCATGGTACTTCTGCACTAAACTCCAGAGACTAAATCCTATGCTATATTTTTTTCCATTACAACTCTATAATATCAACCCATTGTTGACGTTGTGTCCCTAGATCAGATCTCTCAACAACAACAAGCATTTGGCCCCAACTACATGTTAATGATTAGAATTTGAAAAAATAAAAAATTGGCCGCTACCATATACAATTTGGATTTAAACATCTTGGATCTATTGAGTTTATATATGATATATAATACTCATTAATCATTTTGTTTAAGGGGTTAATTAACTGCTTTCTAATCTAATTATTTGATAATCGAAACATTAAAAACCCTCAATTATGTTCGTATGATTAATCGATCTAATTCGATTCAATCAGTTAATTCAGTTTTAATCGATCTTTACACATCCTACCTAATTTAAAGCATGAGGCCGGTCCAAAAATGCCCAACTATCTATTGGTTCGGCCCAATGTATGGAAGAGATGGATTGCGAAGCATGTTTGGGTCACCTTCAGCCGTGTTAGGCCTGCCATTTCTAACAAAAAAAGTGCACCCCATCTATTGTTTTACAACTACTAGCAATATATCATTAGTGCATCGACAATTTCGTTAATAACAACGGATGGAAATTCAGAAATAAGCGTGACTCGAACCTAGGTCACATTTTGGGTAATGAACACCTTCGATCATCAGATCATCATACAGGGTTCGAAATACTAAACTTTCTTTTTGTTCTTCAATTCAATAAGCAATAGAAGGATGAACATTTAAAAGTTGAGAGTGTGATATAAAAAGGAATCCTATGTGAAAGGGCCATTAGTTCATAAAAAGATGTTCCCAAAACCTGTGCCATTCAACCCTGGATATTAAAAACTCCATTACTCAGTGTACCAAATCAAGGGGCCCTTTTTGTTTAGACTTGCACTTCCATTTTTTTTCTAACCTTTTTTTGGTGTAGTTGCCAACCGTCGGGTTTAGAGTTTTGGTTATTTATATGGTTAGACCTCACAGTTTTGTCATCGAACCATCGGTTTCAGCGTTGTTGGAAACGGTCCCTTATGCACCCATATGCCCCTACTTCATAATTTCCCTTTGCCACCAATTGCGGTCACGTTGTGGTGAACCGGTTAAGAATAGACTTTTTCACAGATTAGGTTATTCTTTTGATCTGATAGTTCACATTGAGGTTGCGTTTGGATAAAATAACTTTTATCTTAAATTGGTTCAGTCTAAATTCAAATAGAAATAATAAGATGTTTATTTTATTTTAATTATAAAAATATATCAATTACAAAGCAAAATCTTATTTAAATTAAGTCATGTTGAATATGAACTTAGATGTGAATTTTTTTTCGAACAGAGTTATGTACTAGTTCGATTACGTACAAATTTAGTTACAATCCTTTTAGAGTACTATGCTCATAATCAACAAGTGGTTGAATGCAATAGTAAATATATTGCATTTTCAAGGGGAGGTTTCAAGTTCGAACTATATTCTTGAGAGGAGCGACCTCGAATCCCGAACATGAACGGTAAAACGGATATGAAGTATATAAAAAAATTACGACGCGGATAAAAAAAGACTGAATAAAACTCTAAAAATATGATTCAAAACATAGAAAATAAGGAATTCAAGTTGAAGTTAAAAGTTTAGTTGCGCAAATTTAATTTAGAGAAGGTGGTGAACATAATTTAGAATTTTGTTTTTGTATTTCTATTTTTAGATTTTTTTTTATTTTTTAAATTTCAAAATTTAGATCTAATTATTAACATCGTTAAATTTATATTCATTATAATATCGTTTTTTTTACTTACATTGCTATCAAGTTTTTTTTTTATTTCAAAATGTTACAACAATAAATTTAACAAAAACATTTAATGGTGTTATTAATTGAACCTAAATTTTTAATTTTAAAAAAATAAAGGAATCAATTTCCTAAAAATAAAGTATAAAATTAAATTTCAAAATTTATGAAGAGTACAAAACCTTGTGACTTATTTTAACCTTTTCCTTTTTTTATAACAACATAAAATTGGTTATAGAATGGAACTAGGGGTATAAATAAGACATTGGTGCTCATAAGCTTCTCGAGTTCGACTTGAAAAAATACAAACTCGATCAGTAATTATCGAGCTCGATTCGATCTTAGTAATACTTGACTCGAATAGCTTGTAAACTTTATCAAACTGTTCATACTACTAACTCCAAACTTAATTATGGAGTTAGACTTAAACTTGAGTAAACTCATACCCAATATTAAATTTTAAATTTCGAGTCGAACTTAAATTTAATAATATTCGAGTTCAGCTTGACTTAATTACTCCGCAAGTAAAACAGTTGAAAGTATTTGAGCTTTTAAGGATACGAGTTTCAGACCTCATCCTAACCTTCTTTTGTTGAAATCCTTTAAAGAATAAGGTCATGTCATTGTATGTGTGGGACATTTTATTTTGTGTGATCCAATTTAATGGTTTTTGCAATTCAACTTTCTCTCTTTCAATATATATTTTTTACAATTAAAATTTTTATCCACCCAAAGCCAAAATTTTGCTGCAGGGACCATTCTGCAGCATAATTCTTTTGTTTATTTTACTATGCTTTGGCCTCAATTTTTTATAGTTGCAACTAATTGTATCAATTCTTCCATAAGACTCAATCATTATATATAAGTACTAAATTAAATAAGTTAATTCAACAATTAATTTAATTGAATCAATTAATTAGTTCACGCATAATTTTTTTGATGAATTACAATAATAGGATAAAGTCCGAACAATAAACGCGATTAATGCGATTCGAACTCATGCCACACCTGAAACGATGAACGAACACTCTTGATCATTAAATCATCTCATGGGGTTCTAATTCACATATTTTGTATATGATAAAACTCAAACATAAATATTAAAAATCACATGTTTTGGTCTAATTTATTTAAAAAAAAAAAAACTTGCAATAATCAATGGTTTAAGAGTAAAAAAAAGTCCTTAGTAAAAATAATTAAGCCCTTGAGAAAGTTCACTTTATTGAACCCTTAATGACAAAAAAAATCAATTAGGTCCTTTCATTAACAAAAACCATTAATTGACTAATAGTTAATGGTGTTGACATGGGAAAATGACGCTAATGTGACATTTCATGTCAATAAAAAAAATATTTTTTTTAAAATTTAAAATTATTAAAAACATTTTAAAATTAATAAAAATATATACATTTAGAATAAACCTAAATATATTGTTGTTCATATTCAAATCTGAATAACCATTTGTCTATATTCATTTTAGGTGAGTGCAAAATTATAAAAAATTATACAATTTATTAAAAATTAATAAAATTATTACAAATTTTCAAATATGAAACAATTTTGAAAAAAATAAAAACTATTAATAATTTATAAAAATATATAAAAATTAATAAAACAAACATTTAGAATGAATTTGATCAAATGATTATGATGAATCCAAACATATGAATGTCAAAATTCATTTTAAATTAGTGAAAAATTATAAAAATTATAAAAATATTAATAATTATTAAAAATAATATTGCCCCCAAATATTAATAACTATTAAAAGAATTTATATAAAAAATTGTTACACGGTTCGAATTATATAAAAGGACTTAAATCCTAATTATCCTTCTCAATTGCACACGATCTTCATTTGATTTATTCTACACGAAGTTTAAAAAAAATATGGTGTTCAAGAATTAATAAAAACATTAATAATTACCAATAAGTGGTTGAGTGCAATGATAAGGTACTATAAAAATTGAGCGTTGATAATGAATAAATATTGAAAAAAAAAAAAAAGAGAAAAAGAAAACACACAGATTTTATATGAAAATTCTTTCGAGAAAAAACCACGAATAAAGGTAAAAAAAATTCACTAATGTCGAAAATCGAATGATTATAAGAAGAGACGACTACGTCTATTTATAAATTGAAAAATCTTATTCTAATCAATCTCTAGTAAAAGTAATGTAGTAAGATCAAAACATTTTATTCTAAAAAAATCAAATAGTAAATGTATACTTTTATATGGATTTCACTTTTATCCTTTGATCCTCAACTTTTGTCTCGACAGATTCCCTTATTTTGCCACTTATATTTTATTTCTTTAATAAAAATTGAGTCACACAACTCTAACAGGTATATTGCACTTCCATGAGAAAGACTGAGGTTCAAACCTTGAAGACGACATTGTTGCGAGAGACAATCATAAACCCTGAACATGAAGTATATAAAAAAATTAATAAGTATTAATATTTTCTATAATTTTTAATTTTTTACTAATTATTAAATTTGATGGCCATGTTCATATTTTGTAATAATTATTAATATTTTTATAATTTTTATAATTTTTTCCAGGTTCATTCTCGATGTTGATTTTATTAATTATATTATTTATAAAGCATTCATATTTTTATTTTTTTTTCAAATTTGATTTTTTATGATATGTTAGTAATCTCTAAGTTCATTCTAGATGTATATATTTTTATAAAATTTAAAATAATTTTTTATTTTTTAAAATAACTTTTTTTCCTGATTGGCATGTCACATTAATGTCGTTTATCACGTCAACACCATTAACGATCAAACCAGTCAATTGATGAATTCTGTTAACAGAACAACTTAATTGACTTTTTTTTTTTTTACCATTGAGTAAATAATTTTAATTATATGATAACATTTTAAAAAAAATTAAAACAAGCATTATAGTTCAATAGTTTGGGGGGAAAGGTTTCTACACATAATGTTGAAACCCTTACCATAGACCAATAGTAGCTTTAAACAACAATAGCCACAAATTGAGTTAGGCTTTAAGCATGATTTTTTAGACTTGAATTTCACTTAATACAAAAATATTTTATGTAAACATTTATTCCAAAATTACTTTAATATGGAAAAAAACTAAAGGTTTAATGTTAAATTAAGCCCTCAACAAATATATATTTTGTCTATTTGATTCTTTTTTTTTTTAGTTAAAATTGATCATTAGTTTTTTAAAAAGAGTTAAAATTGGTTTTTCTTAACGAAAATGTTGACTAAAACATTAATTTTTTTAACCAAGTTGGTGTGGCAACTCATGCGATAAATCATGTGCACTTCATGTTAACATGACATTATTTGTCTTATAAAATTTCATAAAAATTCAAAAAAATAGCATGAAGTATACGTGAATTGCCATGCAGGTTGTCATGTTTCAAAATTTAAGGTTTTAATTTTTATCTCCGTTAAAAAATAACAAATTGACTGTTTTTAGAAAGTTGATGGTTAAATCTGATTTTTTTAAAAAGATTGAGGGTCAAATTTTAACTTAAAAATAATAAGAACCATATTGATAAAAGATGTAAATATTAAAAATTAAATTTATCATTATACCAAGACTAAACAATGTAGCTCCAATTTGACATATTTTCATTACTTTACAAATTTCACATATTTTCATTTTTAAAAACCATTTTCTAAAAATAATTTTTAATTAAACATGTTTTCTTTGTGTTTTTCATTTAAAATAAAATGAAAGATACAAAACGAAACCACATAAAATTGAACTTTTTCAATATATGATTAGATCTCCAAATATTTTGTCAAAGAATATAGGGACTGATAGCAATTTTGACCATTTCAAACAATAGTAAGGGGATAAACCCAAACCAAAGAAAGTCAAGTTGTAGCAGCTAGACATGAAATGAAATGTGTATTTTCCATTAAAAAAATAATTTAAATTTGAACCTCGTTGACATAATAATTAGAATATTCATCGTTTCAAGTGTGATCTAGATTCGAATCGTACTAATCGCGTTATTATTAAAATTTTATTCTCTTTTTTATTAATTACAAAAAATAAATAAATTCAAAGTTGATAATTTTGTGTAAAAAAAGAAAGGAAAAAGGTCCACAGAAATGACTATTAATAGGAAAATTCAGTTAAATGAGGCTCAATTATATGATATGATATTCATGGATGACCTTTGCCCCTGCTGTTTAATTTTTTTTTTTTTTTTGGTGAAACCCCTGCTGTTTAATTTAAATCTAGTTAAGGTTACCTACAGGTCACGGCGAATGCAAAATAAAAAATTAAGTTAAAATATGTCTAAATTTAAATTTTACTGTTTGTACTTTTATTTTAAGAATTTAATTTTTTATTTTTTAGATTTTAAAATTTAGGGTTAATTATTAATTTTATTAAATTTATTTTATTAAATTCAAAATTATTACAACTTCATCTTTTGGTTATATTGTTATTAAGTAATAGGGGTGAAGCCAATTTTTTTTTTTTAAGGGGAGTAAAAATTAAATTATAATTTTTATGATTGTAAAAATACAATTTTATCATTTTAATATTCTATATCTTTATAAATTTTAAAGGATTAAATCAATTTTGTATTATTTTTAGGGGGTAAAATGTAATTTTACTTTTACTAATTTAAAATATTAAAAAACCTAAATGAAAATTTTTTTATTTTAAGAGGTCAAGGTCCTTGCTAGGGGGGTGAGTATTTTTATTCCAAAACATCACATTAACAAATTAACAGTGTTAATAATTTGATTTGAATTTTGAAATTCAAAAAATAAAAGTATATGGACTAAATTTCAAATTTATAACATATTTTAACCAAATAATTACTACCTTTTTGTAAAATACTTCACTATGACGACTCCAAGATTCAAACTTGATTCGAATGCTTGGAGAATAAATCTACTTTCATTTCTTTCAAGCACTTGTTGGTGTTTATATATTATACATGATAGTTATATTTTTTAAAAGATTAAATAAAAAAAAAAATTATTTTAGGGAAACAGAGGCCCCTGTAAATCCTCTTTAGATACGCCCCTGGAAGTAACATGATTCGAACTCATGTTAAACGTTTAGCCATCACTTTATACAAATCAAAATTGTATTTCTATTTTTATAATATCATAATTATCATTACTTAGCCTAAATTAAATTTGTTTGACTTGAATTTGAGCATGATGTTTTTTTATTATGAATAAATTTGTCACGAAATCAAATTTAATAATAAAAAAATATAAATATTAATATAAAATTATAATTTAAATCAACCTGTAATTTTATCCAAGTCATAGATCCTTTTACTCTAAATATAAACAATAAATATTAAAATGTTTAGGTGAATTTTTCTAATAAAAAAGATCCCTCCCAAGTTCTAACTAGTGGCAGTTGAAAACGAAAAGGCTTTGTCCCTCTAAATTTATAAGAAAAGTTTTGAATATTTAATAATTCAATTTTATATTTTTAACATAAATTTTTTTAACTTCCTCAATGCTTCCAACTCATAATACTGACATATGTTTTTTGTGTTACAAGATTTTTTTTTAACATTTAATATTTTAACCAATTATAATTTATTTTCTTGTAAAAATTTTGAGAAAAAAAAATAAAGGCATCGCCAATTTTTCACTCCACCCCACAGCACATATTTTCCCATTCGATTTTCAATTTCCACACACACAAAAAAATCTCTCTTCATTTTTTATTGGGAGCTAAGATTTTCTGTTTCCGTTGGCGGTAACTCTTAAGCTTTTATTTTTGTGGTGTTCCATTGTTGCTTATAAATTTTGGTGTTTTAAGGCAAGTCTTTATCTGCAGTAAAGCTTTTTCTCAGATTCCTTGTGGCGTGTATTTCAGGCAAATTATAACCCTTTATGCATTCCCACTGGGAATCTTTAGCTTTGTGAATTGCAGTAAAAATGAAAGCTTTTGGTCAAGTTCTTAGTTCTTCTGCCATGATTTAAAGGTCACTTTTTTAGCCTCTGTTTTTCTTTTGAGAATTTTGGTACTGAATTTCAAGCAAAACCCAAGGTTGGAATTTTCCAGTAAATGTGAATTTTCAAGCAAAAAGATGACATCTTTTAGTGAATTAGGGATAGGTTTGAGCTTAGTTTCTGGTTGTCTCTTTTTGGCACTTGTTGCTGAGCTTTACTATTTGCTTTGGTGGAAGAAGAAGAGAATTGTTAGCAGCTCACAGGTTGAAGATGATTACAGCAAATATGCAAAGGAACTCATTCACCTTTTCTGCTGGAAAAAATCTTCTCCTTTGCATGCACCATCCACCCATGGAGATTTGGGCATCAATGGAGTTGTTGAGCCAGATTTGGAGCATGGTTCAACCAAGGATTTGCTGCTAAAGGGGTTTGGTGAAGAAGGTGTTGAATCAGAGCTCATGAGGCTCCACAACCTTGCTGGTCCACCAAGATTCCTCTTCACTATCAATGAAGAAACAAAGGAAGATCTTGACTCGGAAGATGGGAGGTCTAAAGGTGAAAAAAGCAGGAAAGGATCAAGAACAAGGAGCTTGAGTGACCTTATGTTAACCATTGACACCCCTTTGGCTTCTCCTTCACCATTGAACCCCTTAGATTCTTACCACCACCAAGGATTCAACCCTCTCTTTGAATCATCAACATATGGTGGTGGTGAGTTAAACAAGCTGAGACCTTCTTCTTCATCACCCCCTCCAAAGTTCAAGTTCTTGAGGGATGCAGAAGAGAAACTTTTGAGGAAATTAATGGTGCTTGAAGCTGAGAAAAGGGTACATAGAAATGGAGGTAGTCTTCAAGATTCTGGTGTTAAAGCAGCAATTTTAGCAGATGAGATAATAGAGGGGTCTTTCTTAAAATTCATTGTAGGGGAACCACTCCAGTATTTGCCACAGTACCCTTCAACTTCTTCTCAGATACTGCCATTGCCTTCTTCTCCTTCACCATTCAGACCACTAGACAAGGAAGACAAGTATGCATTAGGTTCCTGAATCCTGTTTTGCTGCTAGATGAGTTTTTTTGGTTAAGTTTATTATTCTTTTAATCTACCAATTAATTCCTCAAGATGTTTTACTTTTGTATTAGTGTTTTTTCCCCTTTTGGCCAAATACTTGTGTATCATAGGTTAAAATATGCCACAGGTTCCTGTATTTTTCACGAAATTGGAATTTAGTCCTTGTACTTTCAAAGTTTAGTCCCTCTACTTTGCAGATTTCAAAAAATCAATCTAATTGTTAACATTTTTAAATTTATTTGTGTGATATTTTAAACCAAAAAAAAAATTCATTTGATAATAATGTAACTAAAAAATAACATTGTAATAAAATTGAATTTAACAAAATAATTCTAACAGAATTAATAGTTGGACTTGAATTTTGAATTGAAAAAGTAGGACTATGCCAAATTTTTATGCTTACAAAAAATGCTATGCCAAATTGTTTGACAGAACTAAAGAAACGAATTAATCTCGAGATTAAAAATACACATTTTGAAAGATAAAAAGATTAAAAAGGATCAAATCTAAAAAAACCCTATAGTAGATGGACTTACTCTAAAATTTTACCAAAAAAAGAATGGTAGATATGCATCAGCCATCTGCAACATTTTGTTATTGAAAACAAGCAAATGGATGGTTAATGAAGGCAAATTGACAAATTCCTACAGGATGTTTGTTAGTTAAAAGTGGGGGCAAATTTTCTGGTTTTTTCCCCATCCTCCATTGTCCCTTGAGCCTCACTTTAAACTAACATTCCTTCATGTGTTTTCCAGTTCATATTATCTGAGAGGGCCTAACAATGCTTTCCTTTTTTTTTAAATAAATAAATAAATAAATTACTTAAAATTATTGTTATACTATACGACAATAATGGTAAAGAAAAATAACAACACGCAGATTTTACGTGAAAAATCCTTATAAAAAAAATCACGGGTAGAAGAGGAAAAATTTATTAATATTAAAAAACAACAATACAAAAGTTTTCGACTACACACATTTTAAAGGTTAAATAACCTTGTTATAATCAATGTCTAATAGAAGAAGTATAGTCTTATACAGATTCAACTTGTGCGGTATAATCCATATCGCGAGGACGAAGTTTAATGGTGAATTCAACCCTCGATCTTTCGTCCCGACATATCTTCTATTTTACTTTTTTATTTTATTTTTTTAATAAATAAGTTACATCTCGAACTTTTTAATTCAGATCAAATAAAGTTCGAATTATACAACTCTAAAATCCATTCTTATCCTTTCTACGCATTGTTAAGATACGTCAATTATGGTTTACAGCTAAAAACTCTGTTCTTTTTCTTCTATTCAAAACAGTTGAAAGTTACATGCATAATTTTTCTCCTTTTGTTGTCTTTTTGTCAAATCAAAAGATGGCAAACACACGTGAATTCCGAATAAATTTGAGATTGAATCGATTAAATTTTTAAATCGAAAATTTTTTATTTTTATTTTTTATTCACAATATTTAAATTTAAAATATTATTTAAAAAATAATATTGAATCGATTAAATTTTTAAATCGAAAATTTTTTTATTTTTATTTTTTATTCACAATATTTAAATCACTCAATTCAATAAATATTGGTAGCGATAAATTAAACTATTTGATAAAGTTTTTTTATTAAAAAAAAAATCTTTTAAGACTTTGTGCTTAGAAGTAAATTAATCCTTCAAATATAAAAATGAGCACTTTAATAATTGCGCATTTAACTTTAAAATAGATAAGTAAGATTGACTTGTGGTGTTTAAAGTTACATAAAAATGAATAATTTTACATATTTGTCCTGAAGAGCAAATTAAGTATAAAATATAGAAACTTATCAAGTAATTTAACTAAGGTAATTAGCATTGCACTGGTAAATTTATTGTTTTGCAACTGATATTGATATATTAATATTGATTTGTTTCGATATATTATTTCAAATTTATTGTTATTTTAATTAAAATATTTTTAATACATGTATTTTAATTTATAAATATCAAATGATTAAGTTAAATCTATAGATTAATCTCAATCGAAATTTATATCATAATTGAATTAATTTTTTTATTTTATTTTAATTTACTATCAGAATGAAATCTTTCAATTAACTTAAATACCGATCGGGAATTGACTCCCATGAATTTAACCCAAATCAATATTATGATTTTATAGTCTAGTTTATGAAGTGAAGTAGTGAAATCAAGATAGGCTAAAATATGGTTCAAGTTTTTGCACTTTTCATACATTTATAATTTAGTTTTTTTATTTTAAGAAATTTAGTCATACTTTTTAAAATGCAGGTCCAATTGTTAATTTTAACTAATTTTTTTTTTTTGTGTTAAATTCGTTAATGTGATGTTTTAAAATTTTAAAAAATCACTTGATAGTCATGAAAAAAAAAAAGAACTTAAAAGTATATAAATAATTGGATCTATATTAATTTGAAAAATAAAAAGACTAAATTTTTTGAAATAAAAATAAAAAATATTTTAAATTTTAACCTCCAAAATGTTGTTATTAATTATTGAATAAATTGTATGGAAAAGTTTTAGTATATTAATAACCCATTGTTGTTTGTTTCTAAAAGTAGCCATTTAATATGGACTTCAAATTTACAAAAAGTGCCAAAATTTATAGACAGAAAGAGTTGTGAGCTTCTACCTAAACAACAAGATATGTCATTGTTATCACGCCATTCGACCGAAAGTTTGCCCCCACTATCACTTTCACATCGCCATTTTAAAGAAAAAAAAATTGTGTCTTTTTTTTTTTCAAGAGGACAGTTTTGTATCTAATAGTTACACTGAGTATTCCTTAAATTTAAAATCGAGACAGGTCGGATTTCTGAATAAGAGAAAGTATTTAAGTGAATTTTTTATTCACAAGATATTAGATTTTTTATCGTTCGAATTAATAGATATTGAAAGATGAAAAAATAACCAACTAATGATTAATATAATTGTTGTTATATAATGATATTAAAAAGAACTTCATCTGGGCTTGATTCGAAATTTTTTTCTAAAATATAATTTCGAACATCCTCTTTTAAGGGAGGAGACTCCATTTTTACGAGTTTTCGACTTCTTTTTCACTATTATCCTCCTAATTGATCCCTGTTAATACTATAAATAATTTGTGTCGCTTATTATTGATATTAGATCCCGAATTCAAACTTGGACGATTTCTTTCTTTGTAGTTGGATGAAAGTGATAAAAAGGAAGAAATTTTGTATATAGAAAAAGGGTGAAAATCTCAGCTCCAACGTGTAGAAATTTTGAATTGGATAAATAATTGTGGTGGGGCAAGTAATGGCAAGATTGAAAGAATTCAAACATCAAGTTGTTTCATACCAAACAAAGTCATGAGTATAAACTTGGACTTTTGTTATTATTTTTAAGGCTTAATGTATTAATCAGCCTATGAAAAAAAAGGAAATAATGAATTTGGTATCTTAAGATTTCTTTTATTAATTTAGTATCTAAATTTACATTTTATTGTTACTCAATCCTGTATTTTTGTTGAAAGATTTTTTTTTTTTAATAATTTTAATATAGATTCTGATTATATATGTTCTTTTTGACATAATGTCTAGAATTATCCGTTGCTCCTCTCCAACCTATAAATAGAAAAATAATACGTTTCAGCACACTTAAACTCACGTCCTCCTGTAATGACGCTCATGCTAATTAAATTAAGACTCAATCGACTTTGTTGAAAAAAAATTAATGAGAAAAATTAAAGCTACATTATGGTTGCCAAATAAAAAATATATTTTTACATTTTATGTTTCTTTGTTTTTGTTTTTTAATTTTATTTATAATTTAATGTATCTTATTTAATATTTATATTGAGTGTACAATTATTTTTTACTGAAATTTATTTTAAATATATAATATTATATATTTGAATTTGTAATTATTATATTTTAATACAGAAAATTTAATTTATAAATTCAAAATAACTTTTATAAATAATTAATATTACTTTCTCAAAAATATTTAAAATTTATATTTCGTATATCAAAGTATTAAAAATAATTTATAATAAATTAAATTTTTATATTTTCACTAAAATATCAAAAACAACGAATTTAAACATAATTTAAATGCATATATTTTTACTCAATAACATTATATATTCAATATATTCTTGGATTAGCGAATACGTTTAAAAATCTTGGTTAACAAATCCGAGTGTTTGGTTAGCAAATACATTTAGAGAAAAAAAAAAAAAAAAAAGGGTCATGTAAATGTTAGGTGCTTTTCGGTTGAACCACTATTTATAAGAGTAAAATGTTTTTATTACATTAATATATTTAAACTTTTATCACTTATTTTTAATATTTTATTTCATTATAATGCTTTTACATGATATTATAAAAATTATATTTCTCCACCAAAATTTTGAATAAACAATTTTCCAATTGTGTAAAATATAAGGTAATCAATTGTATTAATTTGTTCCATCAATTTTGATACATGTGCTAATTTATGAATAAGGTTGAAGTAACAATTAGAGGTGTTCATGGATCGGATTAAGTTCAAATCAGGCTTAAGCATAATATTAATATATTTTATTTTTGTCTAAGTTCAGTCTAATCCAAAATATGGACTTAAAAATTTATTCAAATTGACTCATATTTGCAAAAAATTAACCCAAACTCATGTTTGGACTACCCATATTATTTTTTTAAATATTTATATTATATTATATTATATTAATATTTAATAATTTTATATATTTTTTATTTATTAAAATTTTTTATATAGTCATCTTAACATTATTTTAATGTTTACATTAAGGTAGTATTATATATTTTGTATAAGCTTATTTTTTAACGTGTTCTAAATAACATAATATAAAATATTTTTTTGATAAAAAAATATAATATAAAATATTATAAATTTAAAAACAGGTCGGCTCGGAACTTTAATGTTCAAGTTTAACTCATATTTTAAGCGAGTCTAATTTTTTTTGTCCAAGCCCTTTTTTCGGATCTAGTATTTTTACTCAAATCTTTCCAAATTTCGGACAGACTTTCGAGCCTGGATGAATAGTCCGACCTATGAACAAGTCTAATCACATATGAATTCTCTTTGTTTTCTAGATTATTCCCATTTCTTTTATTTTGTTATAGATAAATATTATTATCATCTAAATTTATAATTATTTAACCTTATCCATAAATTAGCACATGTATTAGCCTTAACCGACTAGTTTAAACTGACTTATCAAAGCTGTAAATAGGGTAGCATTTTTCATTTGTTGTATGCGTGAAAGAAGAAAAATTAAGGGAGCTCAATGCTCTTTTAATGAGGTATTTTAGTGATTTTTTTTATTTTTAATTTAGTCACTCTCTCCATTGCTTCGATAAATGATATCAGAGCTAGTTAATTAGTGGTTCGGAATCATTGCAAATATCGGTTAATTTGATTATAGAAAGAATTTCTTAAAGTTTGCAATCAGGGATCCATGAGGTCTTTCTAATTTTGCAATTCAGGGCTCAATTAGCTTTTGGCATAGGACAAAACATAGATAAAGTAGCACAAGAGTTAATAAATCCACAATGGCGGATTTTGGTGTGCAATCTGGCAGAAGATAGAAGCTCAACGGGAGCAACTACAGTACATAGAGCCTTGAGATGAAATTTTATCTGAGTTATGGAGCGTAGTTGGTGGAAATGAAGTTCAACCACCAACCGAAGCTAATGACATGGAAAAATAGGAGATGAAAAAGAAGTTGAAGTTCATGCAGAGAACCCGGAAAGCCCCAAAGCCCGTGGTTGCCTCTTCTCCGTAAATCAGTAAGAACAAAAACTGTTAATCCAAAGTATCATGGGCCTAACCATGTTAACTGTATTACAAAAAGAAGGTGATGTAGATGAACCTACATCGTATGAAGAAGCATCATTGAAGAAAGAGTGGAGAAAAGCAATGCAAGAAGAGGTAGTTGCACTAGACCAAAATAAAACATGGGTGCTAGTGCCGAAGCCTAAAGGAGTACAACCCATCTCTTGTAAATGGGTGTATATATTGAAGAGCCGACCAGATGGATCAATAGAAAGATATAAAGCTCTATTGGTGGCTCGTGGGTTCTCACAAAAGGGCGTATTTGATTTCGACGAAATCTTCAGCTCAACAGTGAAAATAACAACCGTTAGAGTACTATTAACGTTTGCAAAATCTAAATCTTGGAGACTTTGACAAATGGATGTTAAAAATGCCTTCCTGCATGTAGACCTCAACCGAAAAATTTACATGCAAATCACTTAGAGTACGTGCGCAAATTAAAGAAAGCACTCTATGGGTTAAAGTAGGCACAGATTGCTTGGTATGGCAAGATAGTGGTATTTTTTGTACAGAGTGGCTACTCAGTAGTGCCAGCAGACTCAAGTCTGTTTGTGAAAGCTTATGATCAAAAAATAAGCAGGGGTGCGGTAGTTTAATATTTGGTTTATTTAAATTATTTGAATTTAAAAATTTAATTCGATTCGAACTCGAAATTAAAAAAAAAAAATTCGAGTTGACTCGATTAACTCAATTAACTTGATTCGAAAAATTCAAATTTCGAATTATTTTTAATTTTTTGAATTGAATCAAATTTAACGGTGTGACTCAATGATGTGGATTATGCTGGCGACCATCAACCACTGGATATGCTTTCAACCTGGGATCCGCTACTGTTACTTGGTGTAGCAAGGTGTAGCAAAATTAACTGAGCTGAATTCTCTTCTAGTGTTCTTTGGTTTTATTGCTACTTTAGGCATCCTCGTAAATTTTGTTTTATTTTCAATTTAGTCCCTCCCTTATTTTGCTTTAAGTTATTTTATATTTGCTCCCTCGATTGCTTTAACATACCAAAGGTTGAAAAAAATAAATGATAAAATTAGTTTTTTACCTTTTAAACTTTTAAAAAGAAAAAATAATAAATAATAGTTGACAAAAAATATTTTACATAATTAAGTAGTATATCTTATTTTATGTGATTGATGTATACTTTATATTTAAAAATGATATAATTTATTTCTAAATATTTATATAGATATGCATGTATCAAATCTTTCTTAAAAATATCGATAAATATAGAATGGTAATCGAAACAAACTAATTTTAGTACGTACCTACTATAACAGAAAAATGGTATGTCTATTCGTTGCTAAATATCTTGAGAAAAAATTCATATCAATATTTTAATCTTGATAATTAATGGTATTAATTATTTTGATTAATTAATGATATTGAAAAAAAAATAAATTATATCAAATTAAAGTAAAAAGATTAAATCTTAATGTAAGTATAGTAAAGGGACCAGAATTACAATTTGACTCTAAATTTAATTTTTTTAAAAATAATTTAACACCTTTAGAACGCATAATTCGTGACTGTTGGGGTTTGTCGTGTAACACTGATTGCTATTTTATTTTCTATTTGGATGATTGATTTTTGACAGTAATCTGTACAAGTATGCTTTTAGGTAGTGGATAATGTCTATGTTTATTAATAATTTTGAAAATAAACAAAATAAATCAAAGTATTTCTTTTTTCTTTTTTAGAAGTAAATGATTCAATACAAAAAGAAAAAGAAAAATAAACACATAAATTATCATCGAAAAATAATCCAAAAGCAATGGTCACATTCATGGCACTTATTAATGGGATGATGTATGATCTTTTTCAGACAAGACAGTATCATTTATAAGCCTCAAATCATTCACATGTGTAGTGATAATAATAATAATAAAATCTCATTAAAAAATATTTATTAAAATAATATTTAAAAAGTCAATTAAGTATTATATCCATTGATATATATATATTATTGTTAATACAAAAAAATCTGGGTTTGATTACATTAAAATACTGTGTCAAAAAAATATATAATCAAAATTTAAAATGAAATTATTTAAAAAAATATTACTTAAAAATTATAATTATTATTATACAATTTTATTTTTAAAAAAATTTATATCATTGTCAAGGAAAATATAAGAGTGACACTGGATTCTAATAATAAATTATCATTTGATTTTATTTAAATTTGCTCTCATTTATTTATTTATTTATTTTATTCTTAAAAAATATAATCTAAAAACCTAGAAAAACTTCACTTTTAGAAGAACTGTTTATAGTTGGGTCAAGTCTATATTTGTTATTTTCTACATTTTACGTTTGACTAGGTGGGATGAGATTTAAAAAAAAAAAAATTTAATTTGATTTTAATAATTTAAATTTCATTTCTATTATTGTATTTTTTATAATTAAGGAAAGAGAATAAAATTATTTGTTATCAAACTTAAATTTTCGTGTCTACAATATAATGTTTTTATCCACTGGGTCAAAAAGTTGTTGGCATAAATAACTTAAAAAAAATATTTGATATATTGTCGATAAATTTTTAAATTCCATAAATAAAATCAGGAGATTGACAATTGACCTATAGAAGTAAAGTAAAATATACAAAACAAATATTTTTAAAAATAGACCCATGAAATTTTTTTAACAATACTTATGGAATAAAAAAATGTATATTATGAGTGTACCAAATATTAATATAATAATTTAACATGTTTTTTAAATATTTGCTTATAATATTATATTTTATTCTAAATTTAGCTTTCATATGATAAAAGTTACATTAACAGTTATTTAATTTTAATTTTAAAAATAAAACAACTTTCAAAAAATAACAAATCAATCTTACTAATCATTTTAAGTTAAGTCTGCCTGGCATTGAATCGGCTACCACGTTGGTCCTTGCTGTCATTTAACCAGCCAACTGGAGGGTTTGTTGTCATTTAAACAACCCTATTTAAGAACCTTAGTTGGGCACTATGAGAAAACGGAGAAGGGAAGAAGAAGAAGAAGAAAAGAAATGGAGATGCAATTCACTACATACATGCGGCTTAATGGGAAGAACCAAGAATACAATATTTTATCCCAGAACAATAAGGAGCCATGAGGAAGGGAGCAATCATCCACAACGAGATTTGGGTCGATAGATCGGATTGTAAAGTATTCGTACCAGTTGCTTTGGACGTAGAATCTACCATGGTTTAGGAATAAAACGCTGCGGTTGTTGCTGTCGCAATCGAGTTCGAACCAATGGTTGCCGCAGTTGAGAGGTTGTGTTGGTAATCGAAAAGGGTAGTTGATTGTGACATTTCGACAAACCATTGGGTTGCAATATTTGTTTCTGGTTTTGGCTACACAAGGCTATGGGAATTGAAGTAAAACCACAATGGTGGCCACGAGCGTATATATTGGAAGCTGTGATTTGGGTTTTGGCATGGCAAAATCTGGATGGGGAGAGATTGGAAGATAGAGAAGGAGACAAAAGGTGACAGGCGGAGCAAAGGCAAAGACAACAGCAGCAACGACGACTATGGCAGTCGCAGGGGCCAACGACCTTAAAAATGCCAGAGCTATTGTTTAGCATCTCCACGTCTTCTTCTTCTTTTATTGTTTTGTTTTGTTCTTAGATTGGGTTTCAACTAAGGCCGTTAATCGGTCATGTCCCACTAAGTCTACAAAGAAAAATATTAATGGGTGATTGATTTTTCAGTTTTCAATAACATTAATAATTGATTTGTTATTTTTAAAAATTAATTGATTGAATTGACCATTTGTTTTGTTCTTAAATTAAATTTCAATCGTGGCTGTTAATTGATCACGTCACTTGTCCCATTAAATCTACAAATAAAAAATATTAATGGATGATTGATTTTTCAATTTTCAATAACATTAATAATTAATTTGTTATTTTTGAAAGTTGATTGATTGAATTGAAGGTTGAGTAACCGTTTTGTCGTTAAAATGTAATTTACACTAAAAATATATATATTTCATACTTAGAGAATGTGTGGTGGAGCTTAGAGCCCTAAAGGTTTTTTTTTAATAATCTCGGGGCCTTGAACTTTTTTGGGGCTAGAAGATTCACATGGTTGGCCCAGCCCGTCCTTTTTGTATTTTTGGAATTTGGATCTAACGGCCCACCTAGTTTCATTGTAAAACAGGGATAAAAGAAATAAGCCCTAAGTCCTAAAGATTGAGGTTGATCGTTGCGTTCCCTCTCTTTAACGTGTTCGCGGTTGAAGGCTGCCGATCCGGTAGGTTCCCTTGTTTAATTTATCGTTTTTACTTTTTTAATTTTTAATTCTACTTAGTTGAAAAAAAATCGTGTCTATGTTCAAATCAAAGTTCGTTTCCAGAAGTTATTTTAATAGAGATTGTTTGATTGAACTAATCTTCGCTTTAGTTTCATTTTTTAGTTTTTCGGATAAATTTGGAGAATCTGATTATAGATGTGTAGCTGTTAAGGTATTTAGCTCAGTCGGTACTGTCTATTTTAGGGGTTTGAGTTGCGGTTTATGGGTGGTTTAGGAGTTCTTTTTGGAAAAAAAAAAAAACCTTCTCAGAAGCTAATTGATCTAACATAAACGTGATTTATTATCCCATACCCACTTTGCTGAGAAGAAATTGCATCGTGACGTCTATCCGTGAATCATTTATGGATCATGTATGTGATACTAGGGATTTATTAGAAGGCAGAGCTTTCCATATGTTGGTAAGTTTGAGAAGAGAGCAACTTGTGATGCTAATTACAAAGCATACTGATATTTGTTTTTCATTCTCATGCATAAAGCGAGTTGTTCTGTTCTGCTTCTGTTAGTTTAATAAATATTTGAACTTTTAGATTGAGATTGTTGGTACATCTCAATAAGTTTATGTGATGAACAGGCACTGTAGTAGTCTGTGGGAAATACATACCCGTTTCTTTGTAGCGTTAAACTTTGTCTGTAGTCAATGCTTCCCCTCAAACCTGACATTCTGTTTTCCTTTCTCTTACAACATTCTATTCTGTACACTTCCCCTTCACACTAGCTTTCTTGTGCTGCCTCAGTGCACCTTTCTGTTACCATCATTCTAGTTTTCTACTCTTTCTTACAATTCAACCGACAATGATTAAACTAAATGAATTCTGAATCCTATATATAATTTGTTTCCTATAATACATTATATAAATGATTTATTTAGTTCTAGAGGCCACAGAGGCCTTGGAAGATCTGTAATTGTCAAATTTTAAGTCAAGTTGCACACGCTCACATTTTCAGAGCAGCCATTAGTGCTTTCGTTGTGCATTCTTCACTGTCCAAAATCATTGTAAATTTAAGTTACCTTTTAAGGTTTAAAGCTAAGGCTAGATTATAAGATATCTTTATGGATTAAATCTAAAGCTTGGGTTAAAACTTTATTTGTAGCAATAGTATAAATAAGCTGTAAAATATTTACATCCACAGCATTCTTATTATTTTCTTTGAATTGGAAGAGAGAAACTATAAATTCTTTTATAACCCTAAGTTTTGTAGTGTTCCAACTTCTACTTGTTTTTCAGTTCTAATTCTGCTCATTTACTGCTGTTTTCCCCCTGAACCATGCCAGATTGGCTAAATAAGCTTAAGGAACTTGTTATGCTTAGTAAGTGTTGATTTTGTAATCTCTCTCTATTATATGCTATAGATCACCGATGTAACATGCCATGCATTTTTGTAAACTATAATTGCTTTATATGTATATGAACTTGTTTTTAGCATCTGAAGCATTATGAATCTGTTATGTATACATGCATGGTTGCTCTCATGCTTATCCAGCTGTTGAGAAATTGTCTGTTTTAGTCGTCTTTTAGCTTTTGCAACTTTCCTGTTAACCAGTTTCATATGACGTGGAGTTAAATTAAAAGGAAGTAATTGGTTTTGTTTTGGTCATGTAGACTTATTCATAAACAATGGGCCGGAAAGCTGATGCACTTTATATAAATCCGAAGAAATTTGGCTCTCTTACAAAACCTTGCATGAAGGAAATGATATCATTCCTAAATTGCATGGCTCTTAACAAGGTTAACGATGAAAAATGCGTCCGGCAGAAGGATCTTTTGAATGCTTGCATGGATGCTCAGGTTTGTAACTATGGTTTCACTTAATGCCCCTAACCTCCTCAATTACTTTTATTGTTTACAATATTACTTTCATCTTGAACCCTAATTGTGCAATTCCTGTCTGCCTTTGGTATACATGTTTTTCTCTGAAATCTTACATACGTGATTGACTTACACAAACAGTTTGTGTACTTTGTTGCAGTCTACCAAGAATAGGAAGCCATGGGGCAGCATTAATTACCACTTGCAGAGGCTTAACAGGGGAAGGAAGTAATGTGGGTTTTCTTTAAAGATGAACGTTGAATTTATGCATCATTCTTCTAGTTCATCACTTCTAGTAAGATGATGTGCAGTAGGTTGTAGCTACAGAGAACATTCATTTGTATTTTTTTTTTGCGGTTGTTGGTTGAAATTTTGGAGAAAGATGCTCAATGTAGCTTAAACCAGTTCTGTCACTTTAAAGAGCAGCAATAAATTGGATTATACACAGACATGATGGAAAGTAGTAAGGCATTTACTCATGCATAATGAGGTGGACAAAGGAGTGTAAAAAAAAAATACTTGAATATTTTATTTTTCGTTACTTAATACACTAACAGGAAATGTTAGCCCAGAGCATTATTATTCTGGGTTGATCATTCTTTTCCATTGATATAGCTAATTTGCTACCATCGTGCCACTGTTCCGAACTCTGTATATGTTGAAATTGATTCCTCATGGCATAGATATCATACACTAGAGGCAATAGCTTCCAGTGAGTTGTCACTTCTTCACTGCTTAAGATACGCCTCATTGTTCTGTCTCTGCTCCATATAGTGCAGGAGATAATGCCTATATCCAGCATCAATAAAGTTTCATTAGTAATACATTTCAGAATAAAAGCGTTGCCATTCTATAATTAGGTCGTGAGTCGTCTGCTGAGTGGTTTTTCTACTTTGATTAATGCTTGTACATTTCCTGTCCTTAGTTGCACTTAAACGCTCGCTTGACCATTTTTAAGTTATCATTTACTTGTCTTACCACCATGATTGGGTTTGGTTCTTGTCGATGAAAGAGGACTTTCCCTGCATGATATATGTCATTGGAATTGGGTGCAAGCTATCTTCTTGTTTGTAAATCTCATGACTTCTCCATGTATCCAATTCTTAATAGAAACAGAATTAGTTTTGATATTATCACTCTGAACTGCAAAAGGCGACCCTTGCGAAAGGAAAAGATAGTCCATGAATCGTTCTCCTCATGGCAAACGGTACATACAACCTCACCCGTTCCTATCCATTCTCGGATTTCCAGTTTGCATGGCAAACACAAGTTGAAGATTTTCCACATGAATATTATCTGCTTAAGGGGCATTTTTAGTGACCAAAGTTTGTTCGAAAAAGCCCTCATTTGCTTTCCATTGTCCTCCCGTCTTCGGTTTGCATCCTGTAGCTCCAAATCAACGGCATACGCAGATTTTACTGAAAACTTACAGTTATATGTGTGCTTCCATACGAGTCTATTGGTCCCTCCAAAGTTGGAAAATTGTACCATCCATGTTACTCTTCTGTGAGCCATTATGTAGATCTAATTAGCTGTTAAAAGTGGATGTTTATTCACCTTATGCCAATGCAGTTTAATAGCAGAATGGTGCTATAACTTGGGAAACAAATAAAAACATTAGAATTCTCAAATAAATATGATCCCAATAAGTTATTATTGCCCTCAAGATCCATCCCTAGATTTCTTAAAATCCAGTTATACATGAACTAATAACCCAAAAATATTTTTTTTCAAAAAAAATAAATGCAAAAAAAGAAAAAGAAAAACAGAACTAAAAAGGCTTGTTTAAATATCACATTCTTAGTCAACCTCCTCAATCTTGGGGCCAGCTCCACTTCCACCAGCTGGAGGTGCTTCGCCGGCCTTTCCGGGAGCTGGCTCACCACCAGCACCTTGGTACATTTTGGCAATTATGGGGTTACACATGTTCTCAAGCTCCTTCATCTTATCCTCGAATTCATCAGCTTCGGCCAACTGGTTACTATCCAGCCAATTGATGGTCTGCTCCACTGCATCCTCGATGCTTTTCTTATCGGCCGGATTCAGCTTAGCACCGATCTTCTCGTCCTTCACGGTGTTCCTCATGTTATAAGCATAGTTCTCCAATGCATTCTTGGCTTCCACTTTCTTCTTGTGTTCCTCATCCTCTGATTTGTACTTCTCTGCTTCTTGCACCATCTTCTCTATCTCTTCCTTGGAGAGCCTCCCCTTATCATTGGTGATTGTGATCTTGTTCTTTTGCCCTGTTGTTTTGTCCTCGGCAGAGACATTCAAGATGCCATTGGCATCAATGTCGAAACAGACTGTAATCTGTGGGACACCTCGTGGAGCTGGTGGGATGCCCGAAAGCTCGAATTTACCCAGCAAGTTATTGTCCCTCGTCCTTGTTCTTTCACCTTCGTAAACCTGAATCAAAACACCGGGTTGGTTGTCCGAATAAGTGGAGAAAACTTGTTCCTTTTTGGTCGGAATTGTTGTGTTCCTTGGAATAAGCACAGTCATTACTCCACCAGCAGTTTCTAACCCAAGGGAGAGTGGGGTGACATCCAAAAGTAGCAAATCTTGGACCTTTTCATTGCCTTCACCGCTCAAAATGGCGGCTTGTACAGCCGCACCGTATGCGACGGCCTCATCGGGGTTAATGCTCTTACAGAGCTCTTTCCCATTGAAGAAGTCTTGTAATAATTGTTGAACCTTCGGGATCCTAGTAGAACCACCAACTAGGACAACATCATGTACAGTGCTCTTATCCATTTTAGCATCCCTCAAACATTTCTCAACTGGCTCCATGCATTTTCTGAATAGGTCCATGTTGAGCTCCTCGAACCGAGCTCGAGTGATGGTCGAGTAGAAGTCGATACCTTCATACAATGAATCGATCTCGATGGTGGTTTGCGCAGTGGATGAAAGCGTCCTCTTTGCTCTTTCGCATGAAGTTCTCAATCTCCTCAAGGCCCTAGGATTACCACTTATGTCTTTCTTGTTTTTCCTCTTGAATTCTTGCACGAAATGGTTCACCATCCTATTGTCGAAATCTTCGCCTCCGAGGTGCGTATCGCCAGCGGTGGCTTTCACTTCGAAGATACCCTCTTCTATAGTCAAAAGAGAGACGTCGAATGTGCCGCCACCGAGGTCGAAGATCAGCACGTTCTTCTCACCAACACTGCTAGCCTTCTTGTCAAGGCCATAAGCAATGGCGGCCGCGGTGGGTTCGTTGATGATTCGCATGACGTTGAGGCCAGCAATGACACCGGCATCCTTGGTGGCTTGACGCTGGGAGTCGTTGAAGTATGCAGGGACGGTTACGACGCCGTTCTTGACGGTGGAACCTAGATAGGCCTCGGCAGTCTCTTTCATCTTCATGAGGACCATAGATGAGATTTCCTCAGCTGCAAACATCTTGTCTTCGCCTTTGTATGCGACTGTGATCATAGGCTTGTCGCCCGCACCAGGGGTAACTGTGAAAGGCCATAACTTCATATCGCTTTGGACTGAAGCGTCACTGAACCTCCTCCCGATCAATCGCTTTGCATCTGATGTAATCAAATTACATACCATTAAAGCAACCATGCATGAATATATATTATTATAGGCATCCACATTTGGTTGAAATGGAAACAACATATATATTTGAACCTTCTTTTTGAAAAGTAGTAATTTAAATTAATATAAAATTTGTGCCTATAAAAAATTTATATTTTTATCCTAGTTCCCTTAATAATTCCTAAATTCACCCCTATAAGTCTAGCAAACTAAATAAAAAAATTTGTTCGAATCAATCCAAATTCAAATTTACCCAACTTAATTTGGTCATAAAAATCAATTGTTCAAATCTATCTAACTACAACTTGAAATCAATATTGGCTTGAATAAAAAGTATGATTTGACAATCTCGAATTAAAACCTGATCCAACTCTTATCAATGTGCATATATATATATAATTCTTAACTTGAATTATTTACTTGAATGAAAAAATCGTTTGAGAAATCCGAATTGAAACCCAACCAGACTCAATTTGATTATAAAGTCAATAACCCAAATCCATCCAATTCTAACTTAAATTGACTCGAATGCAAAGATGACCAAAATGTAAAACATCACTTGATCAGCTTGTAACTCAAATTTGATATAAAAATCAACCAACTAAATCCGTTGAACTTGAACTTGAATTGATCCAAACCCAAAATGACTTAAACTTGAAACAAATCAAACTCAAAATGATATGAACAAATAATCTGAAATGATCTGATATTGAAGTGATTAAAATTAACAAATCTGAAATTATGATTCAATCCGGGACCTGTACCTAAAACCTAAACTATTTGTACAAAAAATAACCTACCTTAAAATTCACTAAACAATAATCAAATCCCAAAGTTGATTTAAATCAAAATGACTTAAAAATTTTAAAATATAAAATTATATTTGATCAATCCAAAATTAGCTCAATGTACCCAATTACAATTCTTAAATTATTTTTAATCACCCAATCCCTAAAGTAGAGAATATTAAGTTACAACAATTATGTGAATGAAGGTGGCATAGTAATCTACGTGTTAATACACAAATTAACATGCGAATAGCACATGCAGATCATGTTAATTATAATGTTTACGTCTTTGGAAAAAAAAATACATTGAGATATAGGAGCCAAAAGAGTCCAAGAAGCTAACCAAACACAGTGTTGGTAGGGTTCATGGCAACCTGGTTCTTAGCAGCGTCGCCAATCAAACGCTCACTATCAGTGAAAGCAACATAGGAGGGTGTCGTCCTGTTCCCTTGGTCATTTGCAATGATCTCAACCCTGTCATGCTGCCAAACCCCCACGCACGAGTACGTTGTCCCCAGGTCGATACCGATCGCCGAGCCCTCACTTTTGCCAGCCATCGTTAAAACTCTTTTTAATTTGAAGAGTCTCGAGAAACAAGAATTTAATTGGTAAAAAGGGGGGAATGGATGGGGTTTAAGGAGAAATAAAAAAAAAAAATAGTGTGTTGATGGAGTTTTGGGAAGTTACGATGATGATTTCTCCATTTTATGTTGTTGATGTTTAACTGTTTTGAGGTCTTCACCGTGTTCGATGGAGATGGGATTTTCCCTATTCAAACTGGCTTACTAATTCGTTTCAGTTGATGTGGTATTTAAACTATGAATTTTGTTTCATTTTTATCTAAAAAAATATACTTGTCATGTTTGGGATTATGTATAATAAAAGGCTCATTTCCGAAATTATTTACGGAAATGGGTCAAAGTGAAAAAAGTTATTGAAATAAGTCGTGCTTACGCGAGGATGTTTTTAAGGGGAATTCCAAAAAAACACTTCCACGTGGAAACATTTTTTTTTTGAATGAGACAAAAAAGCCTTTATGTAGGAGCGCTTTTCCTTGACTCACAGTGAAAACACGTTGAAAAAGCATTCACGTATACACTAATTTAAAAAAAGCTTCTACGTAAGAACATTTTTGTCTTATTCAAAGAAAAATGCTTCCATGTGGAAGCGCTTTTCTGAAATTCCCCCTAAAAACATCTCCACGTAGCCATGTTTTTGTAAAATTAACTTATTCTTGTAATTTTTTTCACTTTGCTTTTTTTGGTACATAACCCCATGTTTGGTATTGCTTGGGGATAAATTGCTATAAAATTGATAGTTTAGATATATATTTTTTAATTTGTGAGGACTAAATTGAGAATTGGAATATAATTTAGAACCAATTTATGAATAAAGTTGTTGTTATAAGATTTAGAGAAAGGATGGGTTTGTTTATAAAGGCTGGCGTTCCCATTTTTTTTTTTTTAAATTATAAAACACTTACTTTTACCTATAAACTTTTGAGTAAACTACAAAAATAGTCACTTTCATATCACATTTTAGTTATTTATATTTGAAATGTTACGTTTTAGTCAATTACGTTATTGTTTTGTTAAGAAGTGATCATTTTACCGTTAAGTTCCGTTACTTCCCTAACGACAATCTTATGTGACGGTTCAAATGAGTTTTAAATGTCAATTTGAATGTCTAATTGGGATGAGACTAGAGTCAGCATGGAAAAGAAAACTATAAGAAAAAGAAGACGAGCAGTTTTTTTTTTCAGTTCAAGGTTTAATTAATTTTAAATTTTAAATTAATTATATTTATTTAATTAAAAACCTATTCTCGTCTCATTTGGACATCTAAGTTGGTATTTAAAACTCATTTGGACTGCCACGTAGGATTGTCGTTAAGCAGATAATGGAGCTTAATCGCAGAGTGACCACTTCGTAACAAAACGATAGCGCAAGTGACTAAAACGTAACATTTCAAACATAAGCGACTTAAATGTAATCTGAAGCAAAAGGAAATGACTATTTTTATAGTTTACCCTAAACTTTTTAAACTTTTACCTATAAAATCATTTTGGGAAACAGAATAGTCAAAATTTTCAAACATAAAGGAAGATTGTTGCACGTCGATTTTCTTTCCGATTTGATTGTTGCTGCTATGGCCTTTTGATGGATCAACGAATTGGTAACCAAAGAGTTAAATAAAGGAAGGAATCGTTGGCTCGCCACCTTTGTTGATAAAGGGACTCCAAATCTCATATGGGTTTCAAAATTCAAACATATTCCCGTTTGCTTCAATGAGATTCATCATTTCCTTGGAAAAAAGAGAATGCAAGAGACGTTAAAAGTTCGTGTGGTTGGATCTGAATGTTTGATCATGTGGTTCATTGGTAGAAACATAAAAGGAACCTGTTCTCTAAGAATTGATGAGGAGAGAAGAAATGGAGATGCGAAGCTTCAACGGCCATAGATTAAAGCAGATTGGCTTTTTGAGTTTGGCTTGGTTTGCTTTCCTTTGAGATTTAAGGTCGAAACCTGAAAGAGAAAGAAAACTTTTCCCAATTTTAAATTAGATTTGTAGATAGATAGGTAAATCGATAACTTTGAGTCAAGGAAGAAGATGATTAACAGCGGTGGAAGTAAAAAAATTGTTATAAGTGATGATCTAACATCCACAGTCAACGATGATTAAGAATTTAACATTTGAGTGATTAAGATGATAGTTTTTTTCTAATGCGGATGATTAAATTGAAAATATTTTTTTAGATGACCAATAGAAAAAACGTTCGAAAAATTGGATGATCAACTAGAAAATTTACCCTTTATAAAATGAATGAATATTTGGTTAATAGGTAACACTAATATTATTAAATAGTAAGACATATTGCATTCCTAAAAAAAAAACTCAAATTCGAACTTCAGAAATAATATTATTAGGAGGGACAATCACAAATTCTAAAAGGATTAATTTTCATGAACGTAAAATGAACATGAGAATACTTTAACTATACAAACAATCAAATAATAATAACACTATCAAACATTAAATAAAGGTTTTACATATCAAATAAATTTTTTTTTTGGTTATGGAAGGAAAGAAATAATAAATGTAATATAAAGATTATTTCAATATTATTACGACTTTATCTTATTAAATTATTTTTTTATTTAATATTAATTTTGTTAATATACTAAAATATTAATTAAGAACATGTGGTTTCTTGAGTTAAGAAATTACAGTGTTGTTGATAGTTTATTAAATAATTATCCTTAATATAAAAATATTTATAAACTGATGTATTTTGATCTTAGATTATTTTAGTATCTAAAAAAATTGAAACATGTTCATACATAGAAAAATATAGCTTATTGCTATTTGGTTTAGAATCATTTGATTGTCTATGTATCAAATCGATTAAGTTCTTTTATTTAAGAAAATGCTTAAAAATTAAAATTAGGGGTTTTGTACGATGATTTGACACCATATAATTATATATACCTACTGATACATAATATCAGTGAGGATGGATAAAGAGAAGAGGGGGCATAGGAGAAGGCCGATTCACCCATCACGAGGTCAAGAGTCGAAAATGTAAAGAAATTCAAGATGATAGGGTTTTGAGTGGAGGAATTCATCTATTAAGTGGTATCTCGAGGTATTTATAGGTAAGTAAGTGTTCTTACCCAATTATGCTACTAAATGGACCTTGGGTGGCCCAATAGAAAGTCCAACTTAGGACTAAAATGAAAAAAGGTTGCTAATAGTTATGGCCAATTTGTAAAACTTTTATTATCGATGCTAAAAATAAAAATTTATGAAAATGTGGGGAAAAGCATCATGTTCCCCTTCACGTCCGGTCGAATTATAGTTTTGTTTTTTAATATCATAGATTTAGTCTATATATTTTAATTTGATATGATATAATAATTTATTTTTATAATATCATTAGTTATTTCATATGTGTAATAACATTCATTATTTTAGTTAATGATTTTTTTTTCTAAAATAAAGTCTTTCCATCTCATCATGTTCGTATGTATCTTTTTTTTTTTATAATGGAACATCAACATTTTAATAAAAATGGTTCATGATATTGATTTATTTAAACCAGCTAAAGTGGTAGAGTTTGAAAGTTTTTTGGGCGGAATTAAATTGTATATTTTTATGGTAGTAAGAATACAATTTTATCATTTTAACAATTTATATCTTTATAATTTTTAAAGAGTTAAATCAATTTTTTATCATTTTAGGGGATAAAGTGTAAATTTATCATTACTAATTTAAAATTTTATAAATTATAAAGGGCTTAAATTAAAATTTTACCTTTGTAAGGGGACTGATGGCTTCACTAAGCTCCGCCACTAACCAGCTAATTACATTATAAAAAAAATAGAGGGATCAATTAATATCAAACTAAATCCAAAATTTGAGTATAGTATGGAGATGAAAACGATTTTTTTTTTTTTTTTTTTTCTTCATTGAATGGAGTTTGAATTACAGCCTAGGTTTGGGCCTTATGAGCCAAATTACCCAATAAAGGAGATCATTAAGATTTTGGACTCAAATTCGTAGCCAAGAATACGAGGCAATGAGTGATGGAATAACTTTATGTTTCCAAATAATCCAATGAATGAGTACCAAAAAGAAAAAAAAAAAAAAAAAGAGAGATAAAAGCAAACTTTATGTGGATAATGTTAGGCATCAATTATACCCCACTACTTTTAGTTGTATAATTGAAGTCGGAAATTAGTGTCTTTTTCTACAGGTTCAATTCACAACTTAGCTTTTAAATTATATCATTTTTTTTACTTCGATACTTATTTTTTGATTCATTTTAGTACTTAATGTCCTCATTTTCCCAGACAGCTCAATTTCGGCCAATAAGATTGTGGGTAAAAGTTACAAAAACAAGAACCCTAATCCTTAGAAACAAAGGTGAAGGCGAATGAATCCATCCACGTATCCATGGAAGCTGCATTCGCACTTCATTATTAACCCTACTTTCTGGTGTGAAGCTATATAAAAAGCTATGCTACTATTAGCATCGTATTGGTGTCAGATTTGCATGTGCAGTTATACAAGGTTACGTGACCTCCGAACTTTGGAACTTCATCCATTGTCTCTTGGATTGAACAATAAGGATTAGATTTTTTGATTCAAAGGTTAGTAAATGAAAGGAATAAAGCACTTTCCATCTTATTTAGAAGTTTGAGTTGAATATAATTATCGAATATTAAAATGTTTCTAACTCTATGTTCCAGTATGATAAAGTGGTTATAACATACAGTAGGGTTAGCTTTTGGGCATGAAAATGAGCGAAAGGCGATAAGGTGGAACCAGATTCCAGATTCCAGATTCTTATAAGCTTTCCAATTTCTAAAATTGATATAAATGTAACTTTAGTCATCTAATTCCGCATTTGAGAGGCAAAGGTCCTTGCATGTAATCCAAATAGCTTTAAACAAAACAAAATTTGTGAATAAAGCATGGTTGCTAGGTTTTAGCTCTTTTAATTATTTAGATTTGAGTTATATTATACGTAATTGTAATGTATATATACGTATGTCATAAATATTTTTTTCTTCCAACTTTACATTTATTGTGCTTTACGTTATAATAGCACATTGGGAGATACAAATTATATTGAGTTTGGTTGATGAATTAAGTTTTAATTGCCATTCTAATTGGAGTTAAATATATTAGATTATACTAAACCTATTATAGATGAAAACTCTATGTAGTAAATTTTAAAAAATATATAACAATTAAATATGCTTTTGATTGACAGCGGAACAAAGGATGTTGTTCATTTTAAAAGATCCGGATTCGTATGAACAGATATTATCATGTAATCACACCAGTATATTAAAAAATTTATATTTTTTTGGTTGAATGGTAAAGCCGAGATGTTTTATATTATAATGTTTTGGGTTCTAATCCCATCATGTGTAAGTATTTTTCTAGATTTATATGAAAGACATACTTGCTTTGTAAAATTAAGAATTTTTTTTTTTTTTTTGTAACTTTAAGATTGCTAAAGCTTGTTAACATCTTTCACGTGGTTTGTCATCATGAATTGACTTTTAAGTCCATGAACGAACTTGAACCCTTTTAATTCATCCTCATTTTTTATTGAACTTTAAAATTCATCGTCTTGAAGTTTCAACTTTTTTTCTTGAAATTTTTCGTGATAAAATCTTGAACGAATAAGCTCATCTTCATCATGGGCCATGATTTGGGCTGGGTTGCTTGTATCACAGGCCTTATTGATTATTTACTTATTTTATGAAGGTTTAATTTATTTTTTTAATTATTTTATAAGAATTTTTTTTAGCAAAAAATTCTAAATAATTCTTTTAAAAATATGATACTTTTAATTTTTAAAATATTATAAATTATTCTAATATTATTAAAAAAATTAATAGAAATTAGAGAATATTAAAAATTACTAAAAAGTTATAAGGAATTTTTATAATATTAGAAAAAAATTAGAAAAGTTATTAAAATTTTAAAAAATATAATAGAAAATTTGTAAAAATAAACTTTTCATAATATTTTAATAATATATTCATATTTTTAAAATATTTTAATAAGATTACATCATTTTTAATAATTTTACGCTTTTTAAATGTTTTTCTAAATTTTATAATATTTTAATATCCTTTTCATCTTAAATGCTAAAAAATAATTAAAAATTCAATTAAATCCTTATAAAATAATTAAAATATCAATTAAGCTCATTTCATCATTTTTCACGTCAAATGTCACGCTATCATTTGTCAACATCAATTGTCACCTCACCATTTAATGACTACTTATTAAGAGCTTTGACAGAAAACAATATTTCAAATGTTTAATTTAGTATAGTTTATAATTTGAACGGTTTAATTTATTTTTAGTTTTGATTAACGAATTTTAATTTTTTAAAATTATTTTATTAGATTTTTTATATTTAAACTTTATTTTTTTTATCTGGTGTGATAATTATTAACTAAAAAAATTAAATATATTAAACAAATCCTCTCATTTTAAGAGTTAGAATAATTCATAATTTGATAAATATCATCAACTATGATAATAATATGATTTTATTTTTATTGTCTGTTTGCTTTTGTATGCAGTGATGTTAAAAAATATAGGAGTGAATACCAAATATAATCATTTAAGTTTTTTTTCTAGGAAAAAAAATACTTTTAAAATTTCTTCTTAATTGTATCAAAGGAAAAAAAATAAAAACATTGATTTGACATTGCTTCAAAATAAATATTAATTAAGAGATTAATGAAAGATAGAGGCGGTGTTGTTGTTATTAGACTTTTTCCCACCGTCCGAAATCCAAATTATTATGGATATGTTAATTACGAAGGCACCCATGGTTTCGCTGTGAATCCACAGTCGAATCTGCAGTTATGGTTGTGTATTTACAATCAAAAGCAGATTCTAACTGCAGGTTTATGCCGTAAAATCTACCGAAATTTTTCATAAACACCGCAAAGATAAAATAATAGCGATGTTTTTCATAAATGCCGTTAATTTATTTAAATTTTATATATTTTAAATTAAATTAATTAATATTTTTTTATTTATATTGGTGTGATTACATATGGTAGTATCTATTCATATTTTTTTATCCTTTTGATAACGCACATATACCTTGTATAGGAAAAACTACTTTTGAATATATTTTTCATTTATTATACATATTTCTTTCGTGATAGTATCATTTAGATTTGAAGTTATTAGTTGGATTTGAATTTACATGAAAAAATATTGAAAATTCGGGTTTTATATGAATTTAAATGAGCTGGTAAAATCTGTTAATGTTAGCGGCATTTGTGAAAAAAGCGTCGCTAAAGATAATGGTCTTTAGCGGCGTTTGTGGGAAAAAGCGCCGCTAAAGACCATGGTCTTTAGCGCGTTTGTGTGAAAAGAGCTGCTAAAGATGATGGTCTTTAGCGGCGTTTATGGTAAAAGCGCCGCTAAAGAACATGGTCTTTAGCGACGTTTGTGGTAAAAGCGCCATTAAAGACCATGTTCTTTAGCGACGTTTGTTGGATAAGCGCCGCTAAAGACCATGTTCTATAGGGGCGTTTGTGGAAAAAGCATCGTTAAAGACCATGTTCTATAATAACATTTTTCTACATAAACACCGCGATTTTTAGAGGCGTTATCTTTAGCGGCAAGCGCCGCAAAATGTTTTACCCAAAAAAACCCCGCTAAAAATCTGTTTTCCTGTAGTGAGCTAAAAGCAGGTTTTATATGCAAGATTTGTTGTTGTCAACTCACAGTCGAAAGCAGATTCCAACTACAAAAATTTGTTGTGTATATTATCTACGAACTAGTATGATTTATCTACATCTTGGTATATTGGAAAAGGGAGTTCAAGGGAACTCTTATTATGATGTGTAGCGATGAGATGAGATTTATTCTGTTAAAAAACCCAAAACTATAATGACATATTTCAAATTATGTTCATATAAAATTTAGAATATATATATATATATATATATAAAATGATGTAGGAATTCAATATTTTGAGATTACTGTTATGAAAATTATGATACTATTAACGGTTAAATGTAAAATTAATACTTTGAATTGGTATTTGATTATGAATATTTTATGTAATATTATTTACCGTGTTTTAACAACTGTTTGCACTTATTTTATTGTAAATGAACTCACATTGAGCATCAAAGTTCACTCCCCCTTAAATTTTCATCCTTATAGATAACCAATCCATCAAATTAAGATGCAAACGTGGCATTCGGAGGGTCTCGACACAATATATTTTATTTTCGATTTATTAAGACTTATTCTTTTGATTTATTTTATTATTCGAGAATTATATTATTTTATTTTGAGCTATGGCAGGGGATTTAGATTTGAAGGTTTGTTTTATTTTACATGACATTTAATCTAAGTTCTAAAGTTTTTGAATTATGATTATTAAATAATTATGCATGACCCCGTTTTTGTTAAAAACCTAAGTTTTCGTTGCTAGATTATAATAAAAAATTTTGAAGAACAATAAATCGATACTTAAATAAGTTTTTTACTAAATAAAATAAATGTTTTAAAATGACTGTTTTCAAAAACTTTGATAATCTTGTAAAATCATCTCAGTAATTAATATAATATTTTAAATTCGAGTCTAACATTTAAGTTTAATTGGGAAAATTACACAAATACCAAATTAAACCCAAGCCCGCCCAACGTGCCTTTGGAATCCCTCCCGACCGTCAGCATGTCATGAGATAAAGAAAAGTTTGATGTTGATTTTCCCAATAAAAAAATAATATTAAATTAAATTAAATGAATAAATATATAAGTATTTTAAAATTTTATAAATATTCAATATTAAACTGTTACATTAAAAAATAAAATCGAGATTTAAATTTAAATTTAAATTTAATAAATATTATTGTCGAAACCATCGTTTTTTTTATGTAACGTGTTTTGAAAATTATTTTTATGTTGGAAAATGAGAGTCGCCACCAATCCTTTATTCGGTATGATTGGATCACCATAAAATGTTTTTTTTTTAATAAAAAAAACGACCGTTTTGAGAACATGTAGGTCTTCGAAATCCAGAAAAATGGGTTCGGGAGTCGGTTACATATGAGGAAGGATTAACACCCTCATACGCCCAAAATTGGTACCATGTTGATTATTTTCAGGTCTTAATTTGTAACATTTAAAAGCTTAAAGTTTAAAATACGATCCTTGCATGCATGAATTGAATTTTAAAGAAATGAGGTTTATTTGGAAATCTCGTTATTTCCACGTGATCGGAGGAGAAAAATTGTGTCTAGTGAGTTAGGACACAACATTTCAGGATCCAAAAAATGACGAGCTTCCCTTTGTAAAAACCTCTTTTTTAAAACTTTGGAAAAATGATATTTGGTTATCTTGATTTTAAGAAAAGTTGCACCTAGTAAGTTAAGGCGCAGTATTTCAGAATCGAAGATAATGAAACATTGCCTCGATTAAGGGTATTCGATTATTTCGATTTGAGGAAAAGTTGCACCTAGTAAGTTAAGGCACAAATTTTCGGAACTCGAAATAAAAGGATATTGCCTCGATTTTAAAGTTTTTGTATAAAAATCAATTTTCAAAATAAGCATGCGAGTTGAATATGAATGAGCAATTGTTAGTGGACATCACATATCGCAAAGTAAGATAAATAAAAAGATAATTTATTCACAAAAGAAAAAAAAAGATGCAAAATACGAGTGCATAATAAAAATGCAAATGTTGATGAGAAGGAAGAATGATGCAATCGGAGTGCAAAACAAGACCTTTCAGATGCACGGGAAAAATGGTAGTTTCGGGAAAACTCGGGGTTAAAGATGGAATTTGAAACATTCGGGGGTAAAAATGGTAATTTTGAGAGTTTCAAGGTCGAAAAACGGAGTTTTTGGACATCTGGGAGTAAAATAGTAATTTTTTGGATGTCTCGAGGTCAAATATGGGATTTTAGGATGTTCGGGGGTAAAATGGTATTTTTAGAAGGTTCAAGGTTAAAAATGGGATTTTTGGAAGTCTAGGGGTAAAATGGTAATTTTAGGAAGGTTCGGCGTCAAAAATGGGATTTTTGGAAGTTCGGGGGTAAAATGGTAATTTTTGGAAGGTTCGGGGTTAAAATGGGATTTTTGGAAGTTCAGGGGTAAAATGGTAGTTTTGGAAAGTTCAAGGTCAAAATGAGATTTTTGGTAATTCGGGGGTAAAATGATAATTTTTGGAAGGTTCGAGGTCAAAAATGAGATTTTTGGAAGTTCGAGGGTAAAATGGTAATTTTTGGACAGTTTAGGGACCTTCGGGGTAATAAAACCAAAAAAGGTGACATGTGGCAGCCCTTGAGGCATCCCGAGGTCAAAGGACCAGTTTGAAAATTATGGAAAATTTTTGGGTCAATTTTGTAATTAAGACAAACTTGATTTAAGGATTAAATTAAAACAAGTTAAAAGGAAAAGGGACTGTTCGTAGAAATAAACCCAAACAATGACACGTGGTAGCTCCCGGTGCTTTCAAAAGGGTTTAACGATTAAATTGAAAAGCATTGAAAATAGATGGGCCAATTTGAAATTAATTAAAAGTACGAGAAGGACCTGATTGAAAAATTGAGAAAAAGCGGAAGGATCGAATGCACAAATAACCCTTCCTTAAAAAAAACACACGGATCCTAGGTTGGGTCGGATCGGATTTCGGGTCGGATTCGGGTAATAGCTCAGAACGGTGCCGTTTTAGGGCTGAAACTCAGCCCTCAAAACGGCATTGTCCTAGGGGCCTATAAATAACCTATTTAAAAGAAAAAAACATTTCATTCGCCCCTTTTTTTAAAAATAAAAAAACCAAAATCCTCTCCCCTCTTTCCGGTCGACCATGCCTCGGCCAGACAGGCAGGTCAACGCCCGTCGCGTGTAGGGCCGCACGCGCACCACCGGCCTCCGCGCGTGGTCATCGCGTGCCATCGTCGAGGGTTTTCTGGTACACGCACCATCGCCTTCCACGCGCCACACGCCCCCGTCGAAGGTGAATCGTCCCTTTTTTGAACCCTCTTTTTCTCTTTAAAACGCCGATCGGGTTTAGATCTGATGAGATCAAATCCCAATCTTTACTTTTAACAAACTCTGTTTTAAGAAAATCCCCTTTTTTACAAATCTATTATTATTACTCTTTATTGCTAAGCGTTTTGATTCTCTTTTTTGCAGGTCCATGCACGACTGGGTACAGGCGGCGTTCGGCTAGGCCCGACTTCCGGCAACGACGACCAGGGAAACGTCTCTGACTTTTCGTTTTTTTTCTTTATTTCATTTTTCATTAATATTTATTATTATTATTATTATGGTAATTATTAATATTAAATTAATAATATTAATAATGACGATAACTGCCATTTAATGCTTTTGAGGTAATCGAAAATGATAATAAATAAGAATAACAATGCCTTTAATACTATTAAAAAGGCCGAACATAAAAGGGTTAAACATTGATTACGAATGGTGATAAATGAATATCGAAACAATACCTAACTGATTTTAATGCCAGAATATTTTGGGTCTGCTTGGGGTTACTTCGTATCTGCTTTCTTTTGTATTCAATTTGCAACGCGTTTGATGAAATAGCAAACTTGCAAACGTTTCAAAGTTTATTTCTTTATGTTTGTTTCTGGTTTTTCAGCCAACAAAAAAAAAACCTCCTTTACAATCGGGTTGAACCTGGTTTTATAACCAGTATTACAATGATGATAACTTGTTTTTAGCAATTAAATGTAAATCTCCTTTCTTCTTTTGCAGGTTCGGCGGTAGCAGTGGCGGTTGGTGGCAGAGGTGCAAGTTGAGGCTGGAGGTGGCAACTTGGTTGTTGACATGGCGCGTCCTGGTTGGCTGAGGTGGAGGTAGCAGCAGCACTTTAGCAGATTAGGGTTTAGGTGTAATGGGTTTTAGGTAATTTGGGTTTATAAGTTTGGGTTATTTGAATTTGGGCCCTATTGGGCTTTGTAATTGGACATTTGGATTTTTTAATTTTGAAGTTAAATTTAAATTAAATTTAAATTTAAGATTAATTTAAATTTAAATTTAAATCAAATTTAAAATAAATTAAAAAGGGCCCAATCAAAATTGGGCTCCAACAATTATTTAATAATTATATAAATTAATTAAATTAAAAATCGAAATAAGCTTGAATGGAGAATTAAAAATAAAAGAAAGTAGGGGAGTGCATACTAGAACTTGCTTCTCTTTGACTAAGAAGAATAGTGGGGTCATGGTTTGCCGTACCAAATTTTTTGGAAATACAACCTAAGCAATCACAAAATAATGATGGATCATAGTAATAATGCCTCTTCTTCTTTTGTCTTTTTTCCCCTTAGTTGGAAAACATACTTATGTACCGTATTAAGTGTTGATTTGAATGAATGGTATAATATGACACAGTTTACTTTTTATCTTGTATTACAGCATCGTTATATAATCTAATATTATAATAATAATTATTTTTATACTAATCGTAAATAAACGTACCGTTTATTCAAATACACTTTAAGACAATTTTAATTCTCCCCTTGAAAGGAGGAGAAGAGAAAATAATGAATTTTCTTTATCAATCTTCCAATTTATAATTAGAGACATGCACTAGTTTTTAGTTGCCAAATTATTATTTTTTCAAGTAATGTTAGTAGAGATCGGGATTGTTTATGCAATTCAGATTAACATCCTACCTTTGCAAAGCTTTTCTTGATGAATAAATCTGTTAAAAATTTTCGCAATTAAACCAATGATTAAAACTCTATCTATTTAACTCTCGTAATAATAATGACAAATTCATTGTTGTACAACTAATTGCACTCATTGTTCTCAAATATCGTTACAAGTATCACAAAATTGAAGGCTCCTCTTATGAGTATGCATCTTCAATCATAGTGATAAACAATCATGCGTTCTCAAAGAACTAATAATGAGTATGTAGAAGTGTCCAATAGACTTATTATTACAAGCCATGAACAGGTTCCAAAACTAAGGAAAAAATAAGGCAAAAGTTCAAAGTTTTTAACCATCTAAATCATCTAACCAAAACAACACCAACATGACAATAGTTGTTGTTCTAATTTCCATTTGCTACTACCAACTTCTTCTCCTTATTTTTGGAAAGATGCTAAAGAACTTCCCTTCACAAGGTAGGCTTGCAACCTTATCTTCTTTTGTACTAATTTTTGAATATCTACATTATTGGAGTTTATTCTAACTTTAAAAGACCAATTCCCTTTTCTTTCTAAGCGGCCAAGGGCTAAATAAGGGGTGTCCAATTTGGTGTTCCAACATCTGTTTCAACAAGTATATGTTCAATAACTCTGTTGAAAAAAAAATAAAGTTCTTTTCCTCTTTTAGAACATTGCATTATTAAAAATCAACTAAATCATAAGCAAAAAGAAAATTCAATAAAGAAAACCCAACAAAATAACCTTTTGGGGATCGACCCGATTAAGCAACGAACAAGTTAAAAATAGCGGAAGAAATTGAGAAATTGAACACACAAATTTAACGTGGAAATCCCCCTTCGAAGAGGATAAAAAACCACGGGCAAAGATAATTTTACTATAATGGAAAAGAATGAAGAGTACAAAAGATGAAGATAAAAACTAAACCCTAAAAACCTGAAAATAAAAAACCTTTAAAACGTAAACACTAAATTCTCCAAAAGTGCTAGGTGTTCTAAACTATGATGGGTAAGTCTAAATAGGTGTATTTTCTATGGTTGTAAAAGATCCTATTTATAGGCTAAATTCTTAAGTCAAAAATAATAAAATAATCTAGACTAATAAGAATTTGACTCAAACAACTAAACAAAGTTTAATTGAAACAAATAAACAGAGTTTAACTGAAATATTATTTCTCAAAATTGACTTGAAATAGGAGTCATAATTTAATAAATCTCCACCTTGACTCATATTTCCACAATGCCATATTTGCCAAAGCCCGCCACAGGCCTATCTTGAACTATGCAGGGAATTAACTGAGTCGAATCTGTGCTTAGAAGCTGGAATTCTTCTAGCCTTCGACTTGTGCACTGTTTTCGAATCAAAACTAACTCGAGTCTGATTTTCACGAACACAGTGCCCTAACTTTTCAAAACTTGCATCCAAAAGAGAACCTCTCTTCAATGAAACAGTCATACATTTTTCCCTCCTATGACCAAGTTGCCTCCGCTCCAAATGAGTTGACTTCAACTCCGTAAAGGACGAGGGTTGTTCGATTTTACCGGTTACTGTAAAACCTTCCAGAATATAAAGACTGCCGATCTTTTTACCTTTTAACAAAATGAGAGCCTCATGAGATACCTTAATGTCGCTCGACTCAATGTTGATTCTGCAACCTTTTGAGTCTAAAATACTTAAGGAGATGAGATTCTTTCGTAAATCAAGTACATACCTGACATCTGATAGTGTCCTAATCGTACCATCGTGCATCCTAATTTTAACAGTACCAATACCGATTACCTTACTGAATGAATCGTTTCTCATGTGCACAACTCCACCTTCAACCGAACCGTATGTGGAGAACCATTCTCTGCTGGGACACATGTGGAAAGAACATCCTGAATCTAGGATCCACTCAAACGTAAGCTCAGAGCTTTCGCTTGTTGACACTAACAAGAAATCATCACCACTTTCATCGGCCAAATTAGCACCAGCTAAATCTTCCTTGTTACTCTCAACAGCCTTTTTATTTTGCAGTTTATAACAATCTGCTTTGACGTGACCTAACTTCTTACAATAGCGACACCTTTTGTCTCGCTTCTTTGATGCTATCAAAACGGAAGCTTACTTATCTGACTTGCTATCTGAACCAAACTCATTGTAAAGTTTGTCTTTGCTCAACAATTGACCCTTCACATCCTCAAACGAGAGTTTGTCTCTACCATAAATCAAAGTCTCCCTGGAAAGACTTGTATGAAGAGGGTAAAGAGCACAACAACAACATAGTTTGATCATCATCGTCAATCTGAACATCAACATTATTTAAATCATTCAAAAGAGTAATAAATTGACTGATTTGATCTCTAAGAAGCTCACTTTCGTTCATGCGAAAACGTAAATAGACTTTGTTTCAGCACTAAACGGTTAGTCAGAGACTTAGTCGCATAAATAGTTTCTAGCCTTTTCCACAAGGTGGATGAGGTCTTCTCCATCAATACCTTCTGCAATACCTTATTTGTGAGGTATAATTGGATTGCAGACAAGGCCTTTTCATCAAGCCAGTTATAGTGGAAGAGGACGCCTATGACCACCAGCTCCGGATATAGTTTTTAGTGGAACCTAACTCTAGCCAACTGTCGCTCCAATGAGATTGACTTACACTAGATCACCTTTTCCTAACGACGAATGCCACGCCGTTTTGTCTCTTTTGGCTCAGCAACCTCTGAAGCAGTAAGTTAACAAACGGACTGTGCAACCTTCTCATAACACACAAAGCGGCCGTCTTTGCACAAGATGAAAAGATAACTTTTGTAGGGATTTTGGACAGAAGCGTCAATCCCGTATTACAGAGAATTGATGAATACTCAGGTTGAAAAGAATTAAACGTTGATTCTAAGCCTCATGAACCTTGGAGAAATATTTAATAACCTTTAGCTAGAAGGGTTTTTTAGTTACTCATGATTTTTGGGGAAGAACACAAAATAAATAGAATAGAGTTTTTTATTGAACTAGAATTTTGGGAGATGTAGGATTTTTTTCAATGAATGACGAATGAATAATTCAATCACTCTACCCCCTATTTATAGTACATAATATTCCTAATTGAATCCATTCTAAATTCTAAAAGATAATTAGAATTATATTTAACATTTAATTTCCCTAATTGGATCCAATTTAAACTCTAAAAGATAAATACAAAAAGATAAATATAAATTAAATACAAATTTAAATAATAAATAATATCATAAATATTAAATCCTAATATAAAATATATTTTAAAAAATAAAATAAAATAAAACCAATTCTTTTTGTCTTATAAACTCTCTCTTTTAGCATTACATTTTCACACAACTTCAAGTTCTCCTCTAAAACCATGCTTTTTGTCTTCAATTTATCTTTTATCACCACTTGAGTCCCTACAAAATAAAAAGACAATAAATAGTCCAATTTAATAGGATCATACTCTAAATATATATATATTTAATATCCAAAAGTATGTCATATTTAAGCATTATCATATTCCCCCTACTTAGCCCATGCTTGCCCTCAAGTATGACTCATAATCCACTAAGTAATTAAAATGCCACCATGGAAAATAATACTCCAAAGTTCTACAAACAATTAGACTTAATGCTTACGAAAAATAAAGAGAATATTTAGCTTGCTGTAGGTAAAATCGAAAAATTAACCAAATTAAAATACACAACAATTAAATCATCTTGAATTATTTCATGAGAGTTAGATAATTTACTAAACTTACCAAGACACCTATTTGTTCACCCTTGTTTCCAAATTTAGTTCTCTTCCTTTTATTTTGTCAATTTTTTTCTTTTTTTTTCTTTAAGAATACATTGGACCTTTTGATGCGAAATGAAATGACACACAAGCACTCCATCCCGGTTACTCAGCCTAACATGCTCTCAATTTTTTGTAGAATGTGTTAGCCTTTTTGACGCGAAATGAAATGACAACCAAGCACTCCACCCCAGTTACTCAGTCTAACACACTCAAAATTTATTTATTTATATTTTTTTCTTTATTTGGGTTAGCAGAGTTTTGCTTAACACGTCACACAATTTGTTTACGCGAAGTAGGATGACAACCCAAGCACCCAACCCCGGTTACTCAGTTAGTCACGTTTTAAACTATGCTCATAACAGCGGAATCATCAAAGGATTTTATTTTTTTCTTTTTTTCGGACAGAGAATTTTAATTTAGGAGGTCTAAGAAAAATAAATAAGTATCAAAAATAAATTTGGTAATTAACTAACAATCAAGAAAAACAATTTTAGCATGCATCAGAATTAATTGTTCTCTTATACTTAAACTCAATCAATTTTAACATAAGCAAGATAGAGTTTTCTTCATTAATCATAATCTTGTGAGCCTAATAGAAATAAAACAGTGGAGACAAATTTAATCATAGCAAAATCAAAATTAACTTAGCAAACAAGAATCATAGTGATGGGCAAAACAGTGAACATTTCGTGGATAAAATCGTGGGCATGAAATGGGACAAAATATATTTAAAAAAATAATAATAATAAAACAGGCAGAAAATAGCAAGGTAGCAGTAGCAATAAACCCATAGCAACACAAACAGCAGATAAAAATAGCAAAAGCAATGAGAAACGTCTCCCCCTACTTGAAACGCATTGCCCTCAATGTGAAGATAAATACGAAAAGAAAAGGGTTTAGAATACTCCCCATGTTATTGTTGCTCTCGTAGTGTTGTAGTTTCCATCATTAATTTTTTTTGAAATAAATTCCTCGAGTTTCTTGGACAAAAATAAATAAATAAATAAAATAGAAAAAATAAAAATAAAAATAATTGGGTTGCCTCCCAACAAGCGCTTGTTTAACGTCGCTAGCTTGACGACTGAACTAGAGTTGGGATTGTTCCCACTGAATTTTTTTGATCATATGAAGTTGGAAATTTGGTGTCTTCACAACAAAAGATAGAAGTTTAATGTTCATAAGGGGCAATAATTTCTTAACAAATTCGCAAGATGTATCTAAATCATCAAACAATATTTTAGGTTCATTTTTATGGAGTGATTTAGAAGTCTCTTCTACTAAGGATTCCACTATATCGACACGGTTTACGTTCAAGATTTCACTAGGGTGACTGATGACGTCATAAACATTAAACTTTACGATCTCCCCATCAAACTCCATTGTGAGGGTTTCACTTCGCACATCGATCTTAGTATTTACAATACAAAGGAAAGGTCGCCTTAACAAGATATCGGAAGAACCAGGAGTTTTATCCTCTTCCATCTTTACCACATAAAAATCTGCAGGAAAAATTAGCTCATTGACTTTCGCTAACACATCCTCAAGGACTCCTTCGGGATGTACAATAGACCTATCCTCTAACTGAATTATAATACTTGTTTCCTTCAAAGAACCCACGTTAAATGATTCATAAATAGAAAAAGACATTACATTTATAGAAGCTCCTAAGTATAGCTTTCTTAATTCCAAAGTGACCTATTTTGCATGGTATAACAAACATACCTCTATCCTTACATTTTGTTGGCATCCTTCGTTGAAAAACCGCAGACACATTCTCGCCAACATTTACCTTTTCGTTTCCGGTCAATTTTCTTTTGTTGGTGCAAGGTTCTTTCAGAAATTTAGCATACTGTGGAATCTGTTTAATAACATCTAACAACGGTATATTTACCTCGACTTTTCTAAATGTTTCAAGAATCTCTTTTTCCCCATTACCTTTCTGGGTTTGCCTTAGTCATCCAGGAAACGAAGGTTGAATTTTGGGCAATGGAGGTTTCGACCGGACCTGTTCGTCGTCTTTTTTATTTTCATGGGCAGATTCATGGGCATGATTTTTACCATGAATTGGTTCAGTACTTTCCCACTTCGTAGAGTCACTGCATTCGGGTTTTGTCTTGGGTTAGGTTCTGTTTGTGACGGTAACCTTCCCTGTGCGTTCTTTTTCTCCATTTGCATGGTCAACTCCTTAATAGATGCCTCAGTTTTCTTTTGAAAATCTATAAATTGCTGCTGAAATTCAAGAACATTAGTTGCTAATTTATTTACCAAAGTTTCTAGGGAAGTACCTGAATTTTGTACTTGTTGTGGAGCTCGATTTTGGAATGGTTAGTTATAACGTGAATTTGTCCCATATCGCAAGTTAGGATAATCCTTCCACCCGGGATTGTATGTATTTGCATAAGGATTATATCGCCTTTGAGATGGTCCAGAAAAGTTTCCCACAGCGTCTAATTGGGCCACAGAATCATCATACAAACTAGGGCATGCATCAGTTGTATGCTCAAATTCACCACAAATTCCACATTGACGGGTCAGCCCTAATTTTCCTGCAATAAGAGAACTCACAATATTAGTAAGTTTTTCAACTTTATCTTCTAAGGAGGAATTACTTAGCTGATAAACCCTTCGAGTAGGTTCAGGGTTGACTCGAATTTGTTGAGTATTTGCGGCCATTGTGGAAATCAAGTCTCTTGCTCGTTGAGGAGTCATATTAACCAATGCTCCTCCACTGGTTGCATCTATCATATTCATCTTTATAGGTTTCAAGCCTTCATAGAAATATTGGAGAAGAGACTGTTCAGTTATACCATGTTGTGGACAACTTGCACACAACTTCTTGAATCGTTCCCAATAGTCGTAAAGAGACTCCACATCTTTTTGCTTAATCCCTACAATTTCTTTTCTTAATTCAGCGGCACGAGAAGCTGGGAAAAACCTGTTAAGAAACAAACGAGAAAGATTAGCCCAAGTTGTAATAAATCCAGGAGGTAGATAAAATAACCATTCCCTAGTGGAGTCAGCTAAAGAAAAAGGAAAAACACGTAATTTAATTTGATCCTCAGTTACCCCCTGAGGTTTCATACTTAAACCAGTCATATGAAATTCCTTCAGATGTTTATGTGGATTTTCATTCTGCAACCTATGAAAAATCGGTAATAATTGGACTAAACCTGATTTAAGCTCAAATTTAGCATCTATAGTAGGATACGCAATGCACAACGGTGGTTGATCATCAGAAGCCTCGGCTAATTGTTGAATTGTTTGATCCATAAGTGGTGGTAGATCTTGATTTTCGTCAACCCTAGCAATCGGTACTTCTACCTGCGGATCAACTCTTTGGTTTTTCAGTGTTGGATTAGGGTTTTCGTTTACCCTAAATTCACCTTCGTCGCCTTCTTCTACTTCTGAAGGTGAGCTGTGCTTAACTTCTACAACTTCTGACTTCCTTTTTCGTAACTTTGCTTCCTTGCGATTGCCTTTTGCAGTCTTTTCAATCTCGGGATCGTACGAGTATGTAAGATTACTTGGAGCAGATCTAGTCATAAGTAGAAAAAAGAAAACAAGATTAGTACGTTACCAATCCCCGGCAACGGCACCAAAATTTGATGTGTCGTCGGGAACACCAAATATAACCTATTCCAAAAATTAAAGTAAATAATAGTAAAAAGGAAGTAGGGTCTAATCCTCAGGGACTGGAGAGTCGTAAAAGTCTTGTCTATCGAGATCGTGGGCCAAATCGTGCCCAAGAAAAGCTCCGCGATCTAAGGAAAAATAAAAGAAACAGAATTAAAAATAAAAGAAAATAGAATTAAAAGAAATAGAAAATAGGGAAGTCGAAATAAAAATAAATAGCATAAAATAAACAAGTTGAAAGAAGAAGAGTTGTAAGATTTGCTGGAAATTCACAATCCTAAATCTTTAAAGGACACCCATTACACACTTTATTGACTCTCTCATTTTGCCCAAAAGGGTTTGTAACTATCACCTCATGTTTCGTAGGTTCTATTACTAATTCTCTATCTTTCACTAATGAAATGCATATGTATGAATGCGTAGAACCTGGATCTATCAATGCAACTACCGAAGAGTTAAATAAAGAGAATTTACCAGTGATCACATCGGGATCATTTTCTTCTTCCCTGGTTTTGATGGCATATGTTCGTGGCTTCCGAGACTCAGATCTATCAACTTCATTTCTTGCTGATCTCATACCAACATTACCAGAATTTCCGGGTAATCTGCTTCTTTGTGGAGCTGAACTACCTTTTACAGACTGTTCGGTAGTATTCTCCATCATCCTTGGACAATCTCTTATAAAATGATCTTGAGACCCACATCTAAAACAAACTTGAGTATTCAGTCGACACTCTCCCCAATGAAATCTTCCGCAATGTTTACACGGTGATTGCATTTGTGATGACCTTCTTCTAGTACCACCTGTACTAACTATGGAAGTTCCTTGTTGAGTTTGTCGTATTTGGCTTCGAGACCTCTGACCAGCAGAAAAAGAAGCATATCTAGGATCTCTAAATCCTCTCATTCTTTTCAAAGAAAGGGGAGGTGCAGAACTAATGGCTGTTCTCTTTCCAGCACTTTTCTCTTTCGAACGAATCAATCCCTCCTCTAACCTCTAAGCTCGATCAACCAGAACAAAAAATTCTTGTAGATGTAACGGTAGCAGTGGAACATATATCTCTTCATTCAATCCCCACTCAAATCTTCTACACATATCTGCTTCATTAGCTATTAATTCTTTAGCATATCTGATCAGTCTGAGAAACTCACGTTCATACTCAGCCACGGTCATGTTATTCTGCTTCAAGTCTAGAAATTCCCTTTTCTTCTTCTCCAAATATAACTCACTGATATATTTCTTCTTGAATTCAGACACAAAGAAATTCTAGTTGATCCTTTCTGCAAGATGAATATTTAACACTGTAGTCCACCATTGGTAGGCTTCACCCTTTAACAGAGATACAGCACATCTTAGCTTTTCTTCTTCCGTGCACTGTAGTTCCTCAAATACCCTCTGACTATTCTCGAGCCATTCCTCTGCCTCTGCAGGATCATCATCTTTTCTCCCCTTAAACTTTTCAGCTCCATGCTTTCTTAATCTTTCTATAGGAGACCGGCGATTGGATACAGAGGGTTGCAACTGTGGGGCACTAGTAGATGGTAGTGGAGGCACATTTTGCACATTGCTTCTTACTATTTGTTGTAACAACTGGTTCATCGTTTGTAACAAAGTAGCAATCGGAATTTCTTGAGGAGGGGATACTGATTCACTTAGGGGTTGAGTTCTTTCTTCGCTTACTGATTCTCTTCGGTCTCGGATCCTATGTGGATCTTCTTCTCTATTAGGGTTTGGGACCCTACTTTCATTTTCGGACTCTTCTCGCCTATCTGACATCTTTACTTTCTACAATATTCATAATTTAAACAATTAAATAACTAAATAACCTCTCATCACATCAACATATAAAATGACATGTACTTGTTGACTCATTTTCCCAGCCCCAAATATCAGAAAACCTTCGCTCTGATACCAACAAATATAACACTCTTATATCCGGTTCATATGCATAAACCCGATATAAAAGTATTACATTAAAATAAACCGAGTCATGCAACTTTTTTTTTATTATCCAAAATACCTCATTTCATTTCGTCACACAAAACAACATTTTTGTTTATCTAATAAGTACACATATAAGTTCCATAGTACATGTCATTTTACATCAAAAGTAATATACCAAAATTTGAGCTCCAAGTGATGTGATGTAATGAGAGGTCCCGATCTACCTTCTTGTATTCCTTGTACCTACGCGTTAAAATAAACGCATTAAACAGGTGAAGGCTTAGTAAGCACTACAAAAGTAATGAATGATCATTTAAGTACTCATGCATATAAACTTCTTGCTTTTCTTACATGTAACCTGTAACTTACCACAATGGTACAACTTACACTTTTATCCACTTTCTGTAGTTTAGCCCTTAGTAGACTTTCAGAGAACCGTTAGGATATACGGAACAAACAGAGAGCACATAAGTGCTGGGCAACAGAGAGCACACACAGTGCTAAACAGAGAGTACACAAAGTACTAGTCAGAGAGCACACAAAGTGCTAATCAGAGAGCACACAAAGTGCTAATCAGAGAGCACACACAGTGCTAATAACAGAGAGCACGAGACGTGCTAAACAGAGAGCACACACAGTGCTAATCAGAGAGCACACACAGTGCTAATAACAGAGAGCACGAGACGTGCTAAACAGAGAGCACACACAGTGCTAATCAGAGAGCGCGCTAGTGTTCCTTAATGGCATGCCACTAATATCACAATGGTTCTAATTTGTCTACTTGGGCACAATCTCAATTAGCATCATTTCTCATAAATGATATATCTCACATAAATACATCATCAAATACTTCACATTTATATTCTCAAAGTCATTCACTTGCGTCACTGTCAGTAAATTATTTATATCTTGAGCTACAGAATTCGAAATCATAATCCTCTTGATGTTTCTGAAACTAGACTCAATCATATTTTTACCATAAAATTTCCAGAATTTTTACTTCAGCCAATTTGTACAGTAAATTCTTTCAATTTACCCCTTCGCTGCTGCCTGACAGTTTCGACCTTTCTTCACTAAAAATTATCTATCTTTTAGTAAAAATATCAAATGATGTTTCCGTCTATTTCTATTGAAAATAGACTCATTAATAATTAATCCATATAAATTTCAGTCTCTAATAATTTTTCTACATTTTTCTATAATTTTTCAAAGTCAGAACAGGGGAACTCGTACCTACTCTGACCTTGTTACACAAAATCAGTTGTATCTCAGAATTTACAGATCCATTTCTGTCACCGTTTCTTCCATATGAAACTAAACTCAATAAGCTTTAATGTAATATATAATAGGACCCTTAAATCTTTATATACAATTTTTAGTGAATTTTCGAAGTTAATCCTCTGTTCTGTCCAGACTGTTTTACTAAATCACACATTAATCCCTTCATTTTATCATTATAAACATTCAAATCAAGTACCTATCTAACAATTTCTATGCTAATAATTCATATACCATTAGAGAAATTAAACCATAGTTCAAAACTCTTGTAGTACTTACAACAAAAAGGTTGATTTCCTTCTCTTTTACCCCTTGTTCTATTCTTTTCCTTTGTCTTCAATTTGATCCTTGCCTCTCTTCTATTTCTCTTCAATTTCACACAAACACATGTAAGCTAAATGCTATAATTCAATGATTTCCATGCTAAATAACAGTAAAATACATGTATATCATGAGGATTTAACCATTTCTTACCTTAACCCTTGAATTCAAATTTTCTCGATTTAGTCCTTTATCTCTCTCACACCTCAAAATTAATTCTATAAGAAGTTTAAGGCGTCTACTAACTCTCTTTTATGACTTTCTTTCAGAAGTTCCAAAGAAAATGGAAGGTTTTGGAGTTTGGAAAGCTTAAAAATGATGGAAGGACCTATTTGGAATAAAAGTAAAAGTTGAAAATGGAAGAAAAGGCCATGGACGGCTAACTTAATGAAAAAGATGATATTTTCATCTTTTTAACCAGCTTTTTCTTCTCTCAAATTCTCTAGAATTTTCACTTAAAATATCTCACTTAAGAAAAATGGTAAAATTACACTCTTAGTCCTTGAGCCTTTAAACTTTACACTTTGGCCCAAAACTTTGCCTCCAAAAAAAATATCTTCCACCAAATTACTCTTTTGCCCCTCCTCAATCAATCTAATTCCCATGATGACTCAAAATTCATTTTAGATAATTCGCTATTTAATCCTCCATATTTTCTCTCCTTTACAATTTAATCCTTAAAAAAAATTTTCTAACCTTCCTTACTTCACTAAACATTTAAAATTCTCTATTCTAATTTATCACTATTCCAAATCCGGTTCAAACACACGGATGTTACAATAATTCAACACAACCAAAAGTCAGTAAGAGCATATAATAATATATCTTTATCCCCTTTACTTCATTCTTATGCCCCCACTTAAACCATATGATTTATATGATGATGGGATGCCCAACTTGAAATAAGAGTCATAATTCAACACAACCAAAAGTCAGTAAGAGCATTATCCCCTGTTTGCGTCAGGTTTGTTCAAGAAAATGAAAATGGGATGTTACAACTTCAAGAACAATAGTTGTAACTCACAATTATCATTTTCATGAGATTTTGATGGACTTTATATGATGATCGATATATCGTTACATTTAATATATGGTTTATGTTTTTTTAGTTGTATATTTTATTATAATAAATATCGATAATGACAATTAAATAATCGTAAAACAATAAAAAAAAATAAACACGCAGATTTTTAATTCCTTGAAGAAAAAACTAGCCAAGATTCCTTACCTAAGAAGATATGCATGCATGGCTAATGGCTTCGTGTTTCTCTTTCCATGCATCTTTTTCTCTCACCAAATTATAAAGTAATTTAATTTTCCACAATTTCTGTCCACGGACTCTATTCTCTTTGCTGTCTCAGTCCAATAAAAAGGGAACTCAACAAAGGAAAGAGTGGAGGAATAAGAAGGGAAATTAAAGAGAAAGACAAACTACAAATTGGAATTAATTCCTCTAAAATTAAGGGGGGAAAACATGCATGATCTAAGCATTAAAGTTTCAAGGGACAACAATTTTTCCCAAAGCAGCCTAAAAAGTTGACAGAAAATTAGATAAACACATGATTGTTTTCCTTTTTCTATTGGAAAGGATATAGCTTTATTGTGAATTGGCAAAGATGTGATTATTTGACTTGAAAATATCTTATACCACTATGTAATTGTGAAAGTCATGTATCCAGTTTTTTTTTTTTAAATTATAAGAGAAGGATAAAGTTTTAATAACAACGCGATTAGCGTAACTTTAATCCAAATTATACTTGAGACGGTGAATACCCTGATCTTCAAGTCAACACACGAGGTTCATGCAAGTATCTAGTTAAACTACATGAAATGCAATATTTAGAAATAAATTTTTTTAATAATTTACATTGCAAATATTTTTTAATACTAAATTTATATTATAAAATTGTATGATAAAAGTATATCTTGATTTTCGAAAATTTTTAAATATTTTTGGATAAAAGTTAATTATAATAATTTGACCTAAACAGGAGTATGGTAGAATGATTGGGACGCGTGATGTGGTGGAAGCTGAAGCTGAAGCTGAAGCATGAGGCACTTTTGATGGCTTGTAGAATGCATGGAGAATTGGTGCTTGCTGAGTGATTCTGGAATTGGATAACATTGGGATATTACAGAGTAAGTATGAGTTTAAATGAATGATGTGTTTACTTATGATTAATGTAAACCGTTACTTCAACATTTCACTTACAAGCAGATGCATCTTTTCATTCAAAGTTTCTTTCCCCAAATAAAAAATAAGATATGAAAGTACTCAATTTTCTATATTCAAATCATATATTTTATAAAATAAGCTACACAAGTAAATTTTTAAAAAATATATGATATTGAAAAATTACGATAGAGATACCTCATCTGTTATAATATTAATATAATTATTGGGTTTTAAATATTAATCAATATATAATCCTTCATTTAATTTAAGAATAAGAGTTAATTGTACTAGACATCCCCAGATTATGATTCATTTTAAATTAGTCTCTAAACTTTAAAATATTTTAATTACATCCTTAAATTATCGTTGTTATATCAATTAGGTCCTTTCATAATTGAAATCGTTCATTTAATTGTTAAATGACATGCCAAATCTTATGTAGCTAACTTTAAAATGAAATTTTTAAATAAATAGAACATTTTTGTATACCATCTAAAAATAAAAACTAAAAATTACGTGAAACTGAAAAAAAGAGAGTAAATTAGAAAGCTTCTATAAATGCTTTGAAACATCAAAATTAAGGTTTTAAAACATTCATTATTTTCTTAAAATTTTTATTTTAAATTATGTCACATAAGATTTGAAGTGTCACTTAACAGTTAAACTAACGAATTTAGTATTGTAGAGACCTAATTGATATAACCTCGATAGTTTAAGAATGTAATTAGAATAATGATTTTAAGTTTAGGGACCAATTTAAAATAAAAATCATAATTTAGAGATGTTTTGTGCAATTAACTCTACCAATAAATACAAATATTACGATAATTATTACATTTTAAGTTCTTTTAAAAAAAGGAAATTTTACTTATATTTGAATTTCCCTTTAAACATTTTTATTAAACTAAAAAAACATATTCCTTACCATAATTTAATTTGACATATTATTTTTTAAATTACTCTAATTATTATTATTCGGATATATTATTTTCAATTAATATTTTTAACTTATATTATTGATAAATTTTTTATTTTTTAAAAAATAATATGAAGTAATTTAATATATTTAATAATTAAATATAAGTAGATATTGAACACACACACATGTTTTTGAAAAGTATAAGTTAAACAGAACTAATTTTAACTATATTATATAATAACTTAAATATTTTTATCATATTATAAACATATTATAATCATTTTTAAAAATGTTTAAAACAATATTTATAAAGTGTTTTAGATATGATATTTTTATCCTATAAAATTAACTTTTTTACACTTTTGAAAAAATTGTATTATAATTCTAATGTTAAGCAAATTTTTAAATAAATTTTATTTTAATCAGCTTTTAATTTTAATTTTAATCTTCACTGTTATAATTTTTTAAACAATTTTTAAATAAATTATTTTATTTCTAATTTAAAAGAGTCTTAATGTTTAAACTATTTATGTATTAAATTATTGTTTAACTTATGAGTTTAATTTATTGAGTTAAACAAATCATATTATTTTTTAAATAATTGTATAATATTAAAAAAGTGTTTTAAATTATGAGGTCTAAATTAGTTTAATAAATAAAATGTTGACGTATAAAATAATTACATTATTCACTTGTCATTATTTTAATTTGATGTCCACAACTCCACGTGCTTGACCTTAGCGTGGTGCTAGGGGCGAATTCAGGGGGGCTAACAAGGACCTCGGTCTCTCCTAAAATGAAAATTTTTTTATTTAGGTTCTTGAAAAATTTTAAAATAGTAAAAATAAAATTACGTTTTGGTCCCTCCTAAAAATAATAGAATTTTGATTTAATCATTTAAAAATTACATTTTTACTATCGTAAAAATTACAATATAATTTTGGTCCCCTTAAAAATTTTTTTTGACTTCGCCCCTACGTGGTGTGTAGGATTAGTAGCCATTGAAACTATGGAGTTATTATCACACCACACAACTAACAATTGATTTACTCACACACCAATTTCAGTCCGCAATTGTTTTATCCATAGCATCTTAGAAACACAATTAGCTAAGTTGCGATACTCAACTTTTGACAATGATTTAGACACAACTGCTTGCTTCTTAGAATACCATGCAATAGGATTAAGTCTAAGGTACATGTAGTAACTGATCTGTCGTAATTTGATATGTCAAATTAATCTCCCTAATATGCTTAAAGAACTTGTTTCCAGGCAATTGATATGTTTTTTTTGTGTTTTTACTTCATTTTCGTTATTAGCTTTAATAAGTGGATTAGTGTGCTTTTTATTACTTTTGAGACCCGAAATGGTCAAATGCACCATCAAAGACCTAATGGTTGATTGAGTGTTGTAGGCAGTCATCAAAGACCCGAATATGAGTGAAAACATAGCCCAAAAGGAGGTTATCACTATATTGAAGCCCGGAAGTCGTGATACCCTCGACAATGTTGAATTGAAGAGGATTAGGTTTTTCTCAGTGGTATCGCGATACTCAGCACCCAAGGATGTCCCCCATTTCAAGATTGAAGTTGATATCGCGATACTTGGCCCTGGGTATCGCAATATCACTATTAAATGGAGACAAAAATTGACTAGAATGGTAGTCTTTGTCCAACATTTCCCTCAATAAAAAATACATGCTCAAGGGAAAATTGGTCAACAAAATTGGATCTGATATCAACTAAAAAAGGTCAAAATATTGGTGGAAAGAGAGAGCCACTTAGACTGTAACAACTCGATTTTCAGTGGTGTTGAAAATAGTGATTTCGAGATCACAACTCTGATGAGTTGGGTCAAATATTAATTAGTGAATATATATATATATACATTTTGATCTGAAAATTTTATCGATTGAATAGTGAATTGAGTATGAAGGATTAAATCGTAAAAGGTGCAAAAGTAGAGTTAAGTAATTAGAAGGACCAAATGAACAAATTTCCCTAAATTATTTTAGTAGGTGGATTATAATGAGCTAAATTGAATATAAATAGGATTAATTAAGGTTTAAAAGGGGATTAATTAAGCCTAATTATGAAAATCATGAAAATTACAATTTTACCGTTAAGTATAAAAGTGAATTTAAGAAGAAAATAACCTATTTTCTTCTAATTTTCTTCGTCTTCTTCGGCAAGCAAAAGGAAAAGCTAGGGTTTCATTCTATAGCTTTGAGCTTTGATTTGAGTAAGCTACTGTCACCCGTTTCTAGTAATTTTTGTATTTTTGAGTTCGTATTAACTTAATCTAGCTAACTTAGGGACCAATTTGTGAATCTGTCAAATGTTATGAAACTTGTCATTGTTGAATATGCTTGTTCTTGGAAGCTTTTGATGGATTTGTATGTTTGATGTTTGGGTTGAATCTTTTTGTAAAGTGATTTTTAGATGAAATTAGTGTTTAAGGACTAAAATGTTAAAACGGTGAAATTGTGTGTATTTGGAGTGAAATAATTGAATTTTTGGGACTTTTAGAGGACAATGGTTATTCGGCTGGTATTGGTTGTATAGGAGAAAGTTTAGTTTGCATGTATTGACCTTAAGGACTAAATTGAATAGAAATGAAAAAGTTAGGGGTAATTTTATAACTTTCCCAAAAAGGATTTATATGTGTAAATTGATTAAATTACATGATTTAATAAGAGAATTGATTATTTGTTGTGTTAGATCAAGATCGAGCCACCGATCGCGGGAAGGGGAAAATCATAAAATAGTCCTTAAAGTTCAACCTGAACTGCAATTTCGTCCGGTAAGTTCGTTTGTTAGATTTCCTATTTGGATTGCTAAATATTACCTAGTGGAGAAGTACTTGAGACACTTGCTGTATAAATGGAAGACTCGTGTCTTGGTTTGAGCATGATAATTTATATGAATGGAAGACTCGTGACTCAAAACGAGTGTGAGGATATATTTAAGGAAGAGTCATGTCTCAGGATGAGAATGAGGATATGATTAAAGGCAGACTCATGTCTCGGGATGAGAATGAGAATATGATTAAAGGAAGACTCATGACTCGGAATGAGCATGGGATTATGTTTAAAAAGGAAGACTTATGACTCGGTAGAGCATAAGATTGTCTAAAGAAAAAGTTCTGTAACTCTGATGTTAATTGTTGTTACAATGTTTATTGTTGAGCCATGATTCATTATTTACGAACTTACTAAGCTATAAAACTTACCTGTGTATTGTTGTTGTTTTGTAGATTTCATTTTGGTTGGTTGAGGATCGGATTACCTCGAAGACATCACACTATTTAGGAGCTAGTTTTGTAGTTCTTATATCAGTTGGTTATATGGCATGTACTAGGATGATATTAGTTTTGTATATGCTTATTTTAAGACTATGATACTTGTAGTACCTTGGTTAAATTTTGAACTTTGAATGCTTGATCAATGTTGTATGTGACATCTAGTACTTAAATGTTATGCTAAGTATTGTACTTGTACACAAATGTGTTGTCCATTGCACCTTATGTCTATGGATGAAGTTTTGTAAATGAACTTGTGTGAAATTGAGAATTCTACATACTTATTTCGGTAGAACTCCTGCATGTATCGGTACAAGTACAGGGTATGAGAGAGGTTATTTACTGACTTAGGTTATATCGGTAGTTCTACTCATGTTTGTATCGGTAGTTTGAATGCTTGTATCGGTAGAAGTTGCAGGGTAGGACTTCTTAGCTCTCTAGAATTTTTAGTATCGGTAAAAGCATAACTAGTTTCGGTAAATGTTACACTTGTATCGGTAGAACTATCACAAGTATCGGTAGAAGTCTGCACTATTTCTAAATTGCTTACTGACTTGACTACTATTGATACTTGTCCAATAGGTAGAAGTCTTCAAATTTTGTGGAAAAGATAATTTTTCCCTTTTTGAGTTGTGTTGACTTTCAATTGATGATTCTTGTCGAATTCATTACAATATTCTATAAAAATATGGTTAAATGGAACTATAATGTAAGTTAAATTGCAATAGATGATCGGAAGGACACCAGGACCCTAACCGACGACGACATCGAGTTTTGGGTGTTACATAGACACTAGATTTAGGATAGTTATCCTTTAGTTTTCTCTTCATCTTCTTTAGGGTTTAGTTTTCTTCATGACTATAGAACTTAGGTGGCTACAATTTTTTTGGTTTTCTAGCATTTTCTTAAGTAGTTAAGTTAGTTATTACTATACCTGATGTTTATTTGCAAGTTTAGTACTTTAAACTTTGTTGTAATTACACTTTAATATCTAGTTTAATGTTGGTTCAGCTCGCTTTCTTTTCGTCCCTTAAAAATATCATATTTATTGTTTTTGTTCATTTACTTTATTGTTGGTTGCTTTTCTTTCAACTCTTTCCAAGTAAAAATCACAACTTTTATCTTTTTGCTTAAGTTTTATGTCAATGACTTTCTTGTGTTCTTTTTTATTTTTTGCTAGTTTAGAAATGGTAATAAGTAGCTAAATATTTAGAGGTTGATTGATGGAAATGTAAGGTAATTGATTTTTGAACTCGGGGACTAATTGCAAAATTGGACTAAATCTAATAGACTTAAAAACTTAGGATTGACTCTCTTAAGGGAAAATCAAGATAAGTGAGACCGATAAGAGATCTTATTGGGAACAAATTTGGTAAGTCTCGGTTAGTCGGTAAGGTCGATACATAAATCGAACTAATTTGTCTAATTTGGTAATGTCGAGGCTGAGAGGTAAAATGAAGCCAATTTAGGAGTAATAGCAATTTAGATCCCTAATTCGAAAGCCAATCAACCATATGGAAATAAACCAACTGCTCTATGTTATCATATTTGCTTGCATTTGATAGTTGTGTAATTCATTTTCTTTACAATTTAGTCCTTACGAATTTTAGTTAGTTAATTAGTATAATTAAAACTCTTGAATGGATTGTCGTACTGTAGTATATAGTGAGTAGTTGTTTAGACTCTTTAATTACATGTTTGTAGCTAGAATCTGCTTAATCGCCAACTCCTTTTGATTTGATCCTCGGAGTTTTCTGTACACCGTTGTACAAATATATTACAACTAACTCATCACACTTGTAGACACCACACGTAGTATTTGATTGATTTTTGTTTCAGTGTTGATTTCTCTCATGGTCCGCAAGGACGGTGAGAGGTGGTCAGTAACCTATTGTAAAATAATGATCTTCAACAGTAGAGGCCCAGCCAACATCGGAATAGCAGGCTAGAACAAGCTACCCTTTTGTAAAATACAAACCATGATCCATGGTGCCACTAAGATACCTTAACATCTGTTTAACAGCTTTCCAATGAGTGTTAAGAGCTGAATTCACATATTGACTAAGTTTATTGACACAATAAGCTAGATCAGGTCGTACAATATACATATTGAAGTGTCTCAATAACGTTGTGACTATCCTTATTTATCCCTTTCCAATAGGAGAATCTGATTAGTCATTCTCTTATTGAAAAAAAATAGGGATAATGTAAAATCATAATTCCATTCAATCCTTTCTCATATATTAAACCTCTCTATTTTATCTTTTATTTTTACATTTCCCATGCATGAAGAACAGTCTCCTTGAGCATTCCACACTATGAAGAAACAAAAGCTTATAGGTTAAGAAAAACTTAGTCCACTCAAAGCCCTAAAAAATATTTTATTTAAAAGAAAAAAAAGTGGAGATGAGACAATAATTTAAAAGAAAGAGAAGAAAAAGCTAAAATAAAAACAAAAGCCTTCTCCTTCTACCTCTTCCCTTTAATTCTCTTTTTCTCTTTGCTTTCTTGGTCTCTGGTATTCCCTTAGACTGATTCTCCACCTTGTTTTTCTTAAAGAACCCATCAACCTTTTATAAAAGAAGCACAAAAAAAAGAAATAGAAATATAAAAATATATATATTTAACCATGGTTTTCTCATCTCTTCCAGTCTATTTAGATCCTCCTAATTGGCAGCAGGTAAGGGTTTGATTTTTCATCTCTTATGTACACCCAAAATGAAAGCAATATGAAAAAAAAAAAAAAAAAAAAAAAAGAGATAAATATTCACATTCCTTTTGTGATCTTTTTCCTGAATATACCAAATATATTTCTTCTTTACAGTATACGAGATTATTATCTATATTTTTTGCAGCAGCATAATGATCATCAACAAGGAACTGGCGGCAGTGAAAACCCTCAGCTTCCACCACCACGTTCTCATGTTGGAGCTGGTGGTGGAACCATAACCATTAGACCCAGCTCGATGGCGGATCGAGCCAGGCTAGCCAAGGCTCCACAACCACAAGCAGCCCTCAAGTGTCCAAGGTGTGACTCCACCAACACCAAGTTCTGCTACTTCAACAACTACAGCTTCTCACAGCCACGCCACTTTTGCAAGGCGTGCCGGCGGTATTGGACCAGAGGAGGTGCTCTTAGGAACGTTCCCGTCGGTGGGGGTTGCCGGAGAAACAAGAAAAACAAAAGCAGCACCAGCTCAAAATCACCAGCTTCCACCCAGAAACAAGCTGAAGTAATCACTGCTCATAATTTGCCACAGCAAACACCTCATTTACCCTTCATGGCTTCTCTGCAAAGCTTTTCTCAGTATGGTTTGGCTAATATTGGGTTAAACTATGGTGGTAGTGGGCAAGCTGATATTGGGTTCCCTTTGTTTGAACCAAGCAATGGTTTGTATCCATTTGAAAGTGAGGGTATTGAAGCATCATCATCTTCCATGGTGGGAGAAAGCCAATTCCTTGGCTCCATGAGTTCAAGCTCTAGGGTTTCTCAGCTAGCTCCTCCAATGAAAACTGAAAACAACAACAAAGGGCTAAATCCATCAAGGCCACAGTTGGGTATTTCAGAGAATAATCAGTACTGGGGAGGAAATAGCTGGACAGGTATATCAGCTAACCATCTCTTGTAAGCTATAGGTCCAGCCTTTCTTGATATCATTCAGCTTAAAGCTGATGTTGAAGCTTTAATGACAGATTTGACATAAAGTTGCATTGATCACCTTAACTACATAACGGTTGTTGTATTGATGTTGAAGCTTAGAATTTAGAGTGAGGAACTTCTCTCATCATCTATGGGGAAAAAAAAAACAAAACAAAACAAAGATTGCTAGAATGGATTTGTTTCATACTATGTATTATCGGGTTTTTTCTTTTGTTTGCATAAGCCTGTCGACAGATTTGGTCATGATCTATGTATGTTTTGGGATCTGTTATCTGACATGATAAGCTAATTTTCTTGCATTTAATGTTAGTACAAGGTTGCACCACTCTATGAAGAACGTAGGGGGCTGAGACTGAAATTGTTGTTAAACTTGGCTCCTTCGTATGTTGCTGTTTTTGAAGGAATTTCTTGGAATTGTAGCTGCAGAAAACTTTATGCATTTTGGCTTCCCATCACCAAAAGTGAAGCCATAGTTAAAAAATAATTGTCTTTCAAACTAAAATACATAATCTGTCATTATTTCTTTTTCTTTTTTTTTTTGAATTATAAGTGGAAGACAAAGTATTAATAACGACACAATTAACACGATTCAAATCCTGGTCACGTTTGAAGCGGTCAACATCTTCACCATCAGGTCAATATACGAGATTCATTTATCATTACTAAAACTAATATGTATTTTTAACAAAATAAATTATATGTTTAATTTTAATAATTGTCTTCCACAACATTTCTTCATGTACTATATTTAGAATTTTACAAATATATTATATTTCAAATATTTTATAAAGAGTAAACTCGTGCATTGTACGGGGTAAAAGACTAGTAAATAATATAAAAGAAAGTTTGGAAGTATACAAGGGCGAATTCAGAAAATTTTTGAAGGGGATCGAAATTAAAATTGTATATTTTTACAATGTAAAAATATAATTTTATCATTTTAATAGCCTAATATTTAAAGGATTAAATAATTTTTTTTTATTTTTAGGAGTCAAAATATAATTTTATCATTATATTTTTTTAAATTGAAGGGGTATAAATAAAAATTTTCTATTTTAGGCAGGATGAGGGAGCTTCCAACCCCATTGAAAGTATATATGAAAACTTTGAGTTCTAGATTTGCTCTTTAAGTTTCAAAAAACTTTTTTTTTTTTTTTTTAACTATATGTAAAGTAAGTCCCGTTTTTAATTTTATTCTTTTGCCATTAGTAATCAAGTTTTAAATAATAAACATATTTAAAAATCATACATTAATTTATATTTAAAATTTAAAACTAAAATCTCAATACAAATGACGAAATAATATAATTGCGTACAACAATCAAATATAATAACATTTTTTTAATTCTTACAAAAACATATTTTAAAAATATATATATATTTTTATATACCCAAATGTCATCTTCGTGGTTGAAAACCCAACAATTCAAGTTGAAAATAACCTATCAAATCCTAAAATGAAATCAACTTGTCAAAAGAAAAAGTAATTATTTTTTAAAAAAATTATTTAAAATGAAAAAGTTCAATTTGTTTTATCCAAAAACCTTTTTTTACTTTTTTTCTTCTCACGTGGCAATATGTCATTGGTTAGTATTTTTTTTAACGAAAATTTGGGTTGGTTAACAGGATTATAGCCAAACTATTTAATTTACTGCATATTTTGTGTTGTTAAAGTTACCATATTTGTAACTGGTGGTACTTGAGTTAATATTATTACCATAAGCATAATCTTAAATGGTGGTACTTGAGTTTTATTTTAATATTAAATTTGGTATTTATATCTTTTTGTTTTAATTTGATTCTTGAGTTTAGTCTCGATATTTATTTTGGTATTTGAGTTATTTTAGTTTGATACTTCAACTTTTGTTTGTTCTAATTAAGTATTTGAGCTTGGCTTTACTTTTCAATTTGACATTTGATTTTTTTTTCTTTGTTCCAACTAAGTATCTATGTTTTTTTATTAGAATGCATGTGTCAAACATTTAATGGGTCATTTCGTCTCGGTACTAAATTGAATATTAAAGCCAAATTAGGTACAAAATGGTATATTGACCCATTTTATATTCTCTCAAACTTTATATAATTTTTATTGTGTTTTTAAAGTATCAGTATTGTATCAATCAAGTCTTTTTATCAGCGTAACATCAATTTGAGTGTTACATGTCAATTCAAATATGATATGGAGCATATTTAAAACATGTGGACCTACTACATGAACAATTTCGAGGTTATGTGTTAAAATAAACAAATAGTGTCATAAAATTTAGGATGGCAATTTTTTTTTTTAACACACCATATCCAATTGTACATGTAATAGGTACAAATGTGTTTAAAATTTAATCTATACATTAAAAATATGATCCACGTTACGTCTAACTATAATGCTATAAGTCAAACTCGAATTGCTTGTTAACATTTAACGCCCAAGCTGACAGCTTACTGATGGAATGACTTGATTGATACAATAAGCTGGACTAATAAAAAGACTTGATTGATATAGCACTGATACTTTAGAATTTAATTAAAATACTATGAAATTTAGGTACTAATTTAAAATATAAAGATGTATGATGTAATTAACCCTATTTTTATTATGAAATTTTATGCATAATTGTGAGAAATTTCAAATTTACTCTAATTAGATAATTAATTTGAATCGAGTTACTTATTTAGTTAATTATTTAATTTAGTATTTATAATAATTCATTCTGTTGGAATTGTTATAACATAAAAAAAATTTGACAACAATAATAATAATGTTTTGAGTTTAGTTTAATTATTATATATGGCACTAAAACGATTAATTGCAACAAACGTCCTTAATTCTTATTTGGATTTTAAATTAGTTTTCAAACTTTTAAAAGTTGTAATTGAATCTTCAAAATATAAAAATTGTATCAATCAAATCTTTTCGTTGACTTGACCATTAGTTTAGGCATTAAATCCTAATTCAATGGCGTTGATTAAATTATAAATATGTATGTACCTATTATATATGTACATGGACAACTTTGATCTAATGTGTTAAAAAATAATAATTCTCCTAAATTTTATTAACATCGTCAATTTTTTAACAATAAATTTAGCTCTCAAAGTTTACGCATTCTGTCAATTTATCTTGATTTGATAAATTTAGCCTATAACATTTATACATTCTGTCAATCTGATCCTGATTTAACAAATTTAAGCTGCTACATTTATACATTTTGTCAAAATTTGTACAAAATATATAAATATCAAGGGTTAAATACATTATTATACCAAATAAATTTATGTATAATTGACAGAAAACTTTAACATAATGATTAATTGTCTTTAGTTGTTTACTTTTAAAATTAACAAAAATTAAATTACTTCAATTTTTTAGAGTGACTAATTTACTTAATGTCGAGATAGAGAATGATTAGAGAATTATTTTTAGCTTACTTTAAACCTAGAATTAAAGTGAAAATGCATGGAGTGAATAAGTAAAATTTTGTATGTGATGAGGAAAATGTGGGGTACAAAGTAAAGTTTAGCATATTTGGGTGGGAAAATTTGAGAATGGGTCAATGTAAAACAAGAAGAATTAGGGCAAAGTTTATTCATGGAAATATGTTTTTAATTGTTGAAATAATCATTCAATTAGATATATATATATATATATTTTTAAAAATAAAGTTTTATCAAATGGATAGTGTGTTGGAGTGTCTTCTTTTATGTTCTTTGGTCTTTTCTTTATGACTTAGATGTTTGATTGATTGAAGTGTTCATTCTTTTTTATACAAAATTAGTATTTTAAATATTAAAAAAATTAGTATTTAAAATATATTTTTATTTATTGTAAATTAAAAAATTATATTAAATATGTTTTAGCGCATTTTAATTTAAATTTTTTATATTAATAACAATGTTCATATTAATTAAATTAAAATTTTATCAGCAATAATAATAAAAATTTAAATATATAAAAATATGTTTATATTTTATAATATATAAATGATAAAAATGAACCGTAAAATCTCATGATGTTGAATTATTTCTGTTTTTATATAAAAAAAGATAAAAATATATTTATACTATTATAAATTATTTTACATATAAAATAATATTTTAATTATTTTTTTAAATTGAATTAATATTAATTAATTCGTAAAACTAATTAAATACCGAACCTGAAGTATACAAATTTTTTTAAACCAAACGACAGCGTTTTAAGTTCTTAAATGGAACTACTCTTATTTTACCACTGACATGTAGAATTCTGTTTTTCGTAATTGAGCATTGGTTGATCCTATAAATAAAATCCTTAATGTAATTACTAAAATGTCCATTCGTAACTATAAATAAAATAAAATATATTATTTGAGAGTATTTTATCTTTTATTTTAACAAAAATTAATAAAAATATATGTACGATGAAATTTAAGTTCATGCTAATTAAATTAATTAACTTTTAATTTATGACTCAACCAAATATATATTTTAAATCTTTTCTATACATTTTTATTTTAATATTTACAATTTATTACCTCCATCGGTTTATAGATTAATAATGTTGTTGATTGAGTTTATTTCACAAGTTAAATCGAAAACAAATCAAGATTGATGACAATACTATAATAAGCAATTGTACTCATTGAGTATTCTTAATCTGATATATTTATGTGTGTTAAAATTTGTTTTGCTCACAATTTAATATATTTTTTGGTCATTTTAATATCGCACATATTTTATATATTATTATTAATTAGTTTCAAATCATACATGTCATTATTTATTTATTTTATTTTTAAATACACCTCTGTGTTCTAAATACGTGGTTTTCACGCGTATACGCATGTGATAGAAATTCTAGTATTAATAATGTTGTTGATTGAGATGCTGCTACAAATTAACTCGACACCAACTTAAGATTGATGATAACATTATGATAAATAATTTTATTCATTTAGTTTTCTTAATATGATGTATTCATGTGTTTAAATTTTGTTTTACTTACAATTTAAGCTATTTTTTTATTTTAATATTATTCATATTTTATGTATTATTATTAATTAGCTTCAAACTATATATTACATTATTTACTATACGTTATTTTAAAATACAAATCTTTATTTTAAATATGTAGTTTTCACATCAATACGCATGTAATAGAGTTTAGTGTATATATAATGTGTGTTTATTATATATAGGCATGGATATGAATTTAAAAGTTAGTTCACTTTGGTACAGTAAGGTTTGCAGTTTTTAATATTAATTTTATGTTTTGGACTTTTGGATATATTTTGATAAAAAGAGTTTTATTTTGTTTTTAAAAAAATAATTTTTCAAGTAAATAAAAGTTAATAAATAATTTTAATATAGTATTTTTTTTTAAAATTATATAAAAATCTTAAATTATTTCTATTAATTTAAATATAAAATATTTATTTTAATATTGTAAAAATTAAAATTAATTATATATAAATAAAATAAAAATTTAAATTAATTTAAATAAGAATACTTTTTTAATTTATATTCCGTAAACCATCCAAATAACTCTAATGTATATTTTAGATATGATATGATGATATGAAGTTGAGAATTATAAATTATAAATTTATAACCACCAATCATGAAACCGCCTAAGAAAAGCGGTCCATTTGTTAATGTAGTTTAGGAAGGGATGGTCAAGGCCAGTGCCACCCATGACCCACCAGTCAAAAATGAGCTGAAGTGGTTCTAAATTTGTTTCACTCAGACCCACCAAAACCGCCCAAACCCACCTCCCAAATCCCACAATCTCACTTCGATTCTTTTGGATTTTTATGGTCTCTGTCACCGTATTGCCACTTGACAAATTGGGTGTATGGTGATTACGTATCAGTTCATTAACCAATTTTGCAAACTTAAATTATTGAAAATTTCTAGTTTATATGTAATCATTAACATTTTAAATTATCCTCAACAAATCGATTGAACTACAAGTGGAAGTGGTAGAAAACTTATGTTCAAATCTTCAATTTTTGACCAAATAAAGATCTTCAGCTAACATCAATTTCGGATTCAATCCTCAATAAACTTGTTTGGTCACTAGTAACTTTGGAAAAAGAAAAGAAAAAGTTTGATTGCAATACAAGAAACATCACTCTAAAAAATCTGAGGATGATTACAGTCGTGCAATGTTACAATGGTACAAATTTACATGCATGTTAAGCACAAACTCGGACCTTTTCTTTCCTTTTGCGCTCTTTTTTTCTTTACAAACTTCGATGGTTCCGTGAATGATGTATTCTTCCACACAAACAAATGAATAACTTAGGGGTCAGACAGGTGATCTTCCACCATGAAGCAAAGCCGCCTCCTTTAAATACGTAGAATGGAACAAGGTGACCAAAACAAACATAAAATTAAGGCAAAATGATACCCGGCCATCAACAGCATTTGGCACAGAAGGCAGTCATGGCTGCTGAGCATGAGACTGAGATAGGGACTGCTCTGCTTGGGACTCAGCTTGGGACTGCGACCGCTTTTGCTGCTCAACAAATCTGCTTAAGCGCTGGAGAAGTTGAGCAGCTTTCCGCTTGCCCCTATCTGTACCATTTTGTGCCAAGTCCACCAAACGACTCATCACTCCTAGTTCCTCAGCTTCTGCTAGATGTTGTTGGTCTCCGGCACAAAGATGCACCAAAACAGCAGCCGCATTCTCTTTGTTCCTCGGTAATCCATTTCCAATAAAATCTACCAAAATTGGCATGGCCTTTGCTGCTCCAATGGCGGATTTTGCTTCAGGATGGCTAGCAAGAATTGCAAGTATGGCCAATGCCTCATCCACCATTCCACCTCCAGGTTCTGTCAGCAAACACATTAATGTAGGTATAACTCCAGCTCTCACAGTTTTTCCTTTGTTCCCTTGGTAAATGCACAAGTTGAAGAGTGCTGTTGCTGCATCCTTTTTGCCCCTTTGTGTGCCTTCACTTAGCAGTGTCACTAGTGGAGGGATTGCTCCTGAGGCGCCAATTGCCACCTTATTTTCATCCACTACCGAAAGGCTGAAGAGGGTGGCTGCTGCATTTTCTCTAGCTTCCATGCTCCCATTCTTAAGCACCTGGACAATACCAGGAACTGCACCGGAGGATATGATACTTCCTTTGTTATCTTCACAAATAGAAAGGTTAAGAAGTGCTGTTACGGCATGTTCTTGGGTGCGTGAGTCAGGTGTTGAAAGGATTTTTACAAGGAGAGGTATAGCCCCAGCTTCAGCAATGGCTACACGGTTATCTGCATTGCGTTTAGCAAGAAGACGGATTTCACCTGCAGCCGTTCTTTGGTCTTCAGGATTGCTGGATGAGAGCTTACAAAGGAGAATTTGAATCCTGGTAAGTTCAGCAGGTGAGCAGGCAAATTTGGTTTTACTGGGCTGAGAACTACTGGGCCTTTTGGGTGGTTCAATGCCATTTGCCTCGCACCATTGAGCTATTAAACTACGCAATACATAATTGGGAGTAAGAGCAGGGTTTCTAAGAGTCTGTTGTGTCTTTGGACATGTTTGAAGCCCTTGCTCCAGCCATTTCTCAATGCAAGATCGTTCATAAGTCTACAGAAGAGAGTAATGAAACCTGTTAAAAAACATAGCCTGAAGATAATGGCAAACAAGACTTCAGCCTCTGCATACATTTGCGATTGTGCATAAAATGTATCAAAAAACACAAGGTTCTTATAAACATATTTCACTTAGCATCCAATCTTTGTGCCAACCTCAAGTTTACCTATTCCAAGCAAATTTAAATAGAGAATCACTTTATGACTAGGAGCATTTTCAGAACAAACATTTCACCAAATAACATAATGACAAAACAATGTGATAAGATACAACAAGTGAGGTCAATGACCAAACAAATATATCAAGCAAAATTGAAAATTTAAAGCAATTTAATAATTATACGAGGGACAGGTGGTTTTCAAGACTGAAGTGATGATTAAAAACGAAAGAAATCACAGTTATCATGAACAGGAAATCTGAAACAAATATACCTGCCCTGTTGAAACAATGACGGGATCCTTCATCAGCTCAAGGGATATTGGACAGCGGAAATCATCTGGTATAACTAGGGCCTTGTGATTTCCAACAGTGTTTGTTTGAGCACTGCTGCTACTAGGAGGAAGATTCTTTTCTCTTGCAGGAGCATCCAAGTTAGGATTTTCCGTCTGTACAAAATCCTTGATTTCCTTTAATAAGTTTGACATCTTCTCAAATATTGCCCCGGGATCTCCACCACTGGCAGAAACCATCTCATGTAGAGCTAGAGATTCTTGCATAAGTTCAGTTATTCCCACCAACTGTAACTTCTCAGCCAATCTCCTTAGTACTTCTGGATCTGCTGCTGCATCATTGCTCTTGTTGTAGAGTGACAATAGATCTTCATACAGCTCAACATCAGGTACATCAACCCTCCCTTTAGCTCTCCTAAACTGAGCTAGAACAAGCTCAACCTAAATATAGAAATACAATACATGTAAACCTTTTTCCCCCCTTCAAAAAATAATTATGTAATGAACATAAAGTAGCTTTGGACCTTTGGTCCTCTCAAACTCTTCATTAGATTGTTTTGAGAAAAGAATCAATGTATATTTCGGTTGCTCTCTTTAGTCTGTGTGCTTTTATATCTCCCTAAAATCTTCGGTATCTCAAATCAAATGAAACTCAAGAAAAAGTTAATTAATCATGATCACAGTGATTGCTTGACGGAATTATATTCCACGTCGAATATGACTATGATTCATATAATCATCTTTGGGTAGCACATAGCAAAGGGCCTAATACAATATAGAAGGAGAAGAGGTAATCTGTAATTCTTCCAGATATATGTCTAGCGATAGATCTTTACCTGTTCCATAACTTCTTCTAGGATGTCAAGATCCTCATGGGAAATTCTACTCAAAGCCTGCTCCAATCGAGCTGTCACTTCATGAAATTTATGCATAATCTGCTCCCTCTCTAGAACCTGCAGGAATAAGGAAAAAAGTTCATCAGTCAACAGCAAAGCATCCATACCATAAATCATGCGCATCCATGGCTTAACAGCCACTAAGAACGCCCTTCTTTACTGCCAAGCTCAAAGTGAGTAGCATAAGGTGTACGTTGTTTGTCAAGCACAACAGTAAAACATCAAAATCAATGTCTGTGACAAAACAACACAATTGTTGACAAAGCAATACACAGAAGGAATGCAATGTAACAAATCCAAATAAGGAAGTCCATGCATAGGGGATTCCAAGCAAAATTTAACAACCCCCCCTCCGGGGGGAAACCCCAACCTCAAGTTGTAAGAAGGAAACATATAACTCAGAATACTGCTGATTTCAAGAAACTCCACAGCAAAACCGATGAAGTATAATCACCGTAGCAGAAGTGCTCCGAAAAATATCATTAAGGCCAAAAACTTCGGAATCATTCCAAGAGGGTACTACTAACCACCACATCCCTCTCTATCCTCAACTCCTCCATCCCCTCCTCTAATTTGTACAACTTATATAAAAGAAAATTAATGAAGGCAGAATTGAGCTTGTAAAACCTAACAAGAGACGAGGAACGAGAATAACAAAAGAAATTCTTTCATAATAGTTATCTGAAGATGCAAAAGAATAGTTTGGCGTGCTTTTTTCTAGTACTAACTATTAATTAAAGAAAAAAAAGGAATCGCATCTATTTCCTTTTTTTTTTTTAAATTAAAAGAAGTGCAGGACTAAATATCAGACGAAAATTTTATACTCCATTCCTCTTTCACTAGATTAAACTAAATTTTAGTATAATATTTATCAGTTACTTCCAAATATTCTCTGCGATAAATATTCTGATAAGTCCACGCACTTAACAAGTTAAGTTTCCTCCACTTTCTCAGCAGCCAAACAGATCCAAAAACAAAACAAAAACGAAAAAACGAATATATATACTCACACACCAGGTAAATCTTGCTGCCTTCACTGCCGAATATAAGCAACTCCTTAGCCGAAACCAGAGCTTCTTTCAACGATACCAAAGCTTTAACCGTTTCTTCAGGGATTTGCTCTTTGATTTCTCTAATCTCCTCGAACATTGGCGTCAACAGCTTCAGTCTCCTAGCGAGGTTGCAATACTCCTTCTTCACGGCGCAACTGTAGTCGCTGATCGAAGCTATTTGGTTCACCGCATCGATCAAGCCCTGCACAAGCGCTCCTTTCTCTTCTTCCATTCTGTAAACAAGATCTCGTCAAAAGCTGCCGTTTTCAAAACCAAGATTTTGATTTCGATGGAAGGTTGAGCTTGAAGTTTTTCCAAAGCTAAAATGATGAAAAACTCGTCTCCATTAGAGAGAAAAGATAGAAAGAAAGTTTTATTTGCAGAAAGACTGCTGAAGACTTTTTCTTCCCCCGGATCGGCTCGGTTTCTGAACTTGACCGGATCTGTTTCTGCTCTATTGTCTATGAACCTAAGGTCAAATTTTTTATAAAGCCGGTCTACCCTTCACCCTTTAGCTCTTCACTTTAATTTTTACAAATTTAATTTTTTATATTAAATGTATTAGTGTGAAATTTTAAAATAAAAATATTTATTTTATTTAAATAAAAAATATTCACTTAATATAAATTTAATATAAATTAATAATTTTAATAATCGAACTTACTTCCTTAAATTTAAAAATAGAGAAACTAAAATACTAAAAAAAAAAATTAATAGGAACCTTACATAGGATTTTACTAACGATTTTACATGCCAGGTTCGGCTCGGCTCGGCTTGGCTAGAGCTGGAAGTTGGTTCGGTGATTTTCCTTTAAACTAACGCCGGATTGTGAGACTGTCTCGCAGTCAGTAAAATGTAGTTTAAGCAGTCCCTTTATTTCAGGAAAAAAAAAAAAAACTTCATAGAATTTTTTAATATTTTACCTGCACTAAGATTTAGGGCTAGGTCCATTTCAGATAGTGTAATGTCTACTGTTAGTAATTTTCAATGTGGTCCAGATTTAGGAAACGGTCCAATTCTATAAAAAGTCCTTGTATGATAATATTTTTTGTGAATTTTATCTTTTACGGTAATTTGATATTTTTAATTTCTTTATTTTTTGAAATGTGTGTTATCAGTTTGAAATAAAATATCTTTAGTTAATTCAATCAAATAATTTGATGTAAGTTATTTTTTAAACAAGTGATGACATAATATATATTTGTCTTTTTTAGTATTATCTGATGCACATTTAAAAAAAATTATAATAGATACCTAATAGTAAAAAAAAATGTTAATATGGTATATAAAGAGGTGAAGTTAGAAAATTATTTTAGGGAGTTAAAATTAAATTGTAATTTTTACAATAGTAAAAATATAATTTTATCATTTTAATAGTTTATATCTTTATAATTTTTAAATGATTAAATCAATTTTTTATCATTTTTAGAAGATCAATATGCAATTTTAATCAATTTTAGTTTAAATTTAATTCAAAAGCACTTGGATTTTTTTTAATTCCAAATATATTATAAAATTTATAGTTAAGAGGAAAGGTTAAAGTAACAATTAATCCTTATATTTCATTCTTTTTATTTATTTTGATTGTTAAATTTTTTTTAGTCAATCTCGGCATTTTTTTTTAATTTGATCTTTAATTTAGATTCTATTAAGGTATAATGGTGTGATACTTTAATATTTTACCACATCATCATCTTATTTTTTTAAAATTAAAATTTTTATAATATACTTAAAAGTTTTAAAAAAAAATTTAAGTAATGATGTGGTACAATCTTAAAATATTACGTTATCATACTTTAACAAAATTTAAAACCAAGGACCAAACTGATAAAAGGAAACCAAATTATAAAATTAATATAAATAAAAAAATTATAAACCAAATTGAATAAATTATCAAATTCAAAAGTTAAATGTTGATTTATAAACAAGGATTAGATGTAATAATATTGACCATGGGTGTTTGGTGGAGTTCCAACATGTGGGCGATGGTGGTCAAAGTTGACTTACTTTGAGTATTAAAAAATAATTTCAAAAAGTGATAAAGAGTTAAATTGTTAAAAGACATGGCACTAAGGATTCAAAAGCAACAGATAAACATATTAGCCAAAGAAAAAAAAATGTTTTTCTATAAAGTAATCTTATTTGGACACGTTCAAAAAGTGTAGTTATTTTTTAAAATATTTCCTCCTTATTTTTTTATTTCACCAAAGTAAGCTCTAACAAATTCAAGGTTTGTTTAATTAATTTAAATTAATTTGATTTGATCGTATCTATTTTTCATGTTTGTTTTATGGTTTATATTCAAGGTTCGTGGCTGTTATTTCTAACAATATCATCTTCAAGGTCTGAATTAGTGTCTCTCCTTGAAAATATAATATATCTTATCATTACTTCCGGCGCTTGTTTTATTTCATGTTTAGGAAAGTAAAGATAAATTTTGATCTATTTATCTCGTAGTGTCGGTGACGTGTCAGCCGGCACCAATGGGTATTGTGGCAAACAATTCATTTTCGTAAATAATTTATCTCCCAACCCATTTTTGTAATTAATTAATTTTTTATATTATTTTTTTATAAAAAAAAGCCCCTAAATATGCAATTATTGTATTTTATTCTTTTATTTTGCTCAATTTTATTCTAAAAATATGATTTTTGAATTCATAACTATGCAGATTCTTGAATGAGTGAACTAGAATCTTTCTAATCCCAGTTACTTTGCTCGAGATTGTGTTGGTTGAGATGTTTGCTTTGGAGTATTATGTTGGAACATATGAAGGTGTAGTAATAGATTCATTTTTTATGGTAAATTCGTAGGGCTTAAATCGATACTGGAAAGGAGTTTGCGACTATAGCAACAATGTGTTGGTGCAATGGAGAATGTTGATGACTGCTCGAGGAATGTGAAGTTGGTTAGCTGGAGGAAAATTGATTCAAGATGGTACAAGTTGAAGATTGATAGTGCTCGTAAGTCTTCTATTGGTGTGTTTGCTTGTGGGAGTGTCACACGAGATTGGAATGGAGAATGAGTTATTGGGTTTTCTAGACTCCTGGACACATGTTCAATATGGGAAACGGAGATGTGGGGTGTGGTTGAATGGCTCGTGATTGCTTAGAAGAGTGGACAACGACGATTGGTTCTCGAAGTGGACAGTATTGATGTTGTTAACATGCTGACTAGTGATGCTAAAGATGGGGAGATCAATTTGAATTTTTATATTTTTTCTTTTTTACGATTTTGAAATTTAAACGTTTTCCAATTTTTTTTTTTTTTATATTTTCTATATATATTTGAATTTTTAGTTTTTTAGAATAATTAAATACAAAGACACGTGTCGTTTTTTTGGCTTTGTTCACGTGTCACCTCATGTTTGGTTATGTCATTTAATTTTTAAAAACCAACTATGTCAACCATAAAGACCAGATTATATAACGAATGTCAACCTAATACGACCCAAAAATAAATTTAAGGACTAAATTGAGAAAAATTATCAAATTCAGTAATCAATCTATATATTAAACCAAAAAATTTATAAATCAATTTAAAATATATCAACTAATTCTTAATTCAGTTTATTGGACTCCAACTATTTCATGTAATGTTTGTTGGCTGATTGAGCAAAAAGCAGTAGTACACGTGAAGTTGTGTATATCCAATTTTGTCTTCTGCTGTCAAATTGCACCATAATTGAAGGAAAATAGAGGATCTTTTTCCTGGTCTACATTACATGAATATGATTAATATAAAGAATTAAAGGAAGTATTTCAAAAACAAAAATTAAAAGAAACAAGTTTTGGTGTTTATAATATGTAACTTTCAAGTTGCAAATCGTACAAGCAGGGGCTAAACTAGGGGTTCGCAGGCCCCCAACTCCTAAAATATAATTTTTTATTTAAAATTTTAAATTAATAAAAATAAAAATAAAATTATACTTTAACTCCTTAAAATATAAAATTTGATTTAATTTTTTAAAAATTACAAAGATGTAAATCATTAAAATAATTTTTTAATTTTGATCTCTTAAATTTTTTCTGATTTTTTTATTTAAACTCAATCACATCCTGATGCGTGACATTTCGAGACTTCGAGATTAAAATAGCTTGCATGTATAAATTAAGTCAAATCCAGCCTACACTTTCTGGCCAAAATGAATTAACCTTCATTGTTATTCCACCACTTCTCAAATTTTCGATTAATTATATTTGACCACCCTACGATTCTCTACTTAATTGAATGAACCGTCTCTAAACTTTATACCTAAAATATTTCCGAAGATTAAATTGCGAGTGTCACTTTTGTTTTACGAAGAAGATGATCTTCACCTTCAAAATAGACAATACTTGCATAAACAATGGCGTCGGTCTGTGAAAACCATTCTTGTAATTTATAATTTGATCTCTTTACTTCAAAATTAAATTTACAAGCATTAAAGACGCTTATTTTTTCAAAGAAATTATTTTTCTGCTAAGGACCTTGTGTAGCTTTAACAAGGTTCTAACAACGACCCAGTCACCAATAGATGGCTTTGATGTTTTGGGTTGAATGGCGAAGCTTTCTAACCCTAAACTCAATGTTTAAATCAGTTCATAAATCTTCGCTCTTTTAGTTATGGGCTAATCAGTCCTTATTGAAATGGGCTCCTAGTTTCGATTATAGTCTCGGGGAAGAAGATACGAAGAGCACCATAAATGTTTTTTTTTTCCTTTTTTCTTTTTGAAAATCAGAACTGAATTTGGGGAAATTTTGGACTTCAAATCGTATTTCAAGAGCTGCTGCAATTACCTGATCAAAGCAAGATGTTAGCTTGGTCGAAATCGATTGGCCGCTGTACAGTTTCCTTTATCTCCCTTTTGCTTACTCAGTTGGCTCTGTTTTTGGTTCCTCTCTTCTTCTCAGCTTCTCCGATCCTCATTCAACTCACACTCTCAGGTCTATTCTCTCTCTCTCTCTCTCTCTCTCTCTCTTTCTCAAATATATATGAAAGTATTCAAAATTCTTGATTATCTGAAGTTCAATAACACAAAAACTTTTTTTGCAGCTTTAGTTTTGGTTGTAGTTCTGGGATTTGGAGGGTGGTGTAAACGGCTTCTTGGATTCAATGCATCTGCTCCAGCTTTTGTTTTCTGCAGTATATTTTTTATTTGGGGTGTTTATATTGCTATTGTTCGACAAGGTACCTTTTTTGCCTTAAATCTTTTTGAATAGTTCGGCCTACTCCTTTTGGAGTTCCTTTGGAGCCGACCATACCTCAACGGGTTGGCATTGTCTCGAGTCAAGTTGGAGTTTTGTCTCCTGATATTGCAGAGATCCCAAGTGCTTGAAGAGGTTGCCTCAGACACGGTTCACGGAGCTAGAGTGTTTTCGCCGGGAGGTTGCCACCTACGACCACTTGTTGTGCGCGTCCGACCCGGCATGGCGCTAGCACTCTGGGAACCCGCGTCCCAATCAGCACTCGAGCCGAGGCCGGGAGACAAACCTTGGCTCAACCCGGGAAGAATACCGACCTGCTGAGGGGTCTGTTGGCTCTGGATGTACAAAACTTTGTAGACTTCTCCGGAAGGCAGCCTTCCCTTAACAGTTTCATATATCTTTCATGCCTTATTTGGTTCATCTAGTCAGTTGTTTTATGCTTTATTTGTTTTTGTTTCGCATTTAATATATCTAAAATTTGATATTTAACTTTTAAAGTTTGAACAACCCTAATTATAAATCTCAATTGGTTAGTATCTGTTTTCTTTATTTGAAAGTTTGGATAAAGTTTACCTCACTAATATATGGTGTTCTTTTGGTAGTTAATAATACTTTTGGATATTTTCCAGTAATTTGATTGTCAGAATGAGAATGGGAAATTAACTTCTTTTGATGCAAGAAAACTACTTTTGAGTAGTTTAGCAATTAGCTTGTTTTATAACAGCCTCTTATTTGCTTTATTTTTGCAGCGATTTCACCTGTTATGGACATCGTGTTCAATGTAGAGGTGATCATGCTCATCATTGGTCTTTGTAGGTTGTTTTTCTTTTCTCTTTCAGTCTTTTGCAACATCTATAATTTGGTTAGTCATGTTTATAGCTTGTTCTACTAACTTTGTTGGTCATTGTCAAAACATGCTAATGATATTGTTTCCAATGGCAGGATTATGCTAAAGGATCCTGGTTTTGTGGCTCGTGAGTCCTTTTCGTTGGACGAACTCAATGAAAATTCTGTTCTTGGTGTTCAAACTCACAATGAGGTTGTTTGGTTTCATTTTTTTGTTGTTCATGTGAAGCAAGTCTAGAAATAGAAATAAAAGTAGTAACATGCACTCTGCTGCAAAAAAGCTTGGAGTAACTGGTTAGGGGTCTCTAATTTCTTAAAAGTTTCAAAATGTATTCATACCAAGTGAAATCTGAAGTAAATCTTGTTTGAAATGCGCAATACCAGTGACTTATAAAATATGAAAGTTTCGCATCAAGTATGTTTGAAAGTTTGTTTCCTCTCAATTTTATTGATTTAATCATTTTTTTATCTTTCAGAGTTCTCTTTTTCAAATGCGAGCAAGATACTGTAAGAGCTGCCAGACATATGTACAGGGGTTTGACCACCACTGCCCTGCTTTTGGAAACTGTATTGGTATAGAAAATCAAATCATTAATGTTTTTCTTTTGATTTGTCAATGCCATCTTAATCTGCACTCTTTTGTAAATTATCATTTGATTGTATGATTGTTCTTAGCTAAATATTATCCTCCTTAGTGGTTGATGATGTTTTTATATCATCATGCAGGTCAGAAGAATTATGTCCTCTTTATGGTTCTTCTGGTTGGATTTATTACTGCTGAAATTTCTTACATTGTTTGCTCATCCCAGTGTAAGTTTAAGCTTGACGTTACCTGAACTATTTTATCCACTACCTTTAATTATGATTTACGGAACACTGTGATTCATTTGGATTCTTAACTTGTGCTGCAATGCTTTCTGATATATTGGAATTTCTTTTGTCTACTTTACTAAAGTCGTTTATTTTCCTAATTGTATATTTATATGCAGTTGCTTCAAAATTTCGAGTTTTGGAAGAAAATAGAGTGGAGGTAAGACACTGCTTTACTGGTTTATCTAATATATTTCCATCAGTTATCGTCACTCATGTATTGACGTTTTTCCCCTTTTTCCTGGATGTTTTCGGTATAGAGCGGTTCCATTTTAGTAATGGCTAGAAGCACATTGCTATTTTGTGTTCTTCAAGTGCTATGGCAGGTTTGTATTGTTTGACTTTGACAATTGTGCTTGTTTCCGGATCCTTTTGGTGTTTGCATTGGTATTTATTTCCCTGTTAAACATATATCATCTATACCTATCAATCTTGATTTGAACTCAAAAATCCAATCTGATTAATTGATTTCGAACTTGGCCCAACCCAATTTGACTATTGAAAGTCAACAAGCCGAACATGTCTAACTTGATCCCGAAAAATATGATCCGAACAAGAAATGAACTAAACTAAAAATGATCCAATTGTGAAATTGTCCAAACCCAAAATGAATTGAACCCGAGATGACTTGACTTGAAAATTTTAATAGTAATTACAAATGGCCCGAATTTGAAACAATCTGAACTTGAGTTTGATTGAATCCAAAATGACCTGAGCATGAAATTATTTGAACCCAAAATGACCTGACTTAAATTGACTCAATCCAAAACCATCCAAAATCCCAGTTCACCTAATTGAAAGCTCTATATTAAAAATCATAAAAAAAGGGCCTATGTTACATCAGATTTTTTTGTCCATGCAGGGACCGTTTTTGATATGGCATGTCTACTGCATATGTTTCAATATCAGAACCGAAGAGTGGGTAAGTTCCCTGCTAGATGAGGGATAAAATATAAAAAAATGGATATATTTTCAAGTACACACTATTAGATATAGTTTAATTAATCTCCATTATACATAATAAGAGAAAAAATGCGAAATGCTGCTGTTCTTTTAATTTTCTTCAGGTAAACTGGAAGAAGTATCCTGAGTTCCAACTTAATGCTTCCTCTTTATCAGGTGATACATTTTTTATAGAACAATTATTGTCTCTGGATATCCATATTTTGCAATGTTCTATTCCTTGTAATTTTTGTTCAATTCATTGTGTATCTAGGGGAGAATTATCAAGAGACAAGTTTTAAAAATCCGCACAATAAAGGAATCCTGCAAAATGTCAAGGAGTTCTTAACATTGAAATGATGGAAGTGTTACTGCCGGTCTTGCTCTTGGTGCCTTCCCAAGTTGTTCTGTATCTCCATGCTTAGCTGCAGTTTTCGTTGGGGACAGTCCTTGCTTCTCAAACATGGGTGCAAAGTTTCGATATTTGGTTTTGCAGGACATGCCTTTAGAAGGTCATCATTAGTGTGCGGCATATGGTGCGTTGCAGGTACGCGACTTGTATATTGTGGTTAGATATTATCTCTAATTTTGGCCATTGATTGAGGAAAAGTTGAACTGGCAATGCTAACAGCCAACCCAGAAAATATTTCCAAATTAAGGTAGCATAGAGAAAATTATTACAGTTAATTACCATGAGACAGAATAGTTATCAAAGAAGAAGAATCAAGGATTCTGTAATTAATAAGGCAGAAACTTAGATTACTATTGCACTTATGTCAATTTTTTGGGTTTCATGAGAGAGAAATGGGTGAAGGTGAGTTGCCTGCTATAGCTACGGTATTGCCGGTTATTGTCAATAGCCTTTTAAGATCAAGCCTGCAATAGCCTTGTTGGATATGGCTTGTTGTGGTTAGATATGGTGATAGGGTTCTCCCTTTTTGATAATTTCAAATGTTCATCAAATTTCATAGTAGGAAGTAACATGATTATTGCTGATCTGTTGCCCTAATCTTTTAACATACAATGGTCTACTTGCTTGGTTTTTCTTTCACCTCCCCTAAATTAGTAGCTCAACCTTTCGTCCATTAACAACTAAGATTAGCACCGCAATGTGTAATGACCGTAAATGAGTTGCGAATATGAATATATGGACCATTGAATATACATGCTTGGGGTACATCGATCCAACTAAAGGAATGAGCTTGGTCAATGTTCATGGCTGCCATTTTGATCACATAAAACAATCCAGAAACTGAAGCATTATCCTTGAGGTATCATGTTGGGGCTCACATAGATAGACTAATCTATTATCTGTGTATTTTGTAGACGTTGGATTTTGTCTCGCTCTAAATTAGAACATTTGCCTACAAGTTCAATCGTTTGTTGATTTTAAACTCTGGATTATTGTTGATTTAGACTAGAATATCCGACTTTATGAAATTGAATTTTGGACTTTTGAATCTTGATTGGAATTTGGGCTAATTTGCTAAAAAAAATTAAATTAGGTTGGTGGATTTGTGACGATTTAAGTTTTTAGGCGGACTTTTGTACCCTTTTCTCAACCCGGTTTCGTTGCTTGCACATGAATCCATGGGTTGTGATCATCAGAATATTCTTTTAACTACGCCATGGGGCGTACCGATGTTTCAACACACCCGTTACAACCTCAAGAATTCGATTCAAGGGATACACTTTTTTATATTTGCATGGAGGGTTACTCATGAAGGCTTAGCATTTTTACTTGCACTTAATTGGATGAAGATTGGGTATAGAGCTAAATTTATAGAACTTTTATTAAACCAATAAAATGGAAAAAAAAAAAAACCTTCTTTTTTAATCCTTTTTAAAAAAAAAAAAAATGCTGAAATAAAAGAAAACGAAAAAAATAATTTATGAATACATAAGAAACGAAAGTAATTAAAAGAAAATAAAATTTTTATTTATATTTAAAAATAAAGGGATCATAAACAAATATCGATTGAATAAATAATTCAAAATTTTTTTTACATGTATTTAACGTATGTTTTAACTCAAATAAATAGGTCCCTACAGTGGGTATCGTGAAAAATCTTTAGCCTAGACACTGCAAATGTGTTGAGTTTGAAGCTTTTTCAATTATTTAATTTTAAGAGTCAATTTTGTGTTTTTGAAAATGAGTTGAGATTTAAGATTTCTGTCAAGGTTATTTCAGCCTTCTCAGTTATTTAATCTTACAAGTAACCTAAAATGCCACGAACTCGAGATGACCTGACTTGAAAAACGTGAATCCAGAATTACCAAAACCCGAACTTGAAATTCAAACCATGTAAATAATTAGTCTATATTTACATCAGATTTTTGTGCCACGCAGGGGCTGCTGTTTTTGATATGTCGTGTCTATTGCATATGTTTCAACATCACAGAGGAATCCCGCACAGTGTCAAAGATTCGTAACTTTGAAATGATGGCCTGTCTTGCTCCTGGTGCATTCCCTAGTTGTTTTGTCTCGTGCTTAGCTGCAGTTTTCGTTCGGGAGAGTCCTAAAGTTTCGATTTTCAGTTTTGCAGGACGTGCCTTTAGAAGGTTATGATTATAGAATGCGATATATCTGGTGCAGTGCAGGTATGCGACCCGTATATTGCGGTTAGATATTGTCTCTAATCTTGGCCATTGATAGGGAAAAAGTTGAACTGGCGATGCTATAGTTAATTATCATGAGACACTATAGTCATTATAGAGGAAACAAGGATTTTATAGTTAGTAGGATGGAAACCTGGATTGCTATTGCCCGCTTGAGTAATTTTTTTCCTTTTTCGTGAGAGTGACATGGATGAATACAAGTTGCCTGCTGTAGCTAGGCTATTACCAGTTACCGTCAATAGCCATGATACCTTTTAAGGTCGAATCTGGCAAAGATATGGTTATAGGGTTCATTGGTTAATTGAGTATTCATGGTCCATTTTCTCACTCTTTTAACACACGACTGGTCTGCATTCTCGGTTTGTTCCAACACCCTCCTCTAACTTAGTCAGCTCTTCCTTTCCTCCATTAACAGCTAAGATTAGCATCTCAATATCTAATGACCGTAAATGAGTCACGTACATGGGGTATGCTTGGTCAATGTTCATGGCTGCCATTTTGTTCACATAAAACAATACAGAAACTGAAGCATTCTCCTTGAGGTACCATGTTGGGGCTCACATAGATTGACCAATCTATTATCTGTACGGTTTGTATTCACAGAACTCTTCATTGAAACAAAGATTTGTTCAATGAGAACTTGTCTTGATGTTATTAGCAGAATTTCTTAGACAAAATTTTCCCTTTTTCCTGCCCAAAATTTCCATATTGACTATGAAAAGAAGCACCAATGGTGGCTGCTAATATCTAGTTGAGCTTTAAGCGTCATCTTTGTGTAATTTTGTGTATATAGAGAAGTTGAAATTAACGTGCATTTGGCACCTTCCCCAAGACAACAAAAAACAGTGCTTTTCCATGCCAACAACCTCTTCATCTTAGAGGCATGAAAAAACAATTATTTTGGTTGCTGTCTCTTCAAAGTAAAGCTGTTTGGGTGGCCAAAAAGATGCCAACAACAGCCTTCTATGTTGGAAAACTTAGCAGAAAAATACGCCGAAAGTCAAAACCAAACATTAATGTTTACACCTATCGAGTGAGTAGGTAACCATGATTGGGTTAATTCAGATCATTATGGTTTGGGTCGATCTTTATTTTGGATTGCTGCTGGTCACCAAGGTTTTGGCCAGTTCCAGATTGTTTCGGGTTTGAGTAATTCCAAGTTAAGATCATTTGTATTTTTCGGATTGGGTTCGTATTGTTTTAAGTTTGGATCATTTTGAGTTCAAATATTAATTTTTTATGATCAAATCGAGTGGAATTGGGTTTTTGTATTCAAGTCATACAGGGGTAAAACAAATGAAAAATTAGTAAAAATATGATGACCAAAGATGCTTAATCGTGTACAAAACAAACTTCTTATTCTTATGATTCAGCAGACAACACAACAAAATCCTCTGTACCCTTCAAGCTTGGAATCCGATTGATGGCTACTTCTAAGATCCCCGTTGGTACTAGAACAGAAGGTCAAATTTTGATTTTTGTCTTTGTATTATGTTCAAACTTTAAATTTAATCCCTATATTTTAATTTGGCATAGTTCAATCCTATCAGCATTGGTCAGTCCAAATAACTAACAAATTTTGTTAAAAATGTTGACTCGAATTTTTCTTAAAAACAACCTTTTCAACTCAATGACGCAGACATATATTATATTTTTTGGTTTATTTGAAGAAAACTTTGTTTTAGTATTACTAACTAACATTATAGGGATTAAATTTTCTAATTCAAACATAATTGAGAGACCAAAATCATAATTTGACCGGAACAGAAATGCCGGCCCGAAGCAGTTCCGTGCAAACCATATCTGCTTCAAGACCTCAAGCATGGTTTCCAATTAAAAGCTTCAACTTGACACCCTAATCATCTTTCTCATTGATTAAATATATAGAAATTAAAGGTTTGGTGTATTCTCAACCAATCAAAATCAAAAGCGTTCACCACTGACATACAGGAACGTGGAATCTTAGCCCAAAGATCCCCACCAATATCTGCAACTTGTTCCGTAAGCGTACAAGTCGCACCAACAAATCAACACACCTGTTTCTCTCAGTGCAAACCTCTTCTGTAGCTGATAGTTATATTGAGGTTTGATTAAATTTAAACACGAGCAAGGTCGGACTCGATAATAGGGGTAAGCTTTTCTAATGTAGTTTTAGTCATTTACAAGACTCGAATATAAAAACTTACTTAAAAAGGATCGAGCTCCTTACAATTAGATTATCGGACAATGTTCAAAAGTTTTTTCTTTAATCAATGTGATCACATGTATAACTATTAAATTCATTAAGTTCCACTATTTCTAAAATTTGATGCGGTAAATATAAGATCACATGTGCAATGTCATGTCATCTTGTTATTTTCACGTGTTGCTCACAAAAAAGTCAATTATAGATTTAACAACCGTCGTTTACGTCAAGATTTAAATCTCATAGTTCGAAAAATGTAGGGCTAAGAATGATCTAATTGAGGAACATAGACTAAATCTACAATTCTAGATAGAGTATAAGACTAGTAGTAGAATTTAACCAAATTTTACTGCCATTGAAATTTTAAAACTTGAAAAATATAAAAATTAAAATTAACCATATTAGAGTCTAAGAACTAATGCAGAGTGCATAAATTAATAACAGGATTTGACCTGCTCGAACTTATCAAACCACTTAATTGAAAACTACCAATTAAACCATTAACAATTGAGGTGGAATCTAGCCTAAAGACCCCAACAATCTTTGCAACTTGCACAACCACAGTTGCTTGAAGCAGCCATTCATTTAAATGCGGTCGTAGTAGAGACGCAGGGAGCCGTGATCTCTTTAAAATGGTGAATTTTTAATTTAAGTTTTTTTATAATTTATAAAATTTTAGATTAATAATAATAAAATTACACTTTCATTTCAAAATGATAAAAAAATGATTTAAAACCCTTTCAAAACTATGAAAACAAAGATTGTTAAAATAACGAATTGCATTTTTACTATCGTAAAAATATATAATCTAATTTCGACCAAAAAAGTTTTCAGACCCCACTACTGTTTTAAGGTGGAAACAGTCCATTGAAAATGGGAGTGAATGCAATTTTAAGAAATTGTTTCAACTTCATTCAATGAGCAATAATGTTTGTGTTGCTTTCATTGCATAATGTTGAAGAAAAATAAAACAAGATATTTATGAAACCTGGACAGATAAAATTTGTAACCTTCCATTAAAATAAATGGTTTGAGTTATCAAATGTATTTGGGGTTAATTGCATTAGACCTCGGCAAGTTATAGTCTAAAATTTTAAATTGGTTAAAATATGTTATTAGTCCAAGTATTCTTCACAAATTTGGAATTTAGCCCTTCTAATTTCTAGGAATTTAGTCGTTCTACTTTTTAAATATCAAAATTCAGGTTTATTACAACATTGGTTTTTTTAGTTACATGGCCATCAAGTGAGTTTTTTTTTTTTTTTTATTTCAAAATGTCACACCAACTAATTTAACAAATAAAAAATAACAGTATTAGCATTTGGACTTGAATTTTGAAATATAAAAAGTCAAAGAACTAAATTTCTGGATATAAAAGTAAATGGGCTAGATTTTAAACTTACGAAGAGTACAGGTACTTCTGGCATATTTTAACCTTTTAAATTGATCCTAAATTTTAAAACATTCTAATTAAATTCTTAAAGCGGAGCGAAGCTAGAATTATCTTTTGGGGACGGATTTGAATTATAAATTTTTAGGGAGTTAAAATGTAATTTTTATCACTGTACTAACATAAAATTTTACATTTTCTTGAGAGATTAAACTATAAACTTTCTTTTTTTATAGGGGACAAAATTAAATTTTAAATTCAAAGGAGTCAAATTACAATTTTACCATTACATTAATTTAAATTTTTATAATTTTTAGATGAACCAAAGGAACAATTTTCTATTTTGAGAGTCCAAGTCCCTTGCCAGCCTCTTTAGTGCCATCCATATCTGAAAGTATCAATCTGATATTAATCAGGTCTTTTTGCCAACTCATTAGATTGAGTGTTAAATTGTAAAGATATATATATATATATCACATGAATAAATTGAGAGAGAAATAATCTTTTTTTTTTTTTTTGTGAATTATACGGGAAGGGCAAAACTCTAATATCAACCCGATTAGCACAATTCGAATCCAAGCCACACCTGAGACGGTGAACACCCTAACTATCAGGCCAACACATGAGATTAAAAATAACCCTTTTTAATTACATTATCTTATTCTTTTAATACATTAAATTCAAACTATACATACAATATCTACAAATATGAATGCTTCACCTTTGATCTGTACCGGCATTTAAAGCTTAAAATGATGAGTGGGCTAATAGGAAGTACCTAATTTATTCTGATATGTTGAGAATTCATTGAAGCTTAAGGACCAATTTAGAATCTACAAGATATCTTAGGGACGTTTGGGCGAAATTAACCCATATAAATAAATCCTATCATATGTTTATCAAATTTTGTGCATCAATGCGTCACACCTTCCTACTCTCTCTAGAATTTCACCTTTTTAAAGTAAAAATGTCTTAAATACTTTTTTATATTTTGAATAGGTCAGAAATTCAACTGTTGAATATGAAAAATGGGCAATTTACTACAGGACACCAAACTTACATCATCAGTTTAAAATTAATTAAATAAAGAAACAAATTGATAGCTGCCATTGCCAGTTTGATTTATGGAATTTATTTTAACTACTAAAGGGTTAATTTATAATTTTAAAAGTTTTGAAAATGTTAAATTAAAATTTTATCATTTTGGAACAATGTCTTTATTTAACTCTTAACACCGGATATATATTTATTCTATTGTTTAAGTTTGTAATTAAATTTGTGATGCAAATCAATTCGACACCAATTTAGGTAGTGAAAATATTCAAAATAAAATTTAAACAATTAGTAAATATTATTATAGGGTGTTTTTGTTTTTTGATCCATTTATATAAAATTTATAATCATCCGTTAAATAGTAATTGAATATCATTAAGATCATTTACTAAAACACTTAGTGTGCTATTGTTTTCGTATGACCTTTTAATTCAATCAGAGCTCTTTTTTCTTTTCGAATTGCTCCCGCTTTTATTTCAATGCCTTGGAAAAATTTTCTGGTGAATTTTATTTTTCGAGAGTTAAATTTGACTTAAGTGGATTTGATTTGTCAAAGTAAAATTCTAACCCGTGATTGGAAAATGTCAACCCTTTTGTAGATCATGCCTCCTGTGAGAATTGCTATTGTCATAAAACACTTTTAGGTAATTGGTGAGGGAAACTTGAAGATAGAGTTAAATGGGTAGAAAAGTACAAATTCCTAATTACAAACCTTTTTTCAACTTTTGTTCACTTAAGCTTTAATAAAGGGTGGAAATTGATAGTATTTGTTAATGTGTAGGCTTCAATGACTAATATCTTTGAGCAAATATTACTCTTTTCTTTTATTTTCTTTCCTTTCCTTTGTAAAAGGATTGGGTTTAGAATCAAAATCACCATTATATATATATATAAGGAAAGTGATTGACATTTCACTAGCCATGATCTGCCATATAATTTCTGTCATGGTTTTAGGTTTACTTTGGGGCTACCTTTTGTGTTTGTTTTCAGCATCATCTTTTAAATTGGTAAAAATTTTGGTTTTGATTACTCAATTACACTTTAATTTGATATAATTTAAATCTTCTATATTAGATATGTTTAAAGGTCAGGTTATTCATCCAAAATTTAGAAAGATTCAGATAAAAACATCTAAAAATTGGGCTTGGACAAAAAATACACATATTTAAATTTGGGTTAGACTTGAACTCTAATATTCAAAGCTCGAGTTAAATCTCACCCGAGCAATTTTCAACTTTATAATATATATATATATTTCTTTTCTATATTATATGATTTATATCGTATGAAAATTAAAATATACTACATTATAATGTAATTATTGAAAATTATGTTTAAAAATTTAATAAAAAATAATCATTAAAAAAATTAATAAAAATATATCATAAAAGGTATATAATTTCTAAATAATTTTATTTTTTAAAAATAATATGTGTGGACTTAAATGGATCTGTGTTGACAAATTATAAATACAACCAAGTTTGACTAAAATATAGATATAATTTTTTTTTCTTAAAACAAACCCTTCCATTTTTGTGCATTTTAATCAAAATAGTTCACGACATTAAATATATGGATTAAATCTCAAATTTGAATATAATAGAGAGTTCAAAAACCATAATTTGACCGATTTAAATGCATAAAAATTATATATAAATATGCTACTGAAAAACCAATGTTTTGGGGTCGAGCGGTAACAAACTTGTTGCCCATTAAATAAAATTTAAAACTCATATTTTCACTCAATTTCAAGTGTTTGAAAAGTAATTTAGTAAATTGATTTGGGTGTAATTGTTTGTAATTACATAATGATGAAATGTTTTCGTAATCATTGTAATTGGTGGATCCCACCGAATCGGGTGTAATTGAAGCATTCAAATTATATTTTTTAATTTTTAGGGGATAGTGAGAATTGAAATAATTATACAGGTACACAAATCTAATTTATACTGTGGTTGAGACATTTGTAATAGCATGTTACATATTTCAACTTCAATCTAATTAAGATGATTCATACTTCGAATAGTACGTGGAAGAAGAAGATATTAATAATGTTAATGATGCATTTTTAAATTTAGATTACGATGAATTCAATCAATGATCAACAGTTATGATAAAAAAACATATAAATTACATAACAATATAATTACAATTTATACTGCTAGACATGATATACGATATAATTTTACTGTATTAGTTAAATATACCTTGGAAATTATATTTATTTATAATTATAAAAAAAAATATAATTACATTTCCGTTCAATTACTCTATGTTTTGAGAATGGAAAGGGTGAATGATGGATGAATGGTTTGATGAATTTAATATTTCGTTTCCTCCATGTGCCTTTGTTGCCCAATCTCAGTATAATGGCTAAACTCATATCCAATGCAATAATTAATTTATTAGCAATAAAATGCTTCATAATTGATTGCACCGACATTTTGTTTCCTTTTTTATAATCTCTGTTTGTTTAGTTATATTAATTAATACATGCATACTTCCCCCCTAACCCAATCCTACTTTCCGGGAAAGTTTAAGTAGAAACACAATCATTTATTTCCTTTTATTTTTATCAAATTAGGAACGTTGTATACGTTTCAAGAGAGATGAATTGAGTGATCGATTGCATAATTAAAATGATTTTTGATAAGGTATTTGCAGTACAGTACGAATATTTGAAGACATACTTGAGAAATGAGAAGCAGGATTATGTGCAGATAGAATTAATGATATGATCCATGATAAGTAAACAAACAAAGGAACCACTTCCTTGTGAAATGATGACCATGTTTAGGACTTAATTGGAGTAAATACCGTAAATTTAGGGTCAGAAGTAAATTAGTTTATTTTAAAATAAATTGTGTAAATTAATTATTGAAAAATGAATGAAGTAGAACAATCCAAGGCGACTTTAGTTATCTTTGTTAATAAACTATAATGAGGTAATCATCAATTCGAGTGCTCACAAGTTAAAAAGGAAACACTTTACTCCTTGTGCTATTTAAAATTAAGTAAAAAATAAATTCTGTGTGTTGATCTGGTGATCTAGGTGTTCATCGTTTCAGATGTGATATAGAATCGAATCACGCTAATCGCATTGCTAGTAAGACTTTATCTTCCTCTTATAATTCACATAAAAAAAATAAACAAAGAATAATTAGAGTGAGCAAAAACGAAACTAAACTTAAAAGAACTCAAATTTAAAATTTTTAATATTAAAATTAGGCGGCGTCTATTTAAAGACCTCATTAAGTATGATGCCATGGGATCCTTTTACATCAACAATTGAAATAAAAAAGGAAAAAAAAAACACAAATTCATCATCGATCACGCCATGTAAGTTTTCATTGAAAAATGCGAGTTTATCTTTAAATTAATTCAATCGGTTTCAACACTAAAAAAAAAAAAAAAAAAAAAATATTTTCAAATAAAAATAACGTAATCGATAACCGATTTAATAAGTTTCAAGTTACCGACACAATCTTTAAATTTTTGACATAACTTGATCAAACAGCTACAATTCCTTCGTTTCTATTATTTAATCACAACCATTTACTTAAAACGAGATCCCAGTGCAATAAAATTCCGCCGGGAATCGAACTTTCTTTTCTGTTGCCTCAATTATTACCTGCTTTTCCACTTGCTCTCACCTTGTAATTTGCAACCCTATTTGTCTTTTTTTTTTCTTTCTGATCCTTTTTTTTGTCGTGAAGACGTGTGCAGATGATGCCTATGCATCATGTTCCAATTTCCCATGCATGCAGGCATCTCTAAACCCACACACAAACTTTTTTCAAAAACTAGGAATATTGCTTCTCATTCCTACATCAACACCCCTTTTTCTTATGTAAATCTGTTCATTACCGTCAAATTTTTACTTGAAACAATTGTTTTTTCTTTTTACAAATATATGCAGGTGGGAAGTTAAAAAAATTGTTTTGGAGCTAGACATGAAGTATTAAATTTTTAGGAATATAAATTAAAACTAAGATTTAGAAATATAAATTATACCATTAACATTGTTGAGTATTTTTTCGTTGTGTCTCATTGAAGGGGACAATCGAATATTTATATAGACATTTTTGATGGGTTTCATGCATGCTGAACACATATACTGTTCTGATTTGATTGCTGTGCTTCGTAACCCCCCACACGAACTCCTTGATATATGTAAATTGAGACTATGAACCATTCTTGTGAACTTTTCTGACGAACTCCCGCTACGTGATCTACACGTGCCCTATTAGTAAAACCTAACCGAATTGTAGATAGACGATTCAGACTATACCTAAATTTCGAGTCGATCATAAATACATAACAAACATAATATTCAGAAATTCTCATTTATAATTTATTACTTAATAATAACTGAATAATTTTGAATTCCTTTCACCATGATATTTTGAGTTATCATATTTATTTATTTTGGACGAAATTTTTTTACTATATAGTGTCATTGAATTTGTTTTTTCGATATACCTACCAAATCCACTAGGCTATTTTTAAATATTAATGGAAATTAAATAATAAAAAAGTAAAAGCAATCAAAATCTGAATTCTGAATGTATCAAGAAAATCTGAATTCCGTATGATATTACAATCGTGACATTACAGTATTAAAATGCACAATTAATTAACAACTATGATTGAGATTCTAATACTTTCTTTAAGCTTTGACATCACCCCCAAGGTTCCAAATGTTGGTCAAATTTTAAAATTTGTTTAGGATAAATCGATTTTGTTAGGATAAATTCGTAAAGTGTTTTCCATCAAGAGTTGGACCTTTCAATTGATTGGTATTATTTTTAGTGGGGGGTTTTGTTTCTCGACTTTGTTGAGAGTTGAATACCTAAAGAGGCAATGAGTTGAAAGATTAAGGGCCCCTAATCGAGTGTCTTATAAGACAAACCATACGTGTTGTGGATGATTAGACTCTAACTCATCCCCTATAGCATACATCGTAAGTGGAGTGGTAGCATTGTGGCCTAATAATGCCCTGTATGCTATAGGCATATGTTTAAACTGCACCAAACACAAATATGATATATATTTTTTTTAATGGGTGATCGTTTTCATAAGTTTTTGACGAAGCACTTTCACTCTATGAATCTATTGTCTTTTCGGACACTCGGGTTTTTAATAGAGTTGAGAGATAAAACTTTCATCGAGGACAATATCAATCCATTGAAAGGTTCATCAATTTCGCGAGAGTGAAAATTCTATTCAAATTTACTAAATTAAATTATGTTTTAATTGTTTGGATATATATTGTTGCTAAAATTGTATTAGCAAAAGCTACCTTAAAAAAAAATCACAATTGTCTCTCACAAAACCCACATCGATTATCACATTTTTCATATGAAATGTTGAAAAAAGGGGTTCCAATTAGAAAAATATTGATCAAAACAGGAAAAAGAATAAATAAATTCTTCATTGGAATGTTTGTTTAGACTCCTTTTTCACTTTATTTTTGGGCGGAAAACAATGCTTAAATTATGCAAAATGGACATCATTGTCCTTTTACCTTTTAAAGAAATTTGAGTTCACACAAAATTATACAACAATTATCTTTTTAGAAGGTTGTTTGGAGGTATAAGTACTAACTAAAAGATTTAAAATTTCAACTTGAATATTTTATTACCTTGATTAAGTTCCATAAGTTGGATAAATTATTTTAAGCTTTTAAAATTTAGGATTATTTTTGGGTTTGAATAATTTTCAATTCAAGATTATTTTGAATTTAAATCGTTTTTTATTCGGGTTGTTTCAGGTAAGCTTAAATTATGTTGAGTTCTAATAATTCGAGTTTGTCAATCGAAATTTTCAAGTTGAGTGATTTTATATTTAAGATTGAATTATTTCAAGTTTGGATTATTTTTGGTTCGGAATCAATTTTGAGTTCAATTTGTTGAGTTTTTATGGTAACAAATATAGCAAAAACTTTTAAAATGAGAGTCATGATAATCAAAATGATCTTAACGATTAAATCAAAATAAATAATTCTAAACTTTAAATTTCGTGTTTATCTTACCTTAATAAAATAAAATCAACAACATCCAATCCTTCTTGTTTCTTTTCACTGTGTAATTAAAGTGTCACGGTGAAAAAATGTTGGATAATTTTTACTTTTATATTTATTTTTATTTTTTGAAAAAATTGGAATGAAAAGCAAGATATTAAGGTTATTCAGATTAATCAATTTTCCTTAAAAATAAAGATGGATCATTTTGTGTAATATATATTCGTTTTTCTATTCAATCAAGGAAAACAAACACCTAATAGTCAAATCGTTTTAATAACTTTAATATATTACTTTCCATTCTAATTTTTTAAAAAAAATTAAATATGAAAATAAAAATTATTTAATTTTTTTTCAGTAAATAAAACTTCAATTACAAAATTATTAATTTAAATTAGATAAAATCAAAATTTAAAATTCCAATCGATTTGCGATAAAACAGTTTGATTTTTTGAATAAAATAAATTAGTCAAATAGGGAGGAAAAGGAGGAAAAGAAAAGTAAAAGCAAAACTAAGATGATTTCCGTGAATAAAACGACGTCGGCTCTGACTCAAAACTACCAAACTCCAATTAACAAGCCGTAATTTCATTGGCTGAACAATTTTACTGTTTTTTGTTTTTTATTTTAACCAAATTAGCATATTTAATTTTACACTTGCCGATCGTACGGATAATTTTCAATGAACGAAGTTATCAACGGCTAAGATCTTCCCTTTTGGATCTTATTTACTTAGCAATATGATTTGCCCCTCGAAAAACAAATATCTGACAATTGCCCGAAACTTTGTTCCTGTAACTGACACGGGCAGCACCACATCTCTCCGGGCAGCTACAAACTCCGACACATTAAAATGGTTCAATTCTTTTTTTTGGTCCTTCTACCATACTTAAAGTTTGAATTTAGTTCTTATGCTTTATCTTCATATAGTTTGAGCTTTTACTTTTATTTTAATTTCTCCTTTATTAGTTTGGTTACTCTTAACTCGCATGATTAGTTAGAATGGGACTTTTTAAAAAATAGATTATTATTTTAACTAGCATAAGATATTAAATATTTGGACTAAATAATTATATTATAAAAATAGATAGATAAAATTATGAAAAATTAAATTATATGGATTAAATTTTGAATTTGGTCATAGTACGAGGATTAAAATCAAATTTGACCCTTAAAAATGAAATCTAAATATTAAATTAGAAAGGTTAAAAATAATGATCCAAGCCCTCTTCTCTTCATGCATTTGAAATTTAGTCCATCTACTTTTTATTTGAAATGTGAAAGTCTAATTGTTTACCCTGTTAATTTTTTTTATTAAATCCAAGTTCACTATAACATCATTTTTAATTACATAGTTATCATGAGAGTAATTTTTTATTATTTCAAAACGTTACTACAGAATTTAATCGAAGAATTTAGTCGAAGCTAACAATTGGACTTTTAACTTTGGAATATGAAAAGTAAAAGGGCTAAATTCCTCAAAATAAAAATATAAAGACTAAATTCCAAATATGAAAATAGTACAGGGACATGGGGCAGATTTTAACCATTAAAAATTAATTATTATTTTTGTTTTATTTTCTTTCACTCGCTTTTGAAGAGCAAGTACTTAAATGTGAACTTCCGCTGAAATTAAGAGAGGCCAAGCCATCACACACCACCAACTGCCACCACCGGAGGGTCTCGCCGACGACCGGTGGTGAAAGGTAGAAGCAAGTCTAGAAAGCCTTTTGTTTCTCTTGAAAAAGATGGGTCAGGGGCTGAGTTGTGGGGCGAGTCAAGAGAATGGATTGTTCAGTGCAGTTAAAGTTGGAGACTTTGAAACCGTGGAAGCTTTGTTAAAGAGAGAACCCAGTCTTTTACATCATACAACTGTTTATGATCGCCATTCTGCTCTTCATATAGCTGCTGCTAATGGCCAGATCGAGGTGGGTACTGCCTACTACTCCCTTCGGAGGTTTCTCAAGTTTTCTTCTTATTTGGTTTCAATCCACTGATGTGAAAATGTGTTTTTTTTTTATTGGTTCATAGATTTTGGCTATGCTTTTGGATAAATCCATGAACCCAGATGCGGTGAATCGTAACAAGCAGGTAATTTTCATTTTTTGGAAGTTTTTTAAAGTTCTTTTTGGTTATATATATTACCTGTACTTAGTTTCTTTTTTTTTGTTTCTTTTTCAATGGCTTCAGACTCCACTTATGTTGGCTGCAATGCATGGGAAGATCTCCTGTGTGAAGAAGCTCATTGAAGCGGGGGCCAATGTGAGCCGTTTTTCTTTGCCTTTTAAATTCCTGGGTTTTCTCACTTTTTCTTAAAAGCTACAATTTAACCCATTTTTGTGTGATTTGAATGATCTGATTTATGCTTTTTCTTTTTGCAGATCTTAATGTTTGATTCCCTCCACGGAAGAACTTGCTTGCATTATGCAGCCTATTATGGCCACTTTGACTGCCTTCAAGCCATCCTCTCTGCTGCTCAATCTAGCCCTATTGCTGTTTCATGGTGGGTGGGGGATCATTCGAGATTGCTTGATTTGCTTTGCTCATAATCTATTTTTGATTGATTTCAGTTTTTTAATTGATCTCATATATGTATTGGATATGATGATGTCAGGGGATATGCACGGTTTGTGAATATAAGAGATGCTAGGGGAGCCACTCCTTTGCACTTAGCAGCTCGTCAAAGACGTCCCGAATGCGTTCATATCCTGTTGGACAATGGTGCTCTTGTTTGTGCCTCAACCGGTGGATACGGGTAATAATTCCTGTTTGAAGTTGTCTATAATAATTCATTTTTTTTTTGTATTAGTCTTCTGCAAATGAATATAATGATTGAAATCTTGTTGTTCTTTTCAGTTGTCCAGGAAGCACCCCTCTTCATTTGGCTGCTAGAGGTGGATCTCTCGATTGTATACGTAAGTTGTTGGCATGGGGTGCGGATCGTCTTCAAAGAGATGCAACAGGGTATGGTTTAATTTCACTATTTATTTATATGGACTTCCAAATTATTATCTTATTACAGATCTTTTGTTCTTCGTGTGTTTTTTAATTGTTTCGAGAGATTCCTGAGTGAGTTTCATTATATTCCAGTCAATCTATTTGTCCTACATGGTTTGATGTAAACTGGTGGGAATCTATTCCCTAGTCTTGATGCCCATTTCTCTCTTCTTTTCTTGCCATAAGTGATATGTATACATATAGGTGTACGTATTTATATAAATGTATTCATTTCATTTGGATTATGATTTATTTGTGTTAACACTTGCTATGGTTATGTTTGTGTCTTTACAGGAGAATACCGTATATAGTTGCTCTTAAGTACAAACATGGAGCATGTGCCGCTCTGTTAAATCCGGCATCTGCCGAACCTCTTGTCTGGCCAGCACCTTTAAAGTTCATTAGTGAGCTCAACGACGAGGCAAAGTCACTATTAGAACAGGCCTTAATGGATGCAAACAGGGAAAGGGAGAAGAACATCTTGAAAGGAACAGCTTACTCACTTCTATCACCGTCACCCTCCCACTCCGATTCTGGGTTAGACGACAGTATTTCCGAGGTAAAAGAAAAATCCGAACCAAAGCCATGCGTTTGCCCTTGACCCTAGGTTTCAATTGTGGTCCATGACGAAATTATTAAGTTTCATGATCTAGCAATTTACAGCATAAATTTTTATACTTTTAACATACTATAAAACCTATATGTAGGTCACCATAATCCCCATTTTTGCATTGACCCTACTACTTAGAACCTGGCTGATAGGTTTCAGTTATGTTAATAAGTTATGGACCACGTTGGCAATAATGGAAGGGAATTATTTCGATGTAGGTTAGTGATGCCGAACTATGCTGCATATGCTTCGAGCAGATCTGCACGATCGAAGTCCAAGACTGCGGTCACCGGATGTGCGCACAATGCACATTGGCCCTTTGCTGCCATAACAAGCCGAACCCCACAACCGCAAGTGTAACACCCCCGGTGTGCCCCTTTTGCCGCAGCACCATCGTCCGATTGGCAGTAGCCAAGATAAAAGATTGCGACGACGATATCGGGGATGACGGTAGTTCCCCGAAGGTGAGAAAACTGAGGAAGTCGAGGAATTTCAGCGAGGGGAGCAGCAGTTTCAAGAGCTTATCTGCAGTTGGATCATTTAACAAGATGGGGAGGATTGCAGCAGAAAATGAATGGATTGATAAGCCTTGAAAATGAATGGATTGCAGCGGAAGATGGGCAGTTTTGGCAGCTCAGTTTGAAACATTCAAGTTGTTGAATGTAGGATATAATTAAATCCCTTTTCCCGGAGGAAAAATGCAATGAAGAAATTATGGGTGAAGAGTGGACCCATATGGTATATAAGATTGAAAAGTTGGGTCCATTTGGTAATTGTAGATTTTTTAAGGTGAAAATAAGCAAAAGAAATTGCAGGTTTGGGGTTGGTGAGTGGGGTCAATATTGTTGTAATATTTGTTTTACTTGAGATTGAAGTTGTAGCATTGGGTCTTTAGATTGATATTTGAAAAGGAAAATTCATTTTTCTTTTTAAGCATTTCTTCAATGGCTGCTTCATGAAAATTTGTTGAAGCATCCCCACCTTTGAAAGAGTCATTGATTTGGGTCGAATCAAGACTCTTTGACCCTACCTGAGCCCCGCCTACATATATTTCAAGGTAATGGCAGTGAAGACTTCAATATAATATCTTTTTCACTTCAACTAATATCATTTGACTGAGAAGTAATCATATATTGTTTGATTTTTCCTATTTATCAACAATGCATGAACCAGAATTTAAGAAGAAAGTTTGTGGATATCATGTCATCATGTTCCCATTTCTTTGTTTTCTCTAAAGAAGAGATGTAAACAACACTATACACAACAGTGATACGCAGTACATGTTAGAACGAGTCCCATACTGATGATATCTGCAATACTAGAAACTTCATAAACTAAGTAGAAATACATCATCATCTTCATCGATTGAGAATAATTACATTTGTAATTTTTTTTTTGGAGTGTTTGTTTTGCCAAAATCTTAGACTACATTTCGTAATAAGTAATAAGATTACAGGTGGAATGTGAAATTACTTTGTTTTGTTCATTTGACTGGAATGTAAGATTGACGTGTTTGATTGACAACATGTAAGATTACCTAGAAGTACATTTTACTCAATTATCATTGTTATAGAATTTGTTTTTTTAGGTCTCAATTTCCATAAAATTATGATAACGTATTACAATTTTTTACTTTTTATTGTAATTGATATATTAATAAGTAAATATATGATGTTGTAATAAATTTATAAATCATAATTATAATAATTCATGAGAAGTGATTGCAACATCAACCATAACTATAATTATAATCATAATTAATATATTAATAAATATTAAATAAAATATAAAAATTATAATTGTAATGTATGCCATCTGCTGGTTCACTGTAAAGATTTTTTTTTTTTTTTTTTTTTTTAATTAGCCTTCAACTTTATTCAAGGAAAAAAACTTAATTAATTAAAATAATAAAAACAAAAGATAAATTAGTCCAAAATTTAAGATTATGCTCGTAATATAAAGTAATCTAAAGAATGGATTGTAATGAGATTACATCCTATATTATGATATCTTAACACTATTCCATAACATAAGATTACGGGATGATCGAAATGTTAACGATCCAAAGACCGTAATCTCATCATTAAAAATCCTCAGTGTTAATATGACTCAATTTTCTTTTAGTTTCATCATTAAAAATCTAGTTTTTAGGTGTTTTTTACATTTCCTTTGCTGCCATTTTCATTGCTTTTATGCTTTTCCTGTCTTTATTGAGTTGACCATTTATGCATATTTTGTGTAATTATTGTGTTACTGTTTGCTTAAGTATAATTGTGGGTAACTAAATCTGAAGTGGGAGGATGATGGAAATGTTATCCAATTAATTTTTGGGTCAGGAATTAAATTATAAAAATTAGATTAGATCAAATAAATTTTAAAATTTAGGATTGACGTTCTTAAGATAAAATCGAGAAAAAATCTTATCTGATATCAAATTGATAATCTCAGATTAATTGAGTGAGGTTGAAAGATAAATCAAACTACTTTATTTTAATTTAATAAAATTGAAGTCGAATGAATCTTGTGTGATGAAGCATGAACGGTGATAGGATTGATGGCCCATGGCAACATTCGACCATCCCATACACCCAATCCTTCAATTTTTTGTATTATTATTTTTCTTTTACATCTTGATTTATACGCGTTATTTGACTAATGTGTGTGTTATATATATTTTAAAATGTCCCTTTGTGGGTTCTCGCTTACAATTTTAGACCACTTCTAGATTAAATTTATTTGATTATGATGTTTTGTATTTACATTTCAAATGTTTTTTTTTAATAATAATTTTATTATAAATTTTAATTATATTTTTGATATAATATTTAAAATCATTTATAATTTTTTTTCAATTTATAAATAAGAAGTTAATGCGTTTTAATGCACTCGAATTTACTTCCTCTTGTATTGACAACAATGCTTATACCAATCGAACTAAGACTCAATCAACTACATTTCAAATGTTATGTTATTATCTAACTTTCATTCTTCTTGAAATTTTTTTTAAAAAAAGAGAGAGATTATTTCATTATAAAAGAATCAAACCCAAAATTAGTATCAACTTAAGATTTTAAATACAAATATTTTGTGATTTAGTCGATTTTTTATAATAATTAAATGATTCTATAACACAAAATATGTCCTCTTAAGAAGAATTAAAAAAACTTGGAAATTCAGATTGAGTCATTATTCAACATTTTATTATTGATATTTTTCTTTTCTTTCTTTTCGAAAAAAAAAAAGGTTAATTAGTCTTTTCAAATCTTTTATTGCACATATGATTCACGCCTTACTTTTTATCTTTATCTGTGTGCATGTACGCGATATGCATTTCCACCTTGTTTCTTAATTTCTTTTTATTTTAAAGATTTGATATTTTTTTAAAGGAAAAGTAGCTAAAAAAAATTCACAAATTGAAATCACGATAGTTAGTAAAGATGACAAAAATCTCTTTTATTTTAATCAATAGTCGAAAGTTCGATTCTTGTCTTAGGTATGAAATAATTTTAAAACTCGTGTTCAGCATCTATCTCTTTAATGGACTTATAGGATGCAAAATATTAGTTGTCAATGTATAAGCACGTGAGTTCGAGTACGTTGAAACATATTATTTTTTTATTTATGGATCGGAAAGATATGTATAATTAGAACCTAAAAGAATTAAAAATTTCATAATTCAACTCTTAAAATTTATATATATTAATATATAAAATAATTTTTTATTTACTATTTAATTTTAGGACAAAGTGAGTTTACAGTGCTTAATGCTGTTTTTAATTTAATTTTTTTTAAATGGAAAGATTTCATCGGACTATGAAACATGTCAACTTTATTAATATTTTAAAATCATAACATTAAATTATATGCAACTTGATAGTAAAAATTAACTTTTTTTTTTTAAATATCAAACATTAGAGAAAATATCTACCTGATATGAATTAAAATTATTATTTTTCATAATAAAAATATCATTTAAAATGCTATCGATAAGAATTAACAAGTGGCATACAGTTACTTCCATAACAAGGGTCGAGGCTGGAAAACATGAGATCATGCGTAGAAATATCTATATAAAACAATCTCAAACCGAAGATAAATGTTAAATTTTTTATTAGTCCCTATACTATGCAAAAATTATAGACTTAGTCCTATACTTTTTAAATTTTATAATTTAAGTCTAACTCAAAGGGTAGCTGTTCAATCTGGTAGAGTAAATTCTACCATTAGTCCTGTACCATGCATAATAGTTGTGGTCTTAGTCTTTTTTTATATATATTTTTGAATTTTAAAATTTCAATTTTAACTTAACTAATAGCTGTTAATTCTATTAAGTATTATGCAGAAATAATATAATTTATCTTAACAAATTTAATGATTCTCGTGATATTAAAATTGAAATTTTAAAATTAAAAAAATTAAAATTAAAATTGATTCAATTAAAGTAATAAAACTAAATACATAAGTTGCGTATAGTAGAAGGACTGGTAAGAAAATTCGATCAAAAGATAAAAGCGATAAATTATAATAAATTATAGTTTCATGCGTAAAAGAAGTTGACTTCACCTTTGTATTTAAGAGACTTGAAGAAAATTACACCGACACGGTTCCCAATTAACTTTTTATTATTTTTTTTAACCATTGGAACGTCAATTTTGAAATATTTTACATTCTCAAATAGAAAAATGTTTTGAACGAACTTTAAAAAAAAAAAAATATTGTATCAATATTCATTATTTTAGATATGATTTGGGTTTGAATCGCATTAATAATGCTGCTGTTAAGATTTTTCCTTTCTTTTATAATTCATAAAAAAATATATAAAAAATATAGTGAAATATTCAATATATTAAATCATAAGATGACATAATTGAAATGGATAATCATGAATCAAAAAAATTAATTTTTCTAATTCGTAAAATTGACAAAAAAAAAAAATACATTTACTATATTAAAAAAATATTATTATAGGTTAAGAGTTCAATTTTTGTGCAATGGTTTGGCCTAATATGTCAAAGGAATAAGAGATTATTCCTTGCTAAAAACACACAAAACTTTATCTAATATGAGACCAAAAATTTAGATGTAGGGGCATGCTTAAGACTTTAGGAGGGTTGTGCATCAAATCAGCCCTGAAACTCCATATCTGTTTATCATCATTATCTAATCCATTCTTCTAAGTGACGAGCTAAAAAATTATTTTCAAGGGGTTGGAATTAAATTGTATATGCTCGTGACTCTTCTTATTTCCACGAGAAAATGACCGAGTAACGGAACATTATCGTGTTATCACTCTGCAACAACATTATCCCTTGAGCACAACGGAAAGAGCCAAACTTTTTGACCTCTTGTCGTCGTAGTTCTTTCAGACAGTTCCGAGATGCTTGAAACACCAAATAGGCTTCCATGTGTAATGCTATTGTCACAACATTCATGCAACTATTTGTACCATTTTGTTGTTCAACTTTAGACAATAAGACATGAATATTAGTTCTATGTTGAAAGGGCATCCTTTTTTTAATCAAATATGTCCTTCATATGATATCTGATCCATGAGCAGTAATGGTCAGTGTGGTGCTGACACTAGCGGGACATGCACAAAAAGCCATGCAGGCACCGATTGTTTTTTGCTGCAATTATTGAGTGCTGCTGGTGTTTTCCAACAGTTGAAGACCTGAATGTGAAGCAAGAAAACACCAACCACCTCACTCCACCCTCCATTATTATTACAAACCACGATGGGAAAAGCACCCAAGCAGGCTCAACATCACAATTCCTCAATCCCCACAAACTGAAGCTGTAAAAACAGTCTTTACTTTTAACTGTTTTTTTGTTAGTCACACTGGGTCCAATGTCGTTTTCTCTATCCACAAAGACTCGAATTCAAGACCTTACTCAACATGGGTTTAACTTACTACAGCAAGCAACCAAAAACCATTGTACTCTTATGGTGTAGCAGAAAAGGGGGATTCAAATGCTGCATTTAAAGACTAATTAGCCAACAAAAACAAAGAACTGTGTTAATATAGCACCGTTCAATGTTCATTAAGCCATTTCCCACAATCTACAAGAAAAGAAAAGAAAGAAAAAGAATCTGTAACAAAGTTTCATGCAGGAGAAAACAAGTAAAAGAGAAAAAACCAAAGGCTACTGAGGAAACATACAATCATGGGTCATGAGTGATGACTTTGGATATGAAAACTGGAAAGAGAAAGATGAGATGCAGCGATCTAAGCAAAATCTTTTAACCAAAATTTATATACAAGCTTCCATTGAGTCAGTCACTGACCTCAAAGATGAAGAGGCAGTGAGTATAGTATTGGATGATATTGACCCCGAGTGATCATAGTCGCCCAAGTCTCTCACATTCAGGGGCTGCAATTCCCGGGGGATCTAACCTTTTTTCCTACAATCAAATCACAATCACAAATAAGGTTTCAGTACCCTCCAAACAATCACCATTGATTGAACTAATAATATAAAAAAAAAAAAAAAAAAGGAGAGAGGAAAGCTCGTCATTACAGTACTGCCATTAGGAACAAAAACAATATGACAAGCAGGAGGTAGACACATTACGTGATAGAAATTATAAGAAAAAAATAAAAGAGAAAAAGGAATCTGCGAAACAACCCAGGAGAGAATAATCCAAATGAAGTAGAGACAAGACAAGCATTGCCAGTTGAGCCATGTAGTATGATGATGTATCTGACTATCTGCTTTTGATGTTGGATATTTGTGTCTGATCATCTTCAGTGAAAACAACTAACATGCTGTAAACTTGCCTGTAAACTTGAAATTATTAGGACCAGAAAAACAACATTGTTAGCCCAAGGTTTTTAGTTCTTAGAACCTACAAGAACTGCTGTTTTCACTGTATCTTCAGTGTGATGACTCAAAAGAAAAAAAAAGAAAACCCCAAATCTTTAATGTTTAATTCTCATAATCTGGTGAACTAATTAGACAAAAAAACCCAGAAATTTTGGTCTTCAAGAGAGAATATCAGGGTCCACTTCGAACTAAACAGCAAAAAAAAAAAAAAAAAACTCTTTATTTCATTTTGGTAAAGGGATTTGGCATTTGAGTAGGATGATGATTCAGTTTCTGCAAAGTTGTAAGATTTAGTAATTGGATCAAAATAATTTTTTGTGCATCATGAAGTTAGTTGGGTATAATTGTGGTAGATTCGCTTTGCAGAATTGATAGAATATTTCTTCTTTTTACTAATAACAACAAAAGGCCTGTTAAGTTTAGATGTAAGAAAAGAACATGTATTTGCAGTAAATGACAGATCCACTGCCAAGCAGTAATTTTTATCAGAACTCAGAAAATTTAATCCAATCCATTCCAAAATTTAAATATTATTTTAAAAATATTTTTATATAAAATCTAAAAAATATGTGAAATTCTCTTCATAAGTACCTGTTCATATCTTTTTTATCTTTTGACAACGCACACACCTTGCATACACTGGTACTCAAACTTGGGTCTCCTAGGATAAATAACATCCTCTTAATCATTAGAGTCACTCATTGGGTTCGACTCAACAAAATTTTTATAATCTTATTTTTGTTAAATATATGGCATGTTTTTAGGTTGAATCGACGAGTAACCCCAAAATCACAATGTCAATCCAAGATTTTGAAATATTTTTTATTTGGTTCTAATATGACCTCGTCGAGTTAGTCATAGAGTTTTTCTAAGCTTGTGTAAAACTCAAAAATATTGTATATCATATCATATGCGTGTATTGCTCGTAATTAAATGTTAAATGTTATAAATTGAATGTAATTGATCATAATTATTTCGACAATAAATATGACATGTTATAATTTGAATTTAATGATCGAGTCGGATATGGAATATTAAATCTTTACAAAGTGATAAATATTTTTTAAGGATATTTTTATTTTTTGTTTTTATATAAAATGAAAAAAAAAAACATGAGATCCTTGTACTTGACTTTAGGTTGATATGCCTTTTTCAAAGGCTTAATGCAGGCTAAGTTATGGGCTACTTTCATAGTCAATAAAAAGCCTATTTCTAAGTCTCTAAGACATAGTATTGCAAGTGTGCACTAAATATATTCACAATTAACATAAACTATTAAATTTTATTTTTGAATAATATATATTGTGAGATTTAATTTTAAGATTTCTATTTCAAAACCTCTTTTTAAGTATAAATTTTCAAATTAATTCACAAGTTATGAAGTATCGATATAACTATTTTATCGTTGTGTCTATGTCGTACGGGTGTCAGATGCAAGCACGTCATAAATATATACGGGATATGCTTGACTATATAAAAAAAATAGATTAGATATAATTCTGACACGATGGAAACATTGGTATAAAAAACGGACATAAAAGAACATGGACAACAAGAGAGCGTATGGAGAAGAAGCCGTCATCTTTTGAAGATGAGAAGAGAAGTTATTAGACGGACCGTTTCATTAAATGATGAGAGAATTTTTTTTTTTGAATATACTGATGTGATTAAGTAGTATCTGTTCATATTTTCTTAACCCTTGCACACACAGACACTCGAACCCAAGACTCCTAAAATGAACAACATCATCTTTTTACTAGAGCCACTTGTTAAGTTTTGATGGGAGGATTTTTTTTTTATTTAGTTCTTTAATTTATTGAATTTGGGCCATTGGGTTATATGTTAGACCTAAGTTATACATGTGTTACTAAATATATCTTGGATCGAAATTACTCTATGCAAATAACATTTAATTTATACAAACTTTACCTTAAAATATTTTAATTAATTATTAGAAATGCTACTAATATTTTTTTAATATGGTTGTGAATAAATGAAAGTAACTTATATTATTAAATATTTTACTACACTAAATGGATTGGCAAACCACCTTCTTTATTAATTGAATTAATTCAAGCCAAAGCAAGTGTTACCCTACTACATCAATTGCATTAAATGCATTACATTAATTGGATAATTGAACCAATAGCAAATGTTACATCACAATATCAATTGAATTATAATAAAATATTGTGAATAAATTAAATTAAATTATTACCTCACTACATGAAAATGGATTCTTATATCTCACTATAGTAATTGGATTCACATTATATCGAACGAGATTCAAGTATAATAAATCTTAAATTTGTTTATTAATTTATACATTTGTAATGTTCATACATGTACCTCAATTTTAAGTAAGTGGCGAGCTATGTGTGCGTGACTCATATACTTTGATTTATTGATAGCTTGAGTTCAATTGATAGTAGAGCCGAAAGCTGATACGTTGGGTATATAACTTTTGAATGACATAACTTCACTTATAATAGTGTAATTCATAGCCAAATAAAAGGTAAATGATATCCTCTTATTGGCATTACATGATAGATGAAAAGTAACATAGTCATAAGTCGTTTGTCTTATGACAAATGATTTGATTATTATTTATTAGTAATTGACTTTTCATGAAAGAAGATATAATGATTACCTCGAGATAAAATAGGATAATGTTGGGAGAAAAAATTTTATCCCAAAGAGATTAAGAATGTCCTATGCGAGTAACAAGCATATGACAAACAGTTGATATAGTAGCTTTTGTAATGATATATAATGGGGTGAGTTCAGTCATGGTGCTTTAGTGGAATAATTGAATGATTAAATAATGTTGTAATTAATGACGAAAAGTCAGAACTTAATTACAAATCATTTTAGCATTATTTATATATGTCCAATCAATCTCTCCACTATCTCGATATAATCTTGATAGTTTGCATTAATCTATAATATGAAAATGTGAAATGACGAACTAAAAAAATAGATCACATGCATCATTATCTACAATGAATGTCTTTTCTCACTATGAATAAGAAATAACTTGAGAAACAATTTAATTTCTTTAAATTACTAATTGAATAAATTATATGAATTAATTTAAAAATTAAATAACACATATAATTGACCTAATATGTGAAAAGGCCCAAATAGCCCCAGATTATGGGAAGAGGAGACAAACCTTGATCCTAGGAAGGGTGTTGCTGCCGCCCTTTTTAGTACTCTCCTAGTGAGAGTCGATTTTTCTTTTAAAACATTATTATTTCTTTTACACCTTATTTGTCTGAAATTCTTGTTATTTTCTCATTAAGAGCTACCTCAAACATACACCAATAATATGCCAATATTTTGTCAAAATATAATTAAGTTAAATTTCCCAAAATAAATTTTATATTTTAATAGAATTCTTTTCCGGTTTCTAGCTCTCGAGAATTTCATTAAAATTTTCATTGATTTGAGAATAGAGTCTACACTCTAGCAAACAAATGTCGAAATTAACGGAGAAGACCAAGTGATTGAAAGCTGAAATCGACAAAATCTGCCCAATCCAAAAACACATGTATAATTCGAGTAATAAATTTATTGCTATAAATTTCATGATATTTTTATAGTGTGGTTGCAATGCACATAGACCGATGGAATGATGATTGTGATATGGGTTTGGGGCCAACCCAAGTGGTTAGCTGTGTGCCTAATAGTTTGGCCTAACAAGGCACCCTCTTGTTAATGTTGTCTTTGACAGAAACTGCAGAGAAAATCCCGGTGTGCTGTGTCTGATTGAAGCTAAAGTTTGATTTTGGTACTTGGCTCTAGACTGGCCAAGAAGTTTAAATTTAAATTTGAAGCTTCCTTTGAAGTGGCAGCAAATGATATTGTTTTGGCATCCTACTATCATCAATTTACAGGTGTTGTCTGGAGCATACCAAGTTATCCATTGCCCAGTTTTGGATGGAAGTACAGCTTTGACGGTCTCTTTTGCTTATGTACAACCCAAGATCAGTTCTGGACGGAATTACAGAATTGTAATGACTTTGCTTCTCTTGATGAACGTGAGGGCGTTGTTGGAACTGATGTTAACGCATGATACAGTTCAAAGAGAGATGGAAGTATGTGCAATCTGCTTCTGAACTAGCAAGCTTTAACTATATTTCCTGAATCAAAAGTATTTAATCTTCCTCATTTATGTTCTGATAATCACATTGGAAAATCTCGATTTAGATATTGGTTTTGTTGCAGAGGGAAAAATTATTATTTAAAAAAAAAAAAAAAAATAAAAAAAATCGAACCAACCATAACCAAATTAATAAATGTGATTTGAATTAGACGGTCTACATCGTCCCTGGGCTATCAATCACAATGGCTTTTTTCACTAATATTCAATTTTGGTCTGCTGGATTCCGATTTCACAATCCAATCACATGGAATAGAATGAAAACTTTATTAATATTCAATACAACATTAATTTATCTTAAAAGACTAGAAATTAAAAAGATGAAGTCTCTCAAAAACATAATATTTATTTGAAAAAATAAATCACACTAAATTTTGACAAAATATCGACGTTTAAGTGGTATCCTTTTGATCAAGTCAATGATCTCTTATATAGTAAGAAAAATACAAAAATCTCAACTGAACAATGAATAAATAAATCGTATTATTTTAATTGAAAAAACATATATTCCCCAAAGGGATTACATGGGGCAGGCGACACTCCCTTGATGGAATTAGGGTTGCTGCCCCTTGCTACTCAAATAGGATTTCAAGACAGATATTAATTATATGTGTTATCTACTTTTTTTAATTAACTTATATAATTTTATTAACTCAATAATTATTTTTTCATTCAAAAAATATTAATTAATTAATTTTTTAATCCAATTTCTATTCAGTTAAAGTCATTGATAATGAGCTACTCGGCATACTTTTATTATTTATTTAAATTAAGTTTTATATGAATTTCACCTAATTTGATACTTAATCGATATTTTTTTGTAAGTATAATTATTTTTTCAATACGTAAGAAAAATGGGCGGATAGGCAGATCGCACGAAAAGTTTAAAACAAGAACTCGAGTTGACACACAAGTTATGGACTTTAAAATTATTTTATTATTTCTATTAATTTTTTTAACCTCGTCTCTTTTTATCTTAGGGTTTTATTATTATTATTATTATTTGCATGTTGAGAGGGTGGTGCTACTTATTTAGGCTTAATGATAATTTTGGTTACTAACATTTGCATGTTTTGTTAAAATAATCTTAATTATATTTTTCGGTTTTTTTTCAACCATCAACCTTTGTTCTTTTATAGCTGATTTATTAGCTAAAAAAAAAAAGATTCATTGTCCGAAATCAGTTCGAAGCCTGAGCCAAAATTGAGCTTGAAGCTAGAGTGTCGTTTTATCGGTTTATTTAGTTTTAATTTCATTTTATTATTTTTTGCTTCAATTTTATTTTTATTTATTTTCCAAATTTGATCCCCTTTTTTTTCATACAGATTGGCGCGAGTCATAGGCATAACAACTATCTACAAGCATTATGTTTATAAAGAAATGCAATTTTAGATATCTAGGCCCTGTGGATCAACCCTACTCCCTATACTCAAATTTAATTTTAGTTTTAGGGGTAAGAATTTTAATTTTGATGGATTTAGCACGCCCTCAATCATGATGACTTTCTCATACTAGAATTTATAAGTAAATAAATTTAACTAACTTAGTTCACTAAGACCGTGATGACCAATTAATTTAATTTTTATTTCAAATTTTAGTTATTTAATTATAATTGATTAAATAATAATTCAAAGATATTAATTCAATCTCTAAGTCATTTCTTGTGTACATCAAAGCACATTCATTACGGATAGTGATTTGTTTTTATTCATTCACTTATTCATTATATAAATTCAATTGCAAACCGTTCAAAGTTATACCTCGGTCCGACCTTGAGGGTTGTTTGGAGGTGTGACCGCTCAAGGCCCAAGGCTGAAACGGGTCCAAAATATTGTTTTCTAATTTTTAAGGGGTCCAAAAAATTTTAACTTTTAAAGGCCAAATTCTTTACTAAATTTTAAAGGATCTAAAAAAAAAATTGTACTCCAACTTTTAAGTAATTTAAAACCCCATTTTATTATTTTGCTTAGGGCTCCAAAAATATCAAGAACGGTCCTGATTGTACCAAGCTAGAGAAAAGACCGATTAAACATATATAGTTAGAGCTCAAAAAGTTGTAATTAAGTTTTGAATCTACGTCTATTAATTACAACATTATTTAGTCATGAAGTCATTTTAGTAGAGTATCTTAACTAAGTTCTTCCTTATTATATACGATTACGAAAGTTACTTATCAAATGTTTGTTTAATGATCTTGTCATATATGCGTTACCCTCTTAAGATATTCTAAATCTTTTTTAAATTAAATCAATATAATTTTATTTTATCTCTCGATAATCATTAAATTTTTTTTAATAAAAAAATCATTTATTAGCTGTGAAAAATGGTGTTGAGGACACTCACCCACTTTGCTCGTCGATTCGAGATTGCATGAAACTTGTCGATGAAAGTTGGGTGATGGAAATAAAACATAGACAGAGGAATCAATGTGTTGACCATTTGGCTAACTTGACGTAGGAATCAAGGTCATTGCTGCTTCAGGAGCCAAAAAATTGCTAAATTAAACTAGTTTGCTTTGCTTTTCTTCATTTTATATATATAAAAAACTATTAAATAAATAAAATTCAGAGAGATTTATAAAATTTTCTGGAAATCTGAGGAAATAAACAGAGCAGCGTAAAAGAGTAAAAGTACTCGACACTACACTGGACGGTGTCTTTAATATATAAGAAAAAACGAAGAAAGGTTTCCAACGTAATTAATAGGTGCAGTGAGGTGTACTTTGCAAAAGGGCAGATGTTAGGGGGGCAAAAAGTATCTTGAATTTATTGTGGATAGCATCTGGCTCTGCTCTCTACTATTTACCGTATCATCATTTGTGTGAGCTGTGCTCTGTGAGGGTTGGAATATCCCACTTTGGGTTTCTCACCCAACTGGGTAAATCCAACCCACTTTCTGAACATGAATGTTTGCTTCCCTTGGGAAAGTCGATGGCAGTCTCCCCCATTTTCTTATCACCATATACAAAGTCAATGCATTCCAGTCATATGCTTTGACAGGAAACAACCCTAAGGCTGTTCCATCTTCCTGTTTTCCATCTTTTAGCTAGGTTAAGAGTGCAGCCAAAAGAAAAAGACAGCAACGAAATGCTAAAATCCATGATGATCATCACTCACTTGTACTTGGTTTTAGATCTGATAGAACACCAAGTAAAAAACTCATTAACGGAACTGAACATAGAAGTGATGGTCTTGGATGATGAAAACATATAACATAATTAAAATTCTTCAAATAAATATATGATACATATATAGAGTTATATATGTATGTATATATGTATATATATCATATCATTTGAAGTCACTTCCTTGTCTGACTTTCTTAATCTTGTTCCCTAGATCTGCAATAAGAGCTGGAGGGAACAAAGACTCGATCTCTTTCGTCAAATCAAGCAGGATTCTCCTGCGAAGCGATTTTCGTTTTGCTGGTGATGATATAATGGGGAGGGATTTTGGTTTCCTTGGTGCAGGTGGGCACTTGAGGATGGTGGCGGCTGGGATTTTATGGTCCAATGAAGTAGGAGTCTTGAACCCATCGTTGTCGTTTTCATCTTCATCATCATTAGCAGCAGCAACCACCTCGGATTCAACTGTACCCATCATCACCAACTTGCTTTTCTCTTCTTCTTCTTCTTGTTTAACATCAGTTGCAGTTCCACAATCTTCATTGAATTCTACAGGAGGCCTAACCAAGAAACTGAGTTCCATGGTACTTGAGACACCCATGAATGGAACTGGTTTCAATTTTGAGTACATGAAAGTCCAAAATCAACCTAGGATATGATGAAATGGTGAAGGACAAAGAATTTAAAGATGAGAGAGAGGGATCAACTTATGAAAACTGCTAGCAAATGAAGGAAAAGACAGTACAAGTACCAGCAGGAAGAAAAAAAGCCTAGAAAAACAAAGAAAAGAAGCTTGGTCTCTGATATATAGGAAAAGAAAATGCCAAAGGGTTTTCTTTTTTCTTTTTAATTCATCACATCACCATCTTCCTTGATTGTTCTCTGAAGTTTTTTTTTTCTATCTTGGAATTTAGTTTGGAATTTAGCTGCGAAATGAGAAAGAGAAAGAGAAAGCAAAGGTGAGAGACAGAAGATAAGGCTTTGACAGCCCACTTTGGCGTAGGATCCAATGCAACTATATATAAACAAAAGAACCCACACGCAAATCTTTCTTGCTTTCACTCAATCTTATAATAAGTCTCTTTCTATACCTTAACCTTTTCCTCTCTCTCTTTGAGTCCTTCTATTATATTAAAATTTAGGATTTAATCTTTCTACTTTAATTTATCAAAATTTAGTTCACTGCTGTTTGTTACAGTCAACATATGTGTGCAGGTCTCATTCTGCGGTCGTCTGAAAGTACAGTTGTTCAAAGCTCGAAGTTGAAAAAAATCTAATTTTTTTTAAATTTTTAAGGAGTTTAAAATTTTTTTTACCAACGTTTAAAATATTTTAAATTTCAATTTAATATTTTACCTAAAACCTTAAAAATATCACGAACGAACCTAAATATGTATTTTTAATTTCTAATAGACCACACAATCAAAATCATTTACGAATTACAAAGTAAATATTGTCAAATCTACCATCATTGTTCATTCTTGCCCTTCGCTCCACTTTTCTATGGATATTAAAATTTAAATACTATTGTCACTTGCATTAATGTTGAATACACTCATAATAATCTGCCCCACTATAACTTATTTAACATTTACAAGTTATTTTAATAATTTCAATGTGAATTTGACATATAATTTTCTATCAATATCTCATTTTAATATTTTAGGCTTTTTCATATATTGTATGTAGGGATGTTCAAACTTCAATTAAAATCGAATTGATCGAACCGATTTTGTTCGATCAGAATTCAGTTAAAGATTTTTTAAAATTTCAGTTAACAGTTAATTCGATTTGAAATTGGGTAATTAATCGAACTTAATAAATAATTTTATATATTATATGTATTCAGCTATTATTAATTTGGTTAATTCGGTCAAATGAACATTATCAAATTTTTATATGTTTATACTTGTTTTAATAAAAAATAAAAAATAAAAAATATATATAAATTTCGATTAATTCTGTTGGTTAACCGAATTAACTGAAATATTTCAGCTTGGTTAATTTTTTTGAAAAAATTTCGATTGAGTTAAAAGATGGAAAAGTTCCATTAATTCAATTAATACTAGTTCGATTCGATTAACCATTTGAATACCCTTAATTATATATATATATATATATATATATATTATATCTTTTTAACAATTAAGGGTAAAATAATAATTTCAAAATATGGTGACGAGACAAGTAAATACCATAATTATTTCATAGCTTCCTTTCAAACAAAAAAATTGCTCCACCCCCAGCCTCCATTGTTCTAAAAATGATAATCTATTTTCGGAGTGTATCAGATTAAGATCTATTAGACAATTCGAATTTTGTCAACCATGATCAACTAATACTTAAAGAAGTTCCACATCATCACTTTGCTACAACAGTAAAAGAATGTTACCAATTTGGATCAAATTATGCCGAACTAAATTAAAAAGATTATATCTCAAATTGCACCACAATAGAGGGACTAAAAGCAGAAATATACTTTTTTATTTTCTTGAAACGGCGAAGTCCCTTTCTTTTCACTCCTTACCAACAATATACAAAAATCTCGTTTAAGCAATCGCTTCTTCCCTGATTTCTACGAACTTTGATGCATCAAATCACGTGGTTTACTACAGAAGCTATAACTATCATAACATTCATCTCTATATATACTTTTTTCCATGATTTCTCATTATTGTTTGTTTGTTTTCTAAGAAAAGTAATAAAATAAAAAAATAAAAAAAAGGAAAAAACTAACAATTACTGCATGTTTTTATGTTGTTGCAAGTGTTGTGTGGTTTTAAAGATGGGGGGAAAATGAGTTCATGGGGTCGCTTGCATTGGCAGGCAAGGGGACATTGCATGGTGTGTGGTTTAGCCGTGTAGGCCATGATCAAGCTTCCACTGCTTTTTAACAATTTCTTTTTTACTGCTTTATCGACACGTGTTGGGTCGAGTGACAAGAAACTCGATATCTCTTAAGAAAGGTATCGGGTTTGAATGTTATGGATGAAATATATATGTATGCATATGGCAACTTTTATTTTGTTTAAGAGTTTAACCGGAATCAATTATGAATTTAATTAAGATCCAATGTGACATCGAACATTAAAAAAAAAAAAGGACAATTTTTTCTGCTTTAGGATATCTTCCGAGGAAGCTGCTGCCAGTATCAATGGTATCTAAATGATTGTGGAGGAATCTTGAAAATATTGTTTCACAAGCATTATCATTGCCTTTGATTTTTCTTGGCTTTCTTGTTATTTATCATCAATCATAATTGGCTCCATAATTATAGAGTGCTTGACAAAATGGGAAACCCCAAATCATGATGCTTACTCAATTTTGTTTATCTAAAATTATGTATTTTATAATTCACAATTCCATTTTTACTGTTGTAATTTGATTCATTTTCCTAAATTAAGTGAACAAAACCCCTTTATCGAAATTGGATGGTTATGGCCTTCACCACGATGAAGTGGCCATGGGAATCATAGAGCTGTTGAGACTATTGCTTTCTTTTGTTAACCATGGAATCTCTCTTCATCTTCTTAAATTCCTTAAAGATATATTGCAGAAAAAGGGATCTTTTATGCACTCATCTATTGAAATTTCAAACAAAGTTCTTTTCTATGACACTGGAAAAAAAAATTGGAAACTAATTTGATTGATTGATTTTTCAAAGATAAAAAGGAGTATTCCATTTTCATCTTTTTTTAGTATATTAATTTCTCTTGGATTACAAGAATAATCCTTTGATTTTTTTTTTTGGTGAATAAAATAAAATCTACCAATTACATCAATTCAAAAGAGAATGACTCTGGTCTAAAAATAAATGGCGCACTCCCAACACGCTGTAGGAGGAGAATCTAAAATTTGTTAGCAAAAAAGGCGTTGTTAAGAGTAGAAACAGCACTAAGAAATTGATGCTTAAGTTGATAATCACTTCCCCTAAATGAGAAAACAAAAAAAAAATACACAAGACAAACGAAGATGATTATATAGTTTGGCTACTCTATGTTTGCGAGCCTAACTCAGTGAATAGTATGTAGTTTCTTTAACAATTATAATGTGAACCTACTCAATTACACAGATTGTAATCGTTTCCCTCACCCTTTCACTTTGAAGATACAAATCTCTCACCACTATGATCACCTCCTGTAACCACAGCAAGTAAAACCACAACAATAGGTTTTACTTTAAGAATAACACTCTTACACAAGTATTTTATCCAAAACAAATTAAGTGCCTAATTATTAGTATATTTTCCAATGCAAGTCTCTCAAATATATAAACTTGATTTCGAGACTTGCTTACAATCTAATATCTAATACAATCCCAATAAAATTGTAATTCCATTAATAGAATATACAATATAATAATATATAAAATATATATAGACTCCTGAAAGCTCAAAATCGTGATTCAATCTAAAGTCCATAATCCAAGGGATTACTTTGAGGAATTTCTATCCAAATCAATTATCAATATTCATACTCCATAGCAGCATAATCTTTCATAACAAGTTAAATGCTCACTAAGAAATCAACATAGCCCAAATATAAGGTTCAATAAATTGTCAACACCTAAATATGAAAGTTGTCACCCCACAGATTTGATGGGCAAAGTGAAGTGGGCACTTCTCTGATACCAAATTGTCAACTTCATATTTTTTTTTTAACAATCTCCCTTTTGGTAATTTTTTGAACAAAACTCATAAAGCAGGAAACAAAAAACATCAATCAACATAATCTCCCCCTTAGCATATACATATTAACTCTATCAAACTTAGAAAATAATTAAGTAATCAATCATCAATGCTAAAATAAATTTGCATTAAACTAAACACCGTATCATACCTTATAGTTATCCAAAAGTTGTAAACATAAAGAAGTTTACAAAGAAAATCAGACAAAACCGCCCACCAGCAAGTAAGCACTAACACCTTCTTCCTTCTTTCCTCCACCTATCTCATCATTTCTCTCCCCTTTTTTGTTCTAAATAATTTTCAAACTAGGAAACATCTTCAGAAGCTCGAATAGTTGTAGTTAAGGCCTTATGTTTATAAATAAGCTTCTAACAACCTTTGCTTTAGCCCTGAGCTTATCTGTAACACTCCTCACCCGTCTCTATTGTCGAAATCAGATTATGGAATCCTATAGTAATTAACAGAACAAGAGCATATGATTTTAATTCAAAATTCAACAAATCATTCATCACATCTCAATCATTCAAATGAAAACGTTTTTTTTTATACAATTTCAAGCTTAAATCCAGCTTACGAAAGCTCTCAAACCAACCCAAAATCAACTAGGGTCTTAATTGAAAATATAACAAAAAGTAGGGAAATTTCAGAAAATAAAGGTCACATGATCGTGTATCAAAGTCTTGTCACAGACTGTAATCGTGTGTGCTTGAATCACACGATTGTGTCGCCAAGCCGTGTAACTAATTGAAATCATGTGGAAGGGCGTCACACGGTCGTATCGTCAGGCCTTGTAACTAACTAAAGTCGTGTGGACCTTGATGCAAACTTTTCAACTTAAAGTCACACGACTGTGTTCCTGGATCGTGTAACAAATTGAGATCGTGTAGTGCAAAAATCAACTTCCTTCAGTGGTCACACGGTCGTGTCACCAACCCGTGTGGAGACACATTACCATGTGTCAGACTCTGTGCGACATAAAATGACTTTTCATGCAAATTACCTAATTCAAGCAATTGCAGACACATACCAATGCTTATAATCAAAGATATACATGTTCAAATTATTTCAAAATACACATTAAAACATGGTCTAATCTTCTAACCAATATGCCTCAAGGCACTGCACAACCAATCATCAATACCAAATTTCATCTTATTTCATACCAACAATGTGAATGGCTAACATATACCTTAAATACAATCATATGCCTACTTTCTTCATCTTTTCATTGTGCTTGGCAGCCGAGTAGGGAACATTTGACTACTTGGTTTTGGGTTGCAACATTGCACAAAGAGGACTTGGAGCTAGCAAAGGATTCAGACTCAGATGAGCTTTCGATCGCAATTTTTTTGTTCTTTCTTGGTTTATCAACCATGAGGGTCCTACACTTTCTTCAACAATTACGCGGTTCAGTTACCCTACATTTGTGGAGCCTAGATCAGTGAAAAGTATGTACTTTATTCAACAATTACATTGTGAACCTACTCAATTACACACACTGTGATCATTTCCCTCGCCCTTGCACTTTGAAGATACAAACCTCTCTCCACTATGAGCACCTTCTATGACTACAACAAGTAAAATCACAACAATAGGTTTTACTGTAAGAACAACACTCTTACACAGGTATTCTCTCCAAAACAAATTAAGTGCCTAATTATAAGTACATTTTTCTATGCAAGTCTCTCAAATACATAGACATGATTTCGAGACTTGCTTACAATCGAAGATCCAATACAATCCCAATAAAACAATAATTTCATTAATAGAATATACAATATAATAACATAAAAGATATACATTGACTCTCGGCAGCTCAGAATCACAATCCAATCTAAAGTCCATAATCCAAGGGATTGCTTTGAGGAATTTCAATCCAAATCAATTACCAATATTCGTACTCCATAGCAGCATGATCTTCTATAATAGGCTAGATGCTCACCAATAAATCAACATAACCCAAATACAATGTTCAATAAATTGCCAACACCTAAATATGAAAACCACCATCATACAGATTTGGTGGGCAAAGAAGTGGGCACTTCTCTGGCACCAAATTGTCAATTTCGTATTTTTTTAATAGTTATAGAAACAAACATTTAGATTTATTTAGAAAAGAAGAGTCATCTACTAGTTACTATATAAATAAAAAAACGTTTCAAAATACCGTAAGTTGGCATAAAAAAGGGTACAATAAAGAGGCAAAGGGTTTAGCCAGAATTGACTAATTGATCAAATCTTAAAACGCAAATGGAGTGTGTGAATTCAACATAATCCTAAAGACCACAATAAAGTTATTAATCACATTGCTAAACTAACTAATCATAACCTTAATAGTTTATAGAGATTTGAAGAAACCCACATGGCTACATGGAGACTTGGATGCATTATCCCTTTTTGCTACTTAGGAATTTCTCTAGTTTGTAATTATCATTGATTGACCGTCATTTGTACCGAAAAAAAAAAAAAAAAAAGGATAGAGAGTTTTTGTTCTTTTAATAACAAAAATGCTTATGGTCACCCACCTATAATTAACTTAATTTACATTAATGTAGTTATACAACAATGGGATATAACCTGTTAAAAGTAATTACATCAATGAATTATTGGAGTGAATCTCAAATTTCAAAAGGGAAAAAAAAACAAGATTAAGAATGTGCAATGATTCCCAGAAAACAAAACCCCCAGATCTCATCATGCTATAATATATAATAATTCAATTGAAGCCTTTTGTTTCCGATAGATATCCACTATATATGGCTGCCTGCCTGCCTTGGTTGAATGTTCCCACCCACATGGGACCCTCCCATTGCAGGACATTGGCTAAACTTTTGCTTAGCCTCAGCCTTAAGCTTAGGATTCCTACTTGCGCTGGTTATGGGGACTGCGCCTGCGCCTGCGCCTCGGTCACCAACATGCTTGCATATGCTTTCACTCTATGCCATTTTGCTTTCTAATTACATTTCAATCTATTTAATCATGTTAACCTAGTCTTTATCTTGAATAGTAAAACCATGTAGGTTTTCCTATAATTAAGCTTTATAATTTCTTTTTGGGAACTTTTCAAAGAATCATGTTAAGTTAAGAGAGAATGAATTTAATATCTTTTAAGTAGAGTTTCGAGTTGAAACTTTATGACTGAAAAAGAAAATGTTAGAAGAATTTATCTCTTTTTTTTAAAGGACTTTGACATGACACAATTCTAGATTTATTTGAAGCCTATAAAATTTAAATATTTTCATGTCTTTTTTCTAATGTTCATTTTTTTATTACCCTTAAAATGTGATACATGTTAGCTTTTGAATTAGATGGTCATTAGGATGTGGGATTTTAGCCCAAAATTTTGGAAAGTTTTTATTAAACCTTTTAAAAAAAATTAAAAAATTTAAATAGACTCATCTATTCTTTTTTAAATTCTCAATAAATCTATGGAATTTTTTTAAATGTTTGAGTTAAACACTCTAAAATTTAACATCAAGATCCACCGCTATTTTTAATCCTACTAATTCTGTACAAGTTAATGAAGAGTATAGTTAAGCACTCAGCTTTAGTAAATTTTCATTTCAATGACAAAAATAATAAAAATTCTTAAATATAGCGCCATCGTTACATAGTTTTTTCGTTTTAGTCGCTATCACCATTAATTTGGCTAATGGTGGTATCATTGTGCACTTGTTTTGGTCACTCATTTTAGTTACTCATTTTATTTTTTAAAATTAATTTTATTTTTTCCAAAAAAGAGAAAAGATAAAGTAAAAGCTTGAGTGTTTCCCTCGCCTTTTTTTTATTAAAAATATCGGACATTTTTTTTTCTTTTTAATTTTCTTTACTTTTTAAAACTAATTTTATTTTTTTCTAAGGAAAACTCGAGTTTTTATAGGAAATTGAATTATTCAACTATGAAGATAAAATCCAAATTTTCCGCTGTAACTTGATTGCATGTAAAAATCTAGGTTTTTTCATTTAAAAACAGACAATTCCCTTTAAAACCCCAAGTTTTTGCCTATAAAAATCCAATGTTTTTCTTTTTTAATAAAAGAACTAAATTTAATTTAAAAAATACAAAATAAAATAAATTAAAAAGATAAAAATCAATGACTAAAATAAGTGCACAATAATGCAATCGATAACTAAATCAACGGTAAGTAACTAAAATAAAAAAATTATCTAATGGCTTTGGTGTTTTTCAATCACCAAAATGAAAACTAATAAAATTGAGTGAACCTAATAAAAAGTATTAAGTAATAGCCATAGAAAATACAAATGTTGATGTGAAAGTGTTGAGGGACCCAATTGGATTGCTTGGATTTCACCGCGTCACCAAAATATAGACGCCTTTCCTTGGATTTCTTACTTTGTAAAAGTAAATACTTTAGTTAGAAAAAAAAAATTAGATATTGATAAAAAAAAAATTTAGTCACCTTAAAAATTGAAAAAAGAAAATGAATCCTTTTTAATTTTGAGCCCTGGACGACCGTATTTCCAGATGATTTCAAAAGTCAAGTCTGTCAGTTAACTCGTGATATCAACTCTCATTATATATATACACACTTTTAGCAATATTAGCTTCTAATATCACATGTATTGTATGTGTTTAATATTTAATCAATTTTTAAATGTTATATTTTTAATTATAATAATTAATGTAAATAATATTTTTATTTAAATTATTGAATACAATTAAAATATATTAACGTATCAATTCAAATATTATAATAGAAAATTTTCAAATCATAAAGCATTTTTAATATATTCAACATAAAATATAATTTTAGTTTATGTAATTAATGTAAAATTATATTATTCAAAATAATATTTAATTAGCATAATTAACTTTAATATTAATTAAGTAATAACTAAGTTGTTTAGAATTTTATTCAAGTAATAACTCTATTTTACATCAATAAAATTAACACATTTAAAAAATTAACTAATAATTATTATTTAAATTATAATTATGATCATCATCATTTTTTTTCTATATTTGATGCTTAAAGTTATTCAAGAGCAGAATTTTTAATTAATAATTATAAATAAATTATATTATTTTTTAATGTGTATCTATCACAACTTCTATTAATTTATGATTATTTTTAAATGTATAATTATTACAACTTCTGCTTTACTTCAACATTTTTTTTTTAAATATAAATTTAGTAATATGATGAAAAAAAAAGGATTCTAGTTAGTTCAAAAGTTTTTCTAAACTTTTGCTTTTATATATATATATATATAAATAATAAAAATCAAGTTTGAATGTTATAATATATAGGGTAAATATTTGGTATATTGGTGTAGCGTTTTTTAAATTCCCACAAGCATAGCTAAATTTGCCACATGTCCCATTTATTCTATATAGATAATCTTTTTTACTATATCATTTATACACTTGTCATCAACTCAATCTTACTCGTAAAATTTTTAAATTTCATTACCAATGTCTCAAATATTTTTTCTAATATATATTGGATTAATATTTTTAAATATTTTTTCACTATACTTGTGAAGTCTAAAAATTATATTGACAGTGTAACAAATATTATTCCATATATATATTATGATTTGATTAAATATGATAAAATATAATGCAATACGAAAAAGAATACAAACACAATATGAATACATAAATATGATAGCTATATGTATATAGAAAGAAAGATAAAAGTGGAGGGAGAGGGAGAGGCACATACATACATAATTGCAGCATCTTATGCACAAAAGTCATGCTTAATGATTTTGCTTCCCATCTTCTATCATAATGTCCCCATCTCTAACAATCATCCATCCCCACTCTCCATTTTCCATCTCTCCTTCCTCTGCTTTCCTTTTTTCCCGCCATTCATTCATTCATGTTCTCCAACATCAATCGGATCGGCTTTGTTGGGGTTTTGTTTCATCACAGAATAATATAGGCATGAAAACAGGGAGATTATATTTTATATACGTGTGTACTACAACCCAATCTGTTTGCATATTCATATAGGGTTAAAATATTTTACTTGTTTTTTTTTAATATTTAGTGAAAATATTATATATGAAGATGTGTTAGACCTGTTCATGAGTTTAACTATCTGTTCAGGTTTGAAACTCCGTCCGAAATTTGGAAGGGTTTTGAGTAAAAATATTTATGTCCGAAAGATGAGCTTGGGTAAAAATATTAAGCCCGTTTAAAATAGCTTAAACATTCAAGCCCAAACCCAATCCATATTTTAAATGGGCTTAATTTTTTGTTCATGCCCAATTTCGGACCTAATATTTTGCCCAAACTCTTCTAAATTTCGGACGAGGCTTCAGACTTGAGCTGGTAGTTCGACATACAAATAGGTCTACCATAGCCCCTCTCTAACCTATAAATAAAAAGATAATGCGCTTCAACGCATTCGAACCCATGTCTTTATACATTGATAACAATGTCATATCAATCAGGCTAAGACTTAATCGACAGATTATTTACATCTTTATTTTCACGTATGTTATGAATTATAAAAAAAATAAATTATTTTTATAAAGCAATTGAATTAAATCTCAAATTTCAATTAAAAAAACTCTATTTAAAATTTCAACCATTTAACTTAAAATCTCAAATTGAAAATTGTACCAGCCCTTCCTCATTATTCTTGACCATTAAAAATTTAGGCAATTTATAAGCTAATAATTAATTTTACGATCAAACACTTGTGGCCCCGCACATACACCTCTTGAAGGGATGCTTTCTCTACTACTTTTATTCTAGTCTTAAGCCCAATGAAACAAAATTTCTCACAATATCTTGTAGGTCCTTTCAAATATTTTTTGTGTTTTTTTTTTTTAAATGATTTGATAGAATTATCAGTTTCCAACCTACTGGTTTTGATATGTTGGGTTATTATCATCATATTATGTGATTAAAATTTTTAACGTATGGTTTTCGTGGGTTAAATCAAAATGATATTATTTGTACCTGTTTAAAAAAAAATTAATGAAATAACATTATTTTATCATCAGTCCTTATATACCTTAAATCACATGAGGATTAAAATAATTAATTGTAGTCATGAAATATGGTATGGTAATTGTTCATTTTAACTTTTACCCATGAAATTGAGGTGGATTTTCGTCTATGAAAATAAAACGCATTTCATAATTAATTATTTACTTCTTCGAAAAACATTCACGATAAAAAAATTAATCATTACTATTAATAATAAACACCTCCATTTCGATCAAAATAATATAATTAATGGTCTCATAATACGGTTCATAGAGTGAAGGTGTTGAATGATTTATTCAGATTTTAAATTTTGGGGTTGGGAACCCAGCTAGGACCGGCTCTTATTCGTACCCTTACCCTATCATTTATTACATCGCCCGTACACACTGCCACTCTTTGCCCAACTTTACAAATTTTGCCTTCTATAAAACAAGGAATACGAAGAGAGGAAAAGAGTGTTGCCCCTACGTCGTATTTTTAAATCCGCATCATCAAGCTATTCCTCTCCCTTCTCCATCTAGCATATAAATTTTTAATCTCATCGTCATCAAATATACAAAAATCAAAAGATTGATGTTCGGATCTTGAAATGAAAAGGGAAACCTATAAAAAATGAAAAGGAAAAAAAAAAGAAAAAAGAAAAGAAAGAATCTTGCCTTTTTAAAAGGGTGAAATGTCGATAATATCAATATCAACACTCAAGTATTGATACTTAAAAAGAAGTTCTAATATTTACTTTAAGGTATTAATATTGTTATTTTTTGCTCGTTGGTTTTGTCAGAAATATCGATACCTTTTGTCTAGGTATCTATACTTCCTTATTCATCAATGCATTTTAATATGAACACTTTAAGAATAAGAAGTTTATTCTTTACTATAAATACATTTCAAGAACACTCCAAGAAATAAAAATTCAATATCACGATATCAAATCAAGAGAAATTTTATTTGCTTTTCTTTTTCTTGTAATATCTTTTAGAGAGCTTTATTGTAAAGATTTGTAAAATGAAAGGATTGTAAACACTTGTTAGAGTTTTCTTTTGTTTTGTTTAGTAAAATAAGAGGCGGTTCTAGTTTAGCCTTGAAAGTTTGGTGGATGCGATTTTTATTTTTGCCCAAATAAAATATAGTGGATTGTAACGATTATATTTTGTCGTTGAAATGTAGCAATTCAAAAGTACGTATTATTTTTGGTGAAGTTCTAATTTAATCTTGAAAACTACGGAGAAGAAATTTCTATCTTAGCCTATATAAAATACAGGGATTGTAAAGATTATATTTCGTCTTTTTAAGATAGCAATTCAAAGGTAGCATCATTGATGGGGTAAGGTGGTAGAGTTATGCAACTAAGGTTCTGTTTAGTAGTGTTTTTTAAAAGCACTTTTGACATAAAAAAAATATTTTTGAACCAAAAGCAATGCCAAACAAGTAACTTTTGAAGGAAATTTTTGGCTTTTCAAAAGCACTTTTCCTCAAATAGAGAAGTTAAAATTTTTAGCTTTTTCATCCCAAAAACACTTTTGACAGCTCAATTACGTTTTCATCCCTCCAACACATGATACTTTCCCTTCTTTGATTAATTACTTAAAAAATATTTAAAATTTATATTTCATATATTAAAATATTAATAACAAGATATAATAAATTATTTTCTATATTCTTATTAAAATATCATAATATTAACTAATTTGAACATTATTTAAATATTTCTTTATTTCTTTATAACACATATTTAAAATGGACCTTTTATTTATCAAAAGCACTTTTTGACAGCTATACTAAACAGTTAAATCTTAAACCAAGCTTTTCAAAAGTATTTTACAAAATCATTTTTCCAAAACACTTTTTAAAAGCACTTCTCAAAAAACAATGCTAAAACTAGCCCTAAGGCCAACCCATTATAAATTGATCATGTTAATCTTTTTTATCTTTTCACTATCATCTTATCGATAAATATTTTAGTGTTATTAATTAGTCTTCTTGACATTTTTTTTTTGAGTTTATTTTTTTTATGTTATACGATAATGGTTGTTGGAGCCCAATTTTGATCGGGCCCCTTATTAATTTTAAATTTAGATTTATTTTAAATTTAAATTAATCTTAAATTTAACTTTAATTTAAATTTAATTTTAATTTTAAAATTAAAAAAGTTCAAACATAAATGTCCAAATTACATACCCAAAAATCCGAGCCCAAATACAATTCCAAACAAAGGGCCCAATTACAAAAGACCCAAACAAACCCAAACCAAGACACTAACACCAAATCAGAAACCCTAAGCTTCAACTTGTACTACTGCTACCTCTGTTTCAGCTTATCAAAACACACCACGTCAGCCCAACCAGCTTCCTTCTTTGGCCCCAACTTGCTTCTGCCACTGCTACCACCACTGTCACGGGCTGCCATAGCCGAACCTGCAAGAAAAAAGAGAGATTAGATGTACACTTAATTGCAAAACAACAAATAACCATGATTGAAACATTGGTTATAAAAATCAGTTTCAAAATTTGTAATGGGTTACGACCCCTTTTGAGAAATCAATACAACAAACAGGTTCCCAAAGTGTTTACAAATCCAAATAAAAAAAAAGGTTAGCAAGCATAGGTATTCAAACAGATAGGACATAAAACCACAGAAGCAAAGGGGCAAATCAGATTCACAGCACTTAGATATTAAGGCATCCAGGTATTTTCAATAAATGTTCACCACCATTTATGACTAAAGTTTTTATTTAAAACCACACTTAGTTTCAATGCATGCATTCAATACCCACTGTTGTCATTTATCCCTTTTTATTTTCAAAACGTTTCAATAATTTTTAATAATATTAATAACTATTTTAATAATATTATTATTAATGATATCATTAATAATAAATAAGTTTTTCTTAATATTCATTAATAATAATAAATGTTTTGATAATAATAATAATAAATAAATAAATAAAAAGGAGACAAAAAGTTAGAAAGACGCTTCCCTGGTCACCGTCCCCGAAAGCCGAACCTAACCGAATGTTACCTGCACCCCGTCGCGCATGGATCTGCAAAAAAGAAAGAATCAAAACGATTAATAATAAAAAACAATAAAAATAGTTTTTTTTTTAAAAAGGGAAGGAGTTTTCAAACGATTTTAAAACAAAAAAAAGGAAGAAATCAAACGGTTTTTACCTTCGACGGAGGCGCGTGGCGCGTGGAAGGAAACGCGATAATGGAGATACGGTCGGACCGACACGCGTGACCAGGCGCGACGACGACGCACGATAACGCACAGCCGCGGACGAAGGCGCGTGGCGGCTACGCGCGACGGACGGCGATCGAACTAACTGATAGGAGCATGGCCGGCCATGGAGAGGGGAGAGGATTTTTTGGAGAGTTTTTTGGTTTTTTTTTTTCTGAAAAAGGGTGAAAAGTGATTTTTTTCTGAGAAATCGCCTATTTATAGCCATCCAAAACGGTGTCGTTTTGGCATGGCCTACCCAGAATCCGACCCGACCCAACCTAGGATCCGCGTGTTTTTAAAGGAAGGGTTATTTATGCGTTCGATCCTTCCGCTTTTTCTAAAATTTTTAATCAGGTCCTTTTTGCACTTTTAATTAATTTTAAACTAGCCCAATGATTTTCATGGTTTTTCAATTTAATCCCTTGGCCTTCTTAAAAGCACCAGGAGCTGTCACGTGTCATATTTTGGTTTATTTATGCAAATAGTCCCTCTTATTGTTAATTTGTTTTAATTTAATCCTCAAATCTAGTTTTATTTAATTACAAAATTGACCCAAAAATTTTTCATGGATTTCAAATTAAACCATGACTTCAGGATGCCTGAGGGGCTGTCACGTGTCATCTATTTTTGGTTTTATTGCCCTGGAGGTCCTTAAACTGTTCAAAAATCTCATTTTTACCCTTAAACTTCCAAAAATCCCATTTTTAACCTCGAAACTTCCAAAAATCCCATTTTTGACCCCCAAACTTCCAAAAATCCCATTTTTACCCCCGAACTTCCAAAAATCCCATTTTTGACCTCAAAACTTCAAAAATCTCATTTTTGACCCCCAAACTTCCAAAAATCCCATTTTTGACCTCGAAACTTCCAAAAATCCCATTTTTGACCCCAAAACTTCTAAAAATCCCATTTTCACCCTTAAACTTCCAAAAATCCCATTTTTGACCTTAAAACTTCCAAAAATCTCATTTTTGACCCCCAAACTTCCAAAAATCCCATTTTTGACCTTGAAACTTCCAAAAATCTCAATTTTAACCCTAAAACTTCTAAAAATCCCATTTTTTTACCTCGAAACTTTCAAAACTTACCATTTTACCCTCGAGTATCCGAAAAATCTCATTTCCAACTCCGATTACAACATTCGTCTTTCTCATCAATATTTGCATTTAATTTTAAATTATTATGCAGATCGTATTTTTTAGATTTTTCGTAAATAATTCGTCTTATTATACATCTTACTTCGCATTATTCAATATCCACTATTAACTGCTTATCCGTACTAAACGTGCATGCTTATTTTCAAAATTGTTTTTTTCATAAAAAAAAAACTTTAAAATCGAGGCAATATTCTTTTATTTCGAGTTTCGGAAATTTGCGCCTTAACTTACTAGGTGCAAGTTTTCTTCAAATCGAAATAATCGAATACCCTTAATCGAGGCAATGTTTCTTTATCTTCGATTCTGAAATTTTACGCCTTAACTTACCAGGTGCAATATTTCATCAAATCGAGATAATCGAACATCCTTTTTCCAAAATCCAAGAAGTTTCATGAAGGAAAACTCGTTATTTCTGGGCCCTGAAATGTCATGTCCTAACTCACTGGACGTAACTTTCCTCCTCGATCACTTTGAAACAACGAGATTTCCAAACAAACCTGTTTTCTTCTAAACTTAACTCATGCATTCAACGATCGTGTTTTAGACTTCATTCGAGCTTATAAATGTTACAAATTAATACCTAAAAATAATCAATACGGTACCAATTTTGGGCGTATGAGGGTGCTAATCCTTCGTCATGCGTAACCGACTCCCGAACCTGTTTTTTTGGATTTCGAAGACCTATATGTTTTCAAAATGTTTTTTTTAAAAAGGGTGTTTTGTGGTGATTCAATCACCCCGAGTAAAGGATTGGTGGCGACTCCCATTATTTTTTTATTTTAAAATAATTTTTCGAAACACGACATTTTCCAATAAAAGAGATGGTTTCGACAGCTGGTGACTCTGTTGGGGACTTTTTAAATAAACGAGAGTCAAGCCAAATTGATTATTTTCGGGGCTTCTTTGGAAACTTTTAAGCTTCAGTTCTGTTTAATATGCGATCCTCGACATCTTTTGTGACATTATATTATGTGATATTGCTAATGTAAATGTGTATACATCTGCATATGATATTACCCTTTTTAAGTGGAAGCCTAAAACTACTCCTTCGTGAGGTATTCACCTCCGTGCAGGATAGTGGATTGCTTTTGGGATTACAAAGTACCCTTGTTTTCGTGAAGTTTTCACTTCTGTGCAAACATGTGGGAAATGCATCCTCCTAAACCGAACTCATTCGTGCGAGCCTGTAATGGGTGAGGACCGAGGAATCTGCTGGTTTGGGTACCCCTACTTTAGAACCTAAAACCACATATAGTAAGACGTAGGGACTTACTTTTGAAGGAGTTGTACTAAACCATTTAGCAACCTTCCAAGACAAACTCTTAGGTTCTATGTTATATATTGCTATTGTTGTGTTTCGCTAACTTGTTTATGTTGTTTCTTTTTGCATCGCATTTCATCATCATATAAAAAGAAGGTATAGACTCAAAAGTTCAGTTACCGATAAGAGAATTAATCATGGAAAACAAGTACTTTGATAAAGTGGAGGATAATATGGTCGTGCGCATGTGGTCGGAGAAGACTCAACGCTAAAAGGGGGACAGCTTAGTGGAAGGATATGAGTCAGAGCTTTGGGATTACATCAGGATCAGCACGGCTCAAAACAATGTGCTAGAGTTGAAAGAGATCTGGGACAGTTGGGACAACAACATGAAATAGACCTTTTACCAAGAATACGGAGATTTGCCATACTTGTGCGAAGTTAAAGTAGATAAATCCCTCTTTAGCGCCTTAACACAGTATTGGAATTTAGCCTACAATTGCTTCACCTTTGGGAATATAGACATGGCACCGACGATAGAAGAATACATCACTCTACTTCGTTGTTCGAAGATTTCGGTAGATAAAGCCTATTCTAGAGCTTCAAATCTCCCGACCCTTTTCAAAAGATTAATAAACATTACCGGCATGAGCAAACAGTGGGTTACAGCTCGAGTTAAGGTCAAAGGCGATAACAAGTGCATCACGTGGAAAAGTCTGCGAGATTTGATACTGGCTCATCCAGATGTAAAGAAAAAGATCGACATTTTAACCCTAAGCATCTACGGGTTGGTCATTTTTCCAAAGGCTTTGAGGCATATAAAAGACGCGGTGATAGATTTGTTTGATAGATTGAGTAAAAGAGTGACACATGTCCCGGCCATACTGGCTGAAACTTTCAGATCCTTAAAAGCATGCAAAAAGGAGGGAGAAGGTCGATTTATTGCCTGCGCATCGCTACTGATGGTATGGTTTCATAGTCACTTCTGGAAAACAGAAAAAGTCTCCTATCAATACTTGTCTAAAGATTACTCCTCTTTGAAAAAGTTCGTGGCCACGCAGAGACAAGAAAACTTCTCAAAATAAAAGTTGATGGCTATACTCCAAAGCCTCAAAGACAAAGACATAGAGTGGCGAGCACCCTGGTTCGTTCCTGATGAAATATTGTATCGGTGCGGAGATCTTGACTGGGTCCCATTAGCAGTAATATAGGGAGGAACCGGATATGCACCTTTGTTAGTTCAAGACAATACAGATCAAGACAGTTCATACCCGTGACTCAGGGGATAGCTAAGTATGGATTCGTGTGCTGGGGAGAAAATAATAAGAAAAGGATTTGGGAAATCTCAAATGCATGGAACCAGGTTCGAAAAATGAAAGCATTCGGCGCCAATCCCATGATAACTGCAGAATATGATTGGTGGAGAAACAGAAGGATCAACGACAATATTCCTGTGCCAAACCCGGAGATTATCCATCCAATTGAAGAACATTTACAGGTTGTTCTGCCTGAATTAAAAATAATTAAACAAGATTTCAAAAAGAAAAATGCTAAGATGGAGAAAATGATAAAAAAGCTGGAGGAAGAGAAGGTGCTTTTAGGATTAGACGTTGATGTTCAGAAGCAAGAAGCGAAAAAATTGAGAAAAGGGAATAATAAGGCTGAAGAAGATATTAGCAGCTTAAAGAAGGACTACAAAAAGCTTTAATTGTCAATGAGAACCGCCGGTTTAGGTAAGACATCAAAGCAATGGTAGCAGGAAATTCGCGAAGAGAGAAATAAAACAAGTCACTGGAAAAACAAATTTCAAGACGCCCAAGTTCAGGAAAATGCTATGAAGAGTAACCTTCTGAAAAGCCAAGCCGAAGTGACTGAATTAAAAGCTCGAGTAGGAGAATTAGAGGAGTCTTTGTACAGGCATCGTAATCGAAATTCAGTAATAGAGTTGAAAGCAAGACGAGCCGAGATCGAGAGACTGAGTAAGAGGGTGGAAGAATTAGAGGCCTTTTTGCAGAATAGTGAAATACGAATTGAGATTTTGGAAAGGACGTTGGAAACAAATGATTGGCATCTTCAGCAAACTCAAAAGGAAGTCAGAGAAAGTGATTACGTTATGGGTGAGACTTTAAATCAAATTCGCGAAGTAGCTGATCATGTGTAGACATTGGTAGTTGAAGCAAAAGAGCTAAGCTCACAGTACGAGACGAAGACGAAACGAGGTCAAAAGCTATCAAGACTCCTTAATAAAGTCAAGGCTCTGAGTATCATAGCAAAACCATTTACGTAATTTGCTTTATGTTAAAGAACTTGTTATCCAAATGAAGTTTTCTAAATGGAAAATGAATTATAAGTCAAATATTTTTCTCTTGCATACATGCATCTTATTCGCATCACATTTTTTTTGCATAATAGTTCTAACTTATTAAAAATTTATCATCCAACTATATCAGTAACCATTGAAAACTCACATCGCTATAATACTCGAAACAAAACTAAAGCCATGGAACAAGGACTTGAACAAATCCAAAAAGAATTACAATACCAGATGCAAGAGCGCATCCAAGAGCAAATGACCATGATGTGCAGAAAAATGAAGAATCAATTCATAGAAGTACAAAAAAGCTTGATGAATGAATTAGCACAAGTAAAACAAAGCATGACTGATAAAGGAAAGAGCCCTGCTATTGTGGAAGAAGAAGACCCAATAGTCCCCCAGGCTTTACACCTCTCCATAACCCGGCTTCGAATGAAATACCGGCACGGGAGCCTACCATTATTGTAAGGGCACAGCAACCAACCACAGGCACGTCGCGACTATTTAATTATCCAACTGGATCAGGGTCAAACCCGGAAGATAATGCCGCGAATTTGGGTGTTCCAGACTTTGACGAAATGATAAGAGAAGATCTCCCAAGACAAATAGAGAAAAATACAGACAATTAGAGGAGAAAATCGATGCGATGCAGGGAGTTAAAATTTTCTATGGGATGGATGCCAAAGAATTAAGTTTGGTTCCAGATCTGGTACTCCCTCCCAAATTCAAAGTTCTAGAATTTAAAAAATATAACAGGACGAGCTGCCCTGAAGCCCACCTGACCATGTTCTGCAGGAGGATGGCGGGACACGTGCATAATGACCAAATGTTAATTCATTATTTTCAAGACAGCCTGGTCGGGTCGACAATCAGATGGTACAATCAATTGAGTCGATCAAAAATCCAATCGTGGAAAGATTTGGCACCGGCTTTCTTAAAATAATACGGACATGTGATAGAAATAGCTCCTGATCGGCTCACACTGCAGAATATGGAGAAGAAGTCAAATGAGAGCTTTAGAACATATGCACAGAGATGACGCGAAGTGGCAACCCAAGTACAGCCACCGCTAACAGAAAAAGAGACAACAATGTTGTTTGTCAATACCCTCAAAGCTCCTTACCTAAATCACCTGTTAGGAAACGCCACCAAGAGTTTCTCTGATATGGTCATGTCGGGGGAAATTATTGAAAATGTAATCAAGGTCGGTAAAATTGAAACCGGAGAAAGCCCTAAAGGGCCTGCCCCTAGAAGAAGAGATAATGAGGTCAACAATGCAAGCATATACAGTCCTAGCTACACCAGACCTTTCGTGACAAGTCAACCCAAAACTCCAATGAGCAATTGCCAAAATGCCCCGCGGCAGGAGCCAGGCACTAGGCCAAATAGAGGAAGAATTCAATATACTCCCCTTCCGATGTCATACGAAGAACTCTACAAGATATTATATAACGCACATGAGGTAGCTCATTAGCATGTAAGACCATACAAACCCCTATTCTCGGCTTGGTACAATGCAAAAGCTCACTGTGAATACCATGCAGGACCAGAAGTGCACTCGATTGAAAACTGTCCCGCTTTTAAAAGACGAGTTGAAGGACTCATAAAGCATGAAATCGAAAAATTGGAAGAGCCAACAAAACCTAATATAGCTGGAAATTCTCTCTCTAATCACCTAGAGCAAGGGGTGAATGCCTTGCTGGAAGAAAGAACTTGAAAAATTAAGAGAAATGTTGAAGAAATTAAGTCTCCACTTCGGTGGGTATGGCAAAAGTTGGTTAAAGAATGGATAATCGTGAATGATAAAAAGAGTATGATAATCGAGGATGATGACCATTGCGAGTTTCATGTCGTTAAGAGGCATGAAATTCAAAGCTGCATCGAGTTCAAAGCCGTGGTCCAGATGTTAATGGATAATCGAGAGCTTGAATTTTTTGAAGAAGAAGGGTAATCGAATGATGTTTGTGCCTCCGAAGACGGGACAGCTAAGACTTATGGAAGTAATCGCCCCAAGGTGATTATTTGTGGCACGGTAAGAGAACGGACAACCCCTCGCATCATCATACAAAAGCCTGTAATGTTTCCTTACAGGGATAGCAAGAAGGTCTCATAAAGTTACAATTGCAACGTGACCATACCAAGAGAAGGGGAACCGAGGGAGGACGTGAATCTTGTTACCCGTAACGGTAAAATTTATGACCCTGTGAATAAAGAAAAAGAGGTCAACAAGGGGAAAGCTAGAATGTGTGAGCATGATGAGGAAAAGCTTGAAGCACCCATCAATGAGCCTGTATCTGAGAATGAGGCAAAGGAGTTTTTAAAGTTTTTAAGGCATAGTGAATATAGTGTAGTAGAGCAACTACACAAACAGTCTGCTCGGATATCGATCCTATCATTGCTTTTAAGCTCGGAAGCCCATTGAAGCGCATTAATGAAGGTGCTGAATGAAACATATGTAGCAAATGACATCTCCGTCAGTAAACTAGATCGATTGGTCAATAACGTGAGTGCTGATAACTTTATTTTCTTCAGCGATGATGAAATACCGACGAGAGGAATAAGGTCCACCAAGGCTCTACACATCACTACCCGTTGTAAAGGGTATACGCTACCTGGAGTACTCATAGACAATGGTTCAGCCCTGAATGTGCTACCACTAGCTACACTACAAAGATTGTCAATTGATAGCTCTCACATGAAAGCATGTAATAACATAGTGAGAGCATTTGACGGGACATAAAGAAAGGTAATAGGAAAGATTGAAATACCTCTTCAAATTGGCCCGAATACATACGAAGTGGATTTTCTAGTGATGGATATTAGGCTCACTTATAACTGTCTGCTGGGAAGACCATGGATCCACTCAGCTGGAGCAGTACCTTCTTCTTTGCACCAAAAAGTGAAGCTAATAAATGAAGGGCTGCTGATCACGATTAATGCTGAGGAGGAAATAATCGCGTCCATAACAAGCGATTCACCCTACGTAGGGATAGATGAAGAGGCTGTGGAATGCTCGTTCCGCTCACTAGATTTTGTCAATGCAACTTTCATTTCGAAAGGAAGGAAGATACCAGTGCCTATAATATCATTGACCACCAGGATGGGCTTGCGATTAATAGTTGGAAAGGGAGCTATACCTGGGAAAGGACTAGGAAAATACCTTCAAGGAAGAGTTAATGTACCGGTGCTAATAGAAAAACGGGATCGTTACGGCCTGGGGTACAAGCCAGACGCAAAACAAAAGAGGAAGGAGCTTGAGAAAAGGCAAGAAAGAAGGAGAGCCAGACTGTCTGGAAAAGACATCTTGTGGGAACCCATGGTCTTCCCACACATCTACGAGACTTTCGTCTCAGGAGGAGTGATTAACCAGCAGGAAAATGAGCGAGTGATGATTGGAATCAAAGGGAGCATCATGAAAGGTTTAGACATTAATGCTATATCAGATGAAGGAAAGGAAGAGAATCCATCAAGAATTGGTCCGTGTGCACCTGGAAGCACCTTAAATAATTGGACCGTGGAGGAACTCCCTATAATTTTTAAGATTTCCTTAGAGTAATACTCAAAAACACCTATTGCTTTAGGTTCGAAAGCAATATGAATCTTTTTGTAAAAAGGCCCATGGTCATTATTCAGTTATTTTGAATGAAATGCACTTTCCATCTTATATTCTTCTCCATAATTATTCTTTCATTTCTTAATTCGGCTTAATAAATCATTCGTACATATCCAATAAACAAAAATAACTATTCTTTAATACATACATACTCATACATATACCACATAATCATTCTTTCGTAAATTCATTTTGCTCTTTGGACTTTCTTTTCATCCCTTGACAGATCCTCAAATATCAATAATATGAGCAACCTTGACGCTAACTTAGAACCTCACTTCGAGCAAGATACGTGTTTGGAAGAGCTTCAGGACCTTGAAGATAATCAAGATTGTAATCTGCCTCCGGATCTGTTAAGAATGATGGAGCAGGAAGAAAAACAGATCTTGCCTCATGCGTACCCAGTGGGAGTTATTAATCTGGGGCACGAAAATGAAAAGAAAGAGGTTAAAATTGGGACAAGCATCTCCGTAGAAACTAGAAGAAATCTTATCGAGTTGCTTCAGGAGTTCCAAGATATCTTCGCATGGCCTTACCAGGATATGCCCGGCTTGAGCACTGACATTGTGGTGCATATACTCCCTATAAAGGAAGAAAGCAGACCCATGCAGCAAAAACTCCGAAGGATGAGACCGGATGTGTTGTTAAAAATAAAAGAAGTCAAGAAACAATTTGACGCAGGTTTCCTCCAGGTGGTTAAATACTCTGAATGAATAGCTAATATAGTTCTTGTTCCTAAAAAAGAAGGAAAGGTGCGCATGTGTGTGGACTATCGAGATTTAAATAAAGCTAGCCCCAAAGGATAATTTTCCCTTACCCCACATCGACACTTTAGTCGATAATACGACAGGACATTCTTTATTTTCCTTTATGGATGGTTTCTCTGGGAATAATCAGATAAGGATGGACTTTGAGGATATGATCAAAATCACATTTATCACGCTATGGGGAACATTTTGCTACAAGGTAATGCCTTTTGGACTCAAAAATGCAGGGGCAACTTATCAGAGGCCCATGGTGACCCTATTCCATGACGTGATGCATAAGGAGATTGAAGTTTACGTCGATGACATGATTGTGAAATCCCAAACGGAGGAAGAACATGTAAGAATCCTGAGAAAGTTATTTGAAAAGATAAGGAAATATCAATTAAAGCTAAACCCAGCAAAGTGCACTTTCGGGGCCACATCATGAAAATTTTTAAGCTTTGTAGTCAGCAAAAGAGGAATTGAAATTGACCCGAATAAAGTTAAAGCCATACAGGAGCTATCACCACCCAGCACGTAAAAAGAAGTTCGAGGGTTCTTAGGAAGATTAAATTACATTGCTCGGTTCATTTCACAGTTGATTGAGAAATGCGATCCTATCTTCCGCCTGCTTAGAAAGCGTAACCCGGGTGTATGGGATGATGAATGTCAGGAAACTTTTAATAAGGTCAAAGACTATTTATCCAAAGCTCCCATCTTGGTACCTTCAATTCCTAATAAGCCAATGATCTTGTACTTGACGGTCTTTGAAAATTCCATGAGATGCGTACTGGGCCAACATGATGAATCTGAAAAGAAAGAAAGGGCGATATATTATCTCAACAAGAAATTCACTGATTGCGAGACTTGATATTCGCCTATTGAGAAATTATGTTGTGCACTAGTCTGGATTACACGCAGATTAATATAATACGTGTTATATCATACCACTTGGTTGATTTCGAAATTAGATCCTTTGAAGTATTTGATGGAGTCAGCGACATTGAATGGGAGATTAGCTCGATGGCAAATCTTGCTCTCGAAATTCGACATAATCTACATCAATCAAAAAGCAGTAAAAGGGAGTGCGATAGCAAACTTCCTGGCCAGTAGGGCTTTAAAGGACTATGAGCCGATAAACTTCGATTTCTCGAATGAAGATTTAATGTATATTGCGACCACTGAAGGGGCAATCACTGTAGAACGGCCTTGGAAATTGAATTTTGATGGATCTTCGAATACCACAGGTAATGGGGTCGGGGCAGTCTTGGTATCGCCAGAAGGAGATCACTACCCTTTCACTAGCACACTTGATTTTGATTGCACAAACATTATGGCTGAATACGAAGCATGTATCTTGGGAATCCGTGCGGCCATAGAGCGAGGAATCAAAATTCTGGAGATTTATAGAGACTCCGCACTAGTGATCTATCAACTAAAAGGAGAATGGGAAACAAGGGATTCTAAGTTAGTGGATTACGGTAAATTGGTCCTCGAGTTGATCACATAATTCAATGACATCACATTCCATTATCTCTCACGGGAAGAAAATCAGATGGTCGATGCTCTTGCCACTCTAGCCTCGATAATTAAGGTGAGTAGGATGAAAAATGTAAAGCCCATTCAGATGAGTATCTACGAAGCTCCTGCTCATTGTTGTAATATTGAGGCAGAGAAAGAAGAAGAAAAAGATGATCACCTATAGTACCAAAATATTCTTCAATTTGTGAGAGATCAAAAGTATCCCGAGTAAGCCTTAGAAAATGAAAAGAGGACATTACGAAGACTGGGCAGTGAATATGTCCTAGATGGGGAATTCTTGTACAAGAGGAGAAAAGATCAAGTGTTGCTGAGATGTGTTGACGCAATTGAAGCTAAGAAGATCTTAAAAGAAGTTCACGAATGCATTTGTGAGACACACACTAATGGTTTCATGATGACCCGGTAAATAATGAGATTTGGGTATTACTGGTCTACTATGGAGGAACATTGCATCAATTATGTCAAAAAGTGTCATAAGTGCCAGATCTATGGAGATAAGATTCATGTACCTCAATCACACCTTCATGTTATGACCTCTCCCCGACCTTTTTCCATGAGGGGCATAGACGTCATCGGGTCAATTTCTCTAAAGGCTTCCAATGGCCATAGATTCATCTTTGTGGTGATTGACTACTTCACTAAATGGGTAGAGGCAACTTCATATGCAAATGTTACCAAGTCTACGGTTAGTAAGTTCTTGAAAAAAAAATTATTTTTCGATACAGGATGCCTGAAAGGATCATATTCGATAATGCCCTGAATTTGAACAATAGCACGATAGCAGAAGTTTGCGAACAATTCTAAATCAAGCATCATAATTCTTCTCCCTATCGCCTAAAAATGAATGGAGCTGTGGAGGCAGCTAATAAGAACATCAAGAAGATTGTGGCAAAAATGACTGAGGCTTACAAAGACTGGCACGAAAAATTATCATTTGCCCTCTTTGCCTACAGAACTTCAGTCAGGACTTCTACTAGGGCAACACCATTCTCGTTGGCATACGGTATGGAAGCAGTCTTGCCTATCGAGGTTGAAATACCTTCCGTTCGAGTCTTAACCGAGATTCAACTAAATGAGGCTGAATGGATACAAGCTCGATATGATCAGTTGAATTTAATCGAGGAAAAGAGATTAAAAGTCATTCGCCATGGCCAGATGTATCAGAAAAGAATGATGCGAGCTTACGACAAAAAAGTTCATCCCAGGGAATTCTATGAGGGAGATCTAGTTTTGAAAAAGATACCTCTCATACATAAAGATTTCCGTAGAAAATAGATGCCCAATTGGGAAGGACCTTATGTGGTAAAGAAAGCTTTCTCAAGAGGAGCTCTCATCCTAACAGAAATGGATGGTAAGGATCTGTACAATCCGGTCAATTCAAACTCGGTGAAAAAATACTTCGCCTAAAAACAAAAGGGGAATTGAGATGAAAACCCGCAAAGGGCGTCTCGAAAAAAAAAGGTTCAGGATGAAAACCCGTAAAGGGCGTCCTGGAACCAAGGAAATTTTGAGTTAAAAATCCGCAAAGAGCGGCTCAGATCTAAGAACGGGTCGACGAGATGGAGGAAGGATACAACTTGAAACATCAACAAAGTACTCTAGATCTTCTAGACACACATCCGAGCTAGGAATAATTCTCAAGCAAGTTGGCACAGAGTAGCTCATTTTGCGATATTTGGGGCAACTAATTATTCTTTATTGTACACTTGGCAATTTTCGATTAATATTGTTTCCTTTGATCCTCTTTTTAATAGAATTTTCAAATATGACCTTGTTTCTGCACAATTTGGTTCAAGCATTTCACATCTAAATAACGAGTAATTAACTAATAAATCATACAAAAAGTTATGAGCATTATTCTGGAATTTTCAGAAATTACAGAGGTCCGAAACAAGATTACCAATGGGAAGACAAACTAAAAAACAAGCAGTTCCAAAACAGCCTAGAAGAAGACAGAGCAACACATCAATGACAGAATTTGGATAGGAGACAGATCATGCCAACTTGAAAAATAATAAATAAATCTGACATTCATCATGCACATTCATGCAAGTTAGGAGCATTTAATTCATTTTAATTACGACCCTCTAAATTGGGACTACATAGAGACCCATAAGAGCTTATTTCATAGGTCATATCCTCGTCGCATGGCGAGATGAATCATTAAGATCACCAAGGAAAAGTTGAAAAAGAGTAGAACTCTAAAACCTTACCTCGATCACGGGGCAGATTACGACCATCCACAAAACAGCGATGCGGTCATCTTCCTGATGAGATACTGAGAATAAAACTAAATCAATGAAATGAGGGTCAAAGTGAGCAAATCTTCGAACCCCAACTTTCTGATGAGATACGGAGAAGCAGTGTGAAGCAATAAAAGGTTAGCTTCCTAATGAGATAGCTGAGAAGTGGACCAAATTTGCCTTTTTGATAAGATACAGAGAAGCGAATTGAAATAAATGACGCAGTCATCTTCCTGATGAGATACTGAGAAGAAGACCAAATCAAACTCACGCCCGATGTGAGCAACTCGAACCCCAACTTCCTGATGAGATACAGAGAAGCAGGGTGAAGCAATAAAGGGTTAGCTTCCTGATGAGATACAGAGAAGCAGGGTGAAGCAATAAAGGGTTAGCTTCCTGATGAGATACAGAGAAGCAGGGTGAAGCAATAAAGGGTTAGCTTCCTGATGAGATACTGAGAAGTAGACCAAATTTGTCTTCCTGATGAGATATAGAGAAGCAAATTGAAACAAACGACGCAGTCATCTTCCTGATGAGATACTGAGAAGAAGACCAAATCAAACTCATGCCTTATGTGAGCAAATCTTCGAACCCCAACTTCCTGATGAGACACTGAGAAGCAAGTCGAAGTAATAAAATGGTTAGCTTCTTGGTGCAATACGAGGAAGTGAACCAAAACCATTTTCCTAATGAAACACAGAGAAGTGAAGCAAAATAAGTGATATGGTCGTCTTCCTGATAAGATACTGAGAAGAAGGCCAAGTCAATGAAACCAGACTCAAAGACTACGGTGATGAATTCCAATCCCCTTGAAAGGAATGGAGTGAAATTACGGTAGCAAATTTTGTCTTTTTGAAGATTACCTTAGGGCAAGATGGAGTCATGATGCAGAGGTAGATGCAGCAAAATCAAATGGTTAAACAAAGCGAAAAGTGGACCAACTAAAGAGAGATCGTCGAAGAAGTAAGATGAGACCAAATTGGGCCGCTTTTTGGTCCTTGCTCCATTCCTATTACACAGCAACGAGCAAGGAGGGGCAGCTGTTGGAGCTCAATTTTGACCGGGCCCCTTTTTAATTTTAAATTTAGATTTATTTTAAATTTAAATTTAATTTAATTTTAATTTTAATTTTAAAATTAAAAAGTTCAAACATAAATGTCCAAATTACATACCCAAAAATCTGAGCCCAAATACAATTCCAAACAAAGGGCCCAATTACAAAATACCCAGACGGACTCAAACCAAGACACTAACACCAAATCAGAAACCCTAAGCTTCAATTTGTATTGTTGTTGCCTCTGTTTCAGCCTATCAGAACACGTCACGTCAGCCCAAACAGCTTCTTTCTTTGGCCCCAACTTGCTTCTGCCACTGCTACCGCCACTGTCACGGGCTGTCATAATCGAACCTACAAGAAAAAAGAGAGATTAAATGTACACTTAATTGCAAAACAACAAATAACCATGATTGAAACACTGGTTATAAAAACCAGTTTCAAAATTTGTAATGGGTTACGACCCCTTTTGAGAAATCAATACAACAAACAAGTTCTCAAAGTGTTTACAAATCCAAATAAGAAAAAGGTTAGCAAGCAGAGGTATTCAAACAGATAGGGCATAAAACCACAAAAGCAAAGGGGCAAATCAGATTCACAGCACTTAGATATTAAGGCATCCAGGTATTTTCAATAAATGTTCACCACCATTTATGACTAAAGTTTTTATTTAAAACCACACTTAGTTTCAATGCATGCATTCAATACCCACTGTTGTCATTTATCCCTTTTTATTTTCAAAACGTTTCAATAATTCTTAATAATATTAATAACTATTTTAATAATAATATTATTAATGATATCATTAATAATAAATAAGTTTTTCTTAATATTCATTAATAATAATAAATGTTTTGATAATAATAATAATATTAATAATAATAAATAAATAAATAAAAAGGAGACAAAAAGTTAGAAAGACGCTTCCCTAGTCATCGTCGTCGAAAGCCGAACCTAACCGAACGTTGCCTGCACCCTGTCGCGCATGGATCTGCAAAAAAGGAAGAATCAAAACGATTAATAATAAAAAACAATAAAAACAATTTTTAACAAAAAGGGAAGGAGTTTTCAAACGATTTTAAAACAAAAAAAAAGGAAGAAATCAAACGGTTTTTACCTTCAACGGAGGCGCGTGGCATGTGGAAGGAAACGCGGTAACGGAAACAAGGTCGAACTGACGCGCATGACCAGGCGCGGCGACGACGCGCGATAACGCGCAGTCGCGGACGAAGGCGCGTGGCGACTACGAGCGACGGACGACGATCGGACTGACTGGTCGGAGCATGGCCGGCCATGGAGAGGGGAGAGGATTTTTTGGAGAGTTTTTTGGTTTTTTTTTTTCTTTTGAAAAAGGGTGAAAAGTGATTTTTTTCTGAGAAATGACCTATTTATAGCTATCCAAAACAGTGTCGCTTTGGCATGGCTTCAGAATGCTCAAAACGGCACCGCTTCACCCAATAACCCATGGTCGCCCCGAATCCGATCCGACCCAACCTAGGATCCGCGTGTTTTTAAAGGAAGGGTTATTTATGCGTTCGATCCTTCCGCTTTTTCTAAAATTTTCAATCAGGTCCTTTTTGCACTTTTATTTAATTTTAAACTAGCCCAATGATTTTCATGGTTTTTCAATTTAATCCCTCGACCTTCTTAAAAGCACCAGGAGCTGCCACGTGTCATATTTTGGTTTATTTATGCAAATAGTCCCTCTTATTGTTAATTTGTTTTAATTTAATCCTCAAATCGAGTTTTATTTAATTACAAAATTGACCCAAAAATTTTTCATGGATTTCAAACTAGTCCTTTGACTTCAAGATGCTTGAGGGGCTACCACGTGTCACTTGTTTTTGGTTTTATTGCCTTGGAGGTCCCTAAACTGTCCAAAAATCTCATTTTTACCCTCGAACTTTCAAAAATCCCAATTTTGACTCTGAAACTTCCAAAAATCCCATTTTTTATCTCAAAACTTCCAAAATTCCCGTTTTTACCTCCGAACTTCCAAAAATCCCATTTTTACCCCCGAATTTCCAAAAATCCAATTTTTACCCCGAAACTTCCAAAAATCCCATTTTTACCCCCAAACTTCCAAAAATCTCATTTTGACCCCAAAACTTCCAAAATCCCATTTTTGACCCGAAACTTCTAAAAATCCCATTTTTTAACCTCGAAACTTTCAAAAATTACGATTTTGCCCTCGGGTATCCGAAAAATCTCATTTCCAACTCCGATTGCAACTTTCCTCTTTCTCATCAATATTTGCATTTAATTTTAAATTATTATGCAAATCATATTTTTTTGATTTTTTGCAAATAATTTGTCTTATTATTTATCTTACTTCGCGTTATTCAATATCAACTATTAACTGCTTATCCATACTAAACGTGCATGCTTGTTTTCAAAATTGTTTTTTTCATAAAAAAAAAGTTTAAAATCGAGGCAATATTCTTTTATTTCGAGTTTCGGAAATTTGCGCCTTAACTTACTAGGTGCAATTTTTCTTCAAATCAAAATAATCGAATACCCTTAATCAAGGCAATGTTTCTTTACCTTCGATTCTGAAAATTTGCGCCTTAACTTACCAGGTGCAATCTTTCATCAAATCGGGATAATCGAACATCTTTTTCCCAAAATCCAAGAAGTTTCACGAAGGAAAACTCGTTATTTTTGGGCCCTGAAATGTCATGTCCTAACTCACTGGACGTAACTTTCCTCCTCGATCACTTTGAAACAACGGGATTTTAAAACAAACATGTTTTCTTCTAAACTTAACTCATGCATTCAAGGATCGTGTTTTAGACTTTATTCGAGCTTATAAATGTTACAAATTAAGACCTGAAAATAATCAATACGGTACCAATTTTGGGCGTATGAGGGTGCTAATCCTTCCTCATGCGTAACTGACTCCCGAACCTGTTTTTCTGGATTTCGAAGACCTATATGTTTTCAAAATGTTTTTTTAAAAAAGGGCGTTTTGTGGTGATCCAATCACACCGAGTAAATGATTGGTGGTGACTCCTATTATTTTTCGATTTTAAAATAATTTTTCGAAACACGTCGTTTTCCAATAAAAGGGATGGTTTCGACAATGGTCAAATTTAAAATTTGACTCTTTATAATGCTAAAATTGAATATTTAATTTATATACTTTACTTTTTTTATTTAAAGATTTATAATTTAATTCCACATTTTTTTTACTATCAAGTGAATATTGTTTTTATTTTAAAATGTCATACCAATGAATTTAGTAGAAGAATATTAACATTAGTAATTATTACACCTGAATTTAAAAGTAGAGATTATATTTCAAATGCATGAAATGTATAAAGATTTATATATTTTAACCTTTAAAATTTTACTCTATAATTTGATAAACAATTAATCAATTCAAGACGAAACATAATAAATCATACTATTTGAAACATTAAAAAATCATATTTATAAGCAATTAAACATCTATGAATAATATATTCAAAAAAATCTATGAATAATTTATATATTTTAAAGTATTATATACATGTCGGTTGAATTTTAACTCGATTGGTATGGATATTGTTGTCAATGTAGGAGAACGCGAGTTTGAGTACGCTGAAGCGCATTATCCTCCTATTTATAGGTTGGGGAGGAAAGAGCAAATATAATTAGAACATATAATATTATATACATTTCCCAAATCTTAACTTAATTGGCACAATTACAATTACAATAATTTGAGGTTTGGAAAATTTATAAATAACTTAATAAATGTATAAAAAATGAAATTGTAAAAGATTTTAAAACTAAGGAGATAATTAAGAAGTACAATTGGGGTTATGTGTGAGTTTATAAAAAAATTCAGTCACATGGAATTACAAACCTAATTTTTCTCTTTCATGTAATTTGGGGAAGATGCTTGTAGAATTATAAAACCTTAAAAATTGAATTATCAAAATTTTTTCTTTTAGTTCCTTCAAAAATTTTAAGCTAATCCCTTAAATCTCCTACCATCTCCTTCGTTTCTTTCTCCAATCTTGACATTGAATGAATGCGAGTTTTTTCATCATTACTTTCCGAGCTCCGTCACAGCATAACGGCTGCCGTCATTTAGTACATTGAATCATTGGCTAAATTAAAAAAAAAATTACTATAAAAAAAAAAACCAAAGTAACTAAAATAAGAACGATTGTATTTTAAGATTACTAACGGGGTAGTTTAACCCAAATTTTATTATAGATTGAAAAATTAGTGAAAATAGTCGTCAAAGAAATTAAAGAAAAAAAAATGAACGGATGGATGGGAAACGGTTTTACCGGTTTGGGGCACTGTGGAAGCGCTCCTTATAAACCATATAAGGAGCATGCAACCGAAAGACCCGGTAAATGTTCTAAGACAAGTGCTAAGTTTTCCATTTTCGTTTTAAATTTCAAAAACTATATCATTTTTGCACTTGCCATTTCATTTTTTTGAAGGCGGGCAGCTTTCTCTCATTTTCCTTTTGCTTTTGCGCTGGTAAGTTTTCTGTTTCTCTTCTCTTTGGTTCCTGTTTCATCACGTAATGTGATATATTGTTGGTTCTCAGTCTAGTTGTCATTTGGCATTGTGTTAATTTTGTAAGATTTGTGTTATCTGATCTTTAGTTGTATTTTTTTTGTGGATAATTTATGATTCTCTAGCATCTAATGATTGGATCTAGGATGATTCTCTGTTTGGTTCGTGAGAAAATATAGGAAAAAGGAAAGAAAGCAATAAACGTATATTTCAATATTCCTGTTTTATCATGTACTACTCATGTTGTTGGTTTTCGATCCGGTTTTCATTTGGCATTTAAAGAAAGTGAGAATAAGGCAAAATGAAGCATGGTTTTATTGATTGAAATTAGAGTGTTTATAGAGCAATAGACATCTAACAGAATTTAAGATAAGAGTTTAAAATAAATCAAAACACAATAAAGGATAATAATCAACCAACAAAATATCCTAAAAAAAGATAATAAATCAAAATTTAAAAGTTTAGTCATATACTGTTAGCATTGAGATAAATTTGTAGGAATTGTATTTATCTACTAATTAGTTTTCTTTTGTTGTTGTTGCTGTTCTTGATCGGAATTTTTGGATAATTTATGATTCTTTGGCTTCAAGTGGTTGAATATAGGATGATTTATTGTTTTAATTTTCATTAATTTCATGGAATAACTTTTTCTTTTATTTATCAATCAAGAAGATTGAAGAAGATGAAATTGTATGATTTTCACGAATGAATTCTGTTCTTCCGTTTCATCATAGTATTCTTGAACACAATGTTTGTGATGGACTATTTTTATTGTGGACTAGGAATATTCTCCCACATTATGTTTTGCTTGATTCTTTCCAATCTCCCGATGAACGGGGATGCTTTGGTGTTATAACATGGTATATAAATGATTTTCAAAAAAGATTAATACTTGTTGAATTGTGACTGTTTCCCTCATTTCAGCTGGTGATACAAGATGGCTGACGGTGAGGATATTCAACCACTTGTTTGCGATAATGGAACTGGAATGGTTAAGGTATGCAGTTAGGATTCACCGTCTGATGTTCTAAGCTATGTTGCTTGTATTTTTTATTTTCCTCACAGCCCTGTTGTCTCATACATGGATATGAGGTTATTACCTCCAAAATCTTACAATTACATGGAAAACTTAAAAGTGCATAACCATACTTGTATCCGGGTATATACTCGTATTTGATACTCAAACCCAAGTCCAAGTAACATTGGTCTTTAACTTTATATATGATCTTTTCCTAGTGATGCATTTTACTCTTTTTAGGCTGGATTTGCTGGTGATGACGCTCCAAGGGCTGTGTTCCCTAGTATTGTGGGTCGTCCACGTCACACTGGTGTGATGGTCGGCATGGGTCAGAAAGATGCATATGTTGGGGATGAGGCTCAGTCCAAGCGAGGTATTCTCACTCTCAAGTATCCAATTGAACATGGTATTGTTAACAACTGGGATGATATGGAAAAGATTTGGCATCACACCTTTTACAATGAACTTCGTGTGGCTCCTGAAGAACACCCGGTTCTTCTCACTGAAGCACCTCTCAACCCGAAAGCCAATCGTGAGAAAATGACCCAAATCATGTTTGAAACCTTCAACACTCCTGCCATGTATGTTGCTATCCAAGCTGTTCTCTCCCTCTATGCAAGTGGTCGAACAACTGGTAAGCCATTGACTACTCTTAATCTCATGCATAAAACTTGATCATCTGCAGGAATTTTCTTGTGGATTAATTGTGAAAAATGTGAAATGACAAGAAGTTAGGTTGCCTTGTCTCCTAGATGTCTTCTTTCTATAGATTTTGTGTCCATTTAGTGATTTTCATATTGTGGGTCGTTTGAAACTACGATCGTATCTTTACAATCTATGTTTAGTGCTCGTAATATCTAATAACCAATCTCTACAATTCCTTTATGTAGGTATTGTTCTGGACTCTGGAGACGGTGTGAGCCATACTGTCCCCATTTATGAAGGATATGCGCTCCCACACGCCATTCTCCGTCTTGATCTGGCTGGCCGTGACCTTACTGATGCCCTTATGAAAATCTTGACTGAACGTGGTTATTCATTCACCACTACGGCTGAGCGTGAAATTGTGAGGGACGTGAAGGAGAAGCTGGCATATATTGCACTTGATTTCGAGCAAGAGCTGGAAACTTCCAAAACTAGTTCTTCCATTGAGAAGAGCTATGAGTTGCCTGATGGCCAGGTGATCACGATTGGTGCTGAGCGTTTCCGTTGCCCAGAAGTCCTTTTCCAGCCTTCCATGATCGGAATGGAAGCCGCTGGCATTCATGAAACGACATACAATTCTATCATGAAGTGCGATGTCGATATCAGGAAGGATTTGTATGGAAACATTGTTCTCAGTGGTGGAACTACAATGTTCCAGGGAATTGCTGACCGAATGAGCAAGGAAATCACTGCCTTGGCCCCAAGCAGCATGAAAATTAAGGTGGTAGCTCCACCTGAAAGGAAATACAGTGTCTGGATTGGAGGCTCCATCTTAGCATCTCTCAGTACTTTCCAGCAGGTATTATTGACTTCATGTAGTTTTTGTTAATGATAAACTGAAAGATCAATTTCAGAATAAATTAGACCCGCTAATTCTGACAGAGAACCCGAAATCTGATCCAATGAACTAGAACCCAAATCTGTTCCCATCCAATACTACCCTGAAAAGTTAACCACCTGAACCCAAACTTGAAAACCCGACACACAATCGACCCGAATCAAAATCCATTCCAACTCAATTTGATGGTAAAAAGTTAACACCCAGACCTGAACAAATCCAAACCGAAAATTATCTCAATCCAAAATAATTTAAATTCGAAATGATCTAAACTTTTAGAACACCAATTGAGCCGACCTGCCAGGTCTGGACTAAGTGCAATTGCGGTTAACATGAAAGTGCATTATATTTTTATCATGGAGGCAATTTAGGAGATGTTTTTGTTATAAATGATTCAATTTAGGGCATGCATGCAGAGAGATTTAGTCACTGTAATTTGTAATGCAGATGTGGATTGCGAAGGCAGAGTACGATGAATCCGGCCCATCTATTGTGCACAGGAAATGCTTCTAATGCTTCAGGATGCAAAAATGCCTAAAAGTAATTAATGTCTTGGTTTCTTTTTTTGGCTAAACGATTTCAGGCTCCTAAGTTCTTAAACCATTGCTGTTTTCTCTTAAAATTTTCTCCTCTTTTTCATTTCCTTCTATTTCTAAGATTTTCTTGATGATCATAGTCGAAAAAATGAACTACAAGAGATTATGATAGATTTCAAATTCCCTTTTTATGCCCTTTAGCAGTTCTTCAACGATTTTCATTCAACGCCTTTTTTTTTTTTTTTTTTTCCTCTTTTTTCTTTTGTATTTTCTTTAGCTTCTTCATGCTCTTTTAAGTCTCCCTTTTGGTTGATTTTTTTTTTGTTATTTAAGAATGTTAGTAAGCGCTTTGTGGTATGATTAAGGAGATATTTACAATAAATGTATTTTTAATTATTGTTGATTTAAAGTGATCCTGATTTCTTTCCTATGTTAATAATATTGTTTTTACTTTATATATTTTTATACAATATTATTCTTATTCATAATCCCCTAATTTTTAAATTGGAAGAAAAGCATGCTAATATCAATTCAACTAAAATTCAGCTCAGTCGAGTTTTATAATTAAATTCAACAAAAGGTGCCATCGACTTTTTTTAAAAAAAAGAGAATTCTCAAATAATGAACAATGTTTGGTGAAGGGGAAAATTACGAACTCGGGCATCAATTATACCCAAAGTAACCAACCCAAAAGATTTCGGCATTTAAAACATATTACCCGAAATTGAAATAAATCGTATCAAAATGGTTCAAAAATTTAAAACTCAAATTGATATGATCTAAAGTAATCCAATCCAAAATCAACCTGGTGCATCCAATTGAGATGTCTATTTTCATATACATGCACGGATTGGAAAAAGGAATAATATTTGCTACACTACCGGTGAAATTTTTAAGAATTGATAAGTGTCCTGAAAAGATATAGTAAAATATTAAAAATAAATACTTAAAAAGAAAAAAACACGTGACAATTTTTTAAAATTATTTGTAAAATTAAAAAAAATATACAATACCAGCATACCAAATTCTAACCCTTCTAAAATTAGCAGAGAGATAAGAAATTTGGAATCTCAACTTTTGTAAACTATTGAAGCAAAAGCTTCTAATTTAGATATATAAATCATATATATATATGTATATATCATATGCTACAAGCCACCATTTAATCTCTACATACCACAGACATTTGTGTCAAGTAGACTTGATGAACTAATAAACATACAACTTTCAGTTTATATATATATATATATAATCTCAAGAACAAGTAATTAAGTTTTTTACTTGCGCATAAGATGATCAAAACACCATATAGCTGCTTAAAAGGTAGCATTGAAAGAACGTATAATAAGAACAGAATCTGCAGAGTGTACCTCTCAACATCAAAGCATCGGTGAAGAAGCTTGATTCCCATTTTTGTTGAAAGGGTGATCACCTTCTATGGTAATTGGTGGCTTGGGTTCATTGTTTTCACTCCCCAGAAGTGGATTACACTCCGCAGTTACAGTCCAGTTATGAACTTCTTCCTTCAAAGGAACCATGTTTTCTTTGAAACCTGTTTCAACTTCAGGCTTCTCCGGCAAATTATGTCCTTTACTGAAACTCTTGCTCAACTCTGATTTATCGACTTTATTCGTTGGAGGGAGCTGATTCTCTTGGTTTTCATGGTCGTTAAAATCGAAGTTGCTCCTTCCATATGTTGCATTGGATGATTCTTGCAAAATGGCTTGTTGTGCTGAAGAAGTAGAAGACCTTTGGGAGAAACTGCCAAAGCCTTGGATCCCTCTTGTTAGCTTCCGAGCTCGGTTCCTCTCTTCTTTCAAAACAGGCCCTTTCTCAAGCAGCTTCATTACTCTTTCTGATTTCTTTCTAACAGCTAATCCCCAATTGAATCTGCAAATCAAATTACATATTTAGATTCACAAAACTCAAACACATGTGATTGATGTTGTGTTATTTGATCACTAGGTCAAGATCACATGAAAATTCAATTGTGCATTCAAGCGTTTTTTGGTATCAAAACAAGCTTCAAATTCTACTACTATTTGGAAAGGGGAATGGTTTCCGAACACAGGGTTTGAACACCGGACTTGATGCCGACAAACTTAAGGTTGTTATCGCTTAGGAGCTACCAATATGATGAAATTATGTTCAATTAATCCAGAGAAACTAAATACAAAAATTCATTATAGTGAGGGACTAAAACAAGAATTAGACCAAGTTTAAAACAAACCCTTTCTCGTCTACATATTGAAAGCTTTGCATCTTTAAGACGGCATCTTTATCAGCCCGGAATTCCTCTGCCGTACTCTCTGGTCCATGAGTCAACAAATGTTCAAGCACTATCAGAGAATTGTAAGAGGTTCTCCATGTCTTTCTTTCAAATTTGCCCAGTCTGGTTCACACAAAGCAAAACATCGAACACATGTCAGAGCATGTAAAATCCCATCAAAATCCAAAAATGAATTAAACATAATTAAATACACACTTGTTATGTAAAATCTCCACGATCCTCCAGTAATCATCTAATTCAAAAGCAGCCCTTGAGATAGAACCAAGAGTCTGGGTGTTTGGTGCCCATGGATTCCCATTCGTAGCTTCTTCAGTCAACCTGCAGATAAACGATTAATAATAGTCTTTTCACTTGGACTCAGTACATAATCATAAATCGAAGAGCAAATAACAAGGCAAAAAGAAAAAAAAAAAAAAAAAAAAGGAAGATACAGCTGAGCAGGGGTGACATCGGTTAAAGCTAAACGAGCTGTTTTGATCTTCTCCTTGAGGAAGAAAGAAGCTTGTTTCTTGAATTCATGGAAGAAAGGAGAAGAACCCATGTTGCTGCTTGGACTCTTGCTTAAGATGGACATGATCTAAAGGCCCTTTGAAATCTCTAAGCCAAGATTTTGGATGAAGAAGGGATTCAAAGGCTACACCTAATATGTATGAAGAAGGGAAGGGAAGGAAATTTGGGTGTACAACAATGGATAGTTTACTACACGGGGAGAAGATTTCAAAGCTGATTGCATTGATTTGGAGTAAATGGGTTTGAAAAGTCTTAGCTACCCCAAAGAAAAAAGGAAAAAGCTTTGTAAATGTAACAGATAAACCTTGGGATTTGCAGTTTGAATACAAAAACGGAGGTAAAGTCAACATCCACAGGCTATTGGGCTGCGGGTGCTTGGATTTGAATTTGTAAAAGAATGGAACAATGGGTAGCTGAGCTCCAGCTCAATGTTAACACCTAGCAAAGGACTGAAGTAGTCTCCACTCTCTACTATTTGAGAATTGAGAAAGGAAAGTTACATGAAAGTAAGTAAAATTTGTGCTCTATCGCACTTTACTTAGCTTAGAGTCTAGAGGTTTAGAAAAGGGTTTACTATGTTATCTGTCCCCTAAAATTGTACTTTTTATCAATTTGGTACTTGAAGTTTCCAAATCGTCATCGGTTAACGGTGTTAAAAGAGATGGTGTGAAGCATGCCACGTCACCCCAATATTACGAGGTTTTTTTTTTTTTTTTTCTTTAAACCATAAGCATACCATTGGGATAGCATAAGTGTATATAAACACACAAAATTTTGTCACCATGTTTTGAAATTTAAACAAATGGGGGATTTTTGTCTAATTTTCTAACATGTAACCAAACCCAACATAAAATAATGAAGTGTTTTAAACTATGAGATTAATGTTGGTCCAAAGTGGCAATTAAAATAAGTGTATATTCATAAGATTGTGGAAGAGAACATGTCAAACTGCAAACCGCTCTTTGTTTTACTTCAAAGTGGAAGGAGAAGTTGAAAATGTCGGCATTTTGAAGCTTTGTTATATATCCCACACCGCCTGCTCTTGGGTTTTCTTTTCTACTTTTAATCCTCCATCAGCCATGGCCTCACCGATTTTCTGAGACTTTTTAACTAAAATTTGTTAGATGAATCACAGCAATTATATTTCCTCAATTGGATCACTAATTCAATTGTTAAATTATGAAAATCTCATTTTATAATTTAATAACAAATTCTATTATTCATTGGTATTTTGGTATTTTTCATTAAACTAAGATATATTTATAAGTTTTTATTTTAATTATGCATACTTTATTTAGGGGTAAGCGTTTGATCGAATCGAGTGAAAAAATTTCAAGTTAACGAGTTTTATTTTATTATCCTAACTCGATTTAAAAAAATTTCGAATCGAGCCGAGTGAAATGAAATTCGAGTCGAGTCGAATCAAATCGAATTGAGTGAAATTTTTTAGTTACATTAAAAAATTAAATATATCAAATTAAAATCGTGTTACAATATAATTAATTCTATGTTAGATTGAAACCATATATATTTGAAAATTTTTTCAAAGAAAAATTAAAAAAAAAATACTTTATCAACTTAAATCATTAATTAACTTATTTAAGTCCAAAAATTATTATTCTAGAATTTTTTTATTAACTTTATATATTTTTAGAAGTTTTTTTTTTTTGAAATTTTTATAATTTAAAAAAAATTTAAAATTTTTATAAATATTTTTAATTTTATTTTTATTTTTTTTTTAATTTTTGTTGAGAGAGACCAATTTGCTTATTTTCAAACTTGACAGGGACCAAAAGGATATTTACACAAATCTGTTATTCGAATTGTAAAATTCAACTCGATTCAAACTTGAAGCTCGAATTATTTATTCGAGTTTACTCGAATAATTTGAATAACTCTATTTAATTAACTCGAAATTCGAATTTTTTCTCAACTTTTTCAAATCGAATCGAGTTTTACTCATTCTAATACTTTTATCAATTGTATATATTAATAATGTATGTAATTGAATTTTTGTCAAAAATTAACTCGACACCTACTAAATATTGATAATAACATAATGATAAACAATTAAATTTAATTTTTTTAATTTTACTATCATTCATATTTCATGTATAATTATTATTAATTAATTTTAAATTATATATATCATTATTTATTATGTATGTTTTACAAATATTGTATGTTTTTTTTTGAAAAAAATTTATATGTTATTTTAAATACAAATCTATATTTTATATTCGTGATTTCGAATGTTTTTAATAACTTTCATTTCTAAATATTAAAAGATTTTTGTAAACGACTTAACTTTGAAAATAACAAAGAAAATGGCGGCAGCGTAAGTTTTGATTGTTTTAAAAAAAAAAATTACAAATTAAAAACTGAAAAAAGAATATATATATATATATATATATATATATATATATAGGGATGAATATAATTAGGCGGATAATGTTATCAAAACTGGCTTTACTTTTAATTTTTAAACGATGTCAATAAGTTTTTTGTATAGGAAGTAAAAGTTTTCTCTCTCGAATTATAATTTTAGTATTTTTATTGGATAAATTACACAATTAGTCACTAAACTTTCACAAATTTTTATTTTGAACACCAAAAATAAATAAATAAAAATTTAGCACTACCGTTAAAAGCTATATCGAAAAGTTTGATATAAAACTTAATAAATCAATATCTGTCGTGTCAGATTATGAAGAACAAATAAAAAACAAGATTAGATGCGAAAGCATACCTAAATCCATAAAAATCTTGAGATCTTGAAATCTTGTGATTTTGATATTTCAAATTAACACACGAGTATTTTAGATAAAATGACTCTCTATTTTTTGAAAACGGTTCATCACCAATCAGAAATTAATTACTAAAGTATCTACACATATTTGATCCGTACTCTATTTAATAATTGAAACCTAATAAGCCTTGATCGAATTAGATTACTTCTAATTTAGGCTAACCTATCAATTGTACTACAATTATTAAATAAAAAGAATAGAGGGGTTATATTGCAAATAAACAAATAGTACATGAACGGACAACCGAATAAAACTTTTTACATTCATGTCAAACTGGAGTCACAATATTCATGACCACTTATATCATAAGAAAATTAAATATACTACTATTATGTAAATATTAAAAATATATTAAATTCGTTTATGCTTAGAAATTTAATAATATATATTTAAGAAATATTAAATAATAATAACATATTAATTTAAACAAATAAAATGAGTTTGATTTAAACATGTACAAATATAAATCGCTTAACATAAATTGAAATTTATATTTCGAAATTAACTAACACTTGAATTTGAAAATTATCAATCAAGTTACTAATTTTTTAGGTACTTGATTGATACCGTTAATTTTTATATTGACAACCAATGAAATAACAACGTATGTCTTAAAATATTTTAAAATTATTTTTTACAAATATTTGTATATTTTCATTTTATGTTTTCAAAATCAGATTGATAATCGAAGTGGTCAAATCACTTTTCAATCGTTTTATTTTGTTCAATTGAATAAATTGTTAAAAAATTGTATTAAAATAGAGAAAATGGTTCAATTGTTGAGTCATGCTGATTTGCGAGTCAATTAGTCTAACCCCTTATTTCGTATCAGTACCTAATAGATTCCTGATCCAATCGATCCAGTCGGACAATCCTATTCGATTCTAAAAATATATTTCACATACATAATTAATCTCAATAAATAGTTGTCCAAATTCAAATAAACATGGACTTTCAATTGTTTAGGTTTTTTCTGGCGGTGTATTTTTTAGGTTTTTTTTTTTTGATAAATTCAAAATTTTAATATAAAAAATATATATTTTTCAGACCACTGTCGAGGTATTTTTGTTTTTATAAATTTTTAGAATTTTCCCATTTTTTTGGATTTTTAATTTATTATTGAATTTTTATAGATTTTTATATTTTTTATATTTTTATTTTTCATTTTTTATTTTTCATTTTCAAATAATGCTTGCACGTATAAAAATGTTAAAAAAAAAAAAATCTTCAGAAATATATAATCTTATAGAAATTTATATAAAAATAAAAATATAATAAAATTTTAAGGAACTATAATAAAAAAAAATTCTAAAAAAATGTTTAAGAATCTAGAATATTTTTTGTAAAAATATCACGTTTTTGTATTTTTATTTCCAAAATTATAAAAACATAAAATTATTTAAAAAAAAAATCATGTCCAAAAATACAGATCAAAAAATTAGGTACCAACTAAATACAAACTATCAAGATTAGTGGTTGGAGTATACATTATCTCTTTGTGTAACTATATGTAACATTAACATCATACAAGTGTCTTATTCAAATCTTATTTGATCCAATCCATAAATATATTATCTTGACTAACATTCCATTTTGATGTAATTCCTAGTACAACTATTACTCATAACTTCTCTCAAAGTTTTAAATAAAATAAATAATTCGTACACTTAAATTTACGTCTTTATTTATTTTATTTTTAGAAAATTTAATTCAATTGTGAAAGTATCTCAAAGTTTTTAAGTTGGTACAATACTTAGAACTATTTCTAATCCATCCTAATTATTAAATAAAAGGATAAACACGCTTCAGCGCACTCAAACCCACGTCTTCTTGTACCGATAATAATACTAATATCAATCGAATTAAAACTTAATCGACAAATTTATGTATTTATTGATACAATAACAATAGTTATAATTACTTCAAGACCTAAAAATTATATATTGGTAATAACTCAAAATTAACTAAATTTTTGCCTCAAAAAGAAGCCCAAAAAAAAATCCAAGTATCAAATTGACCCAACCCTAGGATCTGCCAACAATTCAATACAGCCCACGTTCCGGCCTAGCTGCTAAGGAAACGCCGCCGTGGAAATGGCCGCTACAGTTTTTATTAAGATTTAATTCTACTTTCAGTCCCTGTAGTCTTCTCAAATTTAACATTTAGCTTTTCTACTTTTATTTCTCATTAATTTGGTGTCTCTACTATTTTAATTTAATAGTTAAAACTACAATTCCAAAGGAATTCTAAAACTGTTGCATGCATAGATCTTCAAATAACTAAATGAGAATATCAGATACGAAGTTGTAAGTTTCTTCGATGTTAATTTAAAAATGTAGAAAGAAAGTCGATATTTTTTTTTTTGGTGTTGCTTATATAGATCGCATGAGTGAATTCATTCTAAAAGTGTCACATAATTTAATTTAATTTAATTCCTTTAACGATGTTATCGACTCGATTACATAGAGAAAGAAAATTGAGTGGTGTTTATGGGTGATTGAGATGAATTTGAGTAACCACCAAACCGAACTCTCCCCTTCCTAGTCACAATGCATTTACTCTCCAATTCCGAAGTGGTTAGCAGTTATGAGAAATTATGGGGCAAAACTCTTATTTTTTAGGGAAGTAGGGTCCTGTTATGGAGTAATACACACATCTCACCCCCTTTGCTACGTGGACTCATCCATTGACATATATAAATTCACACCATTTACTTCCTGCTGAGGGTTTTCTTCTTCTTCTTTGCTCTGCATAAAATGGGGGGTTTTTTTAATTATTTTTAGGACTTCATTTAATGGGCGTGTGTGGTTTTGGGTGGGTGGGTTGGTGGGGTTGTAGAGGTTCATTCATGACTTTCACCTACATTGTTTAAGACCTTCTCGAAATCAATAAATGTGCAAAAATGAAAAATAATAATAATAGAGGCAAAGTGCTTCACACTCTCACTGCTTTGATGCTTGGAATTAATTCAACTTCATTTAATTTTTATAGATACATCTCCTTCTGCTTCTGCTGCTGACTGTGTGGGAAAATAGCCATAATTATCTGCAGACTTTGATTTGATATCATCATCAATTTTACATCTAACATCTTCGGTTCTAACTTGCCTCCATTGGCTACATGTTGAGGTGTTATTCAGGCATGGTCTGATTACTCTGTTAATATTTTGAATTTAATCCCTATACTTTAACCTTTTTGTATAATTTGATCCCTTTTAGAATTTTATATTAAGGTGGTTATGTATAATTTAAAACTATTAACGAGATTATAAAACAAAAAGGACTAAATTATGTAAATATGACTAAAATCATAATTAGACCACTAAGTATTAATGTCGAAGAAAAAGTAACAAATGACACCCAGATTTTTTAGATGCTACTAAGAGTGAATCCCAAAGATTGAAGGCTTTTTGATGTGGCACAAAACCAGTTTCAATATTTTCTCAGATTCTCCAGGAAAATAAAAAAAGTGTGCATATCAACCTTAGGGAATATAGACCACAGACAGATTTCACTTTTGATAAAACCATGGGAGTATTGGATTGTTCAGTAAAAGAATGAAGCAAAAGATGCAGATGCTGATAGCACAATAGTGCAGTTTACATATATGAACCATAGAAAGTGACTGGGGGGATGAAAAACATAACTCAAAAAGGGCAAACCCCCCCATCCCCTTTTTCTTTTCTTTTCAAAAGGAATTGTCATTTATTTGGAGAAAATTACAATTTTTATGACAGTTTACATAATCAACATGAACCAGCTTTTACACCTTTACACTCCCTTTTTCACCACCCTGAACGTTTCACAACTAAGTTCCTCAGTTTCTCTGAGGAGCTTAATAGCTATGTTACAATGGTGACCAGGAAAAAAACCTCAAAAAAAAAGGCAAATTTGGACTTTCTTTTAGCAGATATCTCTATATTTTCTATCTGTTTTTTTTTTTCTCTAGACTTATACACAAGATCTCCATATTCTTCCTTCTAATGAAATAACTATGATGGAAATGTCGTCATGGTACCGCCGTCGATCCCCTTGTGGTATTTCAAGTAACTCGTGGAAGTCCATACCTGCAATAACCAAGAACAAGTATATTGAGTTTTGAGTGTCTTTTAGTGAAATGAGGAACAAAGATGAAAATGAGACTAGTATCGGGTAGGTACCGGCTTTCTTGGCTGCACGGAACAGCACTTCCTCAATAAGATGCTGAGCGGGATCACCTTCGGGTTGCAGGCTGATGAAAAGTTCGACCTCGGAGATGGCTTCCTCGTTCGTTAAGTATTGATAGAGGCCGTCAGAAGATAGTATCAAAAATCTGTCTTTGGGACCTAATTTGTGGTGGTGGAGAGATGGATCACACGTGACATATGGAGAAGTTCCTTTGTAATCAATTCTAAACATCTCTAGCAATGCATCATTCCATTTAGGCTGCCACAAGTTCAAACCGATCGTCATCAGATATGGAAAGAATTCGGAAAAAAAATATCAAATCTCTAAGTTCAACTATATGGTCCACATTGCGGAAAGGGAAAGAAACAATCCCGACGCACATCGATTTTTTTTTGCACGGAAAAGGGAAAAGAAAATATCTATTTCTATGTATGCTATTCAATCTACTTGCAGAATATCATCTGGTTCTTCTTTTTGGAAAAGCCACATTCTTATGGACTGACAGCTTTAACTTGACCAATTTGAAAACAGTTAGTACCACATCCTCTCTTTTTTATTTTCTGATGTGTCTCATTTTATAACCATGATTATAACTATAATATACTAATGTTCCACATGTGATTGGTTCTGGTTCTCTAAAATGATGCTCCAAAGAATCAACTTTAAACTAGGCCATTTCTGGACAATATTCCTTAAAAGAAGGCAAACCTTTATGCCCAAAAGTTTACCAAAAATGTTCATTTTCTCAGAACACAAAAGAACCCAAATTCAATCTGATGTAGTTTGATCATAAAAGTTAGACAAAAGAGAGTTACCTGTTTGAGGAAACCAGCCCCAAAAGCTCGAGTGACCTTCAAAGAACCTTTAACTCGGTCGTTCATCACAGCGCATTCGGATCATCCGGATGTTCGTTAATTATTCTTTGAACTTCCTGAGATGAAACAAGACATCAATCTCAATCCATCATTGATGATAAAGAGAGGGGGGGGGGGGATAGGGTGTCTAAATCATATGTTATTGGCTGAAATTTTTACCACTTCAACATTGGTGCTATGATCCACGCTAAGCTGAAAAGCAATTAAATCAGGAATTACATTAAATTTATCACCATCAAAACCTTCAAGATCATGCAATGTTTCCTCATTAATCCTCTCTAAATCCTGTTTAGCTTTACCCAACCAATAATCAGGCTCCGCTTTTTGAGCCAAAACCGCCCTACTATCCCCAACATTCATCACATACACATCCTCACCTTTCATCAACATAACAAGCACACAAGACCCCATCAGAGCCAGCTCTGGGTTCTCCATTAGCATCTTATCAGCAATATCCAAATAAGACTCCTCTGTTTTCATCAAAGCCTGAGACAGAGCTTTCAAAACATCACCGTGGTTTATCGCCATCGATCTCGATCTATCCGACTTGTTTCGATTAAGCTGTTCCTTTAATTTCCTATCAAGTTCTACTCTTTCCCTATCCCATTCACACTTCCACCTCCTTTGATTCTCTTCCCACCTATTCATCACTGCGCCTTTGTACCTTAACTTCGATGTCCTTCCCTTTTTCTTTTTCGATTTCGAGATAGAATTCGAAATCAATTTTTAATTGGCACCTCTCTTGCTCTAAACACCGGGAACAAGCATCATCTGAACAACCCTTTGTTGATTCTAGTTCCCTGCTCTGTTTTTCATCTTCAGGGGAAGTTGCAGGGGCTTGTTCGAACCCATCATCCCATAATAAACCCTTGAGTTCTTTATGAACATTGGAGTAAAGATTTGATAACAGAAAATCAGGAGCATCAGGGCCGTTGAATCCATCGTAGATCCCAACGAAAACCCATTCATGTTCCTCCGAAACAACGACGTGTACCCGATCCTCACCGGCTTTCCCCTGTGCCCATTGAAGATTTTGACTTTCCATTGACTCATCGTCATCTAAGCTACCTTCGCTGCTCAGATTCAAACTGCTGACGGTCAAGTTCTCATTGTGATGGTAAATCGGGTTCTTATCAGACCCGATTATCCATTCCGATTCTTTAACTGAAACGACACCTTTAATCGGAGCAACTATAGAGTTTTGGCCGCGAGATACGGTTTTCGAGATTGCTCTTTGGAGGATCCGAATTAATGATCCTTTTCTCGATCTGGGTTTAAAAGCAAAAGCGCCATGGGAAAAGCTTCTTTGAAACTGATCGGAAAAGCCTTTATCGAGTGGACCCGAAAATAACCCGCGATTGTAATTGTTAGTAACATTATCGAGAGGACCCGACATGAACCCTCTCTCAATCGGACCCGACATAAACCCTCTTTCCAAGGGACCCGAACCCGGAACGAGGCTACCCGAAATTGGACCTGAAGAATTAATCATATTCTTAGGGATCGGTTGCAGCGGGATCAAGGAAAACGAGGTGGTGCTCTCGAAAGCCGCCGCCCTGTCGAAGCAGCCGTTGCTGTAGCTGACGTACGGATCCACCAGCGCCGTCGAGAGCGGCGTGTACGTGTTGGCGCTGACTGAGGCGCCGGAGATCGTACCGAAAGTCGTGGTGGATTCCTCGGAATGGACCTTGGACGAAGAGAGTCGGGTCGGATCGGGTCTGACGTAGCAAAAGGAGTGGCCAAGGCCTTCGTCGAGGGGATCCGATAGCAACATGGAGATTTCCTTCCGACGTCGAGCTTCTTCCCCACCGCCATATCCACCGCCGCCGGTGAAACACACGCTTAACTTGCCGAAACCATTACCCATAACCCCCCCAAAAAAATTTAAAAATAAAAATTCAATATATTTGTGTTCCCTTTCTCTCTCTTTTTATTTTGCTCTTAAATTTTCAGGGGGAAAAGAGAAAGAAGATAAGAAGAGGAAGGTGCAGCAGAAAGCGTTGACTTTTGGTAAGGGAAAGACAGAAGCTTTTCAAATTGAAGGAAAAAAAAAAAAAACACTTTTTTTTGGGTTCCATTTTATTAGTGTTTTTATGCTTTTATTATTTATTTTAACTTTATTAATGTTTTGGGTGAAGTGAGTGGTGGGGGCGTTGACCAAGAGATGGGTTTAAACTATTAGTTGAGTTTCAAAAAATTTGAAACATATGGTTAGTCCCTGTACTTAGCCAGAATTTAAATTTTAGTCCTTGTACTTGAAAAGTTAAAATTTAAGCTCTCTTACTTTTCTGATTTAAAAATCACAACCCTCTCATTAACATTGTTAGTGTTTCGTCAAAATTCGCATATAATCGACAAAAATAGACATGTTAAATTGATAAATTTTAACAAAAACTACAAGTAACGATAATAACTGAACTAGAATTTTTAAATCGAAAAAACAAGAAAATTAAATTTTTAACTTTTAAAATACAATTACTAAATTTCAAATTTCAGATAAGTTCAGGGACTAATAGCATGTTTTAACCTTTTAATATAAAATAAAAAAATTAAAGCTCTAACTATGCTTTTGCTCTCTATGCTATTCCCACAATTAAAATCCAGTACTCTTTTTAATTTTAGAAATTCAATCTCTTCTCTATATTAAAACGTTTAAAATTACTTATAATCCTCTCCAACTTATGAATAGGAATATAATGCGTTTTGGTACACTTAAACTCACGTTTTCTTATATTAACAACAATATCCATATCAATCGAGCTAATACTTAATTGATTATGAAACGAAAATTTTTAAAATGCTACATATTTAATTTAAGAGAAATTTGTTTCCATTGAGATTTAACTATTAATTAAAATAAAAACTAAATTCTTAAAAATAAAATAAAATGATTAAATATGAATTTTTTTATTTGAATTTTAAAAATTACAAATCTCAAAAAAAAAAATCAAAAGCCATAAATTAACATCCATAATCAGACCAAAAATTAGAAAAAGGGACAGCTTTGCATAAATTTGGTGGTGTTTAAGCGAAGGTTTATTATTGTTGTTTGAATAGAGTTCGTAATTTAGAGAGCGTGGATTTCACGCTTTTGGACAAGTTGACAAATATTGTTAGTTTTCAATTTTGATGGGTATATTAATTTGTAAATTAAAAAAAGAAATATGTTTTTGTTGATTAGATATGGTATTAATGGTTGTTTTAAGTCAAACATTTTGAAACAGAAAAATATTACCAAAGATTAATCATTTTGCTAACATTTCCCTTTCAAGTACATTTCTTCATTTGTCACGTTGTATAAATTTAAAAAGATTTAAGTAAAAATATTAGATTTGTGCTCAGATTTGGACCTGGTTCGATTTGTTTTTAAGTTTATAATATTTTAAATTATGTTATTTTTATTTATTATGTAATTTAAAATACATTAAAAATAAACTTATATTAAATATATAATAATATTATATGTAAACATTAAAATATTATTAAGATTGTTATATAAGAATTTTAAAAATCATTAAATATTAATATAATATAATATAAATATTTAAAAAATAAAAAATAAGATGGGCGGGCTTAAAATGGGCTTGGGTTAGTTTTTTACAAATATGGACAAGTTTGAGCAAAATTTTAAACCCATGTTTCAGGTTTGACCGAGCTTGGGCAAACATGAAACATGTTAATATCATACTTCGGTCTTGCCTGAATCCAACCCGACTCATGAGCACGTCTACTTTCAAGTACATTATTTTATTATAACAGTTACATTTATTGTAAAATATTTTTTTAATATTAGCTTAATATATTATTTGATATCTGATTTCAAATTTTTTTTAATATAGTAATTGTTTTTTTTGTGTCTAATTTGATACCTAAAGGTAATGATGTTAATAGAATAAATTTAGAGTTAATTGTGAATTTATTTAATTTTGTGTTTAATTTTTCAAATACAATCCGATGAATGTGATTTAATTGGGGTTTTAAGATATATTTGATGAAAGTTAATTAATAATATTATTAATTAATTATAAATTTTTATCAAATCAACTTTAAAATCTGAATTAAATACTAAAAAGTTAATATTGTTATCTTCAAGTTACAAAATATATAATTTTTATCAAATATAGGTACCACATTAAACCAAAAAATAACATAAGTATCAAATTAAAAAAGTATATATCAAATTTAAATATAAAATTATATATTAAGCCTTTTATATTTTATATTTACCTTTTATTACAATTTTTCATCTATAACGGTAATAGTGATGTAGTTTGAAGCAAACTCTTTATTAAAATACTTCTCCATAACATATTTTTGTCTCAAATTTTAGTACAATTAAATTATATTTTTCTGCCAAATAAAAATAAATTTTTTTAGTTAAGATAATATATCAATAAAACGTTTAATTTTTATATTAAATATGTTAACAATATTTTATTAGAAAAAAATATTTTTAATAAATAAAATTACATTTGTAAACTTCATTAGAGATAGGTTTAAATCTCAACAATTAATATTTTTAATAAATTATGGTTTTTAAAATTTAAAATCTAAAAAAAATTAAACGCGATCTTAACTTCAAATATTATTAGATATTATAAGTGTATAAAAAAATTAGCTGGTACGACTTTAATATTTTCATAACTTTTTAAAATGTAATTTCGAACATACTATAGGGAATTAAATATTTTCATATTTTTTAAAAAAAATGTTTTGGGTTGTCACTAGATAAAATTTTAAGGTATGGGTAGATAATTTTAATCATCCGATGAAATTGAAAGTAAAATATATAATAGAGGTTTAATAATTAAAAGAAAAAAAAAATAAGATTTATTTAATTTAATTTAATTTATTACTTATTTATTAAATGCGTCTTATATTTTAATTTATTGTTTATTTAAATTTGAGTTTAAAATTATCGATTGAGAATCCATGTGATGACTTGATGGTCAATGATGTTTATCACTTTATGTGTAATTTAGGTTTGAGTCACAATAGTTGCATTTATTATTCGAGTTTTATCTTATTATTGCAATTCACCAAAAAATATTATCAATTAAATTTTAGTTCGATTAATATGGTTATTGTTGCCAATATGAGAGGACGTGAATTCAAGCGTGTTGAAGCGTTTTATCCTCTTTTTTATAAGTTAGAGAGAGGCTATAAGTAGTTTTGGACATTATATAATCAAAACTTATAACAAGATTGTTAAAAAAAAAATTGAACCCAACAAGTAGTTTCAGTGAAAAAGAAGATGTTGTTCATCTTAAAAGTTCAAGGTTCAAGCACCTGTATGTGCAAGATATGTGTGACTTATCAAAAAATTAAGAAAGTATGAACAATTACTACCATATAATGAGACCAATATACTAAAAAAAAATTGAGATTAAATTTTTTGTTTAGAGTTAATTGCACGCGCCAAGTTAGAGAATGGGGAAGTAGGTTTGGGTGTGAAAAATTGAAAGGTCATAAATTATGGTAATAGGTATCAAAGTCAAAAAAGCCACCCACAAGAAAAACACTCCTTAATTGTCAACGCCAGGTTTTCCGAGTACAATCCGCAGCTCTGCTTGACTTTTTTTGTTTCGCTTATTTTTATATTAAATTCGATTAAAAAATAGATAATTAATGATAATTTTATTTATTAATTTTGACAATTTTAAGTAAAAGATATTTTCTATGTATATATATAAACGAATTATATTACTAAATTGGCATTAGAATAATAATCTATTAATATTATTATGTATGTAATAATAAAATAATATTAATTAATATGATAGTATATTATTTTAAAATTAATTTATTTGGTCATATTATTTTAAAAGTTTTACTTAAAAAGTAACATAATATATTATCATAACAAAATTATAAATCTATAACATGATTAAATATAATTAGATAAATTAAAAATAATTTAATTAAATAGATAAATGTTTTTTCATATAAATATGATAATAATTAATATTATTAAAACATTTTTTATAATTAATAAAAATTAAATGTCGAAATTAATATTAAATATATAAAATAAAATCAATAATTGATAATCTAATTTATAATGTGTAAATTTATTTATTAATAATGTTTTCATTATTAATATTTTTTTTGAAATAATCAATGTAATAGTTATTATTATTTAATTAGGCTTTGAATCCATATTAAAGTACATTAATTATTTTAGATTAATTCTCACTTAATTAGTGTTAAAGTTATATATCAATTAAATTTTTTTTGGGTAAAAAATGATAGCATTAAATGATTACAATAAATAAATCAAAATACTAAACACAAAGAGAACCATTATGATCTTCAACCAATAAGTCTCTAATCGAAGTCGACGGACCTACAAACAGACGAATTAAATATTCCCTTCTTTCATCATTCTTAGCTAAATGATCAACAATAACTTTCTAATTCCGTGTGATATGTCGCAAACGAATTACTCACTTTCAACTCAGCAGTTGTTGCAACAACCATGATTCAACAAGATATTTTCATTCAAAGTAGCGTCTAAAAATTTATTGGAAAAAACATATTTTAGCATTATTTAAGAGTTTTGTTTCCATCCCAAAAAATGTATGATTATTATTATTATTTGAGATAATTAGCTATTATCTCATCTTAAATTTGAATTTTATAAAAATCGTGATGATATGACAGTTTAAAATTATGTTATGTCATCGCCCAAAATTTAATATATATATATATATATATATATATTAAATGATAATATTACACAATTTTAGAATGTTATGTCATTATATTTTTATTGAATTTAAGTTCAAATATTAAAGTGGATCTAATAATCAAATTTAAATATCAAAGTGGATAAAAAATTACAAATTTAAAGTAAAAATTATATATTTTTCAAAATTTGTATATTTAATTAATATTTGTTCTAAAAAAAAGTATATTTAACTCGTTGTGCAACAATTTGAAAATTTGAGGCTCTAAAAGTAAACTATTCAATACAAAAACACACAATTAAAAAAGCGAAATTTCCAAACTCAAAAGGCAAAAAAGAGAAAGAAAAAGGAAATTTCGCTCTTTGTTTTTATTTGGTATATAAGATTGGCTCTTTATTTATTTATGGTAAAGTATTTTTATACTGTTTAATGCAGATGTAAACTTTGTCAATTCAAAGTATCGATTTGTTTTCCATCAAACTAAGTTGAATCTGAGGTTTAAAATATTTGGGTTATGTTCAATTTCAATCACTTTGGATTTTAATTGTTTTGTTTTGTGTTGGAGTTACTTGGGTTTGTCCATCTAATATTTTTAATCTATCATTTCGAATTCACATCATTTTGGACAAGAACGGTGCCAGAAACAATGGTAAAGTTAGAAAATTGTTTTAGGAGGTAAAAAATGCAGGGCGAAATTGGTCAAATTTGAATTATAAAATTTTAAAAGAGCTAAAACTATAATTTCATCATTGTGTTAATGTAAAAATTTACAATTTTCAAGGGATAAAACTATAAACTTTTTTTTTTTTGGAGAAGGCATAATTGATTTCTAAATTTTAGGAGGGGTTAAAATACATTTTTATCATTAAATTAAATTAAAAATTTGCAAATACTCAAGGACTAAAGATGAAAATTTTTTATTTTGCAAGGTCAGGGCCCTTGCATGCCCTTGCAAAAATGAAAGAATTTTTGTGCCAATATGTAATTTTACCATTATACTAACTTATGATTTTCTAAAAATTAAAAGGACTTCATAAAGAACTTTTCATTTTTGAGGGCCAACGCCGTTGCCTCCCCCTCCCTTCAATCATAGCCAAAAACTTATTTAGGGGACCAAAGTTAAATTATAAAATTTAAAAGAGTTAAAGTACAATTATATCATTATATGAGTTTATTAGTTTAGAATTTCTAAAAAGGATTAAACAAAAATTTTATCATATCGAGGGACAAGTGTTTTTTTACCTCTAAATTATCTTATAATTTTCAAAATTTAATGGATTAAAATGTTATTTTGTTGTTTAGGAGAGCTAGTTCCCTTACTTACCCTCGATATCGTCTTTGATTTTGAGTTTGATATCCGAGTTTAGACCATATAAAATTTATATCATTTTGATTTTAATTAATTTTTAAGTTGATTCTGATTATTGACATCATTATAATAAAATTGAGTTTAGTATTTTAACTACGAGAATGGAAATAATATTCATAACAATATATAAAAATTATTCTAATTAAAGATATATATTATTAAATTGTTGAAATTATATTTTTACAATCATAAAAATATATAATTTAATTTCGAATAAAAAAATATAAAAATAAATAAATTCATAGCTAGCCTTTTTTTTTTTCAATTTCCAAAAAATATTGTCTAAATGTTTAAATGAAGTATTCTTAGGTTATTTTTCTGCATACGGACACGTGGGAGAAATTGGTTGGCACATGGCACCTAAAAAAAATCAATATATGGTGTATCATGAGACAAAGTTAAATGGATTTTAGGTACATAATAATTGAATGATAGAGGCCAACACCTCCACACAACAATGTTGGATGGAGACCAAGTGATTACCCCAATATTTATCCTTTTTTTTAATATAAAAATAATAATTTCAGTAATATTATTAATTATTTGGATTAACTAATAACATCGTAAAATTATAGAATATAAATTATGTCAAATTAAAACATAAGGATTAAATCTTAAATTGTAGATCAGTAGAAGGATTAAAACTATAATTTGATAATTTATTATTAAGTGCTTAACCATGTTGAAAATAATTAATTATAATTTATTGTTACTTTAATTGGACCCTATATAACCTTTCACTATATATAAAATAAAGTAAGCTTATTGAGAATAAATATCTTCTTTTTTTTTTTAAATATAATTAGATAAAATTGAGAGTCTAAAAAGACATAGATTATTGCTAATTTGAATTTTCTAAAAAATATTAAAGAATGGGAGAGATTGATTTCCCACTTCCATAATAATATCCCACACACAAGAATTCAAAGCTATCATCATCTCAGAAATTGATAGTGGAGAAAACCTTGGCTAAATGCTAAGCCACCATCTCTTTAATTTAATTCCTTGACCCACCCCCACCTCTTCTTTTTTAATTTTTATTTTATTTCTTCTTAACCTTTTTTTATATATTAATGCACAACCAACAATATGCTTCAACTATACTTATTTTATCATTTTTTTTAAAATTATTCTTAAATTGTTCATACTGGTTTGATGGTACATGCACTATTAGTAATTATTTTAAATAAAAATGACATGAAGTAAAAGTATATTGTATCTTATGTTTTTCTGTACCGATAACAATGTTAATGTCAATTGAGTCAAGACTCAATCGGTTGAATAAGTTAATTATATTTAACCATTTGAATAACAAATTAAAAATTAATTACAATAGTTAAAAATACATTATTTAAAAATTAATTAAAAAATTAAATGTGTAAAATCACGTACAATACATGTAACATTAAAAATTAGTATATATAAAAGTATGAGTTTAAAAAAACTTTTGAACTGATGAGAATACCCTTTATTTTTCATAATATTATTAAATTCATATTTTAAATAAAAAAATTGAAATGAAATAAAAGTTGTGATAACTATACATTTAAAGTTAATTATAATTTAATAGAAATTATGATAATTATTACACATTTAAAATATTCCAATTTAATTAATAACACCGCTTTACATTAATTTCATGAAATAAGAACATTATTAAAGGAGTAAAAAGTTAAACGCTTAAACTTATTCACTTGTTCAAGAATAGATTGGATTTTGAGTCGTGCTAGTCGTGTTGGTGTTAAGATTTTTTACTCTTCTTATAATTCAAAAAAAAAAAAAAAACTTACACAGATGTTAAAAAAATTATTTAAATTAAATTTTAATTTGCAAGGAAAATAGATGTTATATTGTATTTTATTTTTATTTTTTTTGCCATCCTTATTGAATATTTCTAGAACATATACAACCAAACTATTCAAAACATTATCTAGTCAAATATACACTTCAAATATATTTTCTATTTCTTATTAATTAATTAATTATCTTATTTTAATCCACCAAAACACCTCCACTCTTTAATTTGATCAAGTTCGTATAATTAATTTATTTATTTTCTAGCTGTTTCTTATATTTTACTATAAATTTAAGGTGCTATCTATTTTCAAGTCATGTAATTTGCACTTTATATCTAGATTTTTTTTCCGAATGAGGAAAAAAATTCAATTCAATTTTATTCTCCTAAACCCCTTTCCCTCAAAATTTTTTTATATTTTATCAAATGAACAACATTTATAATATTTCTAAAAGAGACAGAAACAAACACGGATAACAGGACATGTTGAATGCTAGGAGAGAGGATGATTGTGCATAGTAATTTCAAGGGTTCAAGAGTTCATCATTTTTCGTTGCTAGGAAGGTATTTATAAACGAGATCCTCTTATCGTGTAGTATGACATGAAAGGTTGTTATGGCGAACATGCTAACAGTGTACGTGGGGTGTGGACGGAGTGGTCCCAAGCAATACAAGATTGTTGTTATTTTCTAGTGAGATCCACTCATCATTAGAGGTGTATTCATATTTAGAGAAGCCTTCGCACTTTAAAAAGCGAGTGCGTGATGAGCAAGTGATCTTATTATGAGAACGGACGGTCGAAATCACCTTTAAGGAGGAACGGGTGAGAAGTCCTTCAAGGAAGATGTTTGAGTAGAGGGGATATGATGATGGAGGGTGGAGAGATTAATTCTAATGTTTCACTATGTTGACTTTAAGGGTATAATATTTTATTGCATATCACACTTTTAATTTTGATTAATCCCATTGGATGAATCAACTTTCGGCATAGCTTTCACTCTTTTATTTCTTACTAGCTGGTTTTAAACCAACTTAGTGCCTTCCATAATCATGACGTTGAACACTGATTAATCTAATTCCATAATTGACACAAACTTTTCCTCTGTTCTTTACCCTCTCCCAACAACAGTAACTTCATCCATATTGGAACCTTGCTCTTAATTTCTATGTAAATTTTCTTATGAGTTTGACTTCAATTTTTGTGATAATTGATTAAAATTTAGAAACGGTGATTTAAGGTTTATCATTTAAAAAAATTACTCTAAATGAACATGTTGACCCTCGTAATCATATTTTGCTTTTCTAATGCTTTGAGATTAAGAAACCTACAAGTATTCTTTTAACCTAAAAGATGAAATAGAAATTATTTGATAAAAGAAAAGAAAGGTTCACACATCAACCAATAGAAGTAAGTAATGGAGAATAAGTGATTCTTTTAATAATTTTATTATAACTTCTCATTATATCTTTTTGATACAATACTTAAAAGCATCCACAGCACCTCTTCAATTCATAAATAGAAGGATAGTACGTTTTAGTGCACTCGAATCCACATCTTCTTATATTGGCAACAACGCTCATGCCAGCGGCGAAGTCAGAAAATTTTTAGGGGGCCGAAATTAAATTGTAATTTTTAAAAGATTAAATCAAAATTTTATCATTTTTAGGAGATTAAAGTGCAATTTTATTTTTGATAATTTAAAATCGTAAAAAAGTTTAAGGACTTAAATGAAAATTCTTCTATTTTAAGATAAGAGGGTCAAGGCCCTTGCAAACCCTCCTAAACTCGTCCATGAGTCATGCGGGTTAAACTAAGAATCAATGAGGATGAAAAACAAGTACTTGAACAAAAGAATAGGTTTGATATTGACTTGAAAAGGTGGAAAAGGAATCTAAATCTTGGACTAAAAACCTGCTTTGATCATCATCATTTACATCGAACATAATTAAGAATTCTCAAGAAACTTCTATTGGTTCTATCATGAATAATGACTAATTCATTAAAATCTTAAATTTTTTTATACAGTTGTAGAAGGAAGAAAGATAGTGGCCTGATTCATTGATTCATGAAGCTGGAGATTAAACAAATATAGGTAGTTCGGGGTGCCTAAATTTTTACTTTTTTTAAGTATAAATAAATAATAAATTAAGAAGGAAGCAACATTTGATAAATTAGCTCTCATTTCTTACTTTTCATCCTTTGTTTTCAATTCAACCTCGTATTGGAGCTTTGTGATTAGTGGGTCTTTCTTTTATTACAACCGTGGACTTGGATAATTTTATTACAAAATCCAATAATAAATACCAAACAACAATGATGATATATGACATTAAATACATAAATATCATTATAATAATATAAGTTTGATCTGACTATTAACTCAATTATCACATTGCTATTGTAGTGTTTTTTTTTTTTTTTTTTTTTAATTTATAGGTTTTAAGTATAACTCATCATCAATATAATCGGGTCAATAGTTTTGTAAGTCCAGTTTGATCCGAAAAATAAACTTCAAATTTTATGTATGTCTAACTCAGATAAAAAATGTTAACCCGAGTTTAACTCGGTTTGTTCGTATTAAATTGTTTTATATATAAAAAAAAATTTTAAAAAATATAATACATCAAATGCACTAAAAATTAAAATAAATGTTTCACAACAAATTGAAAATACACTAAAATAGTTGCAAATTAGCAAAGAAATGCTTCTAAAATAATAGCAAAATTAACAATAAAATAAGAGTTATACAATATCGAAAAAATAACAACACAATAGCAGTAATATAGTAGCAAAATGGCAGCAACGCAACAACAAAATATTAGCAAAACAATAGTAGGGGGAAGATTTTAAGCAGATTTGGGTCGGGCTGGATCCGAACTAAAAAATTTACTCGAGGCTTGGTTCATTTGAAAAACATGTATTATTTTTTTATTTAAACCCATTTTTTAGAATTATATTTTTATCTGAACTCTCTTATTTTTCAAACATGTTTTCGGGCCTAAGTGGATAATTTAGCCCATGATCAATTCTAGTTTCAAGTGTTGAAGTATTTTTTTTTCTTCATTTAATTAAAAAATTGGGGTTATCAATACTCTCAAGAAAAAAGTATATTATATATAGATAAATAGTAATATACAAATAGATAGATGCTTTGCTGACTCATACTACAGTACTCTATTTCATTGTCTTCTCTTCTTTCTATTTGGCATAATTTCTTTAATCCACAAATTTATTCAGGTTTTGAGAGATTCATGTTGTTTATGTTTATCTAAACTCAGATTCTGAAATAATTTTTGGGTAATTATAAATTAATGTATACTTATTGCAGAACAATCAGGGTATAGTAAAAAAAAAAGTAGGGTTTTTTCTTATAGATAAATATTAAAATTATGAATAAATTATGGTTTAATGTGTAATTATATACATTAATTTTGAATTTATGTAATCAAGCTAATAGCCAGACAAATAAAATAATTTGATTGATACAATGTTGACATTTTAAAATTTAAACCATAATTTGAGGACGTAAGATGCAATTAACCCATTTTTAAACCCATTTTTTTATGAAGAAAAAACCCATTGTATTGAGGAATAAACAAACTATAAATCACAATTCCATGAACAAAGGAATATATGCTTTGTTTTTGGGAAAAAAGGGTGTCAGATACCTAACACAAACATCTGAAAGTACCTAATTTAACCTGTCTTATCTGAATCCTGTTTTTCTCTTTTCGATGCTTTAACTTTCAACTCTTTACAGCAAAATTAAAAACCTATTTTTTTCCTCTGCATATTTTCCTTAGACGTTAAAATTATATATTTATATAATACGAAGATTTATTATTGTTGTGATATATCGAATAGGTTTTATGTATGTCGATACGTATTTTATCTTAGATTTAACATATATTTATGTGATCTCACGTATAACCTCACGAGAAAACATAAGTAGCTCAATCTACGAGCCCAATATAGATCGGTCTAAAATCTTCTTAGATTAATGAGAAATTGACACAATCTAAAGAGAGTTTGACTGGGAATTAAAATCAACTAATGAGAAATTGGAGGAGGCAAGTGAGCCACCATGGTCATTGGCATCTGCTATCAAGATCACCACCATCAATCTCCACTAATTAACACATTCGCACCATCTTTGACATTTTACTAATATTTCCCAAATTTAGTTAAAAGTGATTTTGAAAATTTTAGATTTAATTGAAATTCGATCAATTTAATTTCTTCATAAATAATTAATAATCCGAATTTAAATATTATTTTTAATGAAAAAAATATGTGATTTTTAAATGATTTTAAAATATTGATACATAGGTTTACTTTGATGCCGTCCCATATTTTTCTTATTTTTGGCATGTTTAACTACACATTGGTTGCTTTCCATCTCTTTCACTAAAACTATTTAGAATATATATCAACTTCTTCATTTAATGATAAGAATTTCAATGAAAAAATTCATCAAGATACTCGAATTATATTTGATTCGATTATTCAAATGTGCACTTTACTTATATATTTGATAGAATTAAACTCAAATTTTATTTATGAGTTAGTAAATCAGATGATCAGAATCTGCAATAAATTTATTGTCATCTTTATCAAAATGATGCATGAATATACTTATCAGTGTAGGACTAAAGGTGAAGAAGTGTTCATGCTCATAAATTTGCATACAATGCACACTGTTCTTGTCTATAACGGAATATCAAAGATTGAATAGAATTCAAGTACCAAATTCTTCACATAAGTTTTGGCATAGGCTCTAGAAAATGTCGATACCATTCTCTATAAACTCATCTTTTTGGATTTTTTTTTCATTGATAAAACTTTATATGAGTGTGAGGAAGACCCAAATAAATAAATTCACATTCGTTAAATTGACATTTAAAAACTTGCAAAATTGCAATCAATGTGAACTTTAATCTCTCTGAATTATGCTCAAATAAATTTTCATAAGAAATCAAATATGAAAGATTTTATGTGAACAAACTTCTTTTAAAAACCTGATTTTTTCAATGAAAAAAAATCAATGACATCAAAGTCTTCAAAAGAATCATAATTTAATTTGCTTTCTTCATGATCTAAACTATTAAATTGTTGAAAAATATTCTCAAAGTAATTAAAGCAAAAGCCACGAATTTTTTGATAAAAGGGTGTGAAACATATATCGCAGGTTAGACGGCAACCTAAGCGAAAAGCAAATTACAATAAACGTTGCATCCAAATCGTGTCATTTTTGTTATAAATTCTAATAATATTTGTTCATTTTTACAAAAGGTTTAGAATTATCCAAAGATCTTTTCCGACTAAAAAATGTAAGAATAATACGTTTTAACCTATTCGAACTCATATTTTTTTTTATATTAATGATATTATTTATACTAATAAAATTAAAACTCAAGCAATAATATCGTAAACAAGCCAACAAATTACTGAGTAAAGCGACAATTAACGTGAATTAAAATCAAATTTAAAATTGACACAAAAATCAGAATCATATTGTTTTTAGAAAAAATAAAAAAAAGAAAGGGTACAAAATTTAAAAGGAAGTAAAATGAAATGATGAGAAAGGGAAGCACGCGACCACTCAAGTGACATCTTGTCCGTGTCTGCCTAATCTAATCTTAGCCTTAGCTCTCTCAACTCCAGCCACATGCGCCCATGGGGTAACATCTTGTCTTATGTGTCTCACCACTATTATTATTATTAAACTTTCCATATTCCACGGATTCATTAAACTTTTAATAAATTTGAAATTGAATTGAATGATTGAGTTTTAGTTTGATTGATATAAATATTATTGTTAATATAAAGAGTTAGAGTGTACTGAAGCGTATTAACTTTCTATTTAATAGTTGGAGAGAGATTACGAGTCATTTTAAGTATTATACAAAAAAAAAAATAGATATGATAAAAACTTAAAATAAAATTAATGTTAAAAAAATTCGAAATTGAATTGGATCCCACTTCGATAAAAAAGTTTTACCAACATTATTCTTTCCGTCAAGATGTGAATTTTAGATATCACTTAAGGAGCATCAAATTTCTTTTCATCAATATTATTGGAACGAGATCCAACTTATAGATCAAAACTTGTCGATATACTAATCTTTAACAAAAAGATTGAACTCATCTACTAAGTGAACAACTCAAAACCAATAAAAATAAAAAAAAAACGACAATTGAATCGATTTATAATTTTTTTCATAATATTTATTAAAAAATAATTATTATTAAATTAATAATCGAATCTAATTTATGATTTGACCAGCTGGATCATCTATTCTATTTTTAAAATATTATTTGTCATTGTCATTAATCCAATAGCGATAGATCATATGTAGTGGTCTTGACTTACTATTTTCAAATCAAATGGAGTAAGTTTTTTTTTTTTTTTTTTTTGTGAATCACTGTGTTTTGAATGCGTCAACATTGCTGAATTTCAACATTAACTCAATTGCTTTGACATTTTGGTAATCCAATACCAACATCTTGGAATTTTTTTTTATAAAAACATTGACCCAAATGTTTTTCTTTGCTTATGACCGATTCATTTCACTCATAAATTCAGATCGAGTTGACCATGGGAGCAAGTTATCTCCTTGTTTTAGGGTTTGATGCGGGTGACCTATTATTATATTTCTTGAAGGAAAAAAAAAGTATGGTACTGACTTGAAATGAATGTTCAAAGTCGACACAACCCTTTGATTGAACCCAAACCAAAGCCCATTTGATCATAATTGGACCATCAAAGGAGAACAAAAGATTTGAGTTGTAATTGTAAAATGGGTAATCATTGTTGGACCTTCAAAATAGATTCTATAGAGGTAATAAGATATTCCATGTTTCTTAACATCAATTAAAGACATTGATTGCAAAATATAAATTACCAAAATTAAACTTAAACGGTAGTTGATAAAGTCTTAACTCGATTCACATGTGCATTGTTGCCAATGCATGAAGACGTGGGTTCGAGTGCGTTGAAGTGCATGGGTAATTCTAAGCATCGTGTTAAAAAAAGTAAATATGATCAAAACCTATAACGAGGTTATTCGAAAAAAAAATTGTAGTACTTGATTTTCTGAATTTGTGGAATTCAAATTTTGATGTTGATTTAAGACGCACAATATATATTTATAATTATGATTAGAAGGCAAGTTATTAGGGTTTAAATCTAATCTCTCTTGTCGCAAATAAATCATCTTTTTAATATGTCGAGAGGTTATCAACAGTTTTGACAAAAATATTTTTAGCACTTCAAAAGGAATTTTTTACAGTTAAAAAAATTCAATCCGAGCGCTTTAATTATTTAAATCGCTTTCAAAAAGTGCTTTTCATTGCAAACTAGATGCTGTTTTAATTTTTAAAAAGTTAATTTCAATGGGAATACTGATAAAATAAAATGAAAAAACTTTTTTAATAGAATTAATTATTGATATATTGGTAATGTATTTTTTTTATTCCACAAGCAATATTAAAAGATTGTTGTGTGTATCTCTCTCTTAAAACATTTATTTTTTTAATATATTTTTTTAAATTATAAATATCAAATATCTAATTTTTTGTAATATTTATGTTGGATATACAATTTTTTTTCTTTTTGAATTTTTTAAAAATATAGCATTATATATTTGAAGTTGCAATATTTATAATTTGTATGCATTTTTTTTGGTACAACGAAGGCTATTTCTAAAAAAGGTGAACATCCGACTAATAGGTCACAATTTAGGCTTCAATTTATATGTGATGTTAATATCTAAAATATGATATGTATATTCAAGTTAAAATTTAAAAATAAATTATTTTAACTATATTTTTTAGATAATGTCTAGAACTACTCATAACTCCTCCCAAAAACTTAAATACGAGGATAAAGCATACTTGAATGCGCTCGAGCCTACATTGACAATAAAATCAATATCAATCGAACTAAAACTTATTGAATGTTGATTAAATTTATTTATTATTTACTATATAACATCAAGCTTTTAAAAGTAATTTTAACTCTTAGGTCAACATTTGAAATAATAAAAAAACCTACACTTTTCACAACAATTAATTTTTTTCCTAAACTAAATTTTTCAACAACAAGAGGTAAATTTACCACCATAATATTTCTAAAAGTTAAAGATTTATATACCTATAATTATATTAAATCAAAATTTATGTATTCTATTTAAAATGATGTCAAATTTTATATTTTGAGATTCATTCTTAAAAAAATGTTAGATTTTTAATATACATTTTTTTTTTTGATAAAAAAAAAAAAAACTTTTACATCCAAATCAGATGAGAAAACTAAAGGTAGTGGTTTGATTAAGAATTTCTAAACTGGTGGGGTTCCATTGTTGGAACATTTTGTAGGACCCCCAGATGAGACAAGTTTGCTCATTTTTTTACATTTACAAATTACACGGTGGAACTGGCAACTGGATGATACTAGAACTAATTAAGGTCCAGTCATCTTTCTTTTTCGTTTGGATCGAGTTAAAATATGGGTTTGAAAAATAAGATTTAGATAAAAAAAGTAAAATTCGTTTTTTAAAAGGGTTAGGTCTCGGGTAGGTTCTTTTGTCGGGCCTGACTCGAATCAATTGTTTTTGTTGTTATTTTGCGGTCATTTCGCTATTGTTTTGCCACCATTTCGTTATTATATTGTTAATGTTTTGTTGTTGTTGTTTGGATATTGTATAATTTTTATTTTGTTGTTAATTTTTCTACTATTTTAGAGGCATTTGCTTATTAAGTTTCAGCTATATTAATGTTATTTTTGTATAAAGAGTTTTTAATGAATTTTTAATTTGCTCAAAAATATTTAGTTTAATATTTTTAATGTATTATATTTTTTAAATTTAATTTTATATAAAAATAATCTAAAAAATTTAATACGAGCGGATCAAGTCCAACTCGAGTTTAATATTTTTTAATCTGAACTAAATTCGAGCAAAATTTTTATTTTTGAATATGCTGGTGTGATTACATGATAACCCTTTGACAAGGCACACACAAATGCTTGAACCCGAGTCTCTTAAAATGAACAACTTTCTCTTTTTCATTGAAACTACTCGTTAGATTTAATTTAAGCAAAATTTAAAATCTATTCTTCAAATCAAACCTAACCCAAATTTAAAATTTTAAATACACCCGATCTAATCCAATAGTCTCAAAAATGGCTTCATCATAAACTCAAAGTGGCATCACAACCGTAAAAAACATGGGACCAAAGCAGAAGAGAGCAGAATCACCCCCCACTACCATGCCTGCCTTCTGTCATCCACTTCCTCTCCTAGCTTTGCCCTTACACCTATGCAATTGCTTAACTTAATTAAAATATCTACCACTCTCCGTACTTGATTATTTTCAGTGTTATTTGGGTTAAATCAATCAACAACTAAAACCCAAGAATATTTTTAAGTTAATAGTTTTTCAAAAAGAATTTCGCAGTTCAATATATCTCAATCTTGAAAATAAAATTCAAAAGTGTGTTACGTGAGAAAACCAATTAATTAAATCTTAAAGGTTTAATATAGTGTTTAGTACCAAACTTGATATTTCTTTCTAATTTGAGTCTTAAATTTTTTTATGATCTAATTTGATACCCAAACTGAATATTTTTATTTTTATTTTTTAAATTCTAATTTGATATATGAATTTGATTTTTTTTTTTTAATTTGGTGTTTTATCTTTTTTAATATTAATTCATTAAAAGCATAACTCAATACTTTTTTTTAACATGAATCTTCTTTAAAATTGATAATAATTTCATAGTATAACAAAAAAATTTAAATCAAATTAAAAAAAATATCAAGGTACTTAAGCGAATTTTAAATGATTTAAGTTTAGAGAGCAAGATTTTTATGCTAAAAAAAAACAAACAAAATGATGCGTATAAATAAATAAAGAGAGGAGGAATGTTGTTCAAAATTCCATTAATTATCCAAATAATAAAAAAGAAAAAGCTTTACAATTTGATACAGCTACAAAATGATGAAATTATTATTATTAGGACATACACTGACTAAAAATAGAGCAATTTTCTCTCTAAATTTTGCATCAAATAAATTAAAAAATGGCTTCTTTTGTAGCCAACCATTCCATTCATTGTGAAAATTAAACATAAAAATTAAGTAATTTGCAGTAAAAAATAAAACTTCAAGGTTCAAGCTCATACCAGTAGATACAATCCTATACAACATACTGCAACAATGCAGCTTTGCAATCCCAATCTCTCACCGTTAGATTTCGTGTCTTCGTGAAAACCCGACGGGGATGATGCTGGACCGCTTAACCAAGGTGAATTCTCCGGGGGCGGAGATGTTTCCGGCGGATCAACGGTTGTCCCCAGCACAGGATTCCCCGGCTTCGCCATTATCCCCGCTGAATCTTTACCGAAAACCTCTCTAGGCAATAAAACCCTGGAAACCCCAAAAATGGCGACGGGGTTTTGGTCGAAAACTGTTTGGGTAACCGACGCTTGAACGATCCCCGTATCGATCGCAACGGATCCGTTGACTCGAGAAATGTTGAGAGTGAAGCTGCCGGCGCCGTTATCCTCCGTCGCCAGCGTGGGTTGAACCGGGTTCACGATCGACTCGAGCGAACCCAATGGGTAATAAGAATGAAGCACGTGGAATTTTAGAACCACCAATTTCTTATCCGCCGGAAGAGACTGTAATCTAACGTTTCCCGGCAGATCGCCGAAAGCGCCGTCGGTGGGGACGAAGAGTGTGATCCCGGCGCCGCCTTCGTCGGCTTCGAATTCATCGACAACACCGGAGGCGGATAACATTGCGGCGGCAACGTTGAAATTGTGGCCGTCGATTAAGGCCTTGGTAATGTTGAGGCCCAGGGGAGGGCGGGTTTCTGAAGCCATTAAATTTAAGTCATACGGAACGAGGAGGGAATCAACGGCGAGGATCGTGATGTTGTACGGCAGCGTCTTGATCAGGGACAAAACAGTGGCGTTTGAAGGGGAAAAAGTGACCGGTGATTGGATCGAAATGGAGTTAGTTAATGGGTTGCGCGTGATGTTGACGGCGCCGAAGTTGGAACGGGCGCGGCCAGTTGTTTGGAGGAGGGTGGTTACGAGTACGCCGGACGGCGGGATCTGGAGGAGGTCGGTCCAGGAGAAATAATGTAGGAGGACGTGGTAGCGGAGGACGTCGCCGAGTGAGGACGGTGGGAGGCGGCGCGTGAGGTCGGAAGAAGGGGGAATGGAGAGGTAAGAGTTCGGGACGGCGAGTAAAGTGATGGGGTCTTGGCGACGCGTGAGGTCAGAAGCGACGGATGTGGAGCTGAGGAGGGAGGAGAAGGAGGTCAGGTTTTGGAAGGAGGCGAGGATGGAGGTTATGTTGGGAGAAGTGACGGCGGAGGTTGAGTCAGCGGTGGCGGAGGAGGATAGGAGGAGGAAACAAATGAATGTCAGAGGGGTAATATGGGAAATATAGAATGAAACCGCCATGCCTTTAAGCTCTCCCTCTCTCTGTCTTTTGCAGAGTTTGAGAGTGAAGGAAAGAAAAAAGAAATGGATGGACTGTGGAGAGAGGATTTTGATTGTTTGAATGAGTGAGTGCGCGAGTGACCAAGCGAGTGAGTATGACTCGGTGGTGTGAAAATGAGATGATCCGACTGATTAATTTGATATTATTTTAATAATTTATATATTTTTATTGTTTAATGATTAAATAAATTTTTTATCATTTTTTCAAAGTTAAACTACAGTTTTTTATCATGCTAACTTACAATTTTATAAAATTTAAAGAACAAAAGGAATAAAAGAGGTCGAGTACTCCTTGACGCCATTTTACCCTTAAAGAAACGATTGACGTAGCATGTCAAAATAGATTTTTTAAATTAATGTTTTTAGAATTATCATTAAAAAAAATAAAAGTACACAAAGTTGATTTTTAGCTATAGTTTAAGGACTAAAATAGCTATTAAACATTGAATTAATGTGTCAGATTATCATTTCGTTAAGGGAGTATTTAAAGTTAACGAATGAATTATCCAAAATCTAACAATCTTTATGTGATCAATATAATATTTAATTGTTGGGTGATCAAAATATTATTTTAACCTTTGTTTAATGGTTTAATTTATTCTTGATCGGATTATAATATTTTAAAAGGTTAAATATAAATTTTGTATTTAAATTTGTTCATTTCTCCTACATTAATACTTATATTTTTTTTTATATCTATTATATTGATCACTGATTAATTTTTTATTGACGTGACAATATTAACCAATCACACGTCATCACGTAGTATTTTCTTATGCCTTGTTTTTCTTTTTATTTTCCCTCCTCTTTTTTTTTTCTTCTGTCAAAACCCCAAAAGAAATTTCAATGTTCAGACATCTTTCTTTTTCTTTTGTCTTTCGTTAAATCTCTCTTGCAGTTTTCTACTTTTCACGAATCAAGAACTGCGTCGTTAAATCTAAACCTCTAGATGATTCATCAACGGAGGCTTCAATTTTTTCTTAAAAGATTCGTGATCAGCATCCCACCTTTTAATTAATTTATAAAATATGAAATATTAATTACTGTGATCGATCCGCTTGATAGATAAAAAAAATTCCTCTTGGAACTCTTCCTATTTTGTTTCGCTTTATTCAGATTCATCGAATTCGACTCGAATTCACCAGCCCAGTACGACTCCTCGCTACTCCAATAACCTGAGTCGCTGCTGAAATCATCAAACTCGTCATATGAGTAATAACCGTTCGATTTCAATCTCTTTGAATTACCATCGTAATCGTAAAATATCTCTTCTTCTCCTCCCATTCCCTGTATCCAAACCCTGATTTCCACATCAAAACGAAACCCCCGGCTAGATTTAAAACCCAATCATTTACCCTAATTTCAAAACAATTATCGCATCCAATCGCACTCGAATCCAATATTGAAAACCCTAAAAATACGATCCACACACTGAAGATATAAAATCCGTAGCACATTCTTCCCGCAAATCTAAACCCTCATTTTGTTCTTTGTTTTTCGAAAATAAACCTTAGAGAGAAGAAGAAACGACAGGTGAACACTCTTCAAACAAACGCAAGAAGCGTCGCCTAAGTTCCTTGTGGATATAAGATGCCCATACATGAATGATACCATGTACCAATGGCAAAGTTTCGTTCTTTCTTTCTCTCTCAGCTAAACAAAAGAGAAATTTTAGACTTTCAAAGAAAGAAGAAACAGAGAAGAAGCTTTTGATTATAAAAATTGAAAGTTTTTTAGATTTGAAAATATGAAAAAAAAGAGTAGTGAAAGAGATTTAGGGGGAGAAAGAAGAAGAAGAATAAAGAAGAAAAAAAAAGGAATGACAGATTTGGGGGAAGAAAAAAAAAGAAAAAGAAAGAATAGGAAAAAGGAAAGACAGGATTAGGGGGAGAAAAAAAAGGAAAAAAAAAGTTTTTTTTTTATTTTTTTAGAGTATAATATTATCGTAATATTATTAATGGCACGTATTACAATTTTATTTTGTCACGTATCTTAAATTTAATGATGTTAGATTTAGATATCGATTTAGTTGACGAAACAAAAATTTAAGTATCAATTTAGAAAAAATATCAATCTGAAAGAAGTGAATAAATATAATACTAATTTTATATTTAACCCTTTAATCATATATTTTTGTAATATCATTAGTTTGTAAAAATAATTAACCACAATAAATATTTAATTGAAATATTAACATGAATCTATTCTTAAAATCCTCGCTTCCATCAATGAAAGAAATTCATGTCAAAACGCCAAAGGTTGTCTATAGTGTCACGTCCCTAGAACTCGAATCTTGGAGCGTGCGGCCTTAGAAGCTTCTCGATCAAACAACGCCAAAGTAAGCCTGGAACTCGATCAAAGCTAAAGTGCTTAGATCCTAGCGGAAGCAAAGAAACTCTGAAAGAAAAAGGCAAAACAAAAAGACAACGAAGAAATTGAGTGAATACTCTGTATATTCAAGTATGAAGTGTGTAAAATGAGGTGGGGTAAGCCTCTATTTATAGTTGAAGCCCCCTACATCCAACGGTTAAGATTAGAGTACATCGACGGTTGAGATACAATGGTAAGATTTTACAAATATATGGAAAGAATAAAAAGGGAATATTCCTGATTATATGCCACTTGCCATATATTCTTTGAAAGGCTCTTCAATTCCAAGTGTTGAGCTAAGTGGTGATAGGCCCAAAATGCTACAGAGTGCTTCTTGGGCAGCTTGATGTGTGCTCGTCTCGGGCCTCAGTGCGCGGTCCGAGACAATAGCCTTGTCCTCATTCAGTTATTCTATTTTAATGATTTTTTTTTTTAAAGTTTAAGTTAATTACAACATTTTTTAATTATATTATTAAATGAATATTTTTTTAATTTCAAAATGTCATAACAGTTAATTTAATAAAAAATTAAAAATAATTTAATTTAAATTTTAAAATCTAAAAAATTAAAATATTAAATTTCTATAAATATAAATATAAAGATTAAATTCTTAATTTTTAAAAACCACGGAAGCTATAGTCACATTTTAACCTACTTAAATATATTCCACTTTGTATAAAAATCAACAACTTTTATTTTATTTTATTTTTTGGTTAAAAAATCAACAATTTTTATTTTAGCTTGCTTTTTCCTCACTCGCGGCATGATGTGCGTGCATGAACTTGCCGTTACCGAAAGAACAAAGTTTAATTTCATTAATAAATGCAAATTAAAAGAAAGACTTGACAAATTTAATGTCCTAATCAAAGGTTAATCTTTGTAATAACTTAAGACAGAATGTCACGTGCAGTTCCAATTTTTTTTTTTTTCAAATGATTTTATGTTACTATATTTTCTAACTAAATTCTAGAGTAAATATTTGATTATTTTCAAGTGTTTACCTCCTTACTTTTATTAATTTAGTTATTTTGCTTTTAAATTTAAAAAATTAAGTTCAATTATTAACATTGTTAAATTCGTTAATATAATATTTTGAAATATTAAAAAATTCATATAACATAAAATGATATTGTAATGAAACTAAATTTAATAGAAAATTTTTACGATATTAATAATTCTTAAAAAATAAATAAAATATATTATAATTATATATATAATAATGGCCTAAACTAAATGAAGAAATATCGGTCCTCCCCAACATAGCCACATGCAAATAACACATAAAATATACCCTAAATCTTATTAAAAAAAACATAGTAGCTATTATCTTATAATAATGCCAATCATCTCTCCATCACTGCCAGCTGAAAAGTTGGGGTTCTTTTTAGTGAATGTGCAAGTGGTGTTCCATGGTTGAGTGGGTTGAATTTAAGTATAATAGAATACATATTTTAACTATAATAATTTGTTAGCATGGAATACATATGATAATTTACATACGTCAGTAAAGTTAACGAACATTTATTTTTTTATTCATTTTGAGGTGATTTGATAAAAAAACGTAATTTCAAAGATTGAAAGAGGTGAAAAATTAAATGAATTACTAAAATGACTTTTTATTTGTAAAGTAGGAGGGTCAGAAAAATCATTATACCTTTAGAAGATGAGCTAGGTCGGACTCTGATATTGACTATTCAAGTTCGAGCTCAATTCATATTTTATATGAATTTATTTTTTTTAAAAATCCATTTTTCTGATTTTAATATTTTTATTTAAATCCTTTCAAATTTTAAATTCGTGTTTATATTTGGACAAGTGACTCGACCCCTCAATAGTTTCTATTAAGCTATTTTTGTAAAGGGAATGGGACAATGAGAAACAAGATAAACATAATTTGATTATCAAACATACCGAAAAGACTAAGATAATAAGACAAATGGATTACATTTTGAGCTTTATATTATCCAACACAACTTTTAAGATCGGCCCATTCTGCTAATATGAGTATGTGATGGTTGATTGCAAGTATAATTACAAGTATAAGACAAAGTATAAATAGTAAGTACAAATATAATTACATATCAAATCAACTATTATAGTATATAAAATCAACTAATACAATCGACAACGAGTAAGAATCAGATAAAGCCAAACAAAACCTGTACAAGATAGAGTACAAATTACAAGTGTAAGTACAAATACATGTCTGACTAACTATAATGATATGTAGAATCAACCAATACAATATACAATGAATAAAAAAGCAGGTAAAACCCTAAAAAATCACACAAAACCCACACAAGGCTTATGTACATGGTGGGAGAGAGTTCCACATTGCAAATACAGATGGTGAGACTCAACTCAAGTTTTCAAGATTCGAAGCTTGGGCCTTTGCCAATAATACTAAGCTCTCATTGATAATTTATATCTGAACTTTTCAATAACTTCGAATTTAAGTGAATTTGATTTTATTTTAAAAATTCATCTATTATAATTTAAACATATTTTAAAAAAATTCATACTTGAAATAAATCGAATTAAAAAATTTAGAATGACTCGATAGTACTTTTCAAAGCTAGAAAGCACCCTAACCCAAATGAAGTGTGTGTAGACAAGATTAATCTCCAATAATTGAAACTGTTTCTAAGAAAAAGGGAGAATTGTAGTAAATATCTTTCATTGACATGACTCACTACTGACTCTAGCCTCTACTATTTTCATAGTAATTGGCAAATTTTTTTTATTTATTTTAATTCTCAACCACTAAATACATCATGCATGCATAAAACAAAAATTAAGTAAACAAAACACATCAGGCCTGTATGTTTTGTAATGAAAATTAAGTCAAACATTTTGAGAGGTAAAAGAGTGGGTAATCTGCAGAAAGTGGGAACTTAACATTCTCTACTCTTGATTTAATATTATTATTGTAATGGTTGGTCAGCTAATGTTATCCCATTGCTTACTTCATACACTTTTGACCCTTTTTATATTAACTTTGAACTAATCTTTGCCTAAAACCAAAGGCAGTGGACCAATCTTGTCCTGCCTGCTAAACTGTGTGCCTTCATCTTCCCTTCTTTGTTCATATGTTTATTGATTTGTTGAGCCTTGAGTCTGCATTTCAGGTAAGCTTTTTGATGCTTTAATGCCTTACTGTTTTTTCATTTGGTATTTATGTTATTGCTGTTTTGATGCATACATTCATAGCCTTCCATCTCTTGTTTCATGGTAGTAATTGAATTATATTATATATCAGGTTTTACAAGGGGACTGAGGGCATTTCAAGGGATCTATTTGCTGTTGTGTTTCAATATGGGAAGGGAAATTGATGATGATGATGATGATGTTGAATTTGAGAGATACCATCATCATCATCCTGGTTGCATGGCGGCCATATTTGATTACCATCATTGGTATAATGTCAAAAAGATGTTCCATTACAGAAAATACAACAGGGGAAGACATGTCAGATGTAAGCAAAATATCAGGCTTGTCTCATCATTTGGAAAATTCTCTTCTGAAGCTGCAAAATGATTGGTTTCTAAGGTTTAATTTAGGGTATTTCGGTTGCAGGCTGTGCAAATCCACGAACTATTTCCATGGAACGTGAACTCATTGAAACCCAAGGATTGTTACATGCTGAGGTTGACCACTTCCAAGTAAGTTTACATTATAGTTTTTGTTTTATCATGCAGTGAAACATCAATGGAGTTACCTGATTTAATAGGTCCCACAGCAAACAAGAAATACCAGCCTAACCATCAGCAACAGCTCAAATAAAGCCTCCACGAAGGGGTTTTCTGCAAGACCAGAGTTACTGCAAATGTGTTCAACCCATCATTTGGAACATTCAGGTTTCGGTTTTGGTTGGATGAATCCAGTTATTCTCATCAACATGAGAACTAACACCTCTGGTATGAGCTCGACTTCGTCTTCAGCAGAAGGGAAAACTTCTACTAACACCTCTGGTATGAGCTCGACTTCGTCTTCAGCAGAGGGGAAAACTTCTGATTCACCACGAACTCGATATCTTCGGTTTAGTACACTCGAGCATAAGCAGAAGGAAGTATGGTCATTCAGAAATGGAGAAAAAAAACAAGTTGCTGGTACTCAATCATCCCAGGGATCTGATTCTCAAAAGCGGAACTGTTTCGTTATGAATCGACTCAAGGATTTTAAGCAGAGAGTCAAGCAGGCCATCAAGGAAAGCAAAAAAGGTACTAACCAAGATGGTACTGATCATGATATCAACAATGGTGGACTCAATAGGATGAGCAGAACAAAGTCGATAAACGAGTCATTAGATCGATGCAAGGAATCTTTCAAGCATGGTGCGCATAATGGACCAAAATCAATAAGTATTGGTGAAGGTATAGATAAGTTTGAACTAGTGGAAGCTGTTATAGAAGCTGAATTGCAGGAGAACATGAGAGAAGTAAATAACCATGATGATTTTAGTTCCACTTGTTTATCAATGGAAACAAATGGTGAAGACATTGCTAAACCATGTGACTTAGCAATGGAGGAAACCAGTCCTCACCAAGAACAAGAGTGTGTCTGTGAAGACAATCCAAGCAGAGAACAAGAGGTTGATCTATGTTACAATTACGTTAGAGATATCCTGGAGCTATCAGGTTTACTACAAAACCAATGCCTCCATTCATGGTACTCACCACACCAACCATTGAACCCTTTGGAGACATTGCTGCACCCTGAACTTGAACATTGCTCCATTGATGATCACCAGCTTGTTCTTGATCTAGTTAATGAGGCACTCGTGGTGATGAGCGAAACAGCACGTGTTCATAAATTCCCCAAGCCCTTTAACCGTGGCATTGGTTTAATGTTGAAGGGAAACGCTGTTCTTCTTCAAGAGGTGTGGAGATACGTTAGTGGGAACATGGGGTTTCAACAGGAACGTGATCGGTCCTTGGATGATATTGTGGGTCGAGATATGGAGAAAGATGGTTGGATGTTCCTTCAAGGTGAAGATGACTTTGTGGCACTCGAGCTTCAAGAGCTGGTTTTCGATGGGATTTTGGATGAACTTCTTTGTAACTGCTTCAGTAGAACATGAATTCGACCTCCTCTTACTTTCTAATTTATGTATTTGAAGATTTAATGATAACCATAGCAATTACATATATATAAAAGTTTTGTTTATAGATTTTTTTTTTTCCTGTTATAGATAAATCGTGATTTGTTGGCGAAATATATGTTTATGAGTAGGACACGTTAAAAACATATTACTACAAATAAAATTGTTAACATTAACAGAAAATCAAATTAAATATTAAATTTTAATAATTTGACATAAACCTGAAGTAGATGATATGTCTAACATTTAATTATTATTTTAATTTCGACCCATAATCATGGATGAACCGTCTTCTATTTTATTTGGTTTTGCATTTTATATATCTATACCTATACCCAAAGCCCCGTTAAGAGTTTCAACGACGCCGTTCTAATGTCACGGATCCTAGGGTTTCTCTTAAAGAGCGGAACAACTAAAGCCCTTCCTGTAAAGTAGAATATAAACCCAAAGCAAAATCCTAAAAGGAAATTACATTCGGATCCAGTATGGACAAGAACATGTTAGCAGGTCTCGAGGGTCTCCCTGAAGAAGACAAGGCCCGAATGTCCGCCATGATCGACCATCTTCAGCTTCGTGATAGGTGTGTTTCACGCTCTTTTCCCCCCTCAAACTCTTCCCATCTTGCCATCTGCAATTCGCTTCCTGAGTTGGTTATGTAATGAAGTTTTAGAAAATGGGTTCTACTTATTTTGGGTGTACAATTTTTGGGTTTTTTTTTTAATTGTTATGTTTGGTTTGGATTGGTTTGTGGTTAGCTTCTCAGATTGTAGATAATGCAGGGGTCCCCAAATTTACATCTGGGTTTTGCTGCTTTATTTATAATGAGAAGCTATAGAGATGTTCTCCTTAAAACCAGTGCAGCTTTTTTCTGTGTTGCCTCTGGACGTTTTGGGAACTACATTTCTACAACATGGAATTCTGATTTAGCTAGTATTTCGCCAAGCCACATTACACTTGAGATTAAGCCCATCGGATCTGGAGCTCTTTAGATAAAATCCTCGCGACAAGTGCAGATCTCGGGATTCATACTTGTAATCTCATCTTACCGCAACATCTTGTTGGCAGCATTTTGTTGTATTTGTTTTCATAGAATGGAGTTAAGTTTGGTAGTTGACACATCTTCACTTGGACTATAGCTATCCCAAAATTGATCTTTCCTGTTTTTGTTTAGAACTGGCCTTTCATCTTCTGTGTGTTAACTTGCCTTGTCATTCACTGGTTGCTGAATTTTTAGATCCTTAAATCAATGTCAGCTTTTTCATGCATCAAATATAGTGCTACAATTATGTTTATGTTGATTTTCCTGATACTGCTTATAATGCCACACTGGATTTTTGTTTATAATGCCCTACCTGGGATTGGGGAATGATTGATGGTTATGATATTGTTATTTGCATAGACTTATTGGCATTATTGCCCTAAGGCAAATGCCTCCTTTAAGGCAAAAAGGGGGTTGGCAGGGTTTATGCAATGTCCATATTTCAATAAACAATCTTCATAGCTTTGAAGGTGTAAACTTCTATGTGTACTTACTAAAGTGCCAATTCCACTTAACCAACAAAAATGGACCTGTGTCTGGTTAGGTGCTTGGTGCTTTTGAATCTACATACCTCCTTACTGCTATGGAGGTGTCTGTATTGATCTAATTATCTGTTCTTTGATGTGCAGTCTAAGAATGTATAATTCACTTGTGGAGAGGTGCTTCAATGACTGCGTGGACAACTTCACTCGCAAGACTCTGCAGAAGCAAGAGGAGACCTGCGTCATGCGATGCGCGGAGAAGTTCTTGAAGCACTCAATGCGTGTAGGACTGAGGTTTGCAGAGCTTAACTCGCAGGCTGCAACACAAGATTAAGCTAATAAAGGACCATCAGTTGGAGCTCAAAATGTTTTTGCGTATCATGTAGAATTTTCTTCTTTTGGGATAAATTGGGTTCTTCCTCAGATGAAGAGCATTACGTTGCTGGGGTTGAGAATTGTTGTTAAATCATAGAAGTTGTTGTTGATTTCCTCATAAGAAATTCAATGCAATTGAATAGATATTCGTTATGCAAGATGGTTCATTTATAGATGGTGAAATCCCTTTATTTCCTTTTTGTTCTCAAGACATGACACCATGCAAAACGGTGGTGGCATATTATGGGGTTGCTTATGATTATCAACATTTCTCTGTAGCTTAAGATGAAAAGAAAACCTGCAGACACAAAATCGAATGCTTAGTTTGAGATTATGAGTTGTCTCGAGTTTAAATCGTTTCAGTTTCAAGTTAATATAAATTTAGATTGCTAACTTATTATGATAACATCAAGTTGGATCAAATTTGAATTTAGATTTATATTCGTGTAAAAATAAAAACTATCTGCAATTTGAGCTTAGATTACCAGAAAAGAAGGGAAAGACATCAGCAAAAGACGCAAGAATAGCCATTCCTCCTACCAACTAACAAGCATTTTGCACATAACAACCTTATTATATATTTTCCTGTTTATCCCAAACAATCCAAAAGCTGAACCACGATGCTTCAATCTCTGACTCTCATTCCTAAAATGGCGAAGAACCCACCTCTCAAAGCTCTCTCCCTCTTCAACTCTTCAATCCTCCAAGGTCTTCAACACACCCCTGAATCCATATCCTTCACTCTACACATCCTTCTGTCTTCCAACTTGCGCTTTCATTCTCAGTCCCTTCTCCTCCAAATCATCTCTGGTAGAATCTCCTCCCCTTTCTTCACTCCTTCGTCTCTATTCCACCATTTAACTCAACACTGTTTTAGTCCCAACTCGATGAATCAAATCCTTCTGTATGAATCCATTATCAACGCCCATGTTCAGTCCCAGTTACCTGATCAAGCCATTTATTATTTCAATCAAATGGTAGACAAAAACCTTGTGGTTGGACCCAATACTTTCAATACCATAATGGATTTCCTTATAAAATTTTATTGTTTTGAGAAAGCTTGGACCCTATTTAAAGAATCCAAGGGGAGGGTTAAGTTGGATGTTTATAGTTTTGGGATACTGATCAAAGGGTGTTGCGAGGCAGGGGATTTAGGCAAAAGTTTTGAGCTTTTAGATCAGATTGAAGAGTTGGGTTTGGCTCCAAATGTTGTTATATATACTACTTTGATTGATGGGTGCTGTAAAAATGGTGACTTGGAGCAGGCAAAGCTGTTGTTTGCCAAAATGGAGGAGCTCGGTTTGATTCCTAATGAGTACACATACACGGTTTTAATCAATGGGTTGTTTAAAAAGGGACATAAAAATGACGGGTTAGAGCTATATGATAAGATGCAGCTTAAAGGGGTGATTCCTAGTTTATATACTTACAATTCAGTGATGAAAGAGTACTGCAGTGAGGGAAAAGTAGGTAAAGCTTTAGAGATGTTCGATGAAATGCGTGAAAGAGGAGTAGCATGTAATGTTGTTACGTACAATATATTGATTGGTGGGTTGTGTAGAGAGAAAAGGTTAAGGGAGGCTGAGAAATTAGTGGATCAAATGAAGAGGACAGGTTTAAGTCCGAATTTGATTACATATAATTCGCTCATAGATGGTTTTTGTAATGTTGGAAAGTTGGAGAAGGCTAGATATTTATTTGGTCAATTGAAAACCAAGGGTCAATCTCCATCTTTGGTGACTTATAACATTCTTATTTCGGGGTTCTCTAGAGCGAAAGACTCGACAGCAATCGCTAAATTGGTGAAGGAAATGGAGGAGAGAGGGATAAGACCTTCTAAAGTAACGTATACAACTGTAATTGATGCATTCATTAGATCAGAAAACACAGAGAAAGCATTTGAGTTATATTCGTTCATGCAGAAGGCCGGTGTGGTTCCGGATGTTTACACCTACGGTGTCTTGATCCACGGGTTGTGCGTAAAGGGAAACATGAAGGATGCATGGAAACTATTTACATCAATGGATGGAATGCAGTTGAAGCCTAATGATGTGATATACAACACGATGATTCACGGGTATTGCAAACAAGGTAGCTCCTATAGGGCCCTGAGGCTGCTTCAAGAAATGAGAGAGGAAAGGCTGGTTCCTAATATAGCTAGCTACAACTCTACTATTGGAGTTCTTTGCAAGGATGGGAAATGGCAAGAGGCCGAGGCTTTAGTGACTGAGATGGTTGAATCAGGTTTTAAACCTACAGTCTCCATATATAATCTAATCTCTGAAACCAAAAACAATACATAGTTGAAGGTTTCTAGCGCACAATTAAGTTAAAAGTGGATGCCTGATGGCTTAAATTGATAAAACTGAGCTTTCATTGTGCGAAGGAGGATAATAAAAATTTGATTAACTCGAAATTTTATCATTCAATTCGATTAGATCAAATGTTCACCTTACAACACCGCTTTATTAATGATTTTTAAAAGAAAATCGACTATGGGAGTCGGTGTTTAAATGAAGTTCAGGTGAAACTATCCCACTAGTCCCTATACTATGAAAAGAGGAGCAAACAGCAGAGCATTTAAGTCGTTGTATTTTTTAAATGCAAGCAAATTCGTAAAAAAATATTAACGTTTGTACTGGAAGCTAACCAAAGGGATGACAAGATAAATGACTTTTTTTGGTTTATTATGGAAAGTTAAAATTAAATGATAAGGACTAAACTGAAAAAAGGGTAAACATTGGGAGTATCCCAAGAGAAATTAAACCATTGTTTTTAAATCAGCTAGTTGACACGTATCTTCTCCTCCACTGTGATTTTATTGTCGTGTAAATACCAAAACCCCTCAACAGTCAAAACCATCGGAACTCCCAAGTAGTTAATGAAGGTGGTTTTCAGCTCATCTACTTCACCCACTAATTCATTTTTTCATTTATAGATAATCAATCCTTCCCTTTTTCTCTTTTTGATTCCCATCTGTTTCTGCCTAACCGAACTGCTAAAGATTCCCCTTTTTGCTCTATTTATATCCCCTTAGATCTCCTTTTTTCGTATTCACACAAGTTTCAAGTTTTTCCACTACGTAATCCATGGAAGCCTGCTTCTTCGATACTCTCAAGACTCAACCTTTCTGGGTTATTTTCCTTTTCACTTTGGGTTCTTTATCACTCTTGAAGTTTTCATTTGTTTTTCTGAAATGGGTCTGGATCAATTTTCTTAGACCTGGTAAGAATCTAAAAAAATATGGCTCCTGGGGTCTTGTTACTGGACCAACTGATGGTATCGGCAAAGGATTTGCCTTTCAGCTGGCTAGGAAAGGGCTTAATCTTGTCTTGGTGGGCCGCAATCCTGATAAACTCAAAGACGTTTCTGATTCAATCTTGGCCAAGTATGCCAAGATTCAGATCAAGACAGTTGTTGTGGACTTCACTGGCGATCTTGATGAAGGCGTAAAGAAGATAAAAGAAACTATTGAAGGACTGGATGTGGGAGTTTTGATTAACAATGTTGGGATTTCATATCCTTATGCCAGGTTCTTCCACGAGGTTGATGAGGAGCTGTTGATGAATTTGATTAAGGTTAATGTTGAAGGTACCACAAAGGTAACCCAAGCTGTTTTGCCTGGGATGGTGAAGAGAAAGAAAGGCGCAATTGTGAACATTGGGTCTGGTGCTGCCATTGTCATCCCTTCTGATCCACTTTATGCTGTTTATGCTGCTAGTAAGGCGTAAGTGTTTTGACACTTGCAAAGTTAATTGGGGTTTGATTTCTAGCTTTTAGCATCTAAGGTTCATCTTTCTCTCGGATTTTGTTTCAGGTATATTGATCAATTCTCTAGGTGCCTTTATGTTGAATACAAGAACAGTGGCATTGATGTTCAGTGTCAGGTAATGTTTGCTAATATATGCCTATGATTTACTGCTTTGATTCCAGGAGTTCTAAATGCTAGAGTAAGGCCTTTTTTCATGGAACTTGAACATCTTTTATCCTTTTGCCATTGCTAGTGTAAGCTTGGCTATGCTTTTTTTTTTTTTTACTATTTCGAAATCTGATTACTGAAAATGTTCCACCACCTTATTTATTAGATTGAGTAATCAAGAATTGAACGATGACTCTATAGAATTACCATTATATGTAAATTACAGTTCAATATTCTACCTACAAACAACCTGATTTGCTGACATATAGTGATTCTGAAACAAAGTTTTCTACAAGGAATCTTTATAGGGCGTTTATGCGGTTCGTTTGTCCTGCTAAGTTATCAGAAATTAGCTACATATAATTATCTTGTTTTCTTGTTTCAAAAGGTGTCTTATTTTATCTACTTCACCTGAAATGTTGACGAATTTGATTTGCTTATTGAACTTACTATGGTCAGTAAATTATGCTATTTAAGAACCCTGGGATATTAAATTGTTTATATTAGTTAATTTCTTTTGGGGGAAAAGAAACAGTTACTGTTCTGGACCCTGCAACTCTTTCAATCACTTTTCCTCTCCTAGTATAACATGTTATTACGAGTGTATTAAGCAAGTTTGCTTGTAGTATAAGATGGTGAACAAGAAAGCTGATTCAACAACGTTTTATTCTATCTCTTTCTCTCTCTCTCTTTTTAATGACATTAGTTTAATTCCAGAAATGACACCATCTTTCGCTCATGCTACTGACATTAGTTTAAGGTCATCCATTTTCACATCAGTTTTCAGACACTTCATGCCCCCTAATCATATTGTTTTCTATAGCTTAGGATTTTTTTGAATAGTACTTTCGATATGAGTGGTTCTCAAGTCTCTCTCTTTTTTTTTTTTTTTCATTCACTCAAATTTCCCCGATTTCCTACCTCTTGTTTTGCCCTAATCTCTACTGATTATACTTTTAGATGAGTTGCAAGAGTGGAACATGGCACCAGAACTGTATGCATTTCTGATGATTCTTGCTACTTAGCTTTGGGAAACTTTGATGTAGTTACCCTCAGTATCGGCAACTAAGGTTACACCGTGTCATATTGACAAAAATAGGGAGGGAGGGAGGGGTATTGTTGAATGGGGTAGCAAGTCTATCCATTTGTATGATCACATGATAAAAGTTGAACCTGTATGAATTTGATGTATTTAGGTTGGTTGACAAAAGCTATAGCTTACAGAAGGTTGTACCTTAATGGCCAATCATCTGGGTAGCTTAATATTGAGAGCAGCTAGACTCTATTCATTGACATTCTCTGATCGATCAATGGGTTTCTTAATGCAGGTTCCGTTATATGTGGCAACAAAAATGGCATCAATCAAAAGATCGTCTTTCTTTGTTCCATCAACAGACGGGTATGCTCGTGCAGCAATGCGGTGGATAGGCTATGAACCTCGTTGCACGCCCTACTGGCCCCATTCCATCCTCTGGGGCTTGGCTTATTCACTGCCAGAGAGTGTGGTTGATGCATGGCGTTTGCGCTTTTGTCTTGGCATTCGAAAGAGGGGGCAACTCAAAGATTCTAGGAAGAAGGAATGAAAACATATTGTCGAGTCTGTTGTATTTTCTGTTCATGGAGTTCAATATTTTAGTCGGATGAATGAGCCTCACAGATTCCTTTTATAAAATTGTTTTCAAGCATTGCAATTGCATTGTGACACTCCCATTATGTAGGGAAGGATGAGAATGAAAGTATACAAATATATGAACCCTTTTCCTGCATGATTTGCTTTCAGAAGTTTGAAGTATACAAAAATTTGTAATGCAATACCAATATTTCTATATTTGTATTGATATCATCAAATTCGAACGTGATACATATCGATGGAGTGCTTTCAAAATCAAATGATCAAAACAAACACCCACTAAAAATTAAATAAACTAGCTAAAGAGAAAATCATGTGGAACAAAAGAGAAATACGACAGCAACTAATATTATGGGGAATTCATGTTTATCGCAGGATTATATGTATGTAAAGAAGAATTGGAGTACAGCCCACCCAAGGTTTTTGCGTTCTTCGCTATTTTGACCAACAAAAGCCACCATATGGCAAAGTCTTCCACGCCCAAATTTTTTGGGTGTCAAAAACAAAGCTGGTGAGCTCAGATGAGGGGAGAAAATTATGTTAGGTGTGTTGTAATTATTGGAAATAACTCCAAGATTACAAAGACATGACAGCGATTACTTCAAGAAATCACCTCTAAGCTACAAGTAAAAATAAGTGAAGGCCACCGGGGATTAACATTTGAGAATTATATACCAAATGATACACAATTTTTGTGAAAAACATATGGGATTGCCCTCCATGTAAGCTCTGTGGTGAGGTTTGCAACGGACAAACCCTACAATGTAAAGAATCTGAATGTAAAGTATGTCGGATGTATGGTAAAGATGACTTCAATTTCAAAGGATAACCTGCACACCACACCTCAAAAGAAGGTAATCATAAAATGAAAAAAATAATATGATTTCAATTCGACCGGAAATGCGAAGATCTCTAGTGATTGTGGTCATAGAAAGGTTCCAAGTTGGCTCTCAAAGTGTAACAAATGCTTTGTAATCTCAAAATCAAAATATAAGGCATTGCATATTCATTCCAACTTTTGAGTACATTAGCTTCATATGATAACTGTACAGTCACAAGGCACATATAGAAAAACTGAATGCCCGAGTTCCGGAGACGACTCACCCACTATATTTGGTAGGTAAGCAACTTTTGTTCCGAGCCTTGATTCCATTATCAGGCATAAAGAGGCGAAGCAGATGGCCGAGGGTACGCAGTCGTACTCCTTCCACCGGTAGCATCATCTGCACTTTGCCTACGTCTCCGAGGTATGCTGTTAGTATTGTTGTCATTAATTCCGGAGTCGTTTGAATCTAGGAGCTGCTCCAGTGCAGTTACAACCTCGTTCATGCTTGGTCTGAACTTGGCATCCATCGACAGGCATCGCAAAGCAAGGGTAGCAGCCTTAAAGGCTCCTTCAATTGTATACTGGCCTTCGAGGCGATTATCTAGGACACGGAATATTTTGCGTCTGTTAGTAAGGTAAGGTTTGGCCCATTCCACCAGTTTATGTTCTCCCGATGGTCGATTCTTATCAACTACTCTCCGGCCAGACAACATCTCCAACAGCACAACTCCGAAACTATAGACATCACTCCTTGAAGACAAGTGACCTACAGTTGGAGGAAAAAAAATGGAATCATTCATTGTTTACGAGAGTGGAAAATTACATATACTCAGTTAACCGAAACGGGTTGCTAAGTACCTCTGGCAAGATACTCTGGGGCAGCGTATCCGAAAGTCCCCATAACTCGGGTAGAAACATGGCTCTTATCACCTGTTGGCCCATCTTTGGCCAACCCAAAATCAGAGAGCTTTGCATTGTAGTTCTGCAATTACAATAGAACAAAAAGGTTCATAGAGAACCATGTAAAGGAATTGGAAAGAATGCTTTGGGTTAACAAATCACATACCATATCGAGCAAGATGTTGGAAGTCTTGAAGTCTCGATATATTACTCTTGTTTCCGCACTGTGAAGGAAGGCGAGTCCCTTCGCAGCGCCGAGAGCAACTTTCAACCGTAGGCTCCAAGAAAGAGGCTGGAAATAAGAACCTCCTGGTACATGTCATTCAAGTGTTAAAAATAAATAAAAATGGCATCTAAAACAAAGTTCTGCTCGATCAAACTGACATACAGGCTGAAAGAACTTACTCCTGAATAGATGATTCTCCAAGCTGCCACGAGGCATGAATTCATACACCAACAGGCGGTGCTCGTCCTCCAAGCAATATCCAATCAGTTTCACAAGATTAGGATGATAAAGCTGTCCCAGATAATTCACTTCTGCCTACAAGATCAAGATCAAACACAAGTAAATCTAAGCACTTCAATCTCAAAACGACAGAAAGTGATAAGCTTCATAGATAAACATCTTAAGCAAGCAAACTCAACATATTAAAATCCTTTCCACCTAATAAATGGACTTACCAACCATTCCTTGTGACCTTGGAACCCATCCTGGTTAAGCCTTTTGACAGCAATAACAATGCCAGATCCAGGCTTGGTAGCAGTAAAGGAATTTTCATCGATCCACCCCTTAAACACAGAGCCGAAACCGCCTTCTCCAAGCATGCTATCGGGACGAAAATTCCTTGTGGCCATTTTGAGACCAGCAAAGCTGAAACTTCTCAAATTGGGGGACTGCAAAATCTCACCCTCACTCCGAGGTGTCAAAGGTGCTGAAAATGATGAAACTTTGCTGTTGCTGCTTTCACTGCTAATATCTTTCCCATCACCACTATCATACTTTGAACTGAGCCCTGTTTCAAACATGTATAACCCCTAATGCATTCGTTGATTGAAATTAACCCATTTTTGGAAGTACAATAAGGTCATCTCCAACAAATTGTTAGGATGTATGTTTGTTAAGTTACTAATGAAGGTAAAGCTCTCAACAAACCAGAACTAGTAAGAAAAAGAATTATACTTGAAAACCCCAAATTTTCTAAGTACAAAGCAATTAACAGATATATTATAGCATAATGTATTGTGGGATAATTGAAATACCTGTGTTACTGTGGCTCTCGGCTTTAATACCGGCACTCAAGCAATTTCCCATTGCATCAAATACCTGAAAAATACAAGCTACCATCTTCAACTCTTCTGTCGTAGATCCTAAAACACAGGAAAAAATGAATCTTTGGTTTATATAACAAACCAGAATTCAACAATGAAATGAAGCAGATATAAGTTTTACTTGAAAAAAAAAAAAAAGCTTCCCAAAACCATCATTTTTCATTACAAAAACAGATAAAAAAAGGTCATCTTTTTCTCTGTAAACCAAGCAGGGAAGGGCCTAAAAAAAGAGCATCAAAAGAGAGAAGTTCACCAGTTTATTACAGCAAAAGCTTTAATTTTTCTTGTGCGGTACCTACTGGCAACCTGCAAATAGTAAGCCAACGGCGGTGATGGTTATAAATTTAAGAAAAAGAGAGAGATTTTTAAAGGAAGGCGAGATGAATTGCACCAATGTCGGGCTGGTCCCTCCTTTTAAGCGTACGGTGCTACAACTCTGTCTCTCTCTCTCTTTCTCTTTCAGTTTAGTCAAGTCAGAGAAGGTTAGCCCTCGCACTCCATTGCAATCTTTCCTGAGCCGTTGGATCCTTTCCATAAATGATGGTGGCTGAGCTTCAACAGCTGGCTTCGTCCTTGTATGTAGCTTTCAAGTTTCAACTATGACATAAATAAACCGTTAGCGTGAATTTTTTTCTATTCTGAATTAAAAGAAAAAAAAAATGGTATTTTTAATGGATAATTGTAGTAATTGGAGAATAGAGGGACAATTGGCGAGCCAAGACCCTGCCTTTTATTCAAGTGGGAGCTTTTAGCTTTGAAACCGCCACATGGGCCCTCATTGAAGGAGGAGCAGCCAATTATCAATGGGGTAAGAAAGGGTACTCTTCCGTGTATCAATGGCATAGGTTAATTCGCAGGAAAAACCTCTTTATTAGTACAAGGAATTGACTAGACAGCTTCACTTGCATGGAAAGTTCAGAGCTTTTGGACACTTTCTAGTGTGACAAATCTGGTAGGTTTTGTTTTAGGGTTAATTTCATCAATCATCCTCGAATGTTAACTCCAATTTTGAATTAATCCCAACTTGAACTATTTTTAAATTGAATCCTCAAAACATTATCATATCAATCTAATATTTCCGCTAGTCTAATCATTAGTTTGGATTTTAAATTTCAACTCAAGTCCAACTTACTTTAAATCGTATTTAACATGTTTATAAAAATAAACAATGAGATAAATTTTATTGACATTATATTTTTTTAACATGTCAGATTCAAATTGTCTATGTAATAGATACAAATGTATTTATAATATGATCAACATATTTTAAACGTGCTTAAAGTTAGATCTGAACTGACATTTAAGGTTTAAATTGCTAGCTAGGATGATAAAAAGATTTTATTGATACAATATTGATATTAAGAGGGTTCAATTAGAATGTTTTGAAATTTAAGACCAATTTGGTATTTAGGTAATAGTTTGATGGCATTTGAAGGAATGAACCCTTGTTATATCCAAAGTCTAGAAACAGGCATTAATAGGTTGAGAAAAGAACTGATAATTGCAGTATTAGAAGAAAACATTACGTCACTGTTTGAAAGGATGTTTCTGGTTAGATTCCAAACCTTATGTTAAAATAAAGATTTTGTTGTATTATTGCTACTCTTTACTTAAATAAATCTTAATTCTGTTGCATTATAGCTGTTCTTTCCTTGAATAAATCTTAAGCTCTTTATTTTCTTTTTTCTTTTAATGTCAGTGTCTAAATTTTATCTTATCTCAAATCAATTTTCTTTTGATCAATAATCTGAATCATTTTATCAACAACAATCTTAATCATGTGGATTTGATTATTATTCTCTCGCTATACAAAGAATATGGAGCATGCCACGTACCTGTCTCGAGAATACGTCAGTACAGTTAGCTCGACATTCGTGTTCACTACGCACCTCAGTCTACGGGGTACGGTCTTGCTCACTCCATACTCGCTCATATCCTTTGAGAATATCTGAGGACACATACAACCTATAAGAAGATAACGTGTCACTATACATGACACTTGATCTCTAGCACGATATATTCGTAACTTATCTTTTAACATATATATATATATATATATAAAGATGAACTCTTGAGAGAATAATCAAACACTCAACAACTCTAATAGCATTACTTTTATTTAAAAAAAAAAAGAAAGTAGTTTTAAGAACAATTTATAACAAATAAATAAGACTTTGTGGTTTTTTTATTGGTTGATGATCGATACAATATTTAAAAAACTATTCATGAACTTCTTGATATTGGCAGAGCATAGATGATGAACTATTCTACTTCATATTTGACATGAATTATATTAAAAGCACATGGACCAAAGTTTTAATATGTATGAATCCATCACATATTTAGCATCATAAAAAAAACTTTTATATCCAAATTATTCATGCAATATAATAGGCGCAAACTTGTTTTTTAGTTTACTACACATGTCTTAAATATACTTTATTTAAAATTCTGATAATATTTAATTTGCAAACAAATGACAACATTGACGAAAGAATTTAATTGATATACAGTTGATACATCACTAGCTCAATTAAAACTACGGATACAAGGTTTGTGGATTGGTGGGTAAGAGCAATACACAACTTGGTAAAGATGCTGACGAACACGAAGGGAGCTAAGAAGAAGAGAGTAGATAATGATTTGGATGAGGGAGCAAATCTTTCTTTCTTTTAGATAATGACACTCTCCTGAAAGAAAGAAAGAAAGAAAGATATTCTCCCTCATCTAAATCGTTATTTACTCTTCTCTTAAAATTCCTCATTAAGTATGCAATTACCTCTTCTTTCACCCCGACAATATTGAGACACAGCCCAAGCTTTTTCAACCTCATTGATAATGCCTCATGTTGAGGCAATTTTTGAGTAGTGACTAAATTAGTGTCGACTGGTAGTAGCATTGTTTAGAAAACTTACCATGTTTAAGTTAGTAAATTTTGGCAACAAAAACATTGAGCTATGATTTTTGCGATACTTTGGACGATAGTCAGTTCATCTTTTATATCCAAACTATACATAGTAATATATCTTAGAGATTAGTTTGGATTCTGGTTACTATTTGATAATAATGGACTTTTCATGAAAAAAGATATAATGGTTACCATGAGATAAAATAAGATTATATCAGGAGAACAAATTTATCCCAAAGTGATTATGAATATCCTACGAGGATAACACACTTATGACAAAGTCATTGAATGAGCACTGATCGAGTTGCTTTCGTAATGGTATGTAATTAAGGATAACTTAGTGACAATACTATAGTGGAATATCTTTGTGGCTAAATGAATTTTAATTAATAGGCGAAAAGTTAAAACTTAATTATAAATCATTTTAGTCTTAATCACATATGTCCAATCGATCTCTCCGTTAGTTCATTGAAACCAGAAATTAATTGCATTTTGAATCAAATGAACATAAATGGATAAAAATGGTAAAGTTGGATAAATAAATTGAATAATTAATTTATGATTTTTCGAAATATTATTTAATTGATTAATTGAATAATTGAAGTTCAAAATTGAAAATAAATTAATTGGTCGTAGTGAATTAATTGAATCTAGAAATATTAAATATATTTTTCATAGATTCTTTTATGGTAAAGTCATCATGATTTTAACATAATTAGAATTGAATTGAAATTTTTTTTTAATTGAGATATTAATTTATTTATTTAAATTAATTTAATATGTTTATTTTGAGAAATAGAAAAATAAGTATTGAGTTGGATTTAATTATAAAATGCTCGATTAAAAGTTCAGAAAGTATTTGTAATTAAACTTGATATGGAAGATGCCGAAAACTACTCATGTTAATGCTAGGAACTGAAAACTTCAGTATAATTAATTAGGGTTGCTGCCCCCCCTAATCCTAATTGAGCTAAGAGTTTTGAGTAAATCTTTTGACCCTAAGCAAGTAAATGCTTTTTAAGTCAGGCCAACTCTTCAAAATACATGGGATTGGGGAATCATTTGACCGAGTCTTGGTATGACAAAAACAACTTTTTTTTGTTCAATTATAAAATGATGATAAAATCTTAACAATAACGCGATTTAAATTTAGATCAAATTTGAGAGGATAAATATCTTAATCATTAAATTAGCACACGAAATTGAGAACAATTTTTTTTTTAAAGTTTTGAAAATTAAGAATCTTGTAATTAATTAACTTTTAATTTAACTGGCTGCATTTTCGAGGACTCGGCATAGAAAACACAAAAAATGGGACTTTACTTTTTCTTGAAAAAAATCAACATTAAGTTAAATTTTCGTATTTATCAGACTGATAACTTTTTTTTTTTTTTTATCAAATTAAAAAGGGAAAAAGGGGGGAATTTTGTCAAATGTTGATGCTTCTTTTCTTTTTAGGGTTTGAAAATTAGGACTTGAAGAAAGTGCACACGTGAGACGTACCTAACTACTTCATCTGCTCTGTCTCAATTTTGCCAAAATGACGTATGATCTTTCGTAATGCTTGCGTTAACACCCTCCATCAAACCGAATCAGAACCGTCAAATTGAATGACTAATGGACCCCACGTGGGACCCATTGAAGCCATCCATTGTTTATTTAAAAATTGATGAAAAACCATGTTTAGTGCAGAAATGATTGAAGGGATTAAGTAGTTAATCAAGGTTTAATTAAAGAAAAAGTGGTGATAGGTGGTAGTTAAAGTTGAGAAACTGTTGGGGGAAGGTGAAACAATAGTCAAAATGGGTGACAGAATTTGTCGCCTATCAAACAAACGCCTCTGACGTGGCATTTAAGCTAACCCTTCCGTACGTCTCCAAGGCAGCACTGGTTTCATTTATATTTAATTTTACACTATTGATATCGAATTTCTACATTTCTAATAGTGATATAATAATTTTATATGATTTTTTTAGTCACTAATACTATTAAAAAATTTTATTACTCAATTGATTTGAAATTAGAAAAAATAAAAAAAAAGTGTCCAAAAGATGGGCCTTTTTGATGTATATGAAATAGATGAGTGTAGAATTATTTAGTAAAATGATTGAAATCGACACTCAAAAGACTTCGAAGTTAGGTTTTCAACCATTTTGCGAAATAATCGACATTTTCTGTTTAAAGCATTTATTTTCAATTTAGGCATATTAATTCTTCATTAGTTGTTTTTAAATTTTTATTAAAATTTTAATCGTATAATAAATTACGGAAAGATGCAAAATCATTTTAGTTTTATGCTGCGTGAGTTGATTCTTCTCATAATACTAATATTCAAACCATGATGAATTTTTATATTTATTTTTAAAAAAAAATTGTAATTACATTATCATTTTAATCTATTAATGATAAAATCATTAAAAATTTTAAGCAAAAAACTAATGTTATAAAAAAAATCATTATAAATTTAATAAACACAATCGTCCCGTACAGAAAGGAAACAATAGTTATATTCAAATTACGGATTTTTTGACACATGACACTCTCGATTTGAAACACTTATTTATAAATTTGGTAAATCTTGTCTTTTAATTTTTTTAATGTTATTTTGTTAGCCTTAATTTTCAAATGTTTTGAAATATCAAAGTTAAATTAAAAATTTTCGCTTAATCAAATTTAAAATCAATTGATAAAATATTGTAAAGTTATTTTCAAGTGCTTACAAACTCATCAAATGACTAAAGTTGTAAAATACTTTTGAAAACTATTGATTCAAGATAAATTTTACCTTATTGGGATAATTCTATTGATATGAACTTCTACCGATACTTGGAGGCTTTTCTACCAATACATCTACAATTGTATTGATACTCGAGAAAAGTTCTACCAGTGGAAGTAAGTTAGATAGCACCTCCAAGCCATCCATCAGACTTCTAGCGATATTTAAGGGGTCTTCTACCGGTACAAATAAGTCAGCGAGCATTTCTTAGTTCTCCTACACCTTCTACCGATACCACTATCAATACAAGTCTGAACATTTGAAAATCCTCAAACTTCTACTGATACAAATGGTCCTCTAACGATACATCAAGCTCTAACGATCATATTTTTGAAGACTTCTTGCGCAAGTCCACTTGTACCGATATAAGTTGTTTGCAATCTAGGATTAATACTCAAATTAATTGCAACAACGAATCTAATTTACTCCCAATGTCTCCAAACATTCCCAAAATTGTTAGAAGGTAGAAATACAAGTCAATAGCTTCGTATTGAAGACGAGAAACAAGTTTGTAAAGTCAATGGCACAAAAAATCCAATGTTTTCATTCAAATTTTTTAATTACATTTCCTTTTTAATTTATTAGTGGTTTTTTTGAAAAAAAATCTTTAAAAATTTTAAACAAAAACTAACATATAAATAAATATTATAAATTTAATATAAGCAACTAACGTATACATGGCAGGAGAATACAAATTAGTGTAAACTACAATATTTTCAAACATGATGCATAATGAGCGGATTTTAAATTAAATAGAGGTTCGTAATACGTATATTAATTAGTGGTATAATTTTAACATTGTTATTTTTTCGTGTAAAAGTTTAGCATTTTCTTAAGCTAAATGAAGACTAAATCAGTGATTTGATAACTCGTATGGTTACCAAAATAGAAGACTCTTCATGTCAAAATCAAAGAAATTTGTAGAGAAGTTGACGAAAGGGTCCTACCACGATTTGTTGGCTTAAATGAAGTGACTTTTTCTTTTTTTTTTTGGGTAAATTACACTGAAAAGTGTTATTTCTATTTTTTTTCAATTTAATTATTTTCGGTTTTTTACCATTACTGCTGCTGTTGTTTTGGTTTATTTATTTTATTCTACCATTTAATTTCTAGATTTTCCAACATTATTTTTTACTTTTCTATGTTTATTTCTTTGTGTGTGTTTTGTTTTCGGTTTTTATTTTAGAAAGTGATCCCTCTTTATTCTTTTCCCTCTTTTTATTTTGAAAATTCCCAAATAAAAAAAAATAAGAAATAAAATGGTGAATTCAACAAATGGCTTTAGTGAAAAAGAGAATGTTATTCATTCTAGGGGTTTTGGATTCAAGCATCTGTGTGTGCAAAATGTGTGTATTTTGTCAAAATATTAAGAAAATATGAACAGATATTACTATGTGATTGATGATGTTTTTGAGGGCATAAACCATGATAAAGTTTTTCTTGTTCGGGTGAAAGACAACGGAGAGAATATGGTGATGGCATCATAGAGGATGGAGTTACAGTAAATTGTTGTCTTTTTTTTTTTTTTTACCCTAAGCATAAAAGACTAAAACTTCACGGGTATAACAATGGTGTAAATTGAAAATTTTTAATTTTTAAATAGACTAAAAGAATAATTTTTTTTTTTCTTTTTTTTGCATGTTCAGTCAACAATCTGTTAAGATTTAATGGATGAATGATCCTTTTAATCAACTTTTCATGATTAAATTGACAAAAAAAAATTAAAAGGATCAAAATAAGAGTGATGTTATTTTAGAGTGACTTTCTATGTAATTTACTTTCTTCTTAATCGGTAAGGAGTGAAAGTCAAACAAAATGATGCACCAAACGACATTAAAATTGTAATAGGAGAATGATAGAAACAATTCATTGATTCATGGATTGCATCATTTCAACGGGTTTAGAAAGTCAAAAAGGAAAATTGCCATGGAAACAAACATGAAATGAAGCACCACAACACCATGAATTTTTAATATTAAAGTAAAACGAACAAAAAAAAACCCCACAATTTCTGGAAAAAGAAAAACTGAAACAAAGCTAGAATTCTACTGAAAACTTAATCTAAGCCAGTAATTTGAGGGCGATGCATTAAAACCATAAATGTAGGGTTTTTTTTTTTTTTTTTTAGTGAAATAAAAAACATTACAAAGAATTACTTAGATAATTAAGCAAGAATTCATGGAGGTGTTCTAAAAAATTGAGAGTCACCGTTATAATCGATCATCATTTTTACTAGTCTATTAACCTCTTTGTTGAGTTCTCGACCAAAGCACCAGACATCATATAAATTTAGCCTATGAGATTTGAGTTGGGTCGAGGTAAGTGACAGTCTGATCTCAAAAAAAGAAATCCAACCAACTTAAATGATAGATTATAATCCTAAAATAAGTTTATATATCCAATGAAAGTCTAACATGAGGATCCATGCTTCATACCAACAAAAACAGAGTCCATTTTGGCTTATTACACTCTCAAAACCCTGATATCCTCCTCTTCCAAGGAAACACCACAAACTACAAAACTAAAGTTTCCCACAAGGTTGTTTATGTTGAACTTCAATTCTTTTTCACAGTGGCCGACTTGATGATATCCACGAACTCAGGCTGATTGAGAAAAAAAGTACAAGTTAAGAATAGCTGTGCACAATCTGAAGAAAAAGCATCAGAATGACAGAAGCAAAGAAAGACAGTTACTAACCTTCAGAGAAGCTCCACCAACCAAAAAGCCATCCATATCTGGCTGCCCAGCCAATTCCTTGCAGTTTGCTCCATTTACAGAACCTACATTTAATTTGCAATCGATGCAAAATCAGATTCAATCCGGTTTAGGGCTGAAAAAAAAAAAGTTTAACCCGAGAATTGAAAGCTCATGAACAACCAAGCAAAGGTTTTTAACTTTTTTAGAATGATACTCTGAAATAGCAAAGTCCAACATGAATGGTGAAATACTATTCAGAAGATAGGATTGATGCAACCAGTTATTTTTTTAATAGTTATAACACATTTACATGCTAACACAGGCTATGCTATATTTCCTTCAAACCACCTGAATACGATCAATAGTCTAGACAATAAAGATAAATACCTCCATATATAATTCTAACTGATGCAGCAATGTCAGCACCAACATTTTGATTAAGCCATTTCCTCAATTCATAATGGACCTGGAACAAACAATCACATATTTGTATGTAAAATAAAAGAGGGAATGATTTCTCTATAGGAACAAATTAAAAAGCAATGGCTTAGATGCAAATAGAAAAGTTTTGAGGATAGATTGCAGCCTAAACCGTTATATAACAGCGCTTGGCATTTACGGGAGGACCAAACTATTGAAACAAGTGAAATGCAAAAGTGAAGGACCCTTTGAAATAAAATTATGCATAAAACTCAAACTTACTTCCTGAGCCTGAGCAGGAGTTGCAACTTTCCCAGTACCAATGGCCCACACAGGTTCATAAGCCAAAACAACATTATCCCAATTTGTTACTTTATCTGCAAACAAGCAATAGAGGTTTAAAAAGATATATCTAGAACGAAGAAATGAAAGAAGTCTAATGCAACGTAGATACTTAAATAAATACCCATAGAGATCACAATCATAAACTTCAACCAGGCTAGCTATTAGACCTACGGTTATAACATATACCTGAAAAACAAATAATTGCTTTGATTTTTAAATTCTAAAAGCAAGTACCAGCAATTGCTTTGGTTTGTGCAGCAACGACAGCCATGGTAGAGCCTGATTCTCGCTGTTCAAGAGTCTCTCCAATGCAGGCAATTACTTTCAGGCCTTGAGAAAGTGCATATGCTACTTTATCTCCAACAAACTGCAAAGAAAAGCATTTGAAGTTCACAAAGGGGAATGAAATATAGCAAAGAATAAAAAAAAAAAACCATCTGATTTCTTAGGTGACAAAAAAACCAAGACCGGAAATTCGTCAAGTCGATTACAAAATAGCAGGAACCTAATCGTATCATCTTACCTCATTGGACTCATTCAAGAGCGCCCTTCTCTCCGAGTGACCAATAATAACCCATGGAATGCCTAGATTAACAAGCATCTCCGCACTGCTCGAAGAGAAGTACATGAAGTTAACTGCTGATACGATGCAAAAATCTAGAAAGCCCTCTAAACAACAATATTTTGTATAGCCTGCCATAGAAATGATCTATAAAGCGGATAACAGAGAAAATGCATACCTAATTTCTCCCGTGAAAGCACCACCTTTGCTAACCCAGCAGTTCTGAGCGGCGACATGGAAATCGGACCGCAACAGACTTTTGACAAGGGTAAGGAACACAAATGGAGGGCTCACAACAACCTCTGCCACAACATAAATCTTAACTTTATAAACATTCAAAGTTAATTTAAAAGTTTCACATAGTTATCAAAATTAAAGTAAATTTTAGACCCAAAAAGGAAAAAATAACACTAACCCACAACATCATGAGAAGGAACTTCAGCTTCATTCAATGTTGTAACAATCTTCTTAACCTCCTCAGTTGTCCCATTCTGCAACAAACCCACTTCCCTCAGTAATCAAAATAGAACTACAGATCAGATCTCAAAAACCTAAGGGAGCTATTTAAATTACCAATCAACTAAGCTTTGGTACAAAGATCAAATGAGACGCAACAACGTTTTTCAATATCGAATATTAATGGAAAACATGGATTCAGTGGATGTTAAAGAGAATATGAGATCAAATTTAGACTTAAAAACAAAAAAAGGAATTTATTGAGAAAGAAGAAGAAACTTACACATTTCCAGTTGCCGCCGACGAAGAATTTCCGAACCATGGAGTTTTGTGTTTGGGTTTTTCTTTTTGACGAAAACGAGGATTAAGTAACTGCACTTGGGCTACTCCCAACGTTTACCCTTTTTGCGGTTTAGTCCTCATCATTTAATTAACCTATTTCGGCCCAAATTAACTAAACCCGGTTTGCTAACCCTAAACATCAATTTATTTCATATTTCTCCATTTGTATTCCTTCATTAGTTTCTCTGGTAGCAGAACCCTTAAACCTCCCAGAAACACCATGATCCGAATCGCCAAAAACCCCAAACCTCTAACCATTCTGACTCACCAATTCCTCCAACGCTGCACCGTCAGTGGAACCGCCAAAGGCAAATCCAAGCTCAAAGCTGGCCAACCTTTAAAACGCTCCAAAATCTCCACTAAAAAAGGCAAAGGCGGCGCTCCTCTTGACGATTCCCTCCCCAAAGGCGGCCGAATCTCCGACGAGAAGCAAAAACTCTACGAACAATGCCTCAATGCACCCACGCCGGTCCGTCACCTCTCACCGAAAGAGCGAGCCCGCGAAGCCGAACGGGAAAAATTGGGATTAATAAGCAAGGAGCGGCAACGGGAAATGGAGATTTTGAAGAAGGGAGGAAGAAAAGCAATGGGAGTCCCTGATGAGCCTATGATTATGGGAACACCGGGGCTGGATTTGGTTACATTGGGCCTTGTCGATGCTGATAAGGTACCCAAATATGAGCTGACGGTGGAGGATGGCCGGAGATTGGCCAAGGAGTATAGTCGGGTTTTGATGAGGACGCATAGGGCAAGGCAGGCTGCTGAGACTAATTTGTTGAGAATGAAAAAAGAGGCAATTGAGGCGTTGCCGGAGAAACTTAAGGAGGCGGCTATGATACCAGATTTGACCCCATTTCCGGCAAATCGATTGATGGCGTCTTTGACTCCACCTATTGAAGGGTATATTGAGAGGGTTAAGGAAGCGGCTAAGAAAAGTTCCACCAAGCAGAAGCTTAGATGAAGGCGAGGTGGAAGGTATTTTAACCTTTCTCTTAATTGGGTTATTGATGAATGGTCAAGTGTTTTAAGTAATGCTGTTTTGTTGGTTTGATTATATTACTTATGCAACACTTTCAATCTTACTTGGTGGCACTATCATTCTCTATTCACTAATCTCTGGACTTGAAATTGATTCGTTGAAGGCAGAACCATAGGATAGAATTCATATGGTTTTACTTGCTACCATTGAACGACTACTCCATAGTTTTGTTTAAAACATAGGTTTCGACTGTGTTGGATCGATGCTCAGTTACAACAATATTTGTGATCAAGTTATGTTATAAATTTGTTTCTTGCTCTGTCTGAGTTCCAATTGGTGCGTCCTGTTATTGGTCGTCACCTTTGCCATTTGGTATGTTTAAGTTTTTGTAGTATTGGCATCTACTTGTTCAATCTGACTTCCAGTTTGTGATATATTCGAATGTCATCCTGCGTATGTGCACGCTCATTGAATGTGTGCTTGTGTGGATTAGACATCTATTTTTATCTGATAGTAACAATCAAATATTGCACGTACACTTCTTACCTGTAAAAATGAACATGAGCAGGGTATATTTTGGCCTAGTAAGAAGTGTTCTGGCAAGTATATGATATAGGTATCTCGAAAGTATATTTATTATATCAATTGCATAGGTGTTCGCATAACAATGTTCATGGACAGATTATCAAAGGGTTCGCATAACAAGGTTCGCAGTCAGAATATCACAAGTGTTTGCATAACAATGCTCGCTGACAGATTATCACAAGTGTTTGCATAACAAGGATCGCAAAGCGTTCACAGAGGGTGTTCACATACAGGTTCTCATAATGGTTTGCATAGTTGTTCGCAGACAGGCAGTACCCAAACTATTGAAGATGGGAAATAGCTGTGCAATTTGGTGTCTGTGTTTGGGCTGGTTTAAATGAGGTGTTATTCTGTTGCAAAATATTGAAGATGGGAGTCAGTTGAATTTAGTTAGTTTTGCTGGTTATTCTGTTGCAATTAGTTACAATTTGTTAAGCCTCTGTTGAACTGTTATCTCAGTGTATAAATGCAGACCTGATGTATTGATCATAATATGAATGAATTCTATGTTTCTCTCATTTTCTACTACTCTGCCTCTGTGTTTTCTTCAAAATTGTTCCTTTACAACGAATTTTCCTGTTGTTTATTTCTTATCACCAGGTAAGAAGCAAAAATCTTCCTTTTTCAGCACATAACTAAACCCATTCAGTACATGACCAAAAACTTTAGATCAATGTAAATTGACAAGAACTTTCTTTTTTCTGTTTGGAATATCTGTTTTTCAGAAAATGCATCTTCTTTCATTTACATTTTCAAATATCATTAAAAAAAATACAAAACAAACAAAGAAAGAAAATTCAGTTCTCCAAAAAATATGCCCAGCTTTATTGAGGCAAAGTCATGAACATGAAGGTGTAAGGGTGAGTATACTAAAAAAATTAAGCAGCCATCACCAAATAGCAAACCTGTTACATAGACCTCGACCTGAGCTGTAATAGAACATTTGTTCCCTTTCATACAAGGAGAACAGGAAACTCGATGATGCTTAACTCCCAGATAGCAGGAAACTCAGGCATCATGCAACATTCTTGAATATGTTTTACAGCTTAGAATTCAATGGTAATACATGGAGCAGTCAATGAGATTAAAAGTCACAAGTCACAACAAACTTAAACTCAGAAAATGTAGGCTACTACCCCTAACATTACGCAAACTCTGACAACTTAACTTTGATTCCACAACATCTCCATGAGTCTGCAGCTCTTTCATAGCTGCATGCATACGAGAGTTTAGCACAGCCTTCAAACGTGGGAGATCCTTTCTAATATGCTGCTCTAGAATCTGGAAAGCGATAAATCAATCACAAAAACCGAGAAGTATAACAAGTGCAATAAGATATATATAATTGTTAAAAGACTCAGCAGCTCAATGAAAAACTGTCACAAACCTACCTGATTCAGCTTCTCCGCCAATTGAGGAATGCCACAATGATTAGAAGCACTATTATACACCTTCAATACATATGTTTCAAGAAAAAGCAAGGTGTTCAGGTTTTTTGGGAATTTAGAGCCCAGAAATCCAATTCCTATTAAACCCCGGAACTATTCATGGGCTTACAAATTACACCCCAGAACTATTCTTAGGCGTTAATGTGGCATTTAAGTTCAAATTGAATAAAAACAAGGCTTTAATCATCATTTAGCCCCTGAAATACTCCACTTTTCCATTTTAGTACTTAATCAATTTTTTGGCTCACTTTGATACTTAAAATTTTAATTTCATCCATCGATTTGGAACTCTTATTTTTGTTTCTTTCCATTACACTTTTAATGGTAGTTATCAATGACTAATGGATAAATGTATAGCTACAGGGTAAGACAAACAAAATACGACTTAGATATAGAAAAATAACAATAGAAACCCTAAGTTTTCTTCACCGAGTTAAAATACCAAAAACATACTGCAACAGCAACCTGATTTCGCAAACTCTTTTTTGTTGGGTCACTCCTCTCCAACATCTATTCTTCCTATAGATATTAAGCATGTCCATGGCTTCACTCTGCTCCTCCAACAACCCTTCACTCGCACACTTAAAAGCTCCATCTTCTTCCTTTCCGCAATCATTCTCTCAATCTCCTTCTCATCAGGCAAGGGTACGTGCACGACAAATTCCGTCTCCCTCCTCTCCTCCTCCACCACCACATCCTCCTCTTCCTCAAACAAAACCTCTCTCCCAGCAGCACCCACGCTAATCACCTCCTTCGCCCCTCACCTTGCCTCTCTCCTAGTCCCCTCCACTCTAGCTAAAACTTCATCCTCTTCATCATCTCTAGTTCTCTTCTTTCGCAACTCCGACAGCTTCTCAAACAACTCCCTACTCCCACCAACTTCTTTTGTATACACGCAATAAAATACACTTAAAACTTAAAAGCAAATTATGGAGAGAAGGGTTTATATATTTGTATACTTTCATCCTTATCCTTCCCTACATAATGGAAGTGTCGCAATGCAATTGCCATGCTTGAAAACAAATTTATAAAAGAGAATAAAATATTTGTGGGGTTGTGGAGCTCATTCATCCAAGTAAAACATTGAACACCATGAACAGAAAATACAACAGACTCAACAATGTGTTTTCATTCCTTCTTCCTAGAATCTTTGAGTTGCCCCCTCTTTCGAATGCCAAGACAAAAGCGCAAACGCCATGCATCAACCACACTCTCTGGCAGTGAATAAGCCAAGCCCCAGAGGATGGAATGGGGCCAGTAGGGCGTGCAACGAGGTTCATAGCCTATCCACCGCATTGCTGCACGAGCATATCCGTCTGTTGATGGAACAAACAAAGACGATCTTTTGATTGATGCCATTTTTGTTGCCACATATAATGGAACCTGCATTAAGAAACCCATTGATCGATCAAAGAATGTCAATGAATAGAGTCTAGCTACTCTCAATATTAAGCTACCCAGATGATTGGCCATTAAGGTACAACCTTCTGTAAGCTATGGCTTTTGTCAGCCAACCTAAATACATCAAATTCATACAGGTTCAACTTTTATCATGTGATCATACAAATGGATAGACTTCCTACCCCATTCAACAATAACCCTCCCTTCCTATTTTTGTCAATATAACACAGTGTAACCTTAGTTGCCGATACCGAGGGTAACTACATCAAAGTTTCCCAAAGCTAAGTCGCAAGAATCATCAGAAATGCATACAGTTCTGGTGGCATGTTCCACTCTTGCAACTCATATAAAAGTATAATCAGTAGAGATTTGGGCAAAACAGGAGGTAGGAAATCGGGGAAAATTGAGTGAATGAAAAAAAAAAGAGAGACTTGAGAACCACTCATATTGAAAGTACTATTAAAAAAAATCCTAAGCTATAGAAAACAATTTGATTCAGGGGCATGAAGTGTCTTAAAACTAATGAGAAAATTGATGACCTGTAGATGACAATGTTTTATGTAATTCAGTAGCATGAGCGAAAGATGGTGTCATTCCTGGAATTAAACTAATGTCATTAAAAAGAGAGAGAGAAAGATAGAATAAAATGTTGTTGAATCAGCTTTCTCGTTCACCATCTTATACTGCAAGCAAACTTGCTTAATACACTCGTAATAACATGTTATACTAAGAGAGTAAAAGTGATTGAAAGAGTTGCAGGGTCCAAAGAAGTGACTGTTTCTTTCCCCCAAAAGAAATTAGCTAATATAAACAATTTAATATCCCACGTTTCTTAAATAGCATAATTTATTGACCATAGTTAGTTCAATAAGAAATTAAATTTGTCAACATTTCAGGTGAAGTAGATAAAATAAGACGCCTTTTGAAACAAGAAAACAAGATAATGATATGTAGCTCATTTCTGATAACTAAGCAGGACAAATGGACTGCGTAAACGCCCTATACAGATTTCTTGTAGAAAACTTTGCTTCAGAATCACTAGATGTTAGCAAATCAGGTTGTTTGTAGGTAGTATACTGAACTGTAATTTACATATACTGGTAATTCTATAGAGTCATCGTTCAATTCTTGATTACTTAATCTAATAAATAAGGTGGTGGAACACTTCCAGTAATCAGATTTCGAAATAGTAAAAAAAAAAAAAAAAAGCATAGCCAAGCTTACACTAGCAATGGCATAAGGATAAAAGATGTTCAAGTTCCATGAAAAAAGGCCTTACTCTAGCATTTAGAACTCCTGGAATCAAAGCAGTAAATCATAGGCATATATTAGCAAACATTACCTGACACTGAACATCAATCCCACTGTTCTTGTATTCAACATAAAGGCACCTAGAGAATTGATCAATATACCTGAAACAAAATCCGAGAGAAAGATGAACCTTAGATGCTAAAAGATAGAAATCAAACCCCAATTAACTTTGCAAGTGTCAAAACACTTACGCCTTACTAGCAGCATAAACAGCATAAAGTGGATCAGAAGGGATGACAATGGCAGCACCAGACCCAATGTTCACAATTGCGCCTTTCTTTCTCTTCACCATCCCAGGCAAAACAGCTTGGGTAACCTTTGTGGTACCTTCAACATTAACCTTAATCAAATTCATCAACAGCTCCTCATCAACCTCGTGGAAGAACCTGGCATAAGGATATGAAATCCCAACATTGTTAATCAAAACCCCCACATCCAGTCCTTCAATAGTTTCTTTTATCTTCTTCACGCCTTCATCAAGATCGCCAGTGAAGTCCACAACAACTGTCTTGATCTGAATCTTGGCATACTTGGCCAAGATTGAATCAGAAACGTCTTTGAGTTTATCAGGATTACGGCCCACCAAGACAAGATTAAGCCCTTTCCTAGCCAGCTGAAAGGCAAATCCTTTGCCGATACCATCGGTTGGTCCAGTAACAAGACCCCAGGAGCCATATTTTTTGAGATTCTTACCAGGTCTAAGAAGATTGATCCAGACCCATTGCAGAAAAACAAATGAAAACTTCACGAGTGATAAATAACCCAAAGTGAAAAGGAAAATAACCCAGAAAGGTTGAGCCTTGAGGGTATGGAAGAAGCAGGCTTCCATGGGTTACGTAGAGGAAAAACTTGAAACTTGTGTGAATACGAAAGCAAGAGATCCAAGGGGAATCTTTAGCAGTTCGGTTAGGCAGAAACAGATGGGAATCAAAAAGAGAAGAGAAGGATTGATTATCTATAAATGAGAAAAACAAGCAGTGGGTGAAGTAGATGAGCTGAAAACCACCTTCATTAACTACTTAGGACGACCGACTTTACTGAAACGACATTCATCCTCTCCCAATCGTTCGCCATGGCCACGGCAGCAAACCTGGGCTAAAAATGATACAAAAATCTTTTGTGCTTTAAAACTTGGAGGCTGCAGAATTTGTTGGACTCCAATTCTTCAATATAACAAAGGAATATATATAATCATGGGCTAGAAATGAGTCCCCCATAATATTACTCGCTATTGCATTCCTCTTTCGCTCAATCATAGCTTCTGCATTATTTTCTCTTCAAGGTAAACTGACTCAATTTTTAGGTTTTCTTTGCTTTGGTCATTAGGTTTAAAAAGATTCCAACTTGGTTATTATGTTATCAACCTTTCATATTTTGATTACCCATTCATTAAATTATTAACGGAAGTGAATTTCTTTTATTGGCATAAAAATAAATTTAGTCATATTTAATAATCCTTCGAATATAGACTAAGCATGCGAGATCTGAGTTGAAAGGCAGTTGATCGGTATAAGTCTCACGGCCTCAAGGTTCGCACTTTGTATGATGAACTATACCTCGCAGGAACAAGTTAAGATCAAATTACTAACACGCAACATATATGGTTCGCCAATTAACCCTTCGCGCGGTGAGTGAACCCATTCGTAACGTGCCTTACGTATTGACTTTGACGACCCTTCTCACATGAGTTATGAGTGCAAGTCATGTCTGGCACTGAACTATCCTTGGTGAATTTTAACTTAATAGCAATTTAACATGCATGCAATCATATCTATCAATATCATAGTTCTCATTCACAACAGGGATCAACAAGCAGCATGGTTCACATGAGTTATAGTTCGCAAGCAATCATGGTTTTCGCAATTTTTATATATATAGTTCGCACTTATTATAGCTGTTATCCATCTTAAAACTCACATATGTATTTTTAAAAATCAAACCGCAACTCCCGTTGAATACTTCAAATATCGTTCGCAAATAAATAAATAAAGATATCAAGTCTAAAAATAAAGTAAAATAATCAAATCAAACTCCCTAGCATAATGCCTCACATTGCCTTTATATTTCAGGGCTCCCCTCGATACGTATTCATGTATTATGCCACTTTATGAGTCTTCTAGCTTCCTTGTTGCTCTCACGATGCGCGCTATCAATCTATAGAGTTTAAAAGGAGAAGGGGTGACTTTTACAGACTCGATGAATATTCAAAAATACTACAAAGCATTCACGACAACATAGGTTAAACCAGAGCATACTATGATGCATGTGCAAACATATGCGGACACACGTTCTAACATCACAAATGCAAATGTATGTTATGCGAGCGTATGTTTGCCTAGCTTATATGCGAACTTTTATTCGTCATCACACACTCGTTTCCTTGCTTAATCACAGATGTTAACGCACGTATAATTTGTAAGCATGAATCATACCTACGACTCTTGTTTACCCTATATACCACATCACCATTATCAAACTTAATCACATGTATCATCACTCACGCATATCATATATAACAATAGCACATATAAATATGGAAGGTTGCATTGCTTTATGTAAACATCTTAATTGTCTTTTTTTGTATTTTATATGTTTTTTAAAAATCAAATTAAATATTTTTAATTTCTAGTAATTTTGTATAATAAATTCTATTTATTAATTTTCTGAGTTTTTTTTATTTTGCATTTTTCCTTATTTTTTGAAGTTCAAAAAAAAAAAAATAGAATCTTTTGAAACGCTGTTGACAACTATGGTAGAGTGATTTATGATTGTAAATTTTTTTTTTGTAGCAAATGAATGTAAAGAAGGAAAAAATCATTTAGGTATCAAAATGATAATTGAATGCACCTTTGAAATTTAAAAGTTAATGTTTTTTTTTTTCACTTTCTGGTGTATTTTAGGTTCGTCTTTGTTCAGGGTTAATGATTATCCTTCTTAATAATATTGTCTCTAAAATTTGAATATATATTCTCTCATTGAAAATGCGACGTGTCTCCGAACATGAATAGTGGTTGAATAGGTTAAGGTGCCCATTTATCTATTTTTCAGTGGAGAGCTTGAGCAAATTTTGCTTAGCTAGACCAAACTTCTAACATTTACAAATTTTTTTCAGGATTAATTGGCATGCATACTACGGATAACTATGTGAGAAATAATTGGGAGTTAGAGATAGACAAAAGGAATTAGAGGACCGAGCTGAAAGGACAAGCTTGAAGAAAGCCACCAAAATCTGAATCAACCCTGATGGATCCAAATCCACTGACACATTCCAATAATTATTCCCTCAACTTTCGTTCAACATTGGGTCTCCTTTTCGACGACAAGCACTGCAGTTCGCTGAGGGATTCAAACTCGGCATTTTTTCACCATGTTTATGCTACTATCTTTGTATCACTTTTTAAGGGATTTTATGCAACAAAGAGTGGTAGAACTGAAGCACGTATTTTACTAAACAAGGAAACTAAAAGAGATATAGCATTACTAAACCAACCCCTATTGTAATTATCTTTTCATATAGGCGTTGGATTATCTATTTTATGGATTTTTTTTCTTTCTTTACTCGCTCGGTATTGGAGTTTGTACAAGTAAAGTTGAAAGTGGAAGCTCAACTTTCGATTCAGCTGAGTCGGAGACAGAGCCTAGCCTCCACTTTCAACTTACTGGGACAAACTCCGATACTGCACAAGTACAGAAAAAAAAATCCATAAAATGGAGAATCCCTTCATCAAAGGTTTTTCTATTTTTTTTAAATTGCATCTCAGCATTAAATGTGGTTGACATGGATCGAGATTTTAGAGATTTTATTCTCGTCACACTAGCTCGGAAGAAGTCTTGGTGAGGAAGTTTACTCATTATAATTGTATGAGAGTAGGGTTGCAAAAAGCATTAATTAGGTTACATCGTCTTTTTTTTATATATAGTAAAAGAGGCATTAGAATGCCTTATTCAATAAACTTAACCAATCATGATCATCCGATATGTCAGCCATCAGCAACTTACAAGTATGAGAGCAAGGAATATCAATGATACGCATATTTATATCAGTAAAATTGCTAGTCCTAACTAACCAATCCGCCGCTAATTTGTTATCCCGACAAACAAGTTGAAGTTTATAGTTCGTAAATTGTCGAAGTAGGCGAGAAATTTTCTTAACGATAGTGTCCACTGATTCCCCGTTGAAGCTTGCCTGTATTAAACTCAAAGCCATAGAACAATCACTTTCAATCACAATCTTGGTGAAGCCCCGAAGTTGTGCTACTTGCAAACCATGAAGAATAGCCCAAAGCTCCGATAATAATGCCAAACTGCTGCCCACATGTCTTTGATAACCAGCTAACCATTGCCCATCCGAGTTGCGTAAAACACCAGCAATCGCTGCCCAACTATCGTCCTTGCTCATGACTCCATCTGAATTTATTTTTATCCACCCAAGATCCGGTAGACACCACTTATCCCAGTGCACCACGCTGAACCCTGTACCAGAATATTTGCTGGGCGCCATTCGGATGCTAAACACCATACTGTCAACCATTCTAACCACACCTGTAGCAGGGCCTAAAAAATTATTAAAAATCAAGTTATTGCGCTGTTTCCATAACAACCAAATTGTGACAGCAAACGTAACACCATCCCCTGTGCCATGATCTGCATTAAAACTCTTCCTACTCAAATTATCCATTAAACAACTCTCCAAATCAGCACTAAAAAAAAAAACATTTTGCTCAGCTAGTTTCAACAACAATAACCATACATCCTTAGCAATCATGTAGTCACGGAGAACATGCAAAACTAATTCAATAGCCGAACCACAAACACTACGACTTGTATCATCAGTTGTACCCCTACGAGCTCGTTCATAATTTGTTAAAATTCTATTATTGCAAGCAAGCCAAAGAAAGTTATTCACCCTTGAAGGAGCTAAATTCTTTCAATCAGCATCCATTTTTTATCTTCTAGAATACTATCATCCTGAACAAGACCTTGGTAAGCCGACTTAACAGAAAATATACCAGACAAGGCAATCTTCCAAGAACAAGAATCCGAACCAAGCTCTTGCTTAGGAGGTTAAATCATCTTTTATAGTGGGGTATTCTTTAGAAAAAATCACATACATGTAAAATTAAATCCAAATTGTGTAATCAATTAGTTGTATTTTTAATTTATTTTTTCCAAAATTTTGAAGTTATTTCCAATAATAACAACTCACCTAACATAATTTTTTCAAATAACCAATTTTTTTTTTTTTATGAATTACAAGCAACGATTAACGCAACTTGAATCCAGATCACACTTGGGACGGTGAACACCCTCAACCATCAAGTCAATACACATGATTCAATCACCAGCTTTGTTTTTGACACCCAAAAAGACCTAAAGTTTAATGAAGAAAAGCATGCTAATTGGACATGGAAGACTTTGCCATATGGTAGCTTTAGTTGGTAAAAGAATAATCAAATCATGGGCTAAAAATGAGTTCCCTATAATATTAGTTGCTGTAGTGTTCTTCTTTTGTTCCATCATATCTTCTTTATTATTTTCTCACAAGGTAAACTACTAGTTTATTCAATTTTTAGTGTGTTTTTACTCTGGTCATTTGGTTTTAAAAAAATTATTTTAGTTATTTGTGTTATTAATATTTGATATTTTAATTATTTATCTATTAAATTATTAATAATGTGAATCTTTTTTTTGACATAATAATAAGTTTAACTCTTTAACGTTTACAATTTCTATTAATTTAATTTTAATTTTAAAAAATTCAACAAATTTAACTCTCGCTAAAAAAAATCAAAAATGAAAATGAAATTTTTTCAAAAAAACCACTTCGTTTCAATTCAATTGATGCTAAAAAGTTTCAATTGTCCAATTTTGTTGCACAACTCAATGAGTTTCTATAGTCTCTTATCATGAAGCTGCCAAACCACTTCTCTTGATGACTTAAATGCAGAGAACTCACGTTTTTTTATTTATAAGTTTGAGTGAAAGGTTGAGTAAAGCTCGACTTAGATTCAAAAAAATCAGTTTTTTATTTTTTTATTTTGAAGTGAATCGATGGAATTATTTGAATTTTTCAAATAACTATTTCTCAAATTCAAGTTGAATTTTAAAACTTGAATAATTTAAATAATTCTAATAACTCGATTAATTATTTTTCAAATTCAAGTTGAATTTTAAAACTTGAATAATTTAAATAATTCTAATAACTCGAATAATAAATTAATGTAAATTGTTGCTTTGAAAGGGATGATGCACACAAAAGCCTCGAGGATTGACGGTTTTCCTGATGTGTTCTACCAAAAAATGTGGCATATTATTGAAACTGATGTGACAGCCTTTAGTTTGGAGATTCTTAATGAAGGACGATCGTTGGATTGCATTAATTTTTACAAATATTGCTCTCATTCCTTAAGTCCCAGCACCGAAACACATGATAAATTTTCTTCTAATATAATTTACAAAATTATTGCGAAAGTTCTTGCCAATCGTTTTCAAAATGTGTTAAAATTATGTATTAATAAAGCCCAAACCACTTTTGTGCCTCGACAACTTATTTTTGATAATGTTTTAATTGCTTATGAGATGCATCATTCTTTGAGACAAAAGCCGTATGGACGGAAAGGTTATATAACACTAAAACTCAACATGAGCAAAACTTATGAGCGAATGAAATGAGGTTTTTTTGGAAGCATTTATGCTGAAGATGAGTTTTGATGTGAATCGTGTTTCATTGATACTGATATGTATATCCACTGTGACTTATTCGGTGAGTGTCAATGGTCGTTTGGGGGAATTTTTGAGACCAAAACGGGGCCTTAAACAAGGTGACCCACTAAGTCCCTTCCTTTTTCTTTTGTGCAGAGAGGGTCTCTCTACCCTTATGAATATGGCTGTTCAAAAGGTATCAACTGCAGGGGTAAAAGCCAGTAGAAGAGGACCAGTGGTGTCGCATCTCTTTTTCGCAGATGACTGCGTTTTGTTCACTGAAGCCTCTGATAAAGGAGTTTTGGCCATTAAAAATATTTTAAAAGAATATGGGCTGCTCGCGTCGATGTGTCAACTTCGAAAAGTCAACTGTCTACTTTAGTGCCAATATTGCTGATGACATGAAGGATATTGCGCAAAGATTGGGAGTTCGATACTCCAATAATTTGGGCCTCCCTAACATGGTTGGATAACGGAAGAAGAAAGCTTTTCAGAATTTGAAAGATGGATTTAAAAAGGTTGATGGTTGGAACTTGAAATTTCTTTCCCAAGCAGGTCAAGTGTTTATCGAATCCGTTTTGTAAGCGATTCCAACATGTTCAATGGGCTGTTTCTTATTGACAAAAACACTGTGGAGATTTGAACAGTATCTCGGCTAATTTCTGGTGGCAGAAAAGAAATGGAGGTAAGTGCACTCATTGGTGCAAATGGAAGCGATTGTGTAATCTCAAGGAATTCGGCAGAATGAGTTCTCGAGATTTTAAAAAATTTAACGTCGCCTTATTGGCCAAACAAGGCTGGAGATTAATGACTCAACCGTATTCTTTATTAAGTCGAGTGCTTAAATCCAAATAGTATGCAGATACTGATTTTTAAATGCTCGTCTTGGCAATCAACCATCATACTCTTGGAAGAGCGTATGGGCAGCGAGGGGATTACTTGAATCGGGATTAGGGTGAAGGGTTGGTATTGGGAAGGATATCCTAATTTCTACACATGCGTGGACTCCTGGTTCTTTAACTTATAAATTGTGATTCCATGCAAAGAAATGATTAGATTTATGTGGCGAGTTTGATTGATGATGCTAAAAGAGAATGGAAAAGGGATTTAGTTCAATATACCTTTTCGGATCAAGATGCTGACAATATCCTGCAGATTCCTATGGCCATTGATCCCCATGATAATGTGGTTATATGGCGTGGAGAACGGTCTGGTGACTTCACGGTCAGAAGCGCCTACAAACTATTACAAGTAGGTACTACTGATTCTATACCTAATAATATACAGACTGCTTCTACCAATTTATACAAAAAAAATATGGCAATTACAACTCCCATCTAAAATTAAAATTACAATTTGGAGAGTTGTCAATAGCTTTATACCAACCTATATTATTACTGCGCCAGAGGTGCCTACATCATGCCCTCGGTGTGGTGGAGAAGGCGAATCCATGCTGCATGTGTTTAGAGACTGCCCTACATCGAGTCAGGTATGGTCTTTGGTTAGGCCTATCTTGGGTTTCAAATCAGACAACAAATGAGTTCAAGGAGTGGATTACCAGGCTGTTTATACAGAGCTCATCTCAACAACGCCGTCTAATCGGGTGTGCGCTTTGAATGCTTTGGGCTGATAGAAATACTGTGCTTCATGAGCACAAAATTAGATCTGGTAAAAGTACAGCAGAAGCCATTATTGCTTATTTGAAAGAGTTAGATGAAATGGAGGTTCGGAAACTTACCAGTATGGGTCAGAAGGCTCGTTGGAACCCACCCAGTGGTGCGATAGTGAAAGCAAATTTTGATGGGTCTTTTGACACACGACAGTCTCGAGCGTGTTCTGGCGTGGTGGTCAGAGATTGTACTGGGTCAGTTTTGGTCTCATGTACAGTCCTTCACCGAGATGTGGCTTCTCCGTTTGCGGCGGAGGCCATGGCGTGCTTTTCGGCGTAACGGACATGTAAGGAAGGGCAATGGTCAGAGATTGTTATAGAAGGAGATGAACTATCTATCATTCGGAAATGCAACTCTAACAACGAAGATCGATCGGAAATTGGGGCTTTAATCAGAAATATGCACCAACTCTCAAAGCAGTTTAGGACAATACAATTTCAGCATGTTCCTGAAGATGACTTAGCACATGATTTAGCCACAGAGAGTTTAAGAAGACAGGAGGAACTTTACCTGTTAGCCGATGTCCCTTGCTATGCCATGAAGAGATATGAAATGGAGGAGGTGAAACAGTCGAACTGAGAGGATGAAGAAAGGAGGGGAAAGACTGATGCAAGTAGAGAGAGATGATTTTGCTTTGGTCAGAGTAATCGTCAATTTAAGATCTTTTTGGGAAGCGGTTACATCTTAATGGGGTTGGGTGGAGTTTTAATTGCTGTTCTTTTACTGTTTTTATTTTATGCTTTGTTTTGGGCTTGTTTTGTTTGGTTTGGTTTGGTTTGATGTTTTTTTAATTAATAAAACCCAGCCCGATGTTTTTTCAGAAAAGATTGTTATATTCCAATCCATCATTTGCAACCAACAAAATGCTGCTCATCATCCTCACCAAAAAAACATTGAACATAAATATTCTTTGTTGTTATTGTCTGAATCAAATGTCAAAATTCAGATGTCATAATATCATTTATCGAGTGCATCAAACAATCGATGAATGTGTCACATTTAGCTATACAAAAACACGAAAAATGTCAAAGTGTTCTAAGCACTATACAAAATTTTACTAGATGAAATTGTTTTTAAATGTTGTTTTTGATGTTTAGGGACCTTATGCTTTAAGGTATTTATGGTAGTAATTTCACATAAAAAATCACCCATCACATGCCCCACTATTACACAAAAGTGAAAGCAGTGAGCAACAATATGTAGGCACGTGGAAGTGACCACACAAAACATGGGAATGTGGGAGATTTTCCCATGAACCAATTCCAATGTGAGATGATTTTAGATTATAATAAAAAAGTTGACATTTTTTAATTTTGTTTGTAGAGTAAAATTATTCAATTTTATGTAAATTTATCTTGATTATTAGCTTAATGATTCGGTAACATAATCTATTAAGATTATTTGCAATTTGTTACAAATTGTCAGATTTCTTAATGCGTGGATTTATTAAATTTATCATCCTTCAACAAATGTAATTGGGTGCCCATTGATCATCGATGTAGCTTCAATCCGCAGCTTTGGCAGTTTTCACTTAGCAGCAAGGGCAAACTTCGTGCACTTCAACTTTCAAAATTAATAGATATACTATTGATAACTTGGTTAATTTTGTGACAAAATAATTGGAACAGAGAAAAAGATTAATCGAGAATATGTCTTAAAATTAAAAAAAAAAAAATCATTTCTTTTCAATAATTTAGGGTGAGTTACAAAAATCTCGATTAACCCTAAAAACTTGCTCGACTCCATAAAAAATAATCCAAAATCCACTCATATACCCTGTTCCATCCTTCAACAGAACATGACACTGGTTTATATATAAATCAAATCAAACTTTGCTCCATATGACAGATGATAACTGATTAGCGATTAATAACATTAATAACATGATAAAAAGCAAAAGCCATGAGCGTTGTTGGCAAATTGGCGCACCCATGCAAATACATACAGATCTGTGGAGTTGTAACTTGTCTGTATCACAATCATGAGCTTGGAATATCATTAAAACGATGATCACTGGAGTTGGAGGATCAGCGTAAATGATAACTGCAGTTCCAATGGACGCTAAAGTTGCATTCAGGTTCTTTACATTGTGACGTTTGTCCATTGCAAACCTCACCGCAGAATTTACATGGAGGGCAATCCCACATGTTTTTCACAGTAGTGAATGGATGTGGGTGTTTATGAGAAAGACGCTTGTCAAGGTTGCTTCCAGTCTTCAGAAATGGGAGGTCCCCAAGAGCACATCTGGAATGGAGAGAGTTATCACATTCAGCATAGTAGTAAAATAAGTAAAAGATATCTTTTTTGAAATATCGGTTCAATCCCTTTGTTTGAATCAATATAGCATCTGATTTTCGGTTTTTTGATGAAACAAAAGAAGGTATCAAACTTTTTTTTTTCACCCAAACAGAAAAACAAAGAGGTGACGGCTAGAAACGCTGACCGGGGATGCAGCCGTTGATCTGATCAGTGACACCGCAGCGACGAGTGATCCTAAGAGCTCCAGCGATGGGGATGTTGAAAGAACTAAGCAAAGCAGGGTTGTTAAAGAGGCTGCAGAGGCAACTAAGTTCAGTAGCGACAGCTTGTTTGAGAGGGTCACAGCAATTGTCTTGCAGTTGGAGAGTGGCGTAGTTGAAGTACAGTCGGATTCGCAGCCGTAACCGTTGCTATCTTCGTCCCCAATATCACAAGGACCGCCATCATCAACATCTTTTGAGCCATTGCGTTTTTCTCAATTACTCTAATTCCACTCTGCATGTAGATCTGTTTTTTCTTCTGCCCTGCCCTGCCCTGCCCTCTCCGTGCAGCTCTGGCATTGCTTATATACTAATTTTTTTGGAGCCAAACAAGCATTCGGTTCAATACGGGACATATTATTTTTTAGAATAGAATATTATTTTGTGTCAAAGAATTAATCAATAAGTAAAAGATAGAAAACTTTGAATTTTACAACATTAAAATAAGTAAATGATTTAGTAAATTGACCATCCATCAACAAATGTAATTGGGTGTCCATTGATGCAGCTTTGGCAGTTTTTTACTTAGCAAGAGCAAACTACCAACATTTGAACTTTCACCATTTTTGGGTCAAAATTAATAGATATACTATCGATAGCTTGGTTAATTTTGTGATAAGTTAATCGGAAGAGTGGAAAGGACTAAATGGATTGAGCTAAAAAGCACATATTCAAGAGAAGTTTAAAGTAAGCTATCAAAGTCTCGATTAACCCCCAAAACTTTCTCAACTCCATCCAAACCTATCATTATTCCCTGCAATTTCTCTTAATGTTTGGTAGAAAATGGTACTAACCTTGTGGAACTTCAGTTCATTCATGAACTCTGTTTCACCCTTGAGCAGAACATGACACTGGTTTATATATAAATCAAATCAAACTTTCCTCCATATTACAGATTATAACAACCCAACAGAACAACAAATGATAACTAGTTACCGATTGTGCTTCATCTAAACAAACTTGAACTGCTCAAACATTAACAATATAATGAAAAGCAAAAGGCACGAGCGTTTTTGACAAATTGGCGCAGTCATCCAAATACAGACAGATCTGTGAAGTTGTAACTTGTCTGTTTCAAAAACGTTTTCGATAACGGCATATCCAGTGGATGATGAAGTTGCATTCAGATTCTTTACATTGTAGGGCTTGTCCATTGCAAACCTCACCGCACGAGTTACATAGAGGGAGATACCATATGTTTTTCACAATACTGAGTGGATGTGGGTGTGAATGAGAAAATTTGTCAAGGTTGCTTCCAAGCTTCAGAAATGGGAGATCCCCAAGAGCACATGTGGAATGAAGAGAGTTATCACATTTAGCACAGTAGTAAAACCAATCATTTGGGTCCCTTTCATCCTCACACAGATCACAATAATGTTGAGAAGGATCAGAATCATCAGTACAAGTTAGAGTAAGAGAATGTCTATCATACTTGTACCAAGCTGTGAGTGGCAGTGTGGCACAGTGTAGATCTAATGTGAAATCACAGTGCTTTGTGCATCTATATGCCAGCTTCAACCAGTTTCTTCTTTTGCAAGCACTGCAACACGATAAAAAATTGTGGACAAGGAACAATGAATGCTCGTGACTTGGATGCTCCAAAGTGTCCGATAATAAAATACACCGAATGTCACATTTAAAGAATGACTTGCAATCCCCATCGTTGCATTTGTAGCTAAATCCATGGTGAAACCTTTGACAAACACTACATATTGAAAAAGACTTTGTGTTTGAATTTGTGAGCGTAAGCAAGCGCTTGTGAAATGGGTGCCGTTTTTTTCTCGGCAATTCAGCGCATTCTTTATGGAGGAAAAACTTGCATTGCTCACAACTATAAAAAGGAGTTGAGATAGGCCTCATACACCCATCACATTGCCCATCATCATTCATCTCCCCACTAAAAGTGAGTCTTAAATTATGATCATGGTAGGCATGTTTGATCTCAACTGCTACCGTATTCTCTCCAAAACTCATTTCTTCAACAACATCCGTAATCAAATTCATAGATTCATCAAGAGCTTCCATGGACCTCTCATCATAGTCTTCCGGGATACTTTTTCCATCCCTAACTGCTTTATCTGTTGCACAATGCACATGAGCAATATAGCCGCAATCAGAAGCATTGCAATGGTAACTTCCATACGTATCGACTTCCTCGTAACAAATTTTACACAACTCATCTTGTTGCGGAAGAGAATATGAGTGAGAAATAACATGATGATGTCGGGTTATCAAAATATTCCGTGGCAATGAAATGCAATTTTTATGGATAAGAAGGTCACATGTAGCACAAATGTAAGGAGTGCGATCTCCTGTGGTACCGCAAAAATGACAAATAAATGACCTTTGTCTTGACAAAAGCGTCCATGGGTGTTCATGACTTGCACTTTTAATTGTTGGTGGAGCAGAAACATCATCAAGAGTAAGCTCAATCTTGCCAAAAGAGCAAGAATAAACAAGCCCTTCCCACTCAATTTTGCACATATAACAACTACAGTTGTGAAGATGAGTAGGTCGTTTCGGCAAGAGAGTAAGGGGATGCTTTCGGCGATCGTAGGGGTGATTAATCTCGAGGGGTAGTTCTGCACATTGCTTATGAAGGTTAAAGCATCCATCACGATCTAAACAATAGTAAATAGGACCACATAATGGTTTCATACATCCGGAGCAATCGCGATTGACTTCCTCGTTATGGTCTTGAATGAAGAACAATGGATGTTGATGCAAAGAAGTAGGAAAATTTGGAGCAATGGATGATTGAAGCAAAGCACAGTTGATGTGCAGATCGAATTGACAAGGATCGCAATGATAAAGGAATCCCGAAGAAGCCCTCTGACAAAAATCACACACCCAACCACCCTGGTAAGGAGAATTAGGCAAAAGAGTGAGAAGGTGTTGAGGGTGGAAAGGATGATTAAGGTGGGGGGTTAACTCTAACTCCGCACATCTCTTATGAAGATAATACTTACATTCATTGCAGCCATAGCTTGGAGCATATATAAGTTTAACTCTAACTCCGCACATCTCTTATGAAGATAATACTTACATTCATTGCAGCCATAGCTTGGAGCATATATAAGTTTCCCACACCCAACGCACCGAGCTGCTTTATCTGTAACACTTTGGTGTTGAATGAAGAACAAAGGATGGTGATGGCTGAAATGTTGAAGTTCCATCTCTCCTCTCGTCTTACACTCAGACACAGGGAGACCCATTAGATGAAAGGTTGGTTCTGGTTAAGCCTCCTGCTTAGCAAATGGGGCAAAAACAAGGGGGTTAAGGATGATGAAAACAGTAAACAAGGGGGCAATAATTGTTATTATTGAAACAGAAAGTTCGAAATTAGCATGAAATGGGTGATTTTAAAATATGTTTTCTGCACAAACACGTGGATCCATTGTCTCGTATGGTTATGGTTCAAAATGGGTACAATTTTTTATTTTGATATTGTATCGAGATTGGCATTGCACAAAGCTCGAAAGTAAAGAGGCACACAAACGAGCGAGTCTCATGTGAACAGCATTTTGGGTTTGGAAGACCAAAATCATTCTTTTAAATAATATTTAATAAGTTAATTTATCAAGTAACAAGCTTTTAGATTAAAAAAATTATTTCTATATTAATTCATAATTAAAATTTAATTTATATGCTTCTTCATGTTGAATTTTTTGTTAATTAAACTTTATTAGAAAAAATCTTTGTAACAATTTACAATTATTATATCAAACTAATTAATAATATATGATTATAAAATATTATATTATTCATTTTTTAAATAATTCAGGTGTAAGTACAAACAAAAACTAAAATAGAATAAATTGTTATTATTTTCTGTTAATATTAAGCTTTAATTTTTCGTTATGTTTAGAATTTAAATTTAAAATTTCATAATATTGAAGAATATTTGAATTATATTTTTATAAAAATTATCAAATTAATTTAATATGTTATGATTAGCTAAATTTTGTCATTAACCTTTAAAAAAATCAAATCATTTTTTTAAATGCTAACTAAAACATTAATTTTTTTAAATGATGTTAACGTGATAATCTCCGTATACTAAATGTTGACATAGCATTATTTGTATTATATGTTGTGTAAACAAATAATTTAAAAATTATAAAATTCAAAAAATATATAAAAGTTCATAAAACTATAATAGAAAACGCATGAAATACATTATGATTATCATGTCGACTGACATGTTGAAAATTTTAACATTTTAATCTATATATAAATGCATTAAATTATTATAACAAATTTATATCTCGTGATAACTCAAATGCATTAAATTATTAACGAAGTGCCAACGTGAACCTCTTTTTGAATAATAATAAATTTAACCTTTTAATGTTTACAATTTGTATCATTTTATTCTTAATTTTTAAAAATTCAATTAAATTAACTCTCAACTTTACACATTGATACTAAAATAAATAAATAAAAATTCAAAAAACCTTTAAAAAATTGCCATATGACAAACTTGACCAGGCCTGGCCTTGAGGTCGACTGAAAGTGCGATCGTTCAGGGTCCAATGCTGAAAGGGGTTAAAAATATTGCTTTCCAATTTTTAAGGTTTCAAAAAAAAAATTTAACTTTTAAAGGTAAAAAAAAATTACCAACTTTTAAGGGGTCCCAAAATTTTTTTACCGTTTCCACGCCTGAAAAAGAAAATATTGGGCGTATTTCTCAAATCATCGGTCTAGTATTGGATGTAGCCTTTCCCCTAGGCAAGATGCCTAATATTTACAATGCCCTAGTAGTTAAGGGTCAAGATATCGCCGGTCAACAAATTAATGTAACTTGTGAGGTACAGCAATTATTAGGAAATAATCGAGTTAGAGTTGTAGCTATGAGCACTACAGATGGTCTAACGAGAGGAATGAAAGTAATTGACAATGTGCTTGGGGAGCCCGTTGATAATTTAGGTCCTGTATATACTCGCACAACATCCCCTATTCATAAATCCGCACCCGCTTTCATACAATTAGATACACAATTATCTATTTTTGAAACATGAATTAAAGTAGTCGATCTTTTAGCTCCTTATAGTCGTGGAGGAAAAATCGGACTATTTAGGGAGGGGTTGGGGTAGGTAAAACACTACTTATTATGGAATTGATCAACAACATTGCCAAAGCTCATGGGGGCGTATTCGTATTTGGCGGAGTAGGTGAACAGACTCGTGAAAGAAATGATCTTTACATGGAAATGAAAGAATCTGGAATAATTAATGAACAAAATCTTGCGAAATTAAAAGTGGCTTTAGTTTACGATCAGATGAATGAATCGCCAGGAGCTCGTATGAAAGTTGGATTGGCTGCCTTAACTATGGCGGAATATTTTTGAGATGTTAATGAACAAGATGTACTTCTATTTATAGACAATATCTTCCATTTTTCCAAGCGAGATCCGAAGTATCTGCCTTATTAGGTAGAATGCCTTTCGCTGTGGGTTATCAACCCACCCTTGGTACCAAAATGGGTACTTTTCAAAAAAGAATTATTTCTACCAAGGAGGGATCCATAACTTCTATTCAAGCAGTTTATGTACCTACAGATGATTTGACCGACCCTGCCCCTATCACAACATTTGCGCATTTAGATGCTACTACCGTACTATCAAGAGGATTAGCTACAACATCCACTATGCTTCAACCTCGAATCGTTGGTGAGGAATATTATGAAACTACGCAAAGGGTTAAGCAAACCTTACAGCATTACAAAGAACTTCAGGACATTATAGCTATCCTTGGGTTGGATGAATTGTCCGAAGAGGATCACTTAACCGTGACAAGAGTGCGAAAAATTGAGTGTTTTTTATCACAACCCTTTTTCGTAGCGGAAGTATTTATCCGTTCCTCGGGGAAATATGTTGGTCTAGTAGAAAAAATTAGAGGATTTAAATTGATCCTTTCCGGAGAATTAGAAGGTCTTCCTGAACAGACCTTTTATTTGGTAGGTAACATCGATGAAGCTACTGCGAACGCTACGAGCTTAGCTTAGAAAAGGAGAGCAAATTGAAGAAATGACCTGAAATCTTTGCGCACTTACCCCTAATCGAATTGTTTGGGATTCAAAAGTAAAAGAAATCATTTTATCTACTAATAGCGGACAAATTGGCGTATTACCAAATCACGCGCCTATTGCCACAGCTATAGATATAGGTATTTTGAGAATACGCCTTAACGACCAATGGTTAATGATGGCTCTGATGAGTGGTTTTGCTAGAATAGGCAACAATGAAATCACTATTTTAGTAAATGATGCGGAGAAAGGTAGTGACATTGATCCACAAGAAGCTTAGCAAGCTCTTGAAATAGCGGAAGCTAACTTGAAGAAAGCTGAAGGCAAGAGGAAAACAATTGAGGCAAATTTAGCTCTTAGACAAGCTAGGACACGAGTCGAGGCTATCAACGCGATTTCGTAACGAGTTGGTTAATCAATCGAAAGAACTTCTAAAGGATCTAAAAAAAAAATTTCCAACTTTTAAAAAATCTAAAACCCTATTTTTATTGTTTTACCTAGAGCCCAAAAATATTAAAAGCGGTTCTGAACTTGACCCCTAAAGTTTACAATTTTTGGCATTTAGGCCATATTTCTTTCTTTCGTTCGTTTTTTCTTGAGCACTTGACCCTTTGCCTTACATTGTGAGTTAGATTACGTTGAATGAACTGTCAAAATGTAATGATGTTGATGTGAAAAATTCACAAGAAAAATGTTTAAATGATGTGGCAAAAACAATATAGTTTTGAAGTTTTGAAACATAAAATAATTATACCCTACATTTGAGATGAAAAAGAAATAAAAAATTCCAAAATTACAATTGAAAAAGAAATTATAAGATCAACATTCCTGCCAAACCCCTGCTCTTGATGACTCCAATGAATTAAAATGAGATCTCAAATTATGGTTTATAAGTCGATTCGTGAATAAAATTCAATTCGATTAAAAATTTTGATTTTTTTTTTTTAATTTTGAATTAATCGAATCGAGTTATTTGGGTTTTTCGAAATAGTTAGAATAAGTTATTCAATTTTTTGAGTTCAAGTTGAATTCTAAAACTTGAATCATTTAAATAATTCAAACAACTCGAATAATAAATTAATGTAAATATCTTTTAGATCCTTGATAGTTTTGAAAATATACAAATTGGTCCCTCTAGAAATCACAAAATTCAAAATAAACTTCAAAATATTTATAAAATATTTCTTTTCCAAAATTTTATAAATATATTCAAAAAATTAAAAATTACTAAAAATATTTAAAAATTCAAAATGATAAATTTTAGGCGTTAAACAAGTAAATTATCAAATTAAGTTTATCGTACTAATTATCTTGTTTTTTTTTTCTCTTATTTTGTTTTAAAAAATTTTCAAACATATATATATATATTTGAAATTTATGTTCTTTAACTTGAAATTTAATAATATTGTCAACAAGCTTCATGACTAGTTTAACTTTTTAATTTGACTCAAATTAATTTATTCGACTTAACTGAAAACGAATCTCATTTCACTCGATTCGATTAAAAACTATTTCAAATCTAATTAAGATAATAAAAACTCAAATAACTCGATTTTTTTTACTCAATTTAATTTGATTGGGTCGGATGCTTACCCCTAATTGAGTGTTCATCCTCCTTAGGAACATTCTAAATTCAAACTATTGTCATAAAAAATTGCATTAAATAAAAGCTTTTAAATAAAATGTGTCATGCATTTATTCATTATTTTACAAATATTAACTTTTAACTATCAACTAAATTTCTAAACACTTTTAATCAAATCAATTAATCAAACCCCCACTACATTCAGCAAAGAGCTATCAGCCAATTCACAAAGAATGCCACCGTAAAATGAATTTTGACGGCATAATCAGAATTAGAACCCAAAAACAGAATTAAAACCCTTCCCCAATTTCCACATAAATGAAAATTATTCCAAGCAATAACAAAGCACCAGCAAACCACTAAGATAATTGTAACTGTGAAAACGACTAAACGGACTGAACTAGAAAGGGCATATCCAATAGATGTTTAAAGTGAGCTATCAAAATCTCGATTGACCCCCAAAACTTGCTCAACTTCATCAGAAAGGATCCAAAATCCATTAGTTATTCCCCGCAGCTTCTCCTAATGTTTGGTAGAAAATGGTACTGACCTTGTGGAACTTCAGTTCGTTCATGAACCCTGTTCCATCCTTGGAGCGGAACATGACACTGGCTTACACATAAATAAAATCAAACTTTGCTCCATATTACAGATGATTACCCAACAGAAAAACAGATGATAACTGATTACATACCGTGCTTCATCTAAACGAACTCGAAGGGCTCAAACATTAACAACATAATGAAAAGCAAAAGCCATACACCCATCTTCAATCATCTCCCCACTAAAAGTGAGTCTTAAATTGTGATTATGGTAGCCGCCATGTTTGATCTCAACTGCTACCGTGTTCTCTCCAAAACTCATTTCTTCAACAACACCGGTAATCAAGTTCATAGATTCATCAAGAGCTTCCCTGGACCTCTCATCATGGTCTTCCGGGGTACTTTTTCCATCCCGAACTGCTTCATCTGTTGCACAATGCACAAAGGAATCCAAAGGCCGAAAAAGTGAAACAGGAATCCAAAATAACTTTATCCCTCAAAAAGCAAATAATTAAATTTAATAAAAGTAAATATTCTAATGATAAATGCCTTAATGGTATTTTAACTTTAGTTAGTACAGTTTTTATAATAATATTCTAATGATAAATTTACTTTTAATATTCACCCAAAAAAATTTACTCTTAATAATATTACATTTCATCAATTAAACACTTAATTTTTACATTCTAGTCAAACGAATCAAACAAAATAATCTTACATTCCACCCATAATCATATTACAAAATTAAATCCAAGATTCGACGAATCAAATACCCATTTATGTTATATTTGATAATGTAAATGATAATTAAACAACTATATATTAGAAAATAAATTAATATAGAATTTTTAAATTCATCAAAGTCGATGGTATCGCGTAATTCTCAAAAATTTTCATCCTCCTTATTAGTATTGGAGCAAAACTTGATTCAACTCGGAAAAAAATATATATTTTTTTTTACTTTTGATTTATTTGAATTATATTATCCAAGTTATTCAATTATTTGAATAAACTCAAATGAGTAATCCAATTTTATGAGATCTAGTTTAATTGAATTTTTATAATTCGAATAAAAGGTTAGTGTAAATTTCAATTAATCTCTATCAATTTTAAAAATAAACAAATTGTTAGTAAAAAAAGTACAACAAATTTAAAATAATCTTCAAAAAATTAAAATATTTATACAAAATAAAAATTATATAAAAATGTTAAATTATAAAAAGATTATTATTTTTTTCCAAAATGATAAATTTGAGACCTTAAAATAAATTATCAAAATGAAGTTTACCCTACTAAATTATTCCATTATTCTAATATTTGCTTTGAAAGAATTTTCAAATATATATAATCTCAAATTTATATATTGTTGCTTGAAAGTTAGTCTTATTGTCAACAAAAGTTTTAATGGGCGTGTTTAACTTTTATTTTAATTTAACTAGGACAAATGATTGTATCGCATAATTCTTCAAAATTTCAACTTTCCTTAGTAGTATTGGAGCATAATTTGATTCAACTCGATTTTTTTTTACTTTTGACTTATTTGAATTATATTATTTGAGCTATTCGATTATTTCAATAAACTCAAATAAGTAATTGTAACATCTTGAAAATCGGGTTATCGGAACCATGAGTAGTTATCTCTCTATTTTTGGAGCTAGATTTTTGGAAATATTGACAAGTGAATTAATTTGGTTCAGTAGTTAAGTGTTTTACTTGTGAGTGTGAGGTTCTCAGTTTGAATCTCTGTGTATGTGTTAAGGAAATATATTTTTACACTTTTATAAAATTGATTTGAATTTTAAATAGTTCGTAACTTCTACGGTTAATTCAAAAGGAAAGAAAAGAAGAATGTTTCTTCTTTTTCATTTGTTTTTCTCCATTTCGTTCACGGTCTTTATTTTCTTCTCTTCAATGGCGTTCCTTTTTACCATCTTACGTTAAAGCAATTCCGTACGGGCTTAAACTTCTCTTTATAAGTTCAATTTGATTGTTGGAAAGATTTGTTTTTAAAGGCTTTACGTCGAAGTTTTCGACATGGTTTGGTTTGATATTAGTTTATCTGAATGAATTTGGTTAAGATGTTTGATTGAACAATTGATTGTCGTTTTAGGTTCTTGAATCACTTCTATCGCTTCTACCGGTTTCATATCAGGTAGGGTACCGAATCCCTTTAGAACTTCTGCAATTTCCTACGTTTTTTACCCAGAAAATGCCTCTGTTCGAAGGCATATGGGCGTGTGTCCAGGCTATGTGTCATTAAATTAGGCTTCAGGGGACACACGGGTTGGGAACACGAACATGTGTCAGACCGTGTGTGCATACTGTTTTGTGACACACGGGTGGGGCACATGGGCATGTGTCAAACCGTGTGTGAATATTGTCTTGGAACACACAGTCTAGACACACAGGCATGTGCTAGACTGTGTGCAGTTTGTATTTGTGCGAAAAGTCTGTATAAAGCGACTGTAAGTTAACTGTAGAACTTGTATGACCATTATTGACTAGTGAAAGTTGTTTTACATGTTTGCAACTTGATTCTGAGTATGAGACTAGTAATCTATGTACTGTTAATAATTTATATATATATATGACTGAGGCTTTGGGTCGGTACTGAAATGTACGGCCTAATATTTGTTTTGCATCTGCATGGGGTTGGGTTATGTGCTGAAGGAAGTGACTGAACTGTCTCGGTGGTTAAATCACTTTAGTATAATTACTGAATTGACAGTGACACTGTAAACACTGCAATATTATAACTGAACTGGCAATGACACTGTAAACACTACAAGATTATAACTGAACTGGCAGGGATACTGTAAACACTGCGATGTGTCATACCGACACTACATGGTGTGTTGAGATTGATATTGGTGTGTTGGGCTGGACAAAGGTGGTGTGCAGGGTTAAGGGATTGCATAATCATATATTTGCATCTAACACTTAATGTAAATCTGAAACGATATTTGTATCGGTTAATTGCACAACTGAATCGTAACTGTTGATTGTATAACTGAACTGTGTAATTGGTATCAACTGATTAAAAGTACTAAACCACAATGGATGACACGACTGTTTCTGTAATTGTATCTGTATTATAATTATGCCGAGATCTTATATTTGTATTGTCTGACCTTCTGCTAAGTGTCTAAAATGAATCTGTCCTCGCTTCTGTGTTTATGTATTATGTCTGCTTATTGAGATCAGAAGTGACATTGAGTCCAGCTTCACGTAGGATTCCTTTGGGTCATAATTGGACAACTCTACGACACTCTGGATCTGTTCGGTACTGATTGTGTAATGTTATTAAGTTTACTTACGTTATCACAATTTAAATGTATTTGATTTTGGTTTTATACGGAGATTGGTTGCTCACCAATTGCCTTATCATTGTCTATTAAGGTAGATAATTTACTTGGAATCGGACGGCGTACGGAAGCTTAGATTATTTTGCAATGAGTTAACTATGACTTTGCTTTTCTGGTTTCAAACTGATTTTGCACTCTTTCTGGTTTTTACTTAATTCATTGATTGCTAAAAATTCTAAATGCAAAACCTATTTTCAATGTGTTGGTGTAGCTACACCAAATTCGATCAAAACTTCTAGGCTGAGTTTGGGGTGTTACAGTAATTCGATTTTTAGAGGTCTTGCTTAATTGAATTTTTATAATTCGAATAAAAAATTAGTGTAAATATCTATTGATCCCTATTAATTTCGAAAATGAATAAATTTTTCCTAATAAAAAATACAACAAAATAAAAATAATCTTAAAAAATTAAAAATTATATAAAAAAAATTTTCCGAAATGATAAATTTGAGACCTTAAAATAAATTACCAAATGAAGCTTACCATACTAGATTATTATTTTCTTCTAATATTTACTTTGAAAGAGTTTTGAAATACATATAGTCTCAAATTTATATATTGTAGCCTGAAATTTAGTCTTACTGTCAATAAAAGTTTTAATTGGCGTGTTTAACTTTTATTTTAATTTAATTAGGACACATTTTTTGATTTTATTCAACTTGAATTTCATTTAATTTGATTCAATTTAGAAAGAAAAATTCAAATCGAATTAGAATAATAAAATTTAATTTACCTAACTCAACTAACTTAATTTTTTTTCTACTCAATTTGATAGAATACTCATCCCTAACTTCAATTACACCCAATTTACAAAGAGTATTCAAACATACAGCACATATAATTACAAATAATTATAGTAATTCATAATAAAATAATAATTATAATAAATCCAATTATTAAATAAATTTTCTAATACAGTAATGGGTCTAAAGAAAATATCCAAGTAACCTAAGATCTAACGTTGGGGTCAATAAAATACATAAGATCTCATGTCCTTCCATAAATAATGCTCCTAAATATTACTATTTAGATAAATAAACATTTGAGGGCTTTTGGATTGATGATTTGATATTCATACCAAAAGATTTTATACAATCTACATATTAGGGTTTCAATTCATTTATACAAGTTGATTATGAATTTTTTTTTTTATAATGTGAGTGATTGAGAATATTTTTATTAGAGATATTTATAAAAATATATCAACAATTTATCATTAGTGAAGTGATAGAATTCTTATATGAATTTGTAGGTCTTGTATTCAATTTTTAAATAATGTTTTTCGATTTTTTATTTTATTTTTAAGACTATATCAATGTATGACAAAAAATGAAAATATTCTTATAATTATATAAATTATCCTTTAAAGTAAAATATTTGAATAATTTTACAATTGAATTAATATCGAGTTGATTCATGACACCAACGCAATCAACCATTTTATATATATAACATAGATACAATTAAAAGTAACAATTTGTACATATTAAAATAAAAATATATAAATGGTTAATAATTAATTAATTTTATCCTCCAAGCGCTTTATAATTTTTTAATTTTCTACATAAACTCTCTGGATGGAAGCAAAGGAGTATGGGGTGGGTGATTCTGGTGAGCTTGCTAGCAGGGCCACCAGGAAAGTGCGCAATAGGGTAGGTGGAGAAGAAGGGGATGAAGAGATGATCCCAGTCCAAAGTGGTTCACAACCATGATCGTGGAAAGATTGCCTCCTTGGCACAACCTCGAGGAGGGAAGGGAAACCGATGAATGATCAGCTCATGGGTGGCGATGATGATTTCGAACTTCTTGACTCAGATATTGAGAAAACAACAATCAACGGGATGCCAGCCATATACTTCTCCAGTCGGATTAATCAAATTCCTTGCTGAGGGTATGGCCAATACAGTTGTCGCTAAACTCTTAGGGAGGAATATTGGATATACTACTTTGTATAACAAAGTTTGTACTCTGTGGAAACCAACAAAAGGATTACAACTAGTTGATGTTGAGAATGGCTATTTTTTAGCCAAGCTCCAAAATAAGGAAGATTTTGAAAGAGCCTTACGTGGGGGTCCATGGATTGTGTATGGGCAGTACCTAACGGTTCAGCCTTGGACTATTGATTTTGATACAAATCAGGCGTATCCGAATCTCGTTATGGCTTGGGTAAGATTTCCAGGTCTTTTAGGACATATGTATCGAAAACAGATATTATGGGAGATAGGGGGGCTTGTTAGGGAAAGTCGCCAAACTAGATCTCAACATAGAGAATGGCGCAAGGGGGAAGTTCGCCCGTATGGCTATTTTTATCAACTTGGACAAAGCCTTAATTTCCCAGGTTATGGGAGGGTCCAACAAATTGAGTACGAACATCTTCCAATGGTTTGTTTTTCTTGCGGGCATTATGGTCATGTGAAGGAAATTTGTCCCAAAATAATTCATGAACAAAATCAAGGAGATGAGGGCGATAGGAATAAAGGTGGAGAAGGAAGTTTGTCAGTACCGTCGCAACCATCGGAAAATTCGACAGAGTTAGAGGCGTATGGCCCTTGGATGCTCATAGAACGGAAAGGTCGACGGGGTCCCAAGGCACCGTAAAATTCGACGAATAATAGGGAGCTTAATCTGAGTGGGACACGTTTCTATGTTTTAGACTCCTTAAATGATAAGGATAAGGAGCAAGCTAATTTAAATCACATTGGGACAGCTGTTAATGGCCCACTAAATTTGGAAGATAATTACAAAGATAATATGATTTCAACAACAGTACCAAGGAAGAATACTAAAATAAAGCAACCTCTGCTCCCACGGCATAGCTCTCCTCTGGGCAAGACAAATTCATCAAAATTACCGCAACCTTCAAAAAAGAACACAGCCTCCAGCTTTACAAAAGATGAGCGTGTTGCAGAGAGTGAGGACGCAACGATAAACCCTCCTCAGAACACTGATGGGGTTCGAGCAATAATATCTCATCTCAAATCTACAGGGTTAGTTTCTGATCCATCTAAAAGCTCAACTATTTTGGATAACACAAAGGAAGCCTCTATGGATGAGAACAACCAACTAGAGCCTTCAGGAAGCTTGTCACTGTTGAGTGATTCCATTCTAACCAATACGGGAAGGTCTCAGAAAGGAATAACCCCTGATCATCAAAATCAGGTCGATGTTCGGGTTGATGGAGTCTCATTTACAGATAAAAATGGGAACTCACCGCTGACTGTGGATCCAGGAGAATTTAACTCCCACTCTTCAAAAGGCTTTCAAGCGATTCCTGTCACCCTAATGGAAGGTATCCTTGATCCTTCCAAACATTCGGTGGTGGTTTTTCATGTGGAAGGGGTAACGGAAGGAATGGTTGATAACTCTTTTACCATGGCTAACTTTCGAAGCAAATATGGAGGCGGTTTTAAAGTACGAGGTCGAGCACATGCTGACTCAAAAAAGGATAAGACCTTTAACAAGTCTTTAAAAGTCATTCAAGGTTTCATCTCAAGAATCAGCCTTGTCGGATCCTATACTTAAAGTCATTGATTTAATTAAATCTCAGGTTCAAGGGGGTTTTTTCGCCTACGCCCAGTAAAGATGGACATGTTTCTAGTTTAGAAGGGGACATAATCCAGTAAAGTCTTTTTGCTGGTTTTCTTCTTTAATTATTCCTAGGGATCAAAGCTTCTCAATTCTTTCATGGAATAGCCAAGAATGTGCAAATTCCAAATTCCCGCGTATTTTTCGTGATTATAGTTCAGAATACAAACCTGATGTTGTCAATTTATTAGAAACAAGGATTAGTGGCAGGAGAGTAGATGAGATTGTTGCTAAATTGGGTTTTCATTCCTCCTTTCGAGTCGAGGAAAAGGGATTCTCCGGTGGTATTTGGATTGGACTCGGTACAGCTTGAGATATTACAATGTCATCCCCAATTCATCTTTACTCAGATTAAGTATGGTCAGCCTCTACAATCATTACAAATAGCTTTCGTCTATGAAAATCCTAATAAAACTAAAAGGACCGAACTTTGGGGAGCTTTAAAAAATACTGTCCCTATTTTCAATATTCCTCGGATGGTAGTAGGTGATTTCAATGCTCTCTTATCAGTTGCTGACAAGAAAGGTGGTAGTCATTTAGGTTGGAGGTGTCCTCACTTTGGTAATTTCCTTGATGATAATAATCTTTATGATCTGGGGTTTCGTGGTCCACCATTCACTTGGCAAAGAGGGAATACATTTGAAAAGCTTGACCGTGCTATTGGTAACCTCCTTTGGCTTAACCTTTTCCTAATTGTTTCATTACACACCTTGTTCGTATTAAATCCGATCATCGTCCCCTTCACATTAATCTGCATCCAGAGATTAAATTTCCCAGGGGAAGCCCCTTTCGGTTCTTAGCACAGTGAGCTCAGCCTCAAAATTTTCCTGTTCTCGTCAAGAACTGCTGGGTTTATAATGGTGACATGGCAAACACGCTTGGACAATTAGCCTCTCATCTCAAAATATGGAATAAAACGATTTTTGGACATATAGGAGAACAAAAACGCAAACTTGTTCATAAACTTAAAAAAGCTCAACATGAGGTGGAAATTTCCAATTCAGGCTTAGCCGTTGAAAAGGAGCTACAGCTCAGGACTGAGCCGGAGCAAATCCTAAACCAAGAAGAATTACTATAGAAACAGAAGTCTAGGTGTGATTGGCTTGCCCTTGGAGATAGGAATACCAAATTTTTTCATAGTAGAACTCTGTAGAGAAGGAAAGGGAATCGCATTAATGCTTTCCTTAATTCTAGTGGGGTTTGGTTGTACGATCCCAGTGAAATTCAAACTGATGCAGTATCCTTTTTTAAACATTTATATGGGGATGTTCCAAAACAAATAGGGGAACTCCCTCCAAGTCAATTCCCACGCCTAAGCTGAGAAGATACTGAGTTCCTTCGTAGAAAGGTTACTAATAATGAAATTAAAATAGCTCTTTTTGATATGGCGCCACTTAAAGCCCCTGGGAGTGATGGTTTTCGTGCATATTTTTTCTAGAGCCAATGGGACACCATAGGTGAAGCCGTTTGTCAATGGGTCAAGGAAGTCTTTCAGGGTAAACCTATAGATCCAGAACTCAATAACACTTTGGTCGTGCTCATCCCTAAAGTAGCTCATCCAGAAGAGATCTCTCAATTCAGACCCATCAGTCTCTGTTCAGTTCTTTATAAACTAGTTATGAAAGTCATCGCAAATAGATTTAAAAAAAAATTTCCAAAACTTGTAGGTCAAGAGCAGGTTGGGTTTATTGTAGGACGCAGTATTTCTGACAATATTCTCATTGCACAAGAGGTCATCCATTCAATGCGGAGCAAAAGGAAAAAATGGATGGCTATTAAGATTGATTTAGAGAAAGCCTACGACCGCGTTAGATGGGAATTCATCGATATCTCTTTAAAGTCAACGCGGATACCAAATTTTATACGACAGGTTATTATGTTTGTCATCTCAACATCCACTATGCAAGTGATGTGGAACGGGGTGCCCACAAAGAAATTTCGACCAATCAGAGGGGTAAGGCAAGGCTGCCCTTTGTCTCCATACTTGTTTGTCTTATGCATGGAGTGCTTAGGGCACAATATCAAATTGGCTCAGCAATTGGGTTAATGGAGTCCCATTAAGCTAGCTAGATCTGGTCCTTCTCTATCACATCTCTTATTTGCTGATGATCTCCTCGTATTTGGAAAAGCCGATATGGTACACAGTTCAGTTATTAAAAATATTCTTGATGATTTCTGCTTGTTCTCAGGCCATAAAATTAATTCTAGAAAAACTAACATGTTTTATTTGCGAGGAGTAGATGAAGATACGAGATCCCAAATTGGTAAATTTTTAGGTTTTCATCAAGTTCAGGACCTCAGGACTTATCTCGGAGTTCCCCTCTTTCATAAAAGGGTCACCAAGGTTACTTTTGGATCTATAATTGACAAAGTGAGAAGCAAATTATGCAATTGGAATGCTCGCAAACTTTCTATAGCTGGTCGTTTCATACTAGCTCAATCAGTCCTCCTCGCAATTCCAAACTATTTTATGCAAACAGTAAGATTACCTAAAGGTATTTGTGATGATATTGAAAAGCTAGCTAGACAGTTCATTTGGGGTTCAAGTTCAGGGAAAAGAAAAATTGCCCTAGTGGATTGGGAATTCATGTGCCAACCACGTTTAAATGGTGGTCTTGGAATTCGTCGACTTGAAGACCAAAACACCTCCTTTTTACTAAAGCTAGGTTTTAATCTCCTAACTAAAAAGGACGCCTTGTGGGTACAAGTGTTACGTTCAAAATATAAAGTGGAGGGCAGAATACCAGCTAGTGTGGCACGTGGAGGTTGCTCGGCCATTTGGAGGGGTGTTGCCAAGGTATGGCCCCTACTTATATAAAATCTACACTGGGAAAAAAGGAGATGAGAACATATACGGTGCTGGGACAATCCTTGAGTCTCGAATGTTGGGCCCTTAAAACGCTTCACCTTCCCCGATCAACCACACCTTGAGTACACCTTAAAAGACATGGTGGATGCGAATGGCACTTGGGACTTGAGAACATTTAAACAGCATGTGCCTAATAATATTATTACAAATATTATTAATATCCCACTGCCACACGCATCAGCAGGAAGTGATCGGCTTAGGTGGGCTCAGTCGAGAGATGGTGTTTTCTCTGTTAAAAAAGCTTATAGAATGCTAAGGAAAGAGTCATGGCATGAGCAATCTAAAAAATGGAAGGCAATTTGGAAATATCATTGCCCACACAGGGTTCGTCTCTTTCTCTGGCTAACTTGCAAACAGAAGCTCTTAACAAATCAAAAACGCGTTAGACGTTCCATCAGCCATGATCCAGCATGTCCACTTTGCCATTGTGCTGAAGAGAACACCTTGCATGTTCTACGAGATTGTCCAATCAACTGCAATCGTCTGGAAATTCTTCATCCCTAGGGATCAATGGTAGGTTTTCTTCTCCAGTTCGCTGGAGCAATGGTTAGGGTCCAACTTGACGACAAAAAATAGGTTGGGTCGGAGCAACAACCTATGGTCTATGTTATTTGGCATTCTAACATGGAGATTATGGAAGAACCGTAACACCTTTGTTTTTCAATAGCTCAAATGGGATTTCATGGACACAATTAAAATCGCAACTGCTTGGGCAGATCAATTCTGTGCGATACAAGCTCGAAGTCATAAGGCATCTACTTCCATTCTCATGAGTACCTTCCCTGCGAATCTTACTAAGAGTTTAAAAAACTTGTAAGTTTTGAATAGTATTATATTCTCTATTCCCCAATATACATATATAAATTAAAATAAAATTTTAATTGAGTGATAAATTTAAGCTTTTATTAATTCAATTAATGTAAATTTAAATTCTATAATATGCATATTTTTATCATATAAAAAGAAGTAAATAAAAAAATAATCATTTAACTCGTGGCATCGTTTAAATAATAAAATTGATAATAGAAATCAAACATTGAGAGAAAATAAAGCACATTGAAAAAGAAACAAACCAAATATATTTCAATTCAACTAAACATATAAAGTTGGCACAAGACACTCCCCAATCCTTTACTATTCAACACTACATTTCAACACTTGGCTGCGGGCTACCTTTTTATGCAGCCACCCCAGTCCTCGCCTACTTTTCTTCACTTTACCACTCAACTATAACTAAAATTAAAACCGAAAAACCCTTGATTCACGCCACAGATCAAATACAAAGCAAAATAAAAGTTAAATAATAATAATAACCTTGTATTTAAATTTTCAGTCGATATCCATCCCCAAAAGCCCTATTCCTTCTAAAAGAAGTGTAAGCAACACCAAGTCCAATTGGTTGGAAAGGAACGTCACCCTAGATCGAGGGTAAAAAATGGTGTGATGGATTATGGTGGGAAAACTTCAATTCCTTTTCTCCAATAAAACCCTAAACTTTGTTTAAAGTTACGTGGGGGTTAAACTTAATAATTGCTATCTTTGGGGGGTGGGGGGGGGGTTGCAGAATCTATCAAACCCTGAAATTTTTGCCAGTGAATGTTTGACCAAACTGCCAATGGGCGGGAACGATGTTCCAAGAGGTGGAAGTGCGCCTGTCACTGCCTGTCACCCTAAATGACAGTGTTTGACCAACCAAAACCGCGTTTGACTGCCAATTCTGACCCCAGTTCCGGCTCATGGTCATCCAACCGGTTATTGAGCCTTTCACGCTCACCTTCACGATATCCCCTGCACCCGCGACGTTGGAGATCAACACCAAGTTGAAGTAACGGAAGCCGTTGATAGTGAACCTTATCCCTCCCCTCTTCCTGCATGGCACCCTGCGTAATTATATAAAAACCTTGAGCCCTTTTGTTTTAGCGTGGAACACGGAGCATAATTGTTGGTGTGGAACACGGTTTTAGTTCAACAAGACAAGAATTAAGGTTCCAAAATGGGTCTTCAAGTACTTAGGATACCGTGCAGTCGTCCCTTTTATTCTATAATGAATGTTTTTTAATTAAATAAAAATATATTCACAGCCACCAACATGTTAGTCTAAACTTAATTCCAGCTCATCTAACCTCAATTTCAATTTTAATATAGAAATATCCGATAAAAAATGTAAGGTTAGTGACGGGTAAAGTCGGACTAATTTTTTAGGAGTGAAAATTAAATTATAATTTTTACATAGTAAAAATATAATTTTATTAGTTGAATGGTTTATATTTTTATAAAATTTTAAAAGATTAATTTAATTTTTTGTAGGAAAAATTAAAATACAATTTTATTTTTATTAATTTAAAATTTAAATAAAAAATTTTACATTTTAAGAAACACTCGGACACTTCCAACACCTATAAATACACCCTTGGTTAGTGAGTAAATGAGGAAAAAGAATATGGGTATTTTGGTAAAATTCAGAAAGGCCAGAGATAGACAGTAATGACTCTTCCGCTCTGACACAAAACTCACCAAAGCTTACATCATAAATTCGGCAGTATTTGAATGTACGGTGTATTTAATTTATTTTTATTTCATATTATTACTGTTATTTTTATATTAATTACAAATAAAGGCATCATTCATTCAAATCTAATCTTAATTTTTTATAAAATACGAAGATTAACGAAAATAAATAGAGTTCCTATGCATTAACGGCATTAATTTAACATTTAATATTTGTGTAAAACAAAATAGATAGTATAGTTAATAAATAAATAAAACTGAGGTTCATTACTCGTTTCGATCCTTGAACTTTAATTTGTTTCAATTTAACCCTTCCAATCATATCCTGTTTTTCAGTTCAGCTGTTCATTTTCACATTAAATTCAACAAATTGAAAATTTCTGAAGTTGAAGCACTAATGTAAAACTTAACCATTCTGGTCTAATTAACAAAAAACTAAGTACCGAGTTAAATAAGGAACAGAGCACATACCGGCGGAAGGAAACGGGGACAATGCCGGCACGGTACTCAGCAATCTTGAGGAACATGGGCATGGCAAGGTCAAAGTGAGGGCGAGGAGGGTTGCACCACCCCCCATTGTCGTTTGGGAGGGCATAGTTTGGTGGGCAAAAGTTGGTCGCCGTGATGAAGATGGATGGGCTCCCCGAATGGCACCACTTTGGGTCACTGGCACACTTTATCTCGAAGCAAGCACCGCAGCTTAACCCCTTGTTGAACAATGCCGTGCTCAGTGCCGCCGTGTTGACTCCGTACCCTTGGCTGTACAAGTTCCCATAGCCACAAGCCCCGCCTGCAAGGAAAGAAAAATGTGAAATAAGGACTGGGTTTTTGAGAAGCATTTGAGGGATAGGAGTGAAATGAGGCAAAAATCGGGGGGGTTAATGAAGGTACATATAGCATACCCATGGTGCCCGAAGCATCAGCACCGCCGTAGAAGGTGGCATGGGCATTTTGCCATGCTCCACCAGAGTAAACTCCTGGGATTCTAGCTTCACCCATCATCCACATTGAAGAGATAAAGATCAAAACGCTTATTACATTCACCATTGCCATTTTTTCCCCTTCAATTACTTCAAAACTATGATAAAAGTCTAAATCTTCGCCCTCTTTTTTATAACAGAGAGGCAGTGAAGGCTATAGCCAAAGAGAAATGAGGGTTGAAGGTGAGTGTTAAGGGATAGGGTGAAGGGGGGGTACTTAAAGAGGAGGGGGTCTATCTCTTCAAGGATGGATTTAGGGCCCCATTGTTAGGAAAATTCAAACCAATCATCATTAATGTTGCTTTTGTTTGAAACCAATTTTTTTTTCCTCAAAAGTATTCTTCTTAAAAAATTAAAATTGTTTAATTGTAATTTTTATTAAAAATTGAGATTAATTTTTTTTCAAAACAGATAACAGTTCCAGACCTATTGTAGAAATCAAACTTGGAACCTTAAAAGATTTAAGTCTTAATCTTGCAATTACCATTGTGTCGAGTTATTTTTATTAGTGGTGTAATTTCACTATTTATATGGTATGGCACTATTCATTAATAAGATAGATTAAGTAGATTAGGTTTTATGTCCATAAGCGCGTACTCTACTTTAGCCTAAACACGTATTCATATTGTTTTGAGCTCATGTAACCTCGTAGTACAAGACCTTGTAATATAAAGACCAAATTTGACTCGCCGACTTACGAACTTACCCTGCAAGCTTAGTTCTTGGGTCAAGCCTACGAATTTAATTTTGATCTGTGATCTGTATTGCAAGCTCCTTAGGATCCGACCCAAACAAGCTCCTTAGGATTCGACCTAGGCTCAAATAATGGTGAACCCAGGGGATTAGCAAAGGCCCCGCCCCCCTTTAAAATAGAAATTTTTTATTTAGATCCCTTATTTTTAAAAATTTAATAGTAAAATTATACTTTGACCCTTAAAAATGATAAAAATTTGATTTAATTCTTTAAAAATTATAAAGATATAAGCTATTAAAATGATAAAATTATATTTTTACTATCGTAAAAATATACAATTTAATTTCAATCTCCCTCAAAAATAATTTGATTTCGCTCCTAGGCTCAAACTTGAGACGAGTTTGGGTCAATAATGATAGTCATCCTAACACATTGAATTAAGGCTTTATTGACAAGTTTCATTTAAATTTTATTATATATATTGATTGAATCTTAATTCAATTGATATGAATATTATTATAAATATAAAAAATAATAAATTCAAATGTGCTTAAATTCATTATCCTTCTATTTAAAAATAATTTTAAAGAATTTGTACAGAGGAAGGTTATATGGATCAAAGCTTTAACGCACTAACATAAGACCCCGAAGGCGCTTAACAATTAACAAAGCATCTATAACGTGGAGATAGGGACCCACTTAATCCCGTAATCATCGGCCCTTATAGAACAGCCCGCCGGACTTTCAACTGTGAGTGGGGCACAGATACAATGCCAACCACTCGCCCCCACACTTCCTTTTTACCCTCAATTCCCCGTCAGCTTTTTATGATAACTTGTTTGCATATAGTTACTTAAATTTAATTTTAATATTCAAATTGATATCCGAAATTAATAGTTTGGATTTAATTTTCCTTAGTTTAATTTAGTAACACTATTAAAATGAGATGAGATGGACTAATTATCGTGTTCGATATGGTATATATGTCATATCATTAATTAAAAGTATTTGATACAATGATAAACACGATTATTTTATGACTTTAATTAATATTGGTAGACGTTATCTATTGTTGGCCAATGTTAATTGATTGTCAAATTCATTGTTGACTAAAAAGGTTAATGTCAACCAATGTCAATTAATTTTTTTTATTAAAATGATGTAGCAAATCGAGTTCGCTTACATGACAAGTATATTTAGTTGATGATATGAATTTGCATCACGTGTAACAATCTTATTGTTCCATGTCATCTCATTTCAATAATGTTACAAAAATGGATTGAATCAAATTCACGTACCAATTTAAATAAAAAAAATTAGTATCAATTTAAATATTAAGACCAAATTCAAATCTCAAAAAATATATTTACCCTTTAAAATTAAAAGTATCCTCCTTCATAAAATTTTAATATTTAAAACAATACATTTATACTTGATAATTGGACTAGTCAAGTTAGTTTTGAGTCGAGTCAATTTTTTGGATAAATTTAATTTTAAGTTATTTTGATGTCATGGTGTTTCGTGATCAAGTCATTTCAAATTTTTATTATTTTAGATTTGAGTTTGAAATTTAGATTTTTCGAATAAGATCACTATAACTTTAAATCATTTTAAATTAGAATTATTTTGTATTTGAATATTTTAATTTGAACCAAAGTTCAAATTCAAATTAAATATGCTGAAGTTGATAACGCTAAATTCTCTATTACGAGTCAAAATTGACAGCTAAATGTAGTTTATAAAATGATAATAAAAATGACAAAAACATGAAAATTTATGATTTCATTTTTCGAAGTACATGCATGCTTAACTACGAGTTTTGTCAATTAATGCAGATTATTGGGTTACAAAAGCACGAAAATACTCTTTTTTTTTTTAAAAAGTTCTTTATTTTTTAAAGAATGCAGAAAAAAGTTGGATTTGGACAAAAAGAAGAAGTTAGGCAGAATTGTGTGTAATATGTTTTTAACTTGGTGAAGATTTGACAATTTAATGGTGTAATTCAAAGAATAATTAGACTAAAGAGAGCTATCACTTATCTATAAGTCGATAAAGATGGTTTAGTTTAATGTTTGAGAAGATTAAGGTAATGCTTTTTGACCATTCAAGCTTAGATTGGGTTGTAAACTCCATCGTTATCATTAATATTTATTGTATGCGACGCGATTCGTGATTAAATTTGAATAGGATTTCAATCACTTGTTGTATATGATTAAAAATTAATGAGTTATCTCTTTGGACAGGACTTTATAGACGTAAAAATATCAAACTGTATAAATAACTTGTTTGTGTCCTACTTTATTTACCCCCGTTACACTCCCAATGCCCACGGTCAATATCACTGCTCCCTTGTTCTTGCAATTATCGATTAAAATTTAATTTCTGTAGTTTAATTTTAAGAAATTGAGTTCATCTACTTGTAATGATGTAATAATTTTCATACGATCAATAACACTATTTAAAATTTCCATTAATCACATGAAGATGTTAATTATAATATATATATATATATAGAATAACTTGTTTTATCTCTTAACATTTATCATTTTTATTAATTTAATCCTTATTTTTTAAAAGTGTATAAAAATTCAACAAAATTCAAAAATAAAAATAAAAAATTGTTCATGTTTTCAATAAAAATCCAAAAGAAATAAAAATATATTTTTAAGAATTTCAAAAAAAAAAACCAAAAATCTCTTTGCAAATAAAAAATTAATATTATATAATTTTTAATTTTTTTAAAAAATATTATTTACTCTTTGAATGATAATGGGGTCTCCCTAAAATCTAAGTTATATGTTCAGTCTGTATTAAATCAAACACGTTCTGACTTTTCTTTTCTTTTTTTGCCAAATCAGATATATTGTGATGGAAATTGTAATAGAGGGGTTAAATTATTTTGGATTTTAGCCATTTGGATTAGGGTTGAAGTTTAAGTTTTCCAAATCGAAGTCTATATGGGTTAAAATATTTTAATTTCTGATCACTTCGTATTCAAGTCATCTCAAGTTATTTGTTAAATTCATTTTAATTAATTTTAGATTGTTTCATGTTTGAATTATTTCGAGTTTAAATTAATTTGAATTAAGATCGATCAAATCGAATTTCTAAATACGAATCAAAATTAATTGATGAAAATGTAATTAACAAAGTGATGCATTTAAAATTAATTATAAGAATAGACTTGAAATTTTATAACTTCATTTTTCAAATTAACTACGAGCTTTGTCAATTAATGCACTTTATTAGGTTACAAAAGCACGAAAATACTTTTTTTTTAAAGAATACTCAAAAAGTTGGATTTTTACGAAAAAAGAAAAGATTAAGTTAGGCATAATTTGCCTACTTTTCTTTTCCACAGAGAGCTTATCTAAGGATCTGGTAGTGTCTCAGTTCCCTTAAAATAAAATATTTTTCATTTAAATTCATTAAAATTTTAAATTAATAAAAATAAAATTATATATTAATCCTCTTAAAAATAACAATTTTATTATCATAAAAATTACAGTTTAATTTTAACCCGTCTTAAAAAGAATTTCTAGTTTCATCTTTGTTTCTACGTGAAAATTTGAGTATAGTTTAATTCAAAGAATAAGTTGACTAAATTATCACTTATCTATAAGCCCAGAAAGTAGCTTTAGTTTAATGTTTTGAGAAGATTAAGGTTATGCTTTTTGACTATTCAAGTTTAGTTCTACAAATTTGATATAATGCTAATATATTAAATGCTTAATCCACACTTTGGTGCTCGAATTATATCCCTTTTTTCATTTTAGTTTTTAATTTTTTTTTGTCACAGTTTGATATTTAAATTCAATCTAATTTTTATAACATCATTAAAAAATCAATCAATATGTGGCACCAATAAAAATGTGCCACATGAAACTTCCAACCATTTAAAACGTGACATGTGGTGTTTAAGTACATTAAAATTAATATATATAAACAATTGGCAAAATTTTTAAAAAGGTTAAATATTTTAGAAAATACAACGTTGAGTTGACTTTAACCACGTTTATTGGAGTTGATCACCGTTGACTAGTGTTTATTATTGTTGACCGACCATTGATACAACGTTGATCGGATTTTTATTTTTTAAAATTTATTTTGAAAATTTTATGGTTTTTTATATAAATTATATATTTTTCAAATTTTTTAAAAAAATTACAAAATTTGTAGACTTTATATATTTTGAATTTTTTTTCAAATTTTGAATTTATAGAATTTATATTTTTTGAGTTAAAATTTTTCATTTTTATATTATTTTGATTTTTAGAATTTTTATATATTTTTGAGGTGTTTTACAAAAAAATTATAAATTTTTTAGAATATATATTTGAAAATTTCGAGGTTTTTTTTTAATCTAAATTTTAACTGTTATTTTTTCAAAAATTTTAACAGTTTTTTTTTTTATATATTATTGTCTTTTTAGAATTTACATTTATATATTTTTTATTTTCTATTTTTTAAAAGTATTTTTTTAATTTTAAATTATTTATATGTTATATCTCACATAATATTAAAAAATAAAAATCAATTTGCAAAGGGGCAGCTCAAACGTGGTGAGATGCGCATGAATATTCTTTTTGATAGGATGGTCGTCAATGAAAAGGATCTTAATCGTTATCTTCTTGTAGAAGACAAATGACGAAAAGTGTCCATGGAAGTGATATGGTGGATGGGTTAGGCTTGAATGCGATGGTTGCGGAAGACGGAAGATTAGAATGAATCTCACTGGTCAGGATATTTACCATTGACTTGTTTTCTACCGATTGCTTTTGTCATCATTTGCAACTAAAAATAAATGTGAACAGAGGTAAATTTGAAAACTTTTCAATTTCTTAATAATCTTATTTTTAAATGCTGAAATGTCAAATACGATTGGAATCTATGATTTTCTTTTGATGTTTTCTTTTTAAGTCTTGGGAATTATTTTTATTTGATTGCTTTTTCTTATTCCCATTTGTAAAACATTGTTGTGTTGCTTAATGATGTCCAACTTTTGTTTCAAAAAGAAAATTTAATGACCGATGGGAAAAATTATTTAAATGCTAAAGTGAAAAGATAACTTAAAAAAAAAAAATTTCAAATTAATTTTTTCATTAAATAAGTCTCTCTTCTTTGATTTTTACTTCATTAATGTGATGGAATGACTTTTTTTTAATTTGATATATATTTTTTCATTTTAGTTTGAGATATGACACAATTTTATTGGTTATAAAAATTTGGTTAAATTCTATAGTAGTCCCTATACTTTCCAAAAGTTATGGATTTAATTTATGTACTTTAATTTGATTATTTTTAGTCTCTATATTTCTTAAATTTTGAAATTTCTATCTTTATTGAATTATAACTATTAAATTCATTAAATTAAGTTATAATATTTTCAAAATATAATGCGGCAAATAAATTATCATGTATAATTTCATGTGAACTTATTATTCTCAAATATTATTCACTAAAAATTCAGTTAAATGATTAATGATTGTCATTTGCGTTAAGATTCAAATTAAAAAATTTTTGAAAATTTTTAAAAATCAAATTTTATAAAAAAAAAAGTATATAAAAGATTCATAAAAATTATAAAAAATAGCATAAAATACATGTGGATTGTCATGTTTAAAAATTAATGTTTTAGTCAATATTTATGTTAAAAATAATAATTCGGTTTTTTTTAAAGATCAATGATCAAATTCGACTCTTTTTAAAATGTTAAATACCAAATTTATCTAAAAAAATAAAGATCAAATTAACAAAAGATGTAAACGTTAAGGATTAAATTTATCGCTATGCGTTTAATTTATTACGATACTCTATTCACTAAATATATTTTGTTGATATTACTTCTCAATTTGCCGCCTCTTTTCCCCCTAAAAATATAAATTATTGATGTATTATAGATTTAATACATCATTTGGTATCCAAATTTGATATATATTTTTTTAAATGGAGCCTATGTTTTGTTTGTTCAATACGATATATGTATTTAGCAAAAATTATATATTTTGATTTAAAGGTAATGATGTCAACTTTTTACTTAAATGTTTAATAATATCAATAAAATATAATGTATTTAATGATAATTTCATTTTTATATTAAAAAATATTATTATATAATTTATATTTTAATTATTAATAAATTATATTATTTTTTATAAATAATTTATCATGATAATTTTTATTAATAAATACAATGGAGTTAAAAGTTTTATAACATGCTATAAAAAATGATAATAAAGTATTATTTTTAATTTAAGGACAAAATTATCATTTTAAATCTATTCCTTATTCTATTAATACTGCTTTGTTCAATAAAACATCGTAATACCTATTATATGTATGTTTTATTTCATCCAATCAAATAATTGTTATGCTTATTTTATTTTATTATAGTTGTATTCCAATATTTTAAAATAATATTTTATTATAATTTTATTTCATTCTAACGAACCAAATGCACCGTTAATATTTAATTAAAGTTTTAAAATTGATTTGGTGAAAATTCATAATTAATTACAAATATTAATAAGTAATTTTCATCAAATCAATTTTAAAACTAAAATAAAATCATACCCATTAAATAGCATTTAACAAATTAAGCATAATATTAAATAATTTTACAATTAACGTTCAATTTATTTTATTAAAAAATAATGAAAATTTTCGAATCAATTTTTAAATCTAAATTAAATAGTAAACCATACAGAAATGGTTTATCTAATACAAGTACATTAGATAAAAAAGCATATACAACTTTAGAAAAAAATATAGAATTTTTTTTATTTTAAAATTTTCTTCACAGCCATGTGCATGTGCATGCCACAAAGAAATCTGTTTTCTAAAAGTCACGTCATTTACGTGGGCCAAACATATTGACCCACGTAAGGTAGGGAAAATATTAAAAGATTTGATGCGGACCCAGCCTGACATTGTGGTTCATCATAGCATCTAATTAGAGGGTGCTTCTCACTCGCATAGTCCCCGCCCCATGTGATTCCTAATCATTCTTTTCTGCATTCATTTGCGATTTACATTGCTTAGAAGGAGCCAAAGTCAAATTCACCCAAAAAAAAAAAAAAACACTAAAGTCCATAAAAAGAGAAAAAAGGGAAAAAAGCAATTGCACTAAATTTCTTTATTGACTTTTCTTTTCCTTTTTTTGTTAAAAAGAAAGAATATTTTTTATGGATTAAGTCTTAGTTTGATTGGTATGGATGTTATTATTAATATAAAAAAATGTGAGTTTTAATACGTTGAAACGTATTATCTTCCTATTTATAAATTCGAATGGAATTATAAATAATTTTTAAACATTACATAAAAAATAATAAATATAATCTAAATTTATATTGAATTTATTCTTAAAGAAATTCATTTTGATTTTTCTTTTTAAATAAAGGTTTTGTTAGATTTTTAATAAATTATGTTACTCTTACTCCACTTTATTTTAAATAAAAAATTTAATTAAATGTCATATCAGAATTCCCATTCCACATGTAATTAACAGGGTTCTAAAAGCAAGCTTAGTGATTTTTAACTATAATTTTAAAAAAAATGCCATCACCATTTAGTTATAATAAAAATGAATTCATTTTAGTAGAATGAAATTTAAGTTAATTTTTCTAAATTCACATCCTATATCTTATTTTTAAAAAAACATTTGAAATTTTAATTAATGAGGTATTGATATTATTGGTCAAAGTGAAAACTTTGAGTTCTAAAATACGTAAGCTTTTAGTGTTATTATACGCAGTTGCGATGCACGAGTCTTTAGTCCCATCATTTATGTATTCGATTATTTTTTGTTCTTCATTCATTATACTTTGTACCAATTTAATTTTACGTTATCGTTGTTTGAAAAATAGTAATAAACTTTTTCAAAAACAGCTTTAAATTCCCAATTTGTTTGATATCGTTTAGCTATGAAATAAGAATAGGATTCATATTTACTGTGTTTTAATAACTTTTTACTTTATTAATTGTAATAAAAAACTGAAATCAACTGATATATAATAATATGTTAACAATATTATACCTTATATGAAACTCATTTAAATGAATTAGTTTAAGTTGACCATATTATAAATATTTGTCTTTGCTAAATAACTTATTCATTTGTGTTCAAGTAAGTAAATGTTTATAGAAAAATATGCTTTGGTTAGTTTAAATGAATAAGTTATTTAGCAAAGACAAATATTTATAATATGGTCAACTTAAACTAATTCATTTAAATGAGTTTCATATAAGGTATAATATTGTTAACATATTATTATTGTTATTATATGATATGAATTAGTTTATGTATTTGTGTTTATGCAATCTTTCTATTTGTCAATTACCTAACCAAAGCATATTTTGCATTTTATGCTTTGAAAATTGAAAACCCATTTTCCTCTCCGTTCTAAAATTATTACTTTGTTGTTTAGTTTTTATAATTATATTATTGTTTGTCTTTATTTGAGGGATGCCAAATTCCCCAATTTTAGATGCCTTTTGATAATGCCCTTTTCTCTAAATATTGTTTTGCAAATCAAGGATTTGACTTGAATTCACAGTGCTTATAAAACAATTACAAAAAATAATTAATTAAAAATGACATAATTATTAGTTTCTGGCATGCACTCTATCAGCCACTAGTATTATAAAAAAGATAGTTTTTTTTTTTTTTTTTTTTTTTAATATCAAGTCACCTAAATTCTATATCTCACTTTTCTCATGGAATATCCCAATCATTATTAATTTCCTCTAGTATCTTATTGTTTTTTGCTGTAAAACCAAGTAATCTTATCGTAATTGGGCATCCAATATAAATACATTCAAAAATCTTCAATTTTAAGCTTGTCTATTAATTAATTTATTTATTCAATTTCAAGCAAATAGTCCTACCTGATAGAAAATTGAATTCATCTCGATTAAAGTTGTCTCAAGAGATGTTGTTGCTGAGGGAGTGATTATCAGGATCATCAAGGGAGGTGGATTCTTGGATTTAACACAAGGTTGGGTCAATGCTCCATTTTCACTGATGAATTATAGAGTATTCTGTATGGTTTGCTTTTATTATAAAATAGGCATTATGATAAAGTGTTGATTAGGACGACGGATGATATGAAGGTTTTTTAGGCCATTCAAAAAACATTCTCATTGACATATTCTTCAGCTCTTATCAGACGTATTCACCAGTTGTTGCAGGAAGCAAGACAATGAAAACTTGAGTACATTCCCAAAAAAAAAAACTTAAAAGTTAACTCCATCACCGAGATGGCGTTCGAAATGAATGAAAGCTTAAAGCTATTTTCAAAAAATCCGTAATTATACTTCAACTTATCTAGTTTTTTATAAAAAATAAAATAAAATTCAAGCTACCAATTTCATTTACATATTTGAAATTAATTAAAACTTGAAAGTAAAAAAAATCATGGTTGGATTATTTCAAGATTTATTCCGACTCAAATCTTGTTATGTATCCATCTTTTTTGGACTTAATCTAATTTGTTTTTGAATGTATTCCAAATATTATTCTAACTCTCATTGATTCACACATATATATTATAAATTTAAAAACTGAGGAAGCACTAAATATAAATGCAAATATTTATGAGGTGAAACATGCCACTCTAGCTGACCTTGAATTTTCCGTCCACAACCACCCCATCTCCATTAAATGAGCCCAAATTGCTCGGTGGTTTTGGTGATGGGGTGTTGCGTCAATTTGGGGTGCCCTCAGTCTTGGGTTACTGCATCCCCATTCTTTTCCTGCTTTAATTGTGTTACACTTCCTTATTAAAGATTGGACATCGACAACTCTGTCATCCTTTTCAATCAAACTCTATCTATTCAACCTACGATATGTATACATATGACATCTACAAGAAGGATGAACTTGAATAATCGGTATAAAACTAATACGGTTTGTGTACATTCTTTTATTTTTTTTATAATTAATGTTTTAACAATTTAACCATTAAATTTATCAATATAATTTTACTTGTTATGTACGTAAGATTTCGAATTAATATGACATTCTATCATATTGATTTAAAGTATTGTTTATATTAATATATATATTTAACGGTTTAAATTTCTTTTTTTTAATGTAAATTTGACATGCATAATCTACGTGAATAGAATATAAAATTTAATGATTAAATTATTAAAATATCAATAGTAAAATAAGTTATTAGAAAATGTCAAACTACGTGGATCCTTCCTTAAAATATAAAATTAGATTTTGAAACAATCTAATCTAAAAGATTGTTTTAAGTGATTAACTCATTGATCGACAAATGATATGGTTAATTAATCTACATCTCATTAATTATAATATTAAAAAATTAGAATCGAATTACGCCCTTTCCACGAGCACTTAATATACAATGATAAATTTTATAACTAATTTTGTTACAATTGTCCAACATTTAATTTTACAAATCAAATTGTAAATAATTTAATGTAAATTTTTTAAAATTTTAAACAATATCTATACAATAATAAAAAAAATAATACTATAAAATATATTGTATTTTTACAGTATTAAAATGTAATGTTTAAATAATATATAATATTTTATACTATTTTTGAAATACAATATTTCGTACTATTTGTAAAAATCAACATTTTTTAAAAAATTAAAAATTAAAAATTAATTTAATGTATTATATCCGACACATACAATTAATCCGTGCATGGTAAATGAATGAAAACTATACTACAAGTCTAAAGATACACAAATATGACAATTATCCTATGTGGAGAGCTTACATTTGAAATTTGACAAATATTTCAAGCCAACGCTGCATATATTTGGTATTCATGATTTGAACCTTTATAGACTTTTTTCTTTGTTTATTCACATTTGCGCTTTAAGGGTATAGGTTTATAATCAAGTCTGTTGATTGAGAGTGCAGCTATTTAAGATTTAGAGTTGGAAAATTTTTTTCCTAACTTTTAATATAAATATTTTATTTCTTAAGGTTCTAAATTTTTTTCGAATTTTATTATATTATATTTATAATTAAAAAAAAAAAAAAAAGACTCAATTTATTATTTAGCGCTTTAAAAATATTAACAACAAATCTGTTGGTAGCTTAGCCAAAATTAAACGTTAGTGCTCAAACCTTTCCAATCAAATTTTTTTGTTTAGTTTAAATATTTAGTGCCTAATGTTAGGCTTAATGTATCGATTGAGATCTATAGAAATATTAAGACGTTTATTTTCAATGGGAGAGAGGATAAAGCATGTTTTTGTTCTTTGTAAATGTTCTTATATATAATTCTTTCTAGTTTACACAATTTTTTTTAGAAATCTTTATATTCGTGATTGTTACTTTTATAACGCCATTTTTAAGATTTAAACTTATGATATTTTATTAAAAATATAATATTTTTTATCACAACATTTAACACTAACTAATTTTTTATAATTTTTATAATTTTTCTTTTAATTCCTCACGAACTCATAATTAATTATATTCTTATTAACACACCATTATGTAATAACATTAATACTAATTGAATTGATTACATAATTGTAGTTTTATATGTAAAGAAAAAAAGCTAAGAACCTAGTGTATTGACCCGATTGTAAAAGTGTTCATCATTTTAAATATAATTTGAATTCGAATCACGTTAATCACATCTCTGTTAAAATTTTATTTACTCTTGTAATTCAAAAAAAAAAAAAAATATATATATATATATATATATTGAAATAACATATTTTTGAGAGGGGGGATAAATTTGGGTCAAATTGAGGAATGATAAAATTTGACCTTCTAGTAAAAAACTGATTGAAGGGACAGGATCTGAGCTTCCCTTGCTGTTAAGCTTTCTGGCTATTGCCTCTACCCTCAGCAGTCCTTTTCGTAATAGCTCCAACTGCAAGCCATCATCATCTTCCTTCTGGAAATTCACGCCTTTTTAACTTCATATGCTCACCAGCCACATGTCCAATATAATCATGCCAATCAATCTCTGCTCCACTAATTCAACTTACCAAAACAGGTCTCATTTTTCACAATTCAGGTAGGAACTCGAGTTCCTTTAACTAAAGTTTCATGTTGGTTAATCTTGTAGACAGAAGAAGCATTGGTTGGATATGCAGGGACCATAGTTGTAAATTGTAAAACCAAGAATGATACTTAGAGGGCAATAATAAGTACTAGTGTGCTCAAAGGAGGCATGCAAGAGCATCATGGAGAGAATATTTGCCTGCACTTTATCAAGCCATTGGTTGGAACTGCAGGGACCAATTTTTCTTTTGCTTTTGGCTCCCCAACAATGCATGCTTTGAGGGGATTTAGTTTTCATCCCAGCTTTAAGCAATCTCCATGGGAATATATGATAAAGCTTTTAAAACATTGTTCCTCAATAAGCAAGCATAAATGGCATCATCATCTTGGTTTTGTTCCCATTCTAGTTTCCATGTAGGCTGGTACCTGCCTAGTTACTCATTGTTTGCACAATTCACAATTATCCTTTTCAACTTTGGAGCTATGGGGGTAATGGGTAGCTGAGGATTCACTTTTATTAAGGGTGAGGTGGGGTGCATTTATATTATTTTTTTTGTCTCGTATCATAGTACGTTACAATATTAAATTTCATCGTCGCCATTATTTTTATATTAATCGCAAGGAAACGTACCGTCCATCCAAATTCACCTTTTTTTGAAACTTGTAGTATATAAATTGTGATAATCTAATTAGACAAATGTAAACCGTATAAAAATAGCTTAAAAGCCTCCTAAAATATATATTTTTGGTCCAGTTTGAAATCTAAAGTTACACTATGCTACTCTATTCAATCTATTACAGTTAAAAAAACAGCTGAAATGTGATTTAATTAAAATGTAATTTTAAAAATTATTTTTAATTGGGTCACATTTTAATCAATTTTTTAACGGTAATAAACTGAAACGGTTAACAAAACATAATTTTAAGTATCAATTTAGGTTAGAAAATTTTAAATACCAAAGTGAGAAAAATGGTATGCTTTAGGGGGCAAATGATGCTTGGTTTTGAATTGCTATTGCTATTAGTAAGATTGATATTAGTTTAATTCGATTCAGTTGGGTTTTTTGAATTTTTCGAACCGTTCGTGATAATTTAGTTTAGTTCTCGATTTTCAAATTGAATTCGAATTTGAGTTTTTTCTTTTTTTTTTTTACTTTATTCAATAAAATGGCATTATTTTATAGATTCGATAAAGTTTGAAAATCCTTTTGACAAATATTTTAAAGGATTAATTTTCAAGTAAATAAAAAAGTTATCAATAACTCCCATATAATATTTTTAAAATATTACTATATATAATGTTTTAAACTTAGTTTCACTATTTTAGATATAAAATATTTTTTTTACATAATAAAAAAAATAAAATTTGATTCTATCAACACAGATTTTAACTTTAGAACTAAAAACCTTCCAAATATCGCGGGTTTGAATTAGTTTGTGGTTTTTCGATTATTTTTTTTTTTTTGTCCTAGAAAAAGTTTGTTTAGTTTGATTAATTTAAATAATGTTGTTTTGGTCGATATTTTTTGGGTTGGGTTGATAGTTAAATTAATTGGATCATTGATCTTCAGTTCAATCAGATCATTCAATTTTAATTAAATAAATTGTTGAATTATTATTTTAGCCCAATTCGACTGTTTAATGCTAGTTTGTGGGCCAATTGATTCTTTCGCTTACTCTCAACCGATGCATTGACCAATCTCTGGTCCAACCAGATCAAATCCGTTTTCAGCAACCTTAGTGTTGATCCTGTAATTATTATTTGATAAAAGAAGTCACTAATAGAAACTCTCAATGTCTTAATTACAAAACAAATGCAATGTTTTCAATTGAAAAAAAAAGGAATATTGAATCTATTGCATCCTTATAAACAAAAAGATTCCATTAATGGAGTACTCTAATACAGGAACAATTTGTCCTCGGAAAAAATAATTTCATCTAATATATTAAAAATGGACGGATAATTATTCGAAATTAACAATTTTTTTTTTTTTAAAAATGGAAAAATCTTTCTCCTATACATGGTCATGTATCAACCACAGAGCTTAGAACATAGTTGTTGAACTTGGGAAGCGTTTTCCTCTGTTAATGGATAGATTTCGCTTTTCCCGTTGCTTATGCATGTCAAGTTCAAAGATTTCCCAAACTCCGTCGACTGCGATAACAATTATCGGAAAAATATTACTAATTTTGCGGCTCCACAATCTTTAATCGAGTCGAGAACGAACACAAATTGAGAAACTAACCTGACAATACACTTGTCGGCTTTTGCAGCTCCACAATGGCGTCGGGATACAACTCAGGTAGTGACACCAAGAACAGTGTTCATTCAAGTTAACTCCCCGAAGGAGAAGTATTAGGCCAATGGCGAATCTGGGAAATTTTGTTACAAAACATAACATATTGCATCAGTGAAAGTACATGGAAGCATGGGGCTATGGAGTATAATGTCACTCATGCATGGCAATGGCTTATTTAGAACATCATGATGAGTGATTATATGATTTCGTGTATACCAAGTTTCTTGAGTTGAAACAGAAATGGATTCCTTACCCTGCAATCAATAGCATCAGAGAACAGACCCACAAGACGTACTGGTATGTCTTATGTTTAGGTTTACGAGAAGGTGCGATATATCCTGGAGGAACCTTTTTCTGACTAACATATCCAAACTGGGGACGGATTAGGAACACGAAACCGAGGAGGAACCCGGAGATAAATCCTCCGATGTGAGCAAAGTTATCCACGAGTGGGAGGATTCCCATAGCTAGATTTATTACGATAACCAAAACAAGAGTTAACAACGCTGCAAACTGCATGAAAAAAACCGAAACCGTAAGGTAATTTGGTCGCTAAAGTAACATCATACCAAGAATTAAACTTTGGTGCAATCTTACGTGCCTTATTTGAATATATTGTCCAGTTTGTGATTAGTTCTGAGAGCATGCTTCCTAGTAAACCAAAAAGTGCACCAGAGGCACCGACCGATATACCGGTCTGAATGAAAAGAGACGACAATATACTCCCACCGAAACCGGCGATCAGATAAAGCAATCCGATTCTCACTGCAGAAAATACCAGAGAGGCAAATAGAAATTAGGATCATGTACCTTTAAACTAGTACAATAACTCCTGAGTAGGTAATTTTAAAGCATTTCCAGAAGGCAATAACAGAGATTCTTTCCCACGTTGGCAGTAATCGATGCCGCAGTTAACGGTTTACATGTTCCGGTACGCCTTAAGAATGCATTAGAACTCAAATTTTGAGCTATTGTGCTTCAATTAAGCACACGTAACAGCTGTGGTAGGCCTTGTTTAAGCATATCAAAGTCCTAGATGGTGACCTTAATCAAGACATGCAGAGAGGCCCTGCAAGGACTAGGCAGCTCTGCACACTAAATTGTGCCTCGAGGCAGATTAACTTTGAAGCTTAAATACCTAAATTAAAACAAGGCTTGTCTCAAGACACAACATCAAGATTTGATAGGTGAGTTTGGATTTGAGTGCTAACTTTAAATTTAACATTTCTTAACTACATATATTGATGATTAAATTGGTTTGAATGAAATATACTTTAAATTCTATGATTATGTAATGAGATAGTTTGAGTTGCTTCGACAACATAATGTAGATCCAGCAACCGGGTCGAGCATGGGATGTGACATTTAATGGTATCATTGTGATTCGAGTTTCTTCTCATTTCTAAAATTATGCACTTCGATCTTAAAGAAACTAACTGCAATAACAAGGCAAGACAGTTACATCTGAACTTGCCATTTATTAGCTAGGAAAAGGAATTAATATTATGAACATTGAATGCAAGTAACTATACAAATAACCCTGCATGCATCTCAACTTGAGAGCAACCCGTCCTAAGCAGTAAACCCCATACATATCGAAGTCATCAATGGTAAGAAAGTTTTAAGATGGGAATAAGATGCATACCGAACCCGAATTCCTGCTCCAGCCGAATTCCAATGAATAAAAGACTCAACATGTTTGCAAGTATGTGGAAAACACCAGCATGCAACCATATACAAGAAATCATGCGCCATGCTTGACGATCTTTGACCACTTTAGACACTTCAAGAGCGCCCATTTTCTCTAATCTGAGTACACAAAAACATACCATTGCAGGTCAGCTGTCAATCCCGAGTTTGATCCCTGTACAATCCCTGCTCTACTTTAAAAAGGAAAAACAAGATGATCATTCCAACAAATAAGCAATGCAGAAACATCATAGAAGATAACAACACAAGCCCACATATATTAATGCAGAGGGAAAGAGGCTTACGTTGAAGAAGAAGGGCCAAGTAGGGGATTCTCTTTGAAAGGCTGAAAAGAGAACCTGCCCAGGAAGCTCCCCACACAATGCTTCGAGTTCTTGGGACAATTATTAATGTACATTGTTATCAGGAAAAGGAAAATATTAACAAAAACGAAGCCTGGAATCATCCAAGGCACCCATTTTTTAAACGGTATGAAATCAATCAACCGCACTGCTTGCTGCCCTTCCCTACCCCTGTTCCTTTGCCCCTGTCCCTCTCCATGCCCGTGCCCCTGCCGCCTACGCCGCCCGTCAGACGACTGAGATGGCTGTGACGAGGGTGACGGTGACGTGGCATGACCTGGTCTCCCCGAATGCGCCACCTTATCTCCGTTCTTTGGATTGGTCACCTTGATTTCAATCTTCGAATCCATGCCCCGTCTTGCAAAACACCCCTCAAAACAAACCCTTTTTTTTTTTTTTTCTTTCCCCTTCTCCCCTTCAAACACAAAAAATCAAATACCCAAAGTGCAAAAAACACAAAGAATCATACAGGTAATTTCCTTTGACGGTTTTGGGATACATGTGCATGGTTTTTCAGTTAGGGATCAAACAAAGGTTTGGTTTTCTGAATTCTGGTATTACACAAACCTTCCTTGTATTTTGTCGCTGATTTAATGATTTATTGGTTATGGTTTTTTCTTGAACTGGCTATGGAAGAATACAGCATGTTAGAGATAGGCTTATAATGTCAAGTTTCCATTTATTTTGTATGAACAATGAGATTAATTTTTATGACAAGTTTTTGTATCTTTAAAATCAGACCAAAGAGCTTGCAGGGTGGAGTGGAATAGATAGTAAGATCGTAGTCAAAGTTATTTTAGGAAAACGGAAGAGGAATTTATGCAAGTTTTGTAAGGAGAAAGATACATGTGTGTAAATTTGTAATGTAATAGGAAATTATTCAGTAGAAATTTTCCTCACCGATGCCTGAATCATGTACCGTCCTAAAACTGTGCTGCTAATAATAGTAAAAATTATAATAAAGTAATGCAAATCTCGATTTTACTTTTGTGGATTTTAATCATATTAGATCCACTATTTGATGAGATTTAGATAAGATTTTTTTTTTTTTTTTAAAATTTGACTTTTAGATGGAAATAAATATAGGGTAAATTACATAAATAGCGACCCAATTATTAAATTTTTTATTTTAGGTACCCATGTTTGTAGTTTAAACACCCACGGTACATAGTTCGGTCATTGTGATCATTCTAGTAATGTAGATGCTTAAATTGTAAACTTTTCATTTAGAGTTAATCGTGAGTCGGGTCGGGTTCGGGCAGAGCTTCAACAAATTTTTAGGCCCAATTGTTAGGCCTGAACCTTGCCCGACCCAAAAAATGAGCCTAAAATTTTGTCCAAGCCCGACCCGAATTATAGAAGTCAAGCTCGAGCCTAACCTAGCCCGGCCCATATTATTATTTTTAGATTATTTTATTATATACAACAAATTTAAAAAAATATATAAAATATCAAATAAACTTAAAAACATTAAAACAAACATTAAAAAATAAACAAATTTAAAATAAATTAAAAATTCTTTATATTAAGATAATTGCAAATAAAGTAGTAAAAAAATTAACAATAAAACATAAATTCTACAATATTCAAATAATATTAAAAAAACAATGAAACAAATAATAAAAACGCATAAAAATAACATTTAAACAAACAAAATAACAACTAAAATAGCAGTAAAAATAACAGTAAAACAACAACAAAAACAACAAAAATAGCAACAAAAATAACAACAAAAATAACAGCACCAAAATACCAACCAAAACAGTAAAAAAATCAACCAAACAGTAAAAAAAAGCACCAAAACAACAATATAATTTTTTTATTAAAAATGGTTAATTTATTCGGATCGGGTCGGGCAGAGCTCGAGCCAAAAACTCTTACTTGAAACCCAGCTCGTTTAGAAAATAAGTCTCACTTTTTGTCCAAGCTCATTTTTCGAGCCTATATTTTTGTCCAAACCCTTCCATTTTTCAGGCAAACCTTTGGATTGAGTCGGGTGGCCTGACTCATGATCAGGTCTATTTTTATTTTGAGAGTAATCAAAATAATCGAACTATGTAATGTATGTGCTTAAATTATAAACTTTTTATTTTGAATACCTAAAATAAAAATATTTAATAATTGAGTGACTATTTATGAAGTTTACCCATAAATATATGGGATCATTAATTCTTGTCAAAATATACTAATCAATTTAATTTATTTGATATTAGAAAGTGAGCATAATAAAAAAAAATTAAACTAATTCATCATGCGTCATTATTATTTATTTTTAATTAAAATTTAAAATATTTTTATATAAAAAAAATTATATTCTTTCATTATTATTTTATCACCAATTAATTTAAAATAATATGAAATCAATAATAAATAAAAAAAGTTTACTTGTTATAACACTCAAATAAAAAAAATTATATTAAATCCAACGAGTGACTCCAGTGAAAAAAAAATTATTGTTCATCTTAAGAGATCGGGATTCGAGTACTTGTATGTGTAAAGTGTGTATACATTGTCAAAAAATTAAGAAAATATGCCTAAAACAGATTCTATCATGTCTCTTTTAGTTGACTATAAATGACATTATATTGAGCCACCTCTAAGCCATTTAACACAACTCTACAAAGTTCAGAAATTCACAAATCGGTCTTGAAGAGAAAATTTTGAAAAGTAAAAGCTTGCTCGAAATCCCAAGAAATCTCAGAACTCAAAGAAATTCACAAGAACACCACATCAATTCTAAAGAAAGTTGCTTTTCGATCTTCTTCATTTGATATAAAGGTGGTTAAACTTGTTCTTCAAGATCAAGCCTAAAAAGGCTCTTGAAATAGAATTATCCTTCAAAGATTAAAGTTTAGACACCTTTGGATCAAAGCTCTCCACAATTTGATCGCATCAACATAACAGAAATAAAACTCATTCCTCACAATTAAGTCTCAACAACTCTTGAAGCGGACTCAACCATCCAAGATCAAATCTTGAAGGCTCTTATATCAAACTCTCTCTAAACTTGTTTTCAAAATTAAGTCTCGAAGACCTTTGAATTAAAATCAAATCAAATTTTCAAGCAAGTATCTTTCTAGACCAGTTTTCAAGATCGAGTATCAACAAGCCTTGAAGTGGATAACACCGACTCAAGATCAAGCTAGATAACCCTTGAATCGAATCTCAAAATCAAAGGATTTATTCAGAGGTTGTAACTCAATTTTATAACTTAAATAAAGAATTTTAGCAGATTCAAATATCTGGTAGATAGTCTTAATTAATTTAGCTTAGGATAGTAATACTCAGATTTAAAGCAGATGACATACATGTTTAGATTTTAAAGCAGATTTAGCACATTCGAATTCAGATTTTACAAGAATATTGCAGATACCCGACCCACCCACTACCATCCTCCAGTAAAAATCGGCACATCTACTAGAAATCCACCCTTTTTTTAAAAGTAAAAGAACATTCAAGCTGCCAAAACCACAAACAAATTTAGCATTGCTATGGTATCAACAAAAAAGTTTGCTGGAAATGGATTATTTGAAGCAATGAAAAACAGTGTTTTAGATTAGCATCAAGTACCACAAACTGCTTCATTCTGTGGGCTACTCAATAAGGCAACACTGAAATCAAACATATATAAACCATTTAAAAAGGAAAAAATAAACCTATCTAAAGGATCAGCAAAATCAAAATCTTTTGCACAATGAAATGTAAAAAAGCAATACCTATTGGCATTTTCCCAAGTAACAAAGTTTCTAATTGTTTTCTGGGAATAATGAATGGTTCCTCTCGCCTAATAGGACCGAATCCTTGAAATTTGTTGTTGAAACACGGGACAGCAGGTTGATGATACAAAAGCATATCAGAAGTGGGCCAAGCTGTATACCAGAACCCACGCCAACTGATCAAGAAAAGAAGAGGGTTTTGTTAGCTATAAACATGGGAAAGTTGTACATCGTTAGCATTTGAATGTGAAAGAAATAATCAAAAGTTGTTTCAGTACCAGAAAGAGAGTTATTGAAGCAAAAAGGCCTTCTTGGAGAAGGGCTGCATGACCTCCAAATTCTTCTTCATCGATCTTTAGTATCATAGCATAATAACTGTATATGATCGAAGTGGATATGGCCAGAAAACTGCAAACAAATATCAACATCAAACGATTGACTAAAAGTTTCTCAAAGAATAGTAATAAAAGAGTAAAGAAATACAAAAAAAAAAATACTACAATTACTTGCTTATTGAATGAATTCTTCACAATCAATAAGAGAACACCAAAGGTAATCATCCTTTCAAAGAAACGGTATTGTGACATGCACATTCATGCTTGAAAAATGCAAGTAAAAATCTTATTGAAGACCAGCAATAGATGATACACACAAAATTGTGGACACAGCCTAGAAAATTACATCCAAAGAACCAGGGGCATGTATGCATATGGATATGCGCAGCCTAAACTCCACTGATTAAAGGTACCATCAATGCAGCAAAATGGCCCCCCATGTTTTATATATTAAATATGGTTCCAGAAACCCAAGAACTATATAGTACTAACACACTCTGGTATGTCAATTAACCATTGGTATAGTGGCCAACGACCCGGACAACCCTACCTCAATACACACTTTCGTACAGTTTTTGTGCATAAATTCAAAATGACTATATCCTAGGCTAAGAAAATTCTAGAATCCAATTGCTAAGAATTATCAGAGACCATTGATCAGCCAATCTACAATTTTATCAAACTCGATCACCTCATGTTGACATTGCAGTTCCATCCCATTACAGCAGTGTAAAGTCAAGAAATCCTTCCTTTTAGAACAAGCATAAATGCATATCATACAGCTCAGCTCACAATAAGGCATCTAAAAATCTAGTGAATCACCAAATTTGCAACAGATTCAACAAATCCAATATGAATCTGAAACACTGCAATTCACAAGTGTAAGCAATATGAACATGAGACTTACATGAAGATCCAAATGCCTCCAACCACAGGGATTGCTCCCCACAATAAGCCACATAAAAGCGCCACAACTTGTCGAATCCAATGCAATACATCTCCTAATTGATCCTGCTCCAAAAATCAATCAAAACCCATCATCAATTTTCCTTTTCTGAATTCACCCAATTCATTTACAGTCATTATCACCCTATTTAAACCTCATTTAACAGGAAAAAAAAGAAAACCCATTAAATCAAAGTACTTCTAGAACTGAATAAGCTCAATAAAAAAGCACTACGCCCTTTAATTAATGATAGAAAAGGATAAAACTTACTTTATCCCAAGAAGCTTCCGGATCTAATAACTTGGCGAACTTGAACGGGGAAAAATGACCGTTTTCGTGTTGCTGATGTTGCTGTGCATTCAATTTAACCGATTTTGTTTCTTTCATAGTTGATTTTGATACGAATTTTTTAAGGATTCAATTGAAAGTGACAGAAAAAAAAAGATGGAATTTTGATGAGATGCTAAATTTGGGTTAGGGTTTTGGATGGGGAAGAACATCAAAAATGCTTTGATTTTAGATCAAAAGGCAGTGGAATTATTTGGCAAAATTAGGCAAATATGCCAAAAAAGATTTATTTTGGGTTAGGGTTTTGGACGCCTTTTCACCATGTGAGAAATTGTTTTCTTTTTTGTTTGTTTGGTGTTGGAGGTTTGAGTTTAAAAAAATTATTTATTATTTATTTGTGTTTGAAAAAGAGATTGTGATAGTTTTGAGTTATGTTTGAGTTTACGGTGATGCGATGGTGTTTGAAAATCTACACGTTTCATCTGTCGTGTAACGATGAAACTATCACTTTAAAATGCGAATCGCATTGCAACTCAAGTTTTCGATTGACAGTGATTATACGAGCACGGGTTAAAGTGTAATTAGGGCTTCAAGTTGACAAAGGTTATGTTGCAGAGGGTTAGAATATAATTTGGACCCCTGATTGATAGTGGTTACGAGATGATGACTTCAAATTTCACCCCACTAGAAGAGGATGCTTTAAAAACCACGTACCTAAGGTTAATATCGTAATCATAAGGAAAAACACAAAGGTTTCTAGTAAAATCAACTTATTCTTTTTCTCCATCTCTACCAAAAGCGATGACTCTATTACTATAATCTGTGAGAGAGTTGCTAGAATAAGAATTTGAAGAGAAAGAGTTACAGTGACGTTAGAGAAAAGTTGAAATGCGAGTCGAGGTCACAATGATTGTAATTATTAATTACAGCAATATCTATCATCACAAGTCTCATTTCAGCTTTCTCCACCATCACAATAATTTCATCCTTTGAAAGTCTTGATACCCTCAAATTACTCATAGTTGATGTTTATGAAGCACTTTCTTTTGGTGGATTTTATAAGTTCATATCAATTTTCATTTTTAAAATTTTAATAATTTTAAAAATTTTATAACTTTTATGATTTTTTAATAATTTTTTATGAGAAATTATTAAATTAAACTAAAAGCTGACATGTATCACTATTTAATTGGTTCGTCATTTATTATTTTTATTAACACGGGAGTTTGATTCGATGCAAATTTAATACAAAAATTGAATTGATTTTTTTTTTTTGCATTTTCTTAAATACATTTTTTACATATATACTTTTTTTAAATATAAAAATTTTCAATAAAAAATATATAATTTTTTGATAAATGAGTTTTTTCATGTATGAATTTGAACTACTAATGAACAATTTTTTAAATATCAAAATGGTTTTAAAGAACAAATATTTTTTTTTCAACTCATAAATAATAAAATAATACATTTCACGCACTTGAACCCATGTTCTCTTACATTGACAATAATGCTTATACCAATCGAGTTAAGACTCAAACGACAATAAATTTTATTAATTTAGTTGGGAAATAATTAAAAAGTAATTCACTTACAAATGGAATTATATTATTATAAGAGTTTTTTTTTTTCATTTTATATTTCATCTAAAATTTCATTTGATTCTTACATAATTTTTAATATATTTTAATAAATATATAGAATTTTGGGTAAATTACATTATTAGTCATTCAATTATATGTAAAGTTACAAAATAGTCACTCGACTATTCAATTTTATCTTTTTTGGTCACCCAACTATTTTAGATTTTTGGGCATTTTCATTTTTATTTGATCAATTGGTGAACAAAAAAGACAAAAATTAAATAGTTGAATAATCATTTTATAACTTTCCATAATTGAATGACCAAAATTTTTTTCAAATAATTTAATAACTATTTTGTAATTTTTTTTAATTGAATGAAAAAAGAAAAATATATATGTAAGTGAATACTGATGTAATTTACCCTAAAATTCTTTTTCACAACCTTATTTGATTTATGCATATTTCAAATCAAATTGGAGTTGAAAATTGTCACGTCCCTAGAACTCAAATCTTGGAGCGTGCGGCCTTAAACGCGTTTCTCGATCAAACAACGCCTAAGTAAGCCTAATTCTCACGATTGAGGATTCACCAAGAGAATTCCTCTAAGGCACCAAATTTGTATAGCAGAAGCGATTTGCCAAAAGAAGGCTCAAAAGACAACAGAAAGCCAATATAAATAAGAACAAAGGAGAAGAGTTTGAGTAAATGCTCTCTATTTTATTCACAAAGAAACAATACAAAGAATGGAGTGTGTCACAAATGAGGGGAGGCTCCCTATTTATAGTTGAGCTCCGCCAAAATAGACGGTCAAGATTAAATTACATCGACGGATGATATTGGCCTATCCCTTAAATTATGGGATTTACAAGGATTACATTCAAATCAAATCCTATCTAATCCTAAAGATATGATTCTTCCTTATCTTCTAGGATTAGTTCTCATATTTGCCATGATGCCTTAAGTTGCCAAAGCTTCATCATTGGGCCACTCAGGCTTCAATTTGATAGGCTTGACCAATAGCTCTTTGAATCGGGCCAGCTCATATGGGCTAAATGATCTCAATGTCAACGACAAACCTCCATGGGACTCATTGTGTGCGATGGTCATGGGCTTTGAACTTTGGCCCGTGACACTCTCTCCCACCCATTCTCGCAACGCCCTCGTTGTGGCTCCAGAATGGCACTGACTTGATTCACTTTGATCTCGTCTCGTTGCCTTAGCATTATCTCGATTAGTCTCACTATCGGGTCATCCCCTCTTTCGGAACTTTTGCCTCGGCTTTCGTCGCCTCTTAACTCGAACCGTCTCACCTGTTGGTACATCAGGTTGGCAAGAAGTCTCTGTACTCACTTGCCCACATTCTGACTTGCTTTGATCGGAATCCTCTTGATTCACATCACTTGGTCTTGAATTGCCTGCAGTCCCTCGTCTCCTTGCTTAAGAACTCTGAAAGGGCCTTTACATTCTTGCCAAGCAACCAAGTTAGAATGCAAAACACTATCAAAGTGTTCCGAATGTACCTTACTCGTCGCATTTACTCTGGTCAATTATCCCGCTTGCATCGTCATTCTTGCAAACTTTGATGCACCACCCACTTTTCCCATAAGTGGAAGCTCCTCCGATGTGTCAACAGAAATGAGCCTCATTGAACCTAGCTTTCAAGTTTGCATCGCAACTTCTTCCTCTGAGTTTGATGCCAAACTCACCCCTTCAGTGGGTTGAAGCCTCCCCGATGACTCGACCGACTTCGTCGTTTTTCTCGAATTGAGCCTCATTGGTCCCAGCTTCATTGTTTTCATCGTGGCTTTCTCTATTAAGTCTGATGACAAACTCACCTCTTCCTTAGGTGGAAGCCCCTTTGATGACTCATCAAGCTCCGATATTGCCTTTTCTTTGACCCTCACGGATTGCTGCTTTGGACAGTTCCGCAACTCATGCGGACCACGGCACAAGAAGCACTTGACTCGCTTCTTTTTGCTCCTCTTTGCCCCTTTGGCTTCGCTCGAACCAAGCTTTATGGGTACCTTGTCTATCTCATCGATGATAGACTTTTTTTTACATTTTCGCAACCTATGCGGACCATGACACAAGAAGTACTCGACTGGCTTCTTCTCGCTTTCGGCCTTCTTGGCTTCGACACCTTTTGCGCTCGAACCAAGTCTCGTGGCTTTACCTTCCGGCTTGCCCCTCTTAGACAACTCGAATTTCCTTGGACATTTCTTCAGCAAATGTGGACTGTTGTAAAGAAAACATTTCAACTTGCCTCTCTTGTTGTTGGGTTTCTTCTTCCCAACTCGTGATTTCCCATTACCACCATTATCGCCGTTGCCATTGCCATTGTCATTGCCATTGCCATTATCATCTTCCTTGTGATTCTCTTCACATGCGCCCCTTTCATCGGACTTGGAAGATCCAAGCTTATCTTTCCCTAGACCAAGCTTGACCACAGACTCTACTACCGTCATGGCTTTGGATAGTTCTTAGACACCTTCTTGTTCCAATTCCTGTCTGACCCACGGCTTTAATCCGTTCTTAAAGACAAGCAATGCTTCTTTGTCGGTCACATCTTTAACTCGAAGCATGAGTTCCTAGAACTCTCGAACGTACTCCCCAACTGTAGCTCGTTACGTTAGCCATCGTAACTTTGCTCGAGCTTTTTTCTCGGCATCATTTAGGTAATATTGTCCCTTCAATCCATCTTGAAACTCTTGCCACGTTCCAATCTCACTATGCTTTTTATCTGTGGTCTTATCTAGCCACCATAAAAGCGCACTATCAATAAGAAACATTGAAGCAATATTTACTTTACTCGCATCATCCTCGATGCCTTTGGCATGGAAGTAGTTTTGCATCCTCCACAAGAAATTATCCACATCGCATGCAGACTTTGTCCCCGTAAACTCTTTCGATTTTGGGACATCATTGAGTGCTGCACTTGACACCCCTCCATTCCCCACGGCTGCTCGACACAAGGCAAGCTCTCCCTCGAGCTTCTCCAGTCTTGTGCTCAAAGTCTTTGTCGTGACCATTGTTTCCTCCTTCAAACCCACCAGCATGGCTTCAAGAGCATCGCTCCTTTCTGTCAGCTTAGATCTAAGGGAATTGAGTAACTCTTTTACCTCATTCTTAGTGTTGTTGAGATTTATGATCACATAGTCCCTCGATTGTTCCCTCAAGCCATCTATACGCTCATAAGCTCCATCGACGGACTCCTTCGCGTCCCCCATGGACTCGTCAAGTCTGTCCACTCGATCCTCTAAAGCTGACAGCATGTCCCTCAATGATCTCCAAGGTAACTTCTGTTGAGAGACTTCTTTCGATATCACGGACGGTGCCTTCGCAACACTAGCTCGGATACCACTTGTCACGTCCCTAGAACTCAAATCTTGGAGCGTGCGGCCTTAGACGCGTTTCTCGATCAAACAACGCCTAAGTAAGCCTGATTCTCATGATTGAGGATTCACCAAGAGAATTCCTCTAAGGCACCAAATTTGTATAGCGGAAGCGATTTGCCAAAAGAAGGCTCAAAAGACAATAGAAAGCCAATATAAATAAGAACAAAGGAGAAGAGTTTGAGTAAATGCTCTCTATTGTATTCACAAAGAAACAATACAAAGAATGGAGTGTGTTACAAATTAGGGGAGGCTCCCTATTTATAGTTGAGCATTGGCCTATCCCTTAAATTATGGGATTTACAAGGATTACATTCAAATCAAATCCTATCTAATCCTAAAGATATGATTCTTCCTTATCTTCTAGGATTAGTTCCCATATTTTCCATGATGCCTTAAGTTGCTAAAGCTTCATCATTGGGTCACTCAGGCTTTAATTTGATAGGCTTGACCAATAGCTCTCTGAATCGGGCCAGCTCATGTGGGCTAAATGATCCCAATGTCAATGACAAAGCTCCATGGGACTCATTGTGTGCGATGGTCACGGGCTTTGAACTTTGGCCCATGACAAAATGCATAACCAAAAAAATCCCATCATTACCACATGGGAAACAGACACGTGACCACAACTTAAAACAATAATGAAGCAATCGACCAAATTAATGGCTATCACATCAATACATCATATATTTACTATTTTAATCGTGGTTCGAATTTTTAAAATAAAAAATTATTTTAGTCATCCATTTTAATTAATGACATAATGGTCTTGAGTCAGATTACTTTATAACTTATCTTTTGATTAGAGGGACTGTTGTTATACCCTTATTCCGATTAGGATATGTGGCAGCACAAAAATCAATTGAAGAAACCCACAGATAACCCCCTACCTTAAACCGTTTGGATGATTGTTCAATATCCAATCACTCGTGTGCTTCATACCATTTAAAGAAGGGATTATTCATCATTAACCATCTGATTGGATCCTTTGTTAGACTACCTGATATTAACGGGTACGTTCTCCTCAAAAGGAGACCACCCAAAAATTAAGACCTACTTATAAATACCTCCAAAACATAACATAGAGGTGGGACTCAAACGGAATTAAATTTATTAATTTAGTTGAGAAATAATTAAAAAATAATTCACTTACAAATGGAATTATATTATTATAAGAGTTTTTTTTTCATTTTATATTTCATCTAAAATTTCATTTGATTCTTACATAATTTTTAATATATTTTAATAAATATATAGAATTTTGGGTAAATTACATTATTAGTCATTCAATTATATGTAAAGTTACAAAATGGTCACTCGACTATTCAATTTTATCTTTTTTGGTCACTCAACTATTTTAGATTTTTGGGCATTTTCATTTTTATTTGATCAATTGGTGAACAAAAAAGACAAAAATTAAATAGTTGAATAATCATTTTATAACTTTCTATAATTGAATGACCAAAAAAATTTACAAATAATTTAATAACTATTTTGTAATTTTTTTTAATTGAATGAAAAAAGAAAAATATATATGTAAGTGAATACTGATGTAATTTACCCTAAAATTCTTTTTCACAACCTTATTTGATTTATGCATATTTCAAATCAAATTGGAGTTGGAAATGCATAACCAAAAAAATCCCATCATTACCACATGGGAAACAGACATGTGCCCACAACTTAAAACAATAATGAAGCAATTGACCAAATTAATGGCTATCACATCAATACATCATATATTTACTATTTTAATCGTGGTTCGAATTTTTAAAATAAAAAATTATTTTAGTCATCCATTTTAATTAATGACATAATGGTCTTGAGTCAGATTACTTTATAACTTATCTTTTGATTAGAGGGACTGTTGTTATACCTTTATTCCGATTAGGATATGTGGCAGCACAAAAATCAATTGAAGAAACCCACAGATAACCCCCTACCTTAAATCGTTTGGATGATTGTTCAATATCCAATCGCTCGTGTGCTTCGTACCATTCAAAGAAGGGATTATTCATCATTAACCATCCGATTGGACCTTTTGTTAGACTATCTGGTATTAACGAGTGCATTCTCCTCAAGAGGAGACCACCCAAGAATTAGGATCTACTTATAAATACCTCCAAAACATAACATAGAGGGGGGACTCTCTTTTCTCTACAAATCCTAACAGTCCTAGTTCTCCCTTCTCCTCTCCGTTCTTTGACTTTCTCAACTCTCTGCCTCGATTTGAGAGAAATGACTTTATTCAGAATCATCTTGTTTCTCTTTTTTTTTATCTTTGTTGATATTGTGTATGAATAATGTTATATACATCATCAATAATTAAAATAATCTTTCATTTTTTTTCGATGCCATTGTAGTTTAAATATTATTCAATTTTGCCTTTTCGAAAAACCATTGTTTTTCTTGTATATATATATTTCTAACTTATTAATCTAACAATCTCTTTTTTTATCGATAATTTTTCTTAGATGTTATTGATCAAATATGTTTAGCTACAGTTGTTTTTTTTTATGAAATTAAACTTAAATTTTAATTGATATATAACACTAATATTAATTAAGTGATAATTTAGATGCGTAAAATTTTATTAAAATAATAACTTTATTTTATATCAGTAAAATTAGCATAATTTTTTTTATATCAAATATTTTTTAACTAATAATTTTAATTTTAATATCAATATTATTACTATGTCTTGATACAAGTCTTACAAGATATCAAAAATGAAAATTGTGAGGTATATTATTTACTTTTGGGGTCGAGGTGAGCAAAAACCACCCTGCCCCGTCTCCTTTTCGTATTCAATGCTGACCTAATCTGAGAGAGCATTTAAGTGTTCCAAGGCAATTTGTCTCTGAGTCTGCATCTTTCTGAACTATATGTACATACTGCAGCCGAAGCAAGATTCTAGGACCGATGATGGGAGTATGAAGGCTTCAGAAGATGAATTAACTTGTACTATTTGCTTGGGTCAAGTTAACAGGGGGGAGCTTGTTCAGAGCTTGCCCGGTTTGCTTCGGGTTCTATTTTACAGTCTACCCATGTTTTCTGTTGTCATCTAATGATTTTATGTTGTACTGTTATTTGACGGAAGTGTTAACCCCCCAAGAAAAAAAAACCAATCAATTGTCATCCTCTCCAATGCCCAATGAATGACACCAAATAATCTCTCACATACTGCAATAGTGATTACTAAAGGTATATGAATAGTTATAGAACGGTAGAGATCGTGTAACATACATACGCAGTCTTTCCAACTCTTGGCAGTAACAGTATGAAGTGTTTCCGCCTCTCCTTTCCTAAACTATTTTTTCTTTTTATTTCCCATGTTTTTTCTATTTGTAGAAATTGTAAACTGTGAAACCATTACCCATTTTTGGCAGTTTCGTTTTTCATGGGTGTGATTTTGAGAAAGTAAATATTCTTATTTGTAAATGTTTGAGTTAGATCCTGACTCGCTGGAAGTGTAAATGTCTGTTTTTTCTATCTTCAATGGATGACCTTTTACCACCATCATTTCAAAGTCTGGCCTCAACTTTTCTTTCTTTTAATTTGACAAACATTTCTCAATTCTCCATGATTCTTGATTGCGTGCCGGTGCTTCTATGCTTAGTCCTTGGTTGAGATGCTAATGGTTGATTCCTCTTGATGTCATTTCTATTATATGATGTTAGCATGACACTAACAGCTATATACATATACTGATAACAATCTCATGTTGCAGTTTCATGCCAGTTGAATCGATCCATGGCTGCGGCAACAAGGCACGTGCCCTGTATGTAAGTTCAAAATGGGGTCAAGAAAGCATGTGTACCAATTAGTTTTTAACCGTAAAAATGGATGGAATTTTCAATAAAAGGGTCAATTCACTCTTTTATCTAACATACAAGGATTAATTTGTTCAGATTTTGAGCAGAGGAGATCAAATACAATCCGACTCTTAGTACGAGAGCCTCCATGATACTTTTACCAAATTTAGCTTGTCCTCATTTACTTGGCAATTTTTCACTAAATTTGATGTTCTAAAGTCATTTAGAAGAAGGGTGATCTAAGCACAAAATTAAGATTCAATACTGACATTCACATCCATTTACAATGTTGTTATTCGAGGAATGTGATTGCGAGCCTGAGAGGGACAGTTGAATCAGCAATGAAGCAGTACTTCAAAATGCAAAAGAATGCTCTTAAACCTGATGGCAAACGAGCTTTAATGCTTCAAAACTTGCGAAAACATCGATTTAAAGTGACCATAGTTTTGCTCAGAAATCTCGTAGTTTATGCTTATGGGCATTGTATGCATGCATGCATGTATGTATTTATTAGTCGAAAGTGATAGTTTGATTCATAATTTTACAAAGGCTTAAACAACAAAATGGTACCTAAACTATACTACTTTTCCTAAATTGGTACCTAAATTTTTTTTGGTCAAAACTGATACCTAAACTATTAAACTGTTACCCACTTTATCCCAACTGTTAATCCCGTTAAAAAAAATTTAGCTAATCATAACTTGCCACGTACACCTATATTTATTTTACCAATTTCCTTAAATTTTCTTCTCATCAAACATTTTCTATCAATTTTCTCACACTTTCTCATCAATCAAACACCACAAAGAGATGTGCTACAAACTTCTGAATATTAAAAATATTTTCGCTTTTATTTATATTTTCATTTTCCTTTCAAACTTCTTTGCATTTTATCAATATAAAAGTTAGGCATTACATATTTCCTCGTAAAGACAGGGGAGAAAACAAGGGAAATTTGATTAATGAAAAATGGGGTGAAATTTGAAGTTTGTAATTGATTTTATAAAATGGTTTTTTTTTTAATTTGTGATTTTGAGGTACTTCCCTTTCTAAATTCAACACATTCGTGTTTGATTTTGTGATAAAATTTATTTTTTACCTCTTGTTTTTTTTTTTTCTGGTGAAGAATGTTGATGTGGAAAGATGGATTCTGCCGTGATAGAGTTACAGATTATTTGGAAGAGATTGATGGAGAAGATCCAGCGAAAAAAGCTTTCAGCAAATTATCCATTCAATTATATAATTATGGAGAAGGGTGGGTACTGGGTAGGTGCTATTAATTTTTAAACAAGTTTAGACTTGAAAAAAATAAAAAGAAAAAGAAAAACAAAATAGAAAAGAAAATTCCCCTTCTCTTGGTGTGTGCTTTTTGATTGGTTGAAAATATGATTGATTGAAAATTCTCTTTGTTCTTCGTTGTTGTTTGTCTTTTGCTGGTTTGTTCTTCGGAAGTTTGAAGGAATTTTTTTGGGTGTTTGGTTGATGGAAAAGTGTGAGAAAATTGATAGAAAATGTTTGATGATAAGAAAATTTAAAAAAATTGGTAAAATAAATACATATCTACGTGGTAAGTTATGATTGATTGAATTTTTTTTTCAAACAGGACTAACGGTTAAGGTGAAGTGGGTAACAGCGTAATAGTTTAGGTATCAATTTTAATAAAAAAAAAATTAGATACCAATTTAAGAAAAATAATATAATTTAAATACCATTTTATTATTTAAGCCTTTTACAAATTAATAGGCTTGTATTTAGAAGTGAGCTGGCCTCTTAAGAAATTAGAAAAAAGAAAAATCGAAAAATGGCTGCCAAAACTCAAAATTAGTTACTATAACGTTGGTTTTACAGGTAGGACGTGTTCTATTTATTACATAAAATTTAGAACTCTTATGATTTTTTTATTTTTTACATAATTATAATTTTAAAATATTTTTATAATTCCAGAAAATAGGGAATGAATTTTCATAACTTTTTAGAGTTTTTTTTTAATATTTTTTCGGAATTATTGTTAAAAATATTGTAAAAATATCAAATTGAATGTTTTAGTTATAGTTTAGGGATTAAGTTAAATATTAACCTCGAATTAATGTGTCATTTCTTTTCTTGGTTAAGGATATAGCAATGACTAACAAACAAGTGACTAAAACATTATAAGTCAATAACTTTAGTGATCAAAATATAACTTTTGATAGTTTAATGACAAAAAAAAGTTATATCTTGAAGCTTCATCAGTATCACTTGTGAGAGACAACCTCTCCATTTCCAGCTTCAGTACCGAACGATTAATCTCATCATGGGCAGTAGGTTTTGAAGTGATTTCCGTTTTCAATTTAGCAGCTGCTTCATCAACTAATGTAACGGTCAGACAAGACTGCAGCTTCCACAAATGCACTGTCAGAAATTCCGAGCATGTCACAAGTGCACTGTTGGTTGCTCAACATAAACATGCTGGAAACGACGTTCCAGGGCAGGATCTTTCTCGATGTATTTACGATATTCATCCGGTGTCGTTGCCCCAATACATCGCAGTTCTCCCTGACCAAGCATACGCTTCAATAGATTGCCAGCGTCCATTGCACCATTGGTGGCACCTGAAACAGAATACCATTTTCCACAGTACACGAATCACTTACTATCAAATATTATTGGATAATCAACCGATGAAACTAAAAACACAACGAAACCCTTACCTGCCCCGACAACTGTGTGAATCTCATCAATGAAGAGGATAATTTGGCCTTCTGAATCAGTGACTTCCTGAAGAACAGCCTTCAGTCTGTCTTCAAACTCTCCTCGATATTTAGCCCCAGCTATGAGCGCACCCATTTCGAGTGAGATAAGCTGTAGAAAGAAACCGGTTTATTAGCATCCGCAACATTGTGATTCTAAAACACACATCCACCCCCAACCCGGGTTTTCTTCCTGGAAAGAAAGGGCTAGATAACTTCACCTTACGGTTCATCATAGCGTAAGGGACATCCCCTTGAACGATTCTTTGGGCAAGCCTGTTAAAAAACATAGAAAGATAATGTAGATAATGTAGAAATTAAGCTAACACAAACTGCAAAATGCTATTTTTTTGCAAATTGACTTATGTTGAGACTTTTTTTAAGGACCAATGTCTTAACATCGGTATCCAATGCATAGCTAGAAGCAGATTTGGGAATATGATCTCTAAAGACTCTCCGATCACATAGAAATCTCTTAAAAAAATTGAACATATCCATGTCAGACACAAACCCGAGGCCGATACTCACACACAGGTCCGAGTAACATAGCATATACAGAAATTTCACTGTCTTGTTTCATTGCAAGGCCATTTACAACTATGAAGCTGAAATTTAAGTGCTTGCCATTCAGAAATTGCAGTTTTACCGACACCCGGTTCACCAATGAGCACAGGGTTGTTCTTTGTTCTCCTAGAAAGGATTTGAATGCACCTACTTATTTTATCGTCTCTTCCAATAACTGGATCAAGCTTTCCTTCTCTCTCCATTGTTGTTAGATCTTTTCGATACTTCTCCAATGCTTCATACTTTCCTTCCTTCGGGGCCTATATTCGAAGTCGAAATGTCAGACAAACATAAAACATGCAGATAAACCCCAAGACTGAGCAACCAAACACACTGAAGCCTCAAGAAGCAATGTTATTGTTGTGAAATGACCATACAATGTTATATTCGAAGTCGAAATGTCAGGAAAAAAGAAAACATGCAGATAAACCCCAAGAATGAGCAACCAAACACACTGAAGCCTCAAGAAGCAATGTTATTGTTGTGAAATGACCATACATACATTGACAAACCAAGACTGCGAGCGATAAATTTTGATTAGACATCTTGGATGCTGATTAGATTGAAATCGGCCAATACGAAAGCAAGTTAAATGAATTTAGTTGCAAGATTAAGCGAAATTGTAATTATTTTGTTATTATTTATAGCTTATTTAAGTTTTCTTGTTCTTGTAAACATGACGATCATTTTTAATAAAACAATTGATCACAAGTTGATTTTTCTCCAATTTTTTTTATTTATCATTTTTTGCTTTTGTTTCAACTTTTCCTTCATCAAATTTTTAATAATTGATATCTAGAGTCACTTATCTTTGAGAGTCATTTTCATAAAAATGTCTTTCAGTAAATTTTACATCACCACCACCCCTGTTTTTACAAGACAAAACTACCATATTCGGGTAGTAAAAATGAAAATCTATCTTCAAGCTTTTGATCTTTGGGAGGTTGTAAATCTTGAAATAGAACTATCAGTGTTGAGGCCAAATAGCTCAAATGAAACAATATAGTGAGGAATGTACCAAAAAAAACACAAGGCGATGTCTTGCCTACAAAGTGGTGTTTTAGATGTGATCTTTACAAGAATCATGGCGTTCGATATTCCCAAACAAGCTTGAGATAAGCTCAAGGAAGAGTACCAGAGTTCCTAGAAGATAAGGCAGCAGCAAATGATAAATCTCAGATGAGATTTTGAAAACCTTAAGATGAAGGAAGCCGAGAAGGTGATTATCACACTTCTTGAGAGATAAGAATAAAAAATATTCTTACTGGAAGATTCAAGAGATCTATCAGCCATCTCACTCTTAGAGCTAATCAATGCTCTATATGCTCTAAAACAAATAAGTGCAAGTAGAGAAGAAGGACATGCTTAAGAAGCTTTTCAAGCCAGAAACAGAGATGCTGCGAGCTTCTCAAGTTAGAAAGGAGAAAAGAGTTGATCAGATAAAAAGGAAAAGTCAAAGAAAGATAGTCAAAAGAAAAAAAATCCACCATGTTTGCACTGCAAGAAATTGGGTCATCTTGAAAATTTTCTGTTGGTTCAAGCTTGATGCTGAATGCTTTGTGTGCATTTGTCAAGGACTTTTATCGCGATCCCGAATAAATGAACGTTGTTGAGGGATTAATTTTAATTTTTTTATTTTTCACTTAAAAAAACAATTTGTACAATTGTTTGTAAGCCATTTGCTTTTAACTGGTTGAATTTTTTTAAACAATGCCACGTGTAACTCATTATTGATCCATATATTATATTTTGATCATAAATTAATACTATTAAATCGAAGTATTAAAATGGTACAAAATATATATATAAATATCAAAACGAATAAATTAAAAGTAGAAGTATCACATCGACAATTTTATTAAAATTAAGGGATAAATCTTACCATTATCCTATTACCAAATCATGTGATGCGATGTGGTATATGGTCTTACATTAGAATTCTGAATTGAATTGATTAGGCTGGATATAGGTGGACTGGAAGTTGATGGTCTACATCGATCTAAGTTTGTTGATAATTATTTTATAAATATTTTTAATGATATATAGTAAGTAAAATTTTAATAATTTCTTGATAATTTTTTAATAATTTCATTTTATGTATTTATATAAATATTTTAATTAATTAATTAATTAAATCTAATCATAATTACTTTACTGATGTTATACAAACATAATACAGTCACTTGGATATAATGGCTTTTTTCTTAATTTAAATCAAATCATAAGCCAATAAAAATTGAAAAAGAGAAGAAAAATATTTGATGTAAAGGATGGAATAATACAAATTATTATACATTTAATTGGAGACACATAATTTCATTTTCTTGCATGTGAGATTAGCGGTCCAGATTTCGTCATTAAACTAACTCTTCTCTCTGCCATTCTTCGCCTAGTGCATGTAACTACCATAATCATTCTAAACTTACGCCGAGCGAATAGAATCTTTGTACTGCTCACTCACTCCCTTCTCACCACGTGTAATCTTTAAATCCTTGCACTGTAAGAGAAATTAATCACACTCCCTAATTTAATTAAAACCGCTCTTCTCGCACGCTACACACGTGTCACCTAACTTATCATATTTTAAGAATGTGGGGCCACCCTTGGTGTAGGACCCCACACCCCTTATCCTCCTACTTCGACAATTGTTTCTGTTCCCCCCATCTTGGCTTCCAATTATTCACGTACCCAAGCCGTCAACGTTAAACGTAACGGAGATTCCATATCACCGTAGTCCGGCGGGCCCATTTTGGTTTTAAGTTCCTTTTTAATAATAAAAAGGTTAATTTCACTAGACATCCTCAAATTATAATTTATATTTTAAATTGATTTTTAAATTTTAAAATGTCACATTTAATTGTCAATAAAACTTACTAAAGTTATTTTTAATACTTTAAATTTAAGTTAATAATGTAATAAGTACACATATGTTTATAATTTGATTAAAGTGCTTTTAATTATACTATTTCATATTCAAATTTAAGGCTAGATTGACAAAAAGATTTAATTGATAGGGTACTGATGCTTTGAAGACTTAAATTACATAATTTTAAAATTTGAGACTAATAAAGAATTTGTCATAATTTAACTTAACCGATAATTAAAAAGAAAAAGCAGACCACACACAAGTTGTCGATAACACGCACCAAAAACAGACCAATGGAAGCCTTCCTTTTTGCCACGTAAGATCATTGTACTTTTTCCTACGTGGTGCTCGTATTTCTTTATAAATAAATGCAACCACAAATTAAAAAAAAGAAAGAAAGAAGAAGAACAAAATAGAGTACGTAATGTACTCATCTGCTTCACCCTTCAACTCGCTTCCTTCCTTCCACGGTGTGGTTGCTGTGGTGAAGATTTTATCATTTTTAATGATTAAATTGAAAAATGCTTTGATATAATTGTATAAAAGAAAAAAATAGTCTTATGAAATTTTTATACACCTTGAACAATTTTAATTTCATCACTTTAAATATAAAAGAGAATTACTTTTTATAAATATAAAATAAACATGAAAAATATATTAATCATATAAAAAAACTTAAGAAATTAATTTTTAATTCATCACAATTTGATTATCGTATTTTATAAAAAAGAGTTACTTCAGTTATTGATAAATACCTGAATTTGATAAAAAAAAATATTAAAATAATTTTATAAAATCATTGTCTATAAATTATTAAACTTCCCAAATTTCAGGAGAGGAAAATAGAGTGATGAATTCAAATTACACCCTTTCTAGAAATTAGTAAATTTGGATTGTAACAAAATATTGGTGAGGTGTCAGTTTGAGCCAAAAGATTTCAGAAAAAAAATGAATATATTAAAATAAAAGAAATAAAATCTAAGTGGAAGTGTGAACTGTTTACCTTACCTTCAACAAAAATATTAATTAAATAATTTAATTATTAAAAACCCAATCCAAAAAAAGACTAAAATGAAGTCACTCTCTTTGTGACCCAACGTTTTTCTCGATCCTGCAACTCTCTCATCATCGTAGGATTGAATATGGATCCACGTGTTACAAGATCAGAGGGGGACTGAAAACACTGGTGGGTCACCCATCAACGAAGAACTAGTCTTAGGTGGGGTTTCCTTCTTACCGGCTATAACCGGTGAAGTTTATGGTAACTACCAATACATCCGGTAAACAAGGTCAATGTTATAAGGCGCTGGGGTTTAAGCAAAAAGTTGGGTGGTTTTCAGAGGGTTTTTGGCTATCTGAGAGAGAATTAAAAAAAAGAGAAATTTATATTTTTTTGGACAAGAATTTAAAAAAAAAATGAAATTTAGAAATTTGTGAGAAAATCTCGAATGTGTTTTGTTTGGAAAGCACATTGAATTTTTAGTGTTTGTTTTGTCGGGAAGATAATGGGATAAAAATGGAAGAAAGTATTGTTTTCTTTTTTTCTGCTATGAAGACAAATTTTTCGAATTTGTTATTTTCTTTATGTGATCTTATGTTTGGCTGAGAATTTCGTATATTGATCGAACATTTCATTGTTTAAGAGGTGAGGAAATCGAGCTTTTGTTCATTTTCTTTTGCGAATTCGCCCAAGGTTTTGATCTTTTTCATGGGTTTTCTTTCGGGGTGTGTGTGTTTGGTTGCCGAGAAATGGTTAGAAAGTGGAAGAAAATATACGATTTGAGTGGTAATTTCGAATTTGAGGAGAAAGTTTATCAATGACACCGACGTTATATTCTTTTTAATCTTTTATAGTTTCTATGCAATCAAATGCATGTACTTGTTTCTCCCTCTCTCTTTTTAGTTTTCTTTGGAAAATTCTTAAAATTTGTCACCTTTTAACGTTAAATTCTTTTTTTTTTTCTGTGGGTTATAACGTATTCGATCTCGGATTTTGGAGGCAATTTGTTGGAAAAGCCGAAGAGATGATCTCATATTCTTTCTCATTTATCAGTGATTTCTAAAATTTTCATTTTGGGTTTTTTCAAGATGAATATTTTTTCAGGGTTTTAGATCTTCATTAGAAGATATACAAATCTAAATTATGCTGAATTACTCGTATAGATGCCTGAATTGGTTATTTGGGATTGGATCCTTTTTTTCAAGGTTTTTCTTGTGGTTTAAGGGTTCTGTTTTTAGTTTAATTTGCTAATTACCTCTTTGATTTCTTCTCCAGTTCTTTCTTTTTAATTTGTAAAAGTTTGATGTTTTGAACTGAAAATGCAGAAAAAAACTTTTTTTTTTTGTTTTTTTAAATGTCACATCATTCCTTGAATGTAAAAGTTTAATAGAAAGCCCAATTTAATGGATTATTCATTTCTCATTAGATCATGTGAAAATTTTTTGAAGTTATAATTCTAGGAAAGAGCCCTTTGCTTCTGAGTTTACTCACAATTGTAACGAAGTCTCTCTATTGTTTTTATTTTCTTTTTCATTTTTTTTGGGGGGGGGGGGATGAATGAATGGAGTTGGAGGCCTGAATTTCTATATAAAATTTGAAGATAACCAGTGAAAGCTTGAAATCATAAGCATAGCTTGTGGTTTAGATTTAATTTTGATGTCTGGTTTTGGATCCAAATGTAGTGGCTTTTGGCATATACATGTTTCCATCTTGTAATTGCTTTTTATTGGTTAAGGGATTGCCTTTTGTTTTGAGAATGAAATTTGATGTTCTTTGAATTTTATTCCTTAAATGAAAGTAATCTTTATAATGGATTATACATTAAGTATATGTTCATTTAGGATTAACTCTCTTATTCATCTCCTTTTAGGGTCTAAGCTGAGTTGAGATGAAATACTTGTGTCTCTTGGAACTGATTCAAAGGTGTTGGTGAATTGCATATGATGTGTTCTTAATGTTATGATCTTTGAAGCATGGAGTTGCAGAAGAGGTTAGATTATGGATTCAATGGCTATCAGGTGCCTGCTACTCCACGAGCAACCAGATCAGCCAGGGTAATATATATTACTATGATGGTATTCTATTTCATATTTACCTTTATTTCCTTTTGCAAAAACACTGATCTCTTTTAAATTATTATTGTCACCTTATTTTTAGAAAAGGGTTCCGTTTAAAAAGAGAGTTGAAGACAACCGAATTAGTGCTTTCGACTTACTAGCCACCATAGCTGGGAAGTTATTACTAGATAAAGAAAGTACTCCTGTCTCTAGTAATACGTCGAGTGCTGAAGATCAGTCTAAAGTTGAAAAGAATACTGTTAAAGAAGAAAGGCGGGATGGAAACCAGTCATCGAAGCTAGAAACATGTGATCATTACAGCAATGATAGGGAATTCAAAGTTTCTCAACTTGTCTCACGAACTAATGACCTAAGAAGCTATAGTTTTAGAGAATCACCGAGCCTTAAAAATGACACCCATTTTGGACTTACCTCTGTTGTAACAACTTCTGATTGCTCAGAAAGATCTGGTGTTCTGAAGTTAATGAATGGCAAAATCAAGAATGAAACGGGATGTTTGCCTTGTAAGGTAGAGACTGGTCCCTTTCTGTGCGGGGCTTCTGGTGGCCGTATTAAACTAGAGTTTGAAAATAAAGGGCATATACATGAGGAGCTGGATCGAACTGATAAGTTACCTATTAGAGAAGTGGCGGATACATGCCCCTTAGAGGATCCAGTAGTTGTGGATGGTAAACCTCCTCTTCTAGTTAGTTCAGATAGTAGTGGCAAGACATATTCATATGGGTTCAATAATCACCTTAGCTCTTTTCCTGCTAAGCGAGATGATTTAAAGGTAGTTAGTAGAGATGATGATGAAAAATCTTCAGGGTGTACTTACCTTGGCCACATAAAGAAACCATTTAGGCCAACACCACTTATTGGAGACCGAAGAATAAGGAAGACAATGACTTCTAAATACTTGAAAGTTGCTCCGAGATTGAATGATGTGACACTATCCAATTCTGGTATGTGGCTTCTTAAAGTTAAAATCATCTTAACTTTGAGTAAATTGTTTGGCACAGTTGAATGGGTATATTGACAACTATGTCATATCCTTCAGATGAGAATTTGAAATCTGCTTACTGCGATAGGAGTGCTTACAAGCGCATAAGATCCGAAAGGAACTACCCTTTCAAAAAAAGGAAGTTTTTACACTATAGCTCAGTATCAAATTCAGATGGAGGAATCAGCAGTGAGGGTATTTCCAATTCACCTGAGCAGAGCATCAATGGAAATGCTTCAGGCATATATCCAAAGATGCGTGGAGGTGATTTCCATACTTTTTCACCGTTACTTTTCTTGGTGTTTTAGCAAACAACAGCAGCTTTGCTAACTGTTTCTAAATCTTTGTTTAGTCACTGGAGAATCACCTTCGCTAGCAGAACAACACAAATCATTCCATTCTAGGGATTCTCATGGTATGAGAGCTTTTGATGGAGTGATTCATATGTACTGTTTTCACTTATTCACATTCAAAGAGGTTCTTATATCAAAATATCTTTCCTTTTACTCAGTGAAGTTTAGGATCAAATCTTTCAGGGTGCCAGAATTGTTTATTGAAATTCCAGAATCTGCTACTATTGGTTCGTTGAAGGTAATGACTAACGATCTATGATTCTGATCATTTTGGTAAAAGTGTTTGGTTACTGTTCATCATAGTCAAAGGTTGGTATTTGACTACTGATTATGCTTGCTACATTTGGACCTTGAAGATTTTTGTCTGGTCTATTTGTTTCACAATGTGAATATTTATTTATGTCTTTTCCAGGCATAACATCTTTCTTCAAACAATGATGAATACTTCGATAGTATCTCATGTAAAATGTAATCTAGTGATTGGTCTTGTATAGATGCATGGTTATTAGAGTTCCTTCTAATGATGTTAAATTGTTTTTTCTTTTGTAGAGGACTGTTATGGAGGCAGTGACAGCGATACTCGGAGGTGGATTACGCATTGGTGTACTTCTTCAAGGAAAAAAAGTTAGAGATGACAATAAAACTCTGTTGCAGACAGGAATTTCTTGTGATAACCAGATGGATGCACTGGGTTTTAGCCTGGAGCCGAACCCTTCGCAAACCTTTCCATCGCACTGTCCTGGAGGTTCTCCCTTGACGTTTCCCTCTGACACACCTCTACCTTTAGCTAGGTAACAAAAATGGTTTTCCAAATTTGGCAGACATCTATCTACACACATTTGATGGTTTAAAATGTGGTCTTATTTTATTGTTTCTATCATTTCCCATTTTTCTCTTTTGTTGGAGAAAGTGAAAATGGTGCAAGTGCTAACAATTACCGGAATGATGATCATCTAGGATCTACATTGTTCTCGTAAATGCAGCCTTCAAGAAGAGGCTGGGTTTTTGTTGGAAACTATATTCCTTTTCATGAGTCTGCATGGATTTGAGACACAAAGCTTGTTAGTCTCGTAAAGTTGAGTGATAGTGTCCCATGGTCCCATGTTGTTAATGCTTAAATGATACATTGATATTCTGTAGATTCAGTTTATGAGTGTAATACTTTGTTGCCAGGTATCCAGCAACTCCTGGTTTAGTTACTCGGGTTACACATGATCCTTCACATGAGCCTCACATGCCTAATTTGGGCCACTTTGTTGAAAGCGATCATGATTCTGCACCCTCGCCTACAGACATGTCACGTGACAAAAGCACAACTGATTCTAAAGCCCTGGTAGCTGTACCAGCCATGAGTGTGGAGGCGCTAGATGTGGTTCCAGCTCATAGGAAATCAAAGCGATCTGAAGTTGTGCAACGTAGAATTCGTCGACCTTTCTCTGTTGCTGAAGTTGAAGCCCTGGTTCAAGCTGTTGAGAAACTTGGAACTGGAAGGTATGTTTCAAACATTCCTCAAGAAGCAACGAGGATCTTTCATCTTTGCCACTCCTATTTTATGATAATGTGACATCCCCTTTATGCTGTGATGGTCATGGTTTAAGGGCTTTATTAATCTGCAGGTGGCGTGATGTTAAATTAAGAGCTTTTGATAACGCGAAGCACCGAACTTATGTAGATTTAAAGGTAAGTTAAAACTCTACACCTGCTGATAAAACTGCATCTTTAGTTGTATATCATATTTCTAACCTTTTATTATGTTGTTGTCTGCTTCCTAACCTTTTTTTTTTTTTTTTGTCTTGAACCCTTTGTTTTAAAATTCAAAAGGTCCATTTTATGTCTTGGACCAACCAGAGCACATAGTTGCTTGTGCAACAGGTAAAATGATTAGAAAATCTTTTACAAGCTTTCCTCAACTTTTGTAGCTTTATCTGTAAAATAACAACTACCCTAGAACAAATCATTCGAATCATACTCTTGCCATGATATATTTTCTCCTGATTTATTCGTTTATCCTTTTACCTAGTGTGACCTCAGTAACACTTTCCCCCCTTTAGGTTTTAGCTTTAATACATTCGTGTTTTAGTTATACGACTGGTTAGATCTTTCTGCTGCTTTTGGTATTTCAGCTGGAAAACGAAAACAAACGCCATGAATAGTCTTTTATAAGCATTATTGCATGAATGTGATGGTATCTATTTTGGAATCGTGAAGGATAAGTGGAAAACACTTGTTCATACTGCGAGAATATCGCCTCAGCAAAGGCGGGGAGAACCGGTGCCACAGGAGCTCCTAGACAGGGTCCTAACCGCTCACGCCTACTGGTCACAGCAGCAAGCCAAGCAACAACTGAAGCAGCAACAGCAGCCTGAGAGCTGCCTTCTCCTTTATAACTCAACAGTGAGAGCTAGTAGCAGAAGTGATGGTGGTGAAAAAAACTTTGGTTGATGATGATGATGATGGGTTTTTAGGGAAGGATTTGTCTAATTATCATTTTTATCATTTTTCTTGTATTTTCTTGTGATTATTTAAAAGAAAAAAGGAAAAAAAAAATATGACAAGAAATATGTAATATTTTTTGTGCTCTAGCACTGATTCTTCTCATACAATGTAGAGGCATGGATGACCCTTTTGTAAATTGTTATTGATGGAATAAGAGCTTTGCTAAAATACGTTGCTAATTCTATAGTTGCAGAACATCAAGTAATAAAATCAATAAAAAATTGCAATACATAATTCATAAAATTAATCAGTATCACATAACAACAAAACATGCCAAATAATAAAAGTGTAATGCATAATAAAACAGAAGACATGATGCACGTTTTAGCCAACAAATGCAACATCTTGAAAGGTCTATACATCTATGATAAATACGAGTAGTAAATATAAATACGACGAGGCTTCGGTTATAAAGAGGTTGGTATCGATATTATTATTAATACAGAAAGATGTAGGTTACAATATATTGAAATATATTTATTTATTTTTTATTTAAGGGTTGGAAGGAATTATGAAAATAATATATGAATTTCTTGAAAAAGATAAAGAAAAGTACTTGGTTGAAAATTTTATATTACATTTAACTGGTACTGAGCGGTATTATGTGGTCGGATATTAATACGAAAAGACAGATTATATTAGTAGATAATCTAAACATGTCTTTAGTCTAAACGGAATTGAGCAAACGGATTGAAAGATTAATATGTTGTCTAGTAAGTCCAATTGGGAAGATATACATTGTTTTGGATATCGAAATAGACGACTGCTAGAAGGTATAAACATAAATATGACTGATTGGATTAACAGTTGGACAAAACCCAAGTTGAACAGATTTTAAATTCATTTGTGGGCATGAAGATATAATAGTTATAATGAGGATAACACACTTTTGAAAAGTGCCCATGAGGAAGAAATAACTTCCGCGACCACCATTATTGTTGATAGTTGCCATTGATCCATTGTTGAGAAAATGATGGGGTTATGGTTTCTCCAATTCTGAGATACAAAGAGGAGAAAAAAAAAGTATTTTGGAATAACTACAAAGAGGTCACTCAGTTTTAGTAAAAAAATATCACGTATTGTCATTCAATTGGTTAATGTGTCATGTCAATAATTTATTAGTGGATTAATAGAATTTTTAACAATAATGATCAATTATTTTAATTAAAGTGATTAAATTGATAAAAAAAATTTAGAGGGACCAAAATAAAAAACAATACTATTTTAGAGTGACATACGATATAGTTTACCGTTTATAATATACTAATAATTCTATCACATATATACATATAGATATCACATATTTAAAATATACATACGTATTTAAAAAATAACATGCAATAAATAAGAATCACGATAATAAATAAAATTATATGTACATATAACATGATGTGTGTGACAAATAAATGATGTTTTGATTGTAATGATAGAGACATAAATTTAATATGCTTAAGGTTTTAGGTTAAATTTTTTTTTTTCATAATTTTTTACTTTAAATTTTTTTTTATAAATTTTATATAAAGATAAAAAAAAATGTCCTTTAGTAAAATTTATTAATTGTTTAAAGTTTGGTTTATTGATATTTTCACTAATCGACAGTAGCGAACCCATCCTGAATTTCCTAAAATAGAAAATTTTTAAAATTTTAAATTAGTAAAAGTAAAATTGCACTCTTGCTCTCTTAAAAATGATAAAATTTTGATTTAATCTTTTAAAAATTATATTTTTATTATCGTAAAAATTATAATTTAATTTCGACACCCTTAAATTTTTTTTTGACTTCACCCTTACTAATCGAGCTGATATCTAATTTTTGTAACATCAATTTAATCACATAAATAATAGTATTGATTAATAATGAAAACCAACTATAAATCAAACCGAATTCAAAATTGAATATAAAATTTATATCACATTTAAAAAAAACTTAAAATACTAAATAAATATATATATACCAAGTTTAATATCGAATTAAAAAATCAGAATAAAAAAATGGGAAAATATCAAATTAAAGCTTCACGTAAAACAAAGGGGGAAAATAAAATAAAAAGTGAAAAGTGGTGGAATTCCAGCAACTTCTCAGAACATGGTTTAACTGTTGAAGTTTGAGTTCCTAAGAATTCTCGGCCTTGATGACTTTGACCCGTCTGGATGGATTGTCAATGGCGGTTAAGACACAAGCTGCGTTAAACCTGTTCCGCACATAAAGCGCGGTTGACCCACCTTGTTGACTCTTGTCTGAGAGAGAACAGTCACAACCACCTCCCATAGGATAACACCAAATTACAAGCCAATTGCAATCGGGGATCAATCACTCCCCCCCACCCCCCCCAAGAACAGAGGCCACCAATGTCACGTTCATGCCTGGACGGTGTGGTGACATTGCCACTTGGGTCCTAGTATTTTTCACATAAATGCATTTTATTTATCTTTCAAATCAAAAAGTTGGTTTGTTTTTTTATGCCGGGTAACTTTCAAGATGATGACACTTTCTTTTACTTCAATACAATAAATAAATAAAAAGCTACCTCCTTTATTGCAGCTCCTCTCTAGATCCGAGTTTTTTTTCTCTCTTTTCACTCTGGTATGAACTAACTTTTTTATTTCTTTTGTGTTGGAATTTTAGTTGGTTTTTGTTTTCTTTTTTTACAAGGTTCTTGTTGTAAGCTTCTTTGTGTTAGTTTATGGGGAAAGATCTGGTTTTTTATTTTTAGTCTCCAAATTTGATAGGTTTCTCTATATGGGGTTTTTTTTTTTTCCATGACTGGATTCTTCATAGAAATTAGAGAGAAAACCCTGTTTTGTTGTGGTTGTAAGTTTGGCCTGTAAATTATGGGTTCTCATCTCACTGGATTCCCTCACACAGTTAATGGTTTCAAGATTAATGATGGGCATCTTTTGCCCAATCCAAATGTATACCCAAAATTTGAAATTTCTGATGGGGATGGATCAAATGACCAATCTTTAGATTTCAGCTCTCTAGGTGTCCCATTTTTACCTTCTTTAGGTTTGGGTGATTCTAGCTTTGCTTCGATTTTAAGCATGGGTAGCATGGGTAAAGAGGGAGATACTTTTTCTCCGACCGATGACACTGATGTCTCGGACACCGTTCTTAAGTACATAAGTCAGGTGCTTTTGGAAGAGGACATGGAAGAGAAGCCCTGCATGTTCCATGACTCCTTGGCTCTGCAAGCTGCAGAGAAGTCTCTTTATGAAGTTCTTGGTGAAAGCTATCCTTCTCGAGATCAAGCTCCTGTTTGTGTCGATCCAAGTGTTGAGAGCCCGGATAACTGTTCTTTTGGTACTTTCAATGATCATAGCATTCATAGTGGTTCTAGTTCCTGTACTAGCTATTCAATTGAGTCTCAGTGGAATGGTGATTTTAGCGAAAACAACAACAGGCCGTCTTTGTTACAGACAAGCATTCCAGAAAACTTTGTTTTTCAGTCTACTGCAGATCCGGGTTCACGGTCTTCAGCTCATTCTCAAAATTGTAGTGCTAATAATGGGAATGGATTCATGGGATCTCCTGCGAGTGAGTTATCGGTACCAAATTATTTTAGTCAAAGTGAATTGGCATTGCACTTCATGAGGGGGTTTGAGGAAGCTAGTAAGTTCATACCAAAAGGTAATCAACTGAATTTCGATTTCAAGAGCAATTCATTGACTTCAGAGTTGAAGCAGAAGGCTTCAAACACAGTAGTCAAAGTGGAGAGTGACAGGAAGGAGTACTCACCACCTCGTTTGATCAGAAAGAAGAGTCATGAGCGAGAAGATGAAGATTTAGAAGAAAGGAATAACAAACAGTCGGCAGTTTTGGGGGATGAGAGCGAGCTATCAGACATGTTCGATAAGGTGTTGATTTGTCCTGGGAGAAGAGGGCAGTCTTCCTCTTCCACTGCTGATGAGACTTTGCCGAATGGACCGAGCAAGATGCTGCCGCCGAATGAGCAAACAAATGGATCCAATAGCGGGAAGGCTCGTGGCAAGAAACAGGGTAAGAAGAAAGTAGTGGATTTGAGGACTCTCCTGATCTTATGCGCGCAAGCTATCACTTCCAACAACAATGTGACTGCCAAGGAACGGATAAAGCAGATTAGGCAGCATTCTTCGCCCTACGGTGACGGATCTCAGAGATTAGCTCATTACTTTGTTGATGCCCTTGAAGCACGCTTAGCTGGCACTGGAACTCTAATTTATACCTCTCTGGTTGCTAAAAGAACATCAGCCGCTGATATGTTGAAAGCTTACCAAGTTTATATTTCAGTCTGCCCATTCGTGAAGGTGCCTATTATTTTTGCAAACAACTACATTTCGAGGGCAGCAGAGAAAGCAACAAAGCTCCATATCATAGACTTTGGTATTTTTTATGGTTTTCATTGGCCTGCTTTAATTCACCGCCTCGCAAACAGACCTGGTGGTCCTCCAAAGTTACGCATTACGGGTATAGAGTTTCCCCAACCTGGCTTCCGGCCTGCTGAAGCTGTGCAGGAGACGGGGCGTCGATTGGCAAAGTATTGTGAACGTTACAATGTTCCATTTGAGTACCATGCTATAGCTCAGAAATGGGAGACTATCCGAGCTGAGGACCTCAAGATTAATTCTGATGAAGTTGTTGCTGTTAATTGTCTCTGTCGATTTAGGAACCTACTCGATGAGACAGTAGTTTTAAATAGTCCGAGGGATACTGTTCTGAACTTGGTTCGGAAGATAAATCCAGATGTTTTTGTTCATAGTGTTGTTAATGGATCCTATAATGCCCCCTTCTTTGTCACAAGATTCCGGGAGGCGCTCTTCCATTTTTCTGCACTGTTTGATATGTGTGAGACAAATGTCTCTCATGAAGATAAGATGAGGTCGATGCTTGAACAGAAGTTTTACAGGCACGAAATTATGAATATTGTAGCATGTGAAGGCACAGAAAGAGTAGAGAGACCTGAATCATATAAACAGTGGCAGGTTCGTAACATCAGGGCTGGGTTTGTGCAGCTTCCGTTGAACCCTGAGCTTATGAAGAGAGTGAAAGAGAAGGTGAAGGCACGCTACCACAGTGATTTTATGGTTGACGTAGATGGCCGGTGGATGTTGCAGGGATGGAAGGGTCGAATCATCTATGCATCTTCTGCTTGGATACCTGCATAGGATAATAACTACTAGCAGAGGGCAGCTAATGGAGGTCTGTCCACTTTAGAGACAGCTTACTGCCATCATCATTATGCCGGGAAGTGACATCGAGCTTAGGACTACATAGCTTTTGTGCATCGGCCCTTTGGCTCCTTTGACCTACTGTTGTACCCTAATGTAGTTAGTATAACTCCAAAGATGAAGATGATACAGTCCTATAATTGATCTATAATCCATGGCCTGGGTTCTTACAGCATAGAAATGGTGGCAGTGGCTGCTCCTGCTAGCCTTTTTTTTTTTTTTAAATAAAAAATAAAAATTCATGTCATAGTTTCTGCTAGAATTAAACTATAAGCAAAGTAGAATCGAAGCATTATGGTGATGATTAAAGTTGTATACAAAAAGTAGCATCAGATTCCTTGTTGATCCTACCAATATCAAGAAGAAAAAGCAAGCATTTTAGGTCAAGTTAATTGACATACATTGAACAATCAAAGATTCAAAGTTTTAGTGGGATTTTTATACTAAATGGTATGAAGGAGTCTAATATGTAGATAAGTGATGTTAGGACACAAAGAAGGAAATTACAATTTGTTGGCATAGTTCTCTTCTTGCCATTTGTCATGGTAAAAAGATGACACATGTAATGGAAATCCTTAACCAATTTGCTAAATGTATTTAATTTAGAATTTGCTAAACATAATCAATGATCAATAATTATTGAATAAAGGTTAACGTTATCCATTATGAAATATTTTCTATCAAAATATTTTCAACAAAGTATATACGCAAAATTGACAAGTAGGCTTAGGTGGCAATGGCATAGTTTAATTGTTTTCGCTTGACACCATATAATTAAGCATGTTAATGAAAAAAAAAATTAGAAATTGGCAAAAATATTGGTGCTTTAATAAAAATTATGAGAGAATATTCAGTAATGGATATTCAATAATTTGCAAAAACAAAATGTAAAAATAGTTTAAGAATATTCAGTAATTTATTTTTTTTTTTGAATAATTTCACATTATTCATTTTATAAATAGTGAACTTACCTATGGCTTAACGCGGATGGAGCTATAACAATTTGTCACTTTGATCAAAAGAAACTTTAAATGCTTATTGTTTCTCCCAAGTTTTGATTTATTTACTTGAGAAAATAAATATGAAATTAATTTACTATATAAATGCATTTATTTATTAGTAAAATAAAAGATAAATTATCTTGTTAGTCACTCTAAATAGTGTTCGTTCTTATTTTGGTCATTTCAATTTTTTTTGTTAATTTGATCACTCGAAAAAATTTAATCACTCACACCGTTAAATGGTAACAGAAAGATTAACGATGCATTCTCACGTATGGTTTTAGGGTGACCAAAATAGGAACAACCCCTAGTTAGAGTGACTAATGAGCGTTTGCCTTAATTTTAGAGTGACTAATGTGAAGATGCATAGTCAGCATTCTATTACCATTTAACGATTGGGTGACAAAATTGATCAATTTTTAGTTTTGAGTGACCAAATTAACAAAAAAAAATGGGTGAGTAAAATAGGAACAACTCTTATTTAGAGTGATTAACGAGAAAATTTACTCTAAAATAAAATACTATAAGTTTCAACATTTGTATAGTAATAAAATAGAAGTAAACACTACAATAATAATTTAGTAAAATTAGTAAAATATGTTTTTAGATAATTTTATATTTTGTCGACTAAATAACAAAATTTTACATTCTATTTAAAAAAAAAAAAAAAAAAAAAAAAAGCTAAACAAGATAATATAAGATACTCAATAATAAATCCTATATTTCAATAATCTTATATGCTCTTTTTTATACAATACTCAGAATTATTCATAGTCTCTCTCCAACTCATAAATAAGAAGATAACAAGTTTCAGCGCATTCTAACTCAGATCCTCTTGCATTGACAATAATATTCATCTTAATCGAGTTAAGAATGTAACGATAAAATGATATTTCTAAATAAATGATAAATCGTTTGGCAAATACAATTACTACCATTACAATTATTTTTGTAGCATAATGTAGAAAATACAATTAGTTTGTCTTATGTATATGCAATTGTAAAAAAAAACACTATCTCTAACATTATTAGTTTTTTGCTTGGCTTAGTTCTTGTCTGATCTCCCAAGTTGGAGATTCTTGTTTCCCAAGTTTAATATACCAGGAAAAAGAAAATTAGAAATAAAGCTTTGACTTTCTGAAAACCATTCCAAAATCCGAAGTGAGTGATTGAAACAAAGGAAAAGCCTTGATTTCCAAGCAATCTGATGGTGAAATTGGTGGTGGGTGTTAGACTATGAAATAAATAAATGCTTGTGATGGTAAATAACTAAATATATTATATACATATCTTGTCATATATGAGCCAACCGAAAGCTCAACGCGCGTGGTTTTGGCCCCATTGAAGCGTGACATCTTGCTGTTGCTCCTTTCACTTGTTTATTCAACTTCAACCTCAGATACGTAGGAGTGGGCCCCGCAACCCTTTATGTGTGTGTATATATATGTACATATTGACAATAATACAGATAGGAACTCGAGAAGAATTCGTATAACTAAACCACAGCACAGCTTTCAGTCAAATTCTGCAAGGAAAAAGTATACCCTTTGGACAGGCTTATGTTGAAGTTGTTATTTTTACATGCAAATTTTCTATGTGAGGTTGAAACTGGTATAATCTTCTTTAATATCAACAAAAGCAGCATCTTTGTTTCTTTTGGGATTTCGTACTTATTCAAAGTGATAAACAGTGAATATAATACAGTAATATACTGTTTGTTTCGTGAGAAAGTTACTTCTAGCAAATATTTTACAGCAAATGGAATACATACAATGAATGCACCAAATATCATGTTGACCGACCAATAGGCGCTGAAATAACAGGTCCCAATGTATCTCAGTCCATGTTTTCCTCCTATATAAATATTGAAGTGTCAATCTCCTATTTGTTTTCGGGTCAAAACCCAAAGTTTAAAACTTTCAATCCCACGCATCTTTCTCGAAAGGCCTCTCTTTTTCTCTGGTTCTATCTCTCTCTTTAAGGTACGTTTAACTCTTGTTTCTTGGTGCTACTTCTCCACTTTTGTTGAATTGGGATCTTTCTTTGTGCTATTTGTTGGTGAATTTGTGATCTTATTTGTTTTAAATCTCAGAAAGTTTGAATCTTTAAAGGGTCTTAGTCTAGTGATCACCATAAAGCTTTCTTCTTTTGATGCATGGTAAGTGTTTGACTTGTTTTTTTTTTTTTTTTTTGTTCTTTTTGGGTTGTAGAATTGGGATTTTTTTTAGATGACCATGGATCCAAATTCCATTGAAATCTCTGATTACCTGAACTGTTCCAAAGTTGAAGATTATACATTCCAGAATGGATTTGAGTTCAATCTCCCCTCCCCAGATCTTAACTTTATGAACATGAATGTCCCCATTATACCACCTGACTCGGACCCGGGTATTAATGTTCCATCCATTACTGCAAGTTCAGATGGTAGCTCATTTTCAGCTTCCACGGGGTGGAGTCCATTGGGGGACTCTTATTCACCTCCGAGTGACAGTGACTCCACAGATCCAGTCCTCAAATTCATAAGCCAGATGCTTATAGAAGAGAACATGGAGGATAAGCCCTATATGTTTAATGATTATTTGGTTCTTGAAGACACTGAGAAATCATTATATGATGCCTTGGTGAGCAATATCATCCAACCAGTCAAAGTGGAGAGTCCTGATAGTAATCTTTTTGGTACTAAGGGCCATTCAGATGCTAGTATTAGCTCTGGTAGTGGGACTAGTGATTGGATCGATCATTGTGGTATCGGGGAACTTGGAGGGCCTGATCCTTCCTTGTTACAAGCTCCTTACTCTTTGCAGCCCGATCTGCAGCAGTCCAGTTCACAGTTTTCTGTTGACTCGGTTAATAGCTTGAGTAACATTGGTAATGGGTTGATGGAATCTTCTGTTAGCGAGCTGCTGGTTAAGAACATCTTCAGTGATAAGGAATCTGTGTTGCAGTTCCAGAGAGGGTTTGAGGAAGCCAGTAAGTTCATCCCTAGTAGTGAACAGCTGGTAATTGACCTAGAGAGCAGCACGTTTGCCGTGGGGAAAAAGGTAGATGTTCCAAAAGTTGTAGTCAAGGTGGAGAAGGACGAGAGGGAGATTTCGTCCGATGGGTTGACGGCTAGGAAGAACCATGAACGGGATGATTGGGAATTGGAAGACGAGAGGAGTAACAAGCAATCGGCAACTTATACAGAAGAGAGTGATTTGTCTGAAGTATTTGATAAGGTGTTACTTTGTACTGAAGGGAAAACTATGTGTGGTATCAATCAAACTGTGCAGCATGGGGAAACCGTTAGCTCACAGCATAAAGAACAGTCGGATGGATCCATTGTTGGAAGAAATCGTTCTAAAAGACGGGGGAAGAAGAAAGAAGTGGTGGATTTGAGGACTCTTCTGATTTTCTGTGCACAGGCTGTTTCTTCTGATGATCGTAGGACTGCAAGTGAACTGCTAAAGCAGATTAAAGAGCACTCTTCTCCTCTTGGTGATGCAAATCAGAGGTTGGCCTATATCTTTGCAGATGGCCTTGAGGCTCGATTGGATGGAAGCGGAGCCCTAATTCACGTTTTTTATGCTTCCCTGGCTTCCAAGAAGACAACAGCTGCTGATATCTTGAAAGCTTACAAAGCTTACCTTTGTTCTTGTCCATTTACGAAGCTAGCAATTCTGTTTGCAAACAAATCGATTTACCACATGGCTGAGAAAGCAAGTGTTCTTCATATTGTAGATTTTGGTATCCTGTATGGTTTCCAATGGCCCATTCTTATCCAACATCTCTCAACAAGACCCGGTGGGCCTCCTAAGCTACGCATTACTGGAATAGAGATTCCCCAACGCGGTTTCCGCCCGGCTGAAAGAATTGAGGAGACAGGTCGTTGCTTGGCAAAGTATTGTGAGCGTTTTAATGTTCCATTTGAGTACAACCCTATAGCAGTTGAACATTGGGAAACCATCCAGATCAAGGACATCAAGATCAATAGCAATGAGATGCTTGCCGTGAATTCTCTTTTCCGGTTTCACAATCTACTCGATGAGACTGCCGATGTGGACTGTCCGAGGAATGCTATGTTAAAATTGATCAGGAAAATGAAACCTGATATTTTTGTTAACTCCATAGTTAATGGAGCTTACAATGCTCCCTTCTTTGTTACAAGGTTCAAGGAGGTTCTATTCCATATCTCTGCAGTATTCGATGTATTTGAGAACACATTACCTCGTGAAGAACCGGCAAGGTTGATGTTCGAGAGGGAGTTTTACGGGCGGGAAGCAATGAATGTACTAGCATGTGAGGGCTCAGAAAGGGTCCAGAGGCCAGAAACATACAAGCAATGGCAGATTCGTACGTTAAGGGAAGGATTCAAGCAGCTTCCATTAGACCAGGAACTGATGAAGATAATTAGGGATAAATTGAAGGCATGGTACCACAAAGATTTCGTAATCGATGAAGACAACCACTGGATGTTGCAGGGATGGAAGGGCAGGATTCTTTATGGTTCCTCCTGTTGGGTACCTGCATAGGAGTCTTGCTTGGAATCTCATCTAGAACCGAGAACCTGACCAAGATATTCTTTCTGGAAAGACAATAAACGTAATACTTGCATGCGTTGACAAACATATTGCAGTAGGATTAATGCAGTGTGTTAGGGGTCAGTTCGTTTATTATTTTTCAGTTGGCTAGGACGTAACTAAGGAGCTGACTTTATTTTCATCCATGGGGGGACATCTCGGCATCTTGTCTGTACATATTTACGTTTGTTGTACAGTGTACTGCATTTGTTCCAAATATTAGCCCATGAAAGTGAAATTTTTAAGACCAAGTTTTTCCAGCTTTATGTACAAGGTCACCATTGTTGTATGATTCTTTTATGTGCTTGAGAGGAGCTTGTTGTATGTAAAAACAGTACACAATGAATCTGTCAGTTGATGCTTGTGTGGGAGATAAAAACATTACGTAATGTATGTGCTCTGGCTCTCTTTCTTCTTTCTTTTTTTTTTTTTTTTTTAATACCCGAGCACCTATAAAAAAAAGTTTTCCATTCCGACATTTTCATTTTGATCACTCAAATAAATAAAAAACTTACAATTTAGTTTGGGAGTGTTATTCCTTGAAATCCTTGAATACTTGTTTGGTGTTTTATACTATTCAATCTGAAAAAAACCCTACCATCACTCCGATGAAAGTTGTTTATCTTAAACAACTTGTCAAATTTGGCTTTGAATCCTCTAAAATTAAAATAAAAAATCTCAAAACAATTTTCATTAAAGATGTAACGGTTGGATAATAATAAAAAATTAAAATGATAAAATTTTATTTAAATTATGTTTTTTTTCTCTTAATATATATAGAGAGTTGAATGATTTGTGAAAACAATAATAATATTGTGGTCACTGCTTTCCATTTCCTTTTCTTTGGTGGCTAATATATAAAACATATAAATTCTTTATAAATATATGTAAAATATGATGTTAGACTTTTGCACTTAAATAATTTGTACTTCAATTTCAACATTTGAATATTCTTACCTTAATTTGCTATTTAAAACATTGGTCTAATAGTTGACATTATTAATATTTTTGGCCAAAATTTATCCACTCATGCAATCCTATAAATTTCATAAACAGAACATTTTGAATTCAATAAACATAATATTATGATTTTTTAAAATTACATATTATAATTTTTGAAAAAAAGTTTTGAGACTTTTGTTGGATTTTTTTAAGTTTTAAAAAGGTTATTTACTTTTTTAAAGTTTTCTGAATTTTTCAAAAGAATTTGAGAGTATCATGAACTTTTTTAATAATTTGAGATTTTTTTTTTTTTTTTTTTTTTAGGAATTCTTAGTTTTCAATTTTTTGAATTATTTTACATCAAATCGCATGGCGCTTTCCTTTGGTATCACGTAACGACGTTATTGAGTAATTGCATTAATTAATCAGCTGATGGTGGACACCCCGTGTATCATTTTATGGTTAAAATTTTGGGTAAATTCCTAACTGGTCACTTAATTTTTATGACGTTTTCATTTTTAGTGGCTAAAATGAAATCCTTACAATTTCATCACTCAACCTTTAGGGTGCTTTCATTTTAATAACCCAACAGTTTAAATCTCTAACTGCGGTTAACTGTACATGACACATCATGTTCACACTTTCATTTTGGTTACTCAACTTCTAAATTGCTTTCATTTTGGTCATCTGAAAAATATCCATTTTTAAGTATTGGTCGAGGTAAAAAAAATTAAGGATTAAAGTGAAAAAGCGATAGAAACTAAATTAATATTTTAAAAAATTATCAAATTGTATTTATTTACCCTCTTGCCGAATTCTAAATATCTTTTTTCTTTCAATATTGAAATCTTAAATTTCAAATCATCAAAATCAATTAAACAAACTATTGAAAAGTTGTATTTCTGGATAATGTCGACCGATTTATTATTATAGTATAGAAATTAATTAGATTTGGCCTTGTTTGATTAACCATTGAAAAAATTAAATCAATTGAAAATTAATCTTTCCAATAATTTAATTTTTTTTAGACATGTTTGGTAATCTAAAATAAAACGATTTGATAGATTTTTTTATTATTATAAAAAAGTGTAAAAAATAATAAATAGATAACATCTACTTATCTTTTAATGAAGAATATTTTCAATTAATTTAATTAAATATTAGTTGTTTTTTTAAACGAAATTGGAGAATAAAATTTCACCATGTCCAAAGGTCACAACATACGGTTGTTGATCAAATAACTAAGTACTCATATAATAGAGCGTCAAAGCTTCTGCTATTCATGGATCCACCGAGTTCAATACAAGAAATTCTGCATGTTGATAGGAATGCGAATACAAAAATTGATTGTTAATGTAATTGCTTAAAAGTTGTTCTTTTCTACCGAAAAAATTTAAATTTTGTTAAGAATAAAAAAAATGTTTAAAAATTAAGGATAAAATATATTTTTTTATAATTGAAAATGTATATTTATCAAGCAATCTTATTATATTTCATAATTAATTTTAACTAATATATCAAATAATTTTATAATTTAAATTCAATACTTAAATTTTTAATATTTAATTTTTCAACACTTAATTTTTTAGCACTATTATCAAATGTGAAATTTTAGTAAAGATTATAACAAAACTGTTACAAAGGTTATCAAAAATATGTTAAAGGTTATTATCAAGGATTTCTAAAGTAAATAAAATATCAACTTGTTGAAACTTACAGGGTATAATTTTATGCATTATTAATAAATATTAATATTATTTTAATTTAATCCTATTTAATTCTTTTTAATTATATAGTAAAATTGATCCATTTCATAGTAAAATGACTAATTAAAAATTAGAATTTTAATCTAATTGTTAATAAATATATGTTAATTTTTTTCGAGCTTAATATTTTACCCAAATTTTTTTGAACTTCAAATGAACCTTTAAATTAATTGGGTGAATGACCTGATCTATGGAGAATTTTAGATAGAACTAGAAATTCTATCATATGCGAATATATGTGGAAATTATATACTTAGAACACAGAAGTGTGTTTAAAAATAACATACAAAAGAACCCAACAAGTGGATTCAGTGGAAAAGAGGATGTTGTTCATCTTAGGGGTCCCGGATTCGAGCACCAGTGTGTGCAAGGTGTGTACGCGTTGTCAAATGGTTAATAAAATATGAACACATACTACCATGTAATCACACCAGTATATTAAAAAAAAAACATATAATAAATAATAAAATGCATGATTTAAAATTAATTAATAAATAATACATGAAAAGATAGATAAAATTGTGAGTAAATTGAAATTTAAACATGTAAATACATCATATTAAGAATAGTAAATCGATTGCACTACAATTGTTTATTCTGGTATTGTCATCAATCTTTAGTTGGTGTCGAGTTAAGTTGTGACACTAACTCAATTAACAATTTTATCAATAAATACTTAATGGATGTAATATAGTATGCATAATAAAATTAAAAATTCACAAAACCAATTAAAAAAAAAAACTTGATTAGAATAACTTTAAAACTCGTGATCAACATCCAAAAATTTTATTGATTTTTTCTAACATAAAAAAATTAAAATACCTTCGAGTGATATAATATATTTTAATTATAAAAAAATACCTTCGCAATTTCTTATTCAATTAACTCGTGAAATGAAAAGTTAAAATAATTTGTATTATTATATTATAATAATGGAAGATAACGTTCCCCATCGGGTGGGATGCGATGAATGTGGCCTATAGAATAGATCGTTTAAGTGGTGTTTTTATATTTGGATTAAATTTGATTAATTTAATATAAATAGTTGATTTAGGTTTGTTTGTTGGTGATTTCAGAGATTTAGCTTTGACCCCCAAAACAACTGTCAAATGCTTGGAGGGTATAAACAAAAATTAAAATTTGAAAGACTACAGTGAATGCTATACTGCGCTTAGTTGCTTAATAAATTATAATAATTGTGGATTTTTTTTTTTCTTTTTAAAAGTGGATCAGATTCACTGCATTGACCCTTGGAGTTGGATTTTCTTCTTTTCCCATTTTTTAAATTTTGATTCAAACCAGATTAATCAAAGAATAAGAGCCCCTCTCACCCAACATGGTTGAATTCTAAAATAAGTCCCTGTCATTTACTCAACTTATCAATGTACATGGTTGTTTTTTATGGAATTAATTTGGGTTTTAAAATTTTTGGTTTAGTTTTGAAGGGGATTTCATTGGTAGGATTTGATTTCTTAATCTTATGCTACTAACATAGCACTTCAACCGCTTGCTTTTTTGGGGTTGGTTTCAAATTCGAGTTATTCGGATTTTAATCAATTTTAAATTTAGGTTTATTTCAAGTTTGAAGATTTAGTTTTTTATAAGTTTAGATCATTTCGAATTCTGATCAATCATTTTGAAGTTACCTATTTGGTTCATTTCAATTTTGATTTGTTTCAAGCTCAAACCAATCTTAAATTCAGATCAATTCCGATTTTATATGGGCAATTCAGATGCTAATCAACAAACTTGAGCAACAAAAATCTATGCTTATTTCGCCATTGCCCATTGAAAATTATGGGTGATTATTCTAAGCGCGTAGTTGTAAATCAGCCACTGTGCCTCCCCATTCTTATCCACCTCTATTGCATCCAAGTCACTTCAATAAAATTTCGAATCCAAATCAGTTAAATAAGAAAAAAATAGAATTAAAAAACTTTGACCGATTTTAAGAATCTCACTTTAACTCTAAATTTAATAAGAAAAAAGAAAAGAAAATTCCCATTTTCAAATATAAAATTGTAAACGATCCCAACCCAAGATTCCAAACAAGAAAGACAGACAGGGAAACTGTGGTTTCAGATGATTGGTCAACAAAAAGTACTAGGTAAACAAATGAATGATTAAACAAATATTTTTTTTCTCGAGAAAATTTCAGAAAAATCATACAGGTATTGTCGAGAAGATCACGGGAGTTGATTTTTCAATCGAAAGAAAGAACACAAAAAGACAATGTTAAATGGTAGGGTTGGGTCATTCGGATGAAGGGTGGAGGAGACAACATAAAATTCAGTCGGCCCCACGTTCTCGACGTAAAAAGGACAACTTTGCGTTCCCACTTGGCTGAAAGCCAAGTCAAATTGTCTTGCGCATTAAGCAACTTTTTACCTAATGGTCTAATTTGTTTCTTAGTCCCTAAAATTTGGGATTGAATCCTTCATTTTAATTTTGACATAATTTAATCTCTATTTCTATAAAGTAATTAGTACAACCAAGTTGATTTACAAAAGTACAATCAAAGTGAAATTAAAATAAATAAATCTGATCAAGATGCACCGATGATAAACATTAAACCAAAATAAAATTACATCACTTACACCAAACGAGACTCAAACTTAAAATCTCAAAAATGGGTCTTAATTAAAAAAATTCACTTCTAGACTCCGGGTTCCAGTTAAAAAACCGTTAATAAAAGGGTGAGTTGTAGTGGCGGCTGCTCTGTCATTAACTGTAGTTTCCGGGAAGGTTCAATCAGGACAGCGCAACACTTGATTGAGCTTGACCTCTATAAAGTGAAGAGCATATTCTTCTAACAACGGAACAATCTAGGTTTTCTGCTTACCTCCTTTGACTACTCCTCTTCACGACTTTCTGGGTTTCCTTCAATTCCTTCATTTTTATCATTCTTTCAATAATCCCTTTCTCAGCCAATTAAATTTCTATGGATACTACCCTTTTCCAAGATTTTCCCAGTTCCATGTATGGGTTCAAATTCGATCATGGAGCAGTCCCAGTATATTCAAATCACGACCTTGTTAATAATAATGGGTTTTTTGAAGATAGTCCTCCACAGGTTGTTCCGAGTCCAGACTCACCTGCTGAGTCAGGGACAACAACGAATTCAGAGGCACATCCCCTTGACAACACCCCTTTTGCCAATGAGATGCTCAAGTACATAAATGAGATGTTAATGGAAGAAGACATGGAAGAAAAGACATGTATGTTGCAGGATTGTTTAGCTCTCCAAGCCGCTGAAAAATCATTCTATGAAGTCCTTGGCCATGAATATCCACTTTCAACGGATCCCACGCATGCATATACCGATCAAAATGGTGGTAGTCCAGGTGATTTCAACTCCTCTTTGATCCAAACATCTCTTGTTGATTCTCTTGAAAGGACCTTTTTGTTCCCCGATTTACAAAGAGGGATCCCCCCACCAATAGAGCCTTCTGGCAGCAGCTTATTTGGGTCAAAGGGAAGGAAAAATTATGAACGTGGAGATGTTGATTACTTGGAACAAGGCAGGAGCAACAAGCAATCTGCTGTTTCCCTTGAAGATTCAGAGCAAACAGATATGTTTGATGATGTACTGCTTTGCAAAGGTGAAAACGAGGATGATCCAAGGTGTACGCTTAATGAGAGTTCGCAGCATGCTTGGCCTCAGAAAGGGACATCCAAACGTGGAACAACACGCAGGAAGAATGGCAAGGAAAGTGAGGTGGTGGATCTGTGGAGTCTCCTCACTCAATGTGCACAAGCTGTCACCATTAATGACCAAAGGACTGCAAATGAGTTGTTGAAACAGATAAGTCAAAACTCTTCTACAACTGGAGACGGAACCCAAAGACTAGCTCATTACTTTGCGGATGCACTTAAGACACGTTTGGCTGGGATGGGGGCACCATCGTATTCACCATTGTTAAGCAATAGGACATCAGCTGCTGATATCTTAAAAGCTTACAGAGTTATTGTTTTAGCTTGCCCTTTTAAGAAAATGATGAATTTCTACGCGAATAAGAAGATAATGGAGGTTGCAGAAAAGGCAACCATACTCCACATCGTTGATTTTGGCATTTGTTATGGTTTTCAATGGCCTTGCCTCATACAGCGTCTCTCAGCAAGAGCTGGTGGACCTCCCAAGCTTCGTATTACTGGCATCGAGTTCCCACAACCAGGATTCCGACCGGCTGAAAGGGTTGAAGAGACCGGACGTCGCTTGAAAAGATATTGTGAGAGATTCAAAGTCCCATTTGAGTACAACGTGATAGCAAAGAAATGGGAAACCATCCAACTGGAAGAACTAGAGATCAAGAAAGATGAAGTCGTTGTTGTGAACTGCTTGGATCGGCTAAAGAACCTCCCTGATGACACACTGTCATCAACCAGTGCGAGGGACATTGTTCTGAAACTGATCAGAAGCATCAACCCAGAGTTTTTTATCCATGGGATTTCAAATGGGACTTATAATGCTCCCTTCTTTGTCACAAGGTTCCGGGAGGCACTCTTCCATTTCTCGGCTATGTTTGATATACTTGAAGCAAATGTGCCTCGGGATGATCCACAAAGGATGATGTTTGAGAGGGAAATAGTTGGGAGGGACGTAATGAATGTTGTTGCATGCGAGGGAATTGAGAGGGTCGAAAGGCCAGAGACGTACAAGCAATGGCAGGCTAGGACACTGAGGGCAGGGTTCAAGCAGATTTCATTGGATCAGAAGCTTGTGAAGAAAGTGACAAATATGGTCCAATCCAACTATCATAGGGATTTTATCATAGATGTGGATGGCCGCTGGATGCTGCAGGGATGGAAGGGGAGAGTTATTTTTGCCCTTTCATGTTGGAAACCTGTGAAGAATTAAATGTCATGAGGAACTATAGGGAGCAAATTGCAGATTAGTTTAGGTTATTCAGTAGACTGAGACTCAGTATCCTATTTGATGTAAAGATAGAGTCCTAGAGGTAAAGAATTCATGTGTGTTGATTGTTAAAGCTCATTATTACCAATATACTATTTCGAATGAATTCAATTGCATTCAGAATAAGCATGTAGATGCCTAACCTTTGCTTTTCTTGGTCTCCTGGAAATGGAAAGCTATCTCCAGAGGCAGTGTTTCATATAAGCACACACCGAAGGGTTCCTGGGGCTGCAAATGCAGCGTAATTTCAAGGAAACACTCAACATTTCTCACAGCAACCTGGATTCACAATAGCTTCATCATTTCTCTCATAACATTGTTCATTATCAGATGCAGGTATAGAATGATAGTATACTTTGATACAGCGGTCTGATCTCCAGCTCCCAGCCAAGAGAAAGGGATGGAGAGATGATATAGAATGGCTAACTATTGCAGTTATTCAGCTGTTAGAAGAATTTAGCAGACGGAAACTAAAGAACTTCAATGTAAAACACGTATTAGAATGAAGACAAATTCTACTAGAACCACATTTACTTACTATTTAGTGTTTGAAGAAGTATACAGGTATTCACAAGAAAGCAAATTCAGCACAAGCAGAATACAACTTGAAGCTCATTCAAGCTGTTTGTCATAATAAATTCACATTCCAGGCAACTACTTCAGCTATCCATAAGAGTTAACATGCATATCGGAGGATAGTGGTAAAGAAAGAGCAAACTAACTTAAAGGAACAAAATTTGAAAGTTATAAAGGCTGAGCTTTCATAATTTCATAATAAGGCTACATATTCAACTGCAGGAACCTGAAAACTTATGTTATAAGACTGATAATGGTGAAGAACATTTCCCAACTAGATCACCTAGGAGATTTTGGTCGCCTGAGAACATTTCAATCCAGCTTCTCACGCTTTGACTGCTTCTTGGAGGCTTTACTAGTGCTTGGTGGCGATTGAACTCCATGATCTCTTTTTGGTGATTTATGTGGTTCAGAATCCATTTCAGATTGTTTTCTCTTAAGGTCTCCACTATCTGTGGATTCTGTGCTGACTTTCGAGCAGTTAGCCGCTTCGGATGCAGATCCATTTTCACTGTCATCCCCCAATTCAAGGACAAAAGGTCAGATACAAAACATGCATCTTGTGAAAACATGTGTTCAATTCAACTTACCCTACAATCTGAAGCAAAGTTGCACGCGACTCTTATAGCATTCCCATCTCCACATCCCATATTTCTTACATTCAATGTCCCTCCGTATTACGAAACATCGGATTTTCCTTTCAAAATTTATCTTTCCGATTAAAATTTTTCATTTCTTAATACCATTTTGTAGTTCCAACACAAATTACATAATAATTTTCAAAAGCTTTCGGGACAAAACCAGAACAATAACATAAGATCTGCTCAACTAAAAGAAAAACCCACCTAGATAAAGTTCTTCCACCAGAGGCATTTGGCCAACATGCATTTGATGCTTCTTCATTTAGTTTCTATGAAGACAAGGCTTTCTAATGAGAGCAGAAGCAACTCAAGATCACAGAAAGAGAATAATCATTGGGAAAAATTCGAATGTCGCTTGACCTTTATAGTTTATACTCACATCAATAGAAGGATTGAAACTACGAAATAACATCCGTCCAACAACTGCACCTGGACGGGGATCCCCTTCCATAATGACCACACTGAATGCATGCAAATACAAATAGGAATTAAACAACTTGAAATAGGGAAAAAATTTGGAAGCAAATAACTAGATCTCACAAGTAGTTACATCCTAGCAAATTTATCTATCAAGTATCCCTCTTTATTTTTCATACTACAGGTAAACAATTCGACTTTCTGCAGGTTGAGGGGAATCAAGCTTGATCAATATACTGAAGGCAACAATTGACAATATGCTCTTAGTCCTCTAAATTACTATTTGAAAACTAAAGAAAAACCAAAAGCACCATCGTTATATTTCAATGGTTCAACTCCTAGTAAACCAAAAAACATATGGACTGTTACTTCTCTCTAACCTTATAATATAAGTACATGTTACAAAATAGGTAGCAGCATAATATCAAAAGGTTCATAGCTTACCATAACTGAAATCTAACAAGCACTGAAGAAAAAATAATTGCTCAATACACTTCATATATTAAAAGATCATTCAAAAACAGAGTTGGAAAATTGTACCATTTTCTAGTAATAGCACTACTCTCTTCAGGTTTAACCTCTTCTTTCTTAACTTTATCCTCTCTCTCAGCAGCCCTTTGCATGAACTATTAATGCATTAAATAAAATAGAAACAAAAATCATATAAGTTACAGTTCCCAATTCCTTTTTCAAATTGAAAAAAAAAAAAAACAACAAAATAAAGGAAACTCAAATGAACAAATTTAATATAAGGCCATAATCCATATAAGGAGCTTAAGAATTTTTTTTTTAATACAAAATCAAAGGAAAACAAACAAAATAATGAATACCCATATAAAAATAAAGCGATAACCAGCTCAAACCTCAAGTCGGTATAAACTCAAGGAAGAAAGCAAGAATATTTTTTGTACTGCAAGTTTACCTTCAAGCCCCTCAAAGTACTCGACAGCTCTCGTTTCGCCATTTTAACAGCCACACTTCCCTCCCGAAAAAGACACTGTTAAAAATACTGAATTGAATCAATTTTCTGGTTATATTTCTTAATTCTTAATTAGGGGAAAACACTATTACCAAAAGAAAAAAATAGAAAGAAATTAGGGGGAAACACAATTCTATTTGGGTTTGTTCTTTATTTAGGGCATCCAACAGATCCTTATTTGGGCCGACGAATTTAAATTTAGGTCTTTAACTCAATGTAAATGAGCCTATTAGGGATTCAAAATAAAGAGGGTCAACCTATAGTTCTTTATTTTCTTGTTGCCCAAGGTATCCACTAGATTGAGTATGTGACCATAGGTGATTATAGGTCGAGTCAGGTTTCAATAAAAGTTTAAATTCATTTTTTAGGCTCGGGCCTAGCCCGACTCAAAAAATATACTTAAAAATTAGCTCAAGTCCAATCCATATTATAATAGTTAAACCCGAGCTCAGCCCGACTTGACCCATATTAAATTTTTTAAAATTATTTTATTATATAAATAATTTTAAAATATGATATATCAAATACATTTAAAAATATTAAAACAAATATTAAAACAAATAATAAATTAAAAACGATATTAAAATAATTCATAAAACAACAAACAAATTGAAAATACAATAAGCACCTTTTATATTAAGATAGTTACAACTAAAATAGTAGCAAAATTAATTATAAAACAAAATTTCTACAATATCCAAATAATATTAATAATGGATGCCAAATAATAATAAAAACGGCAACAAAATAACATAAACAAATAGAAAATTAGAAGATTTACAAATTGAAAACATTCATTATTCAAATATTAAAACATAAGGTATCAAATAAATAAGAGAATCAGATTGATTTTAAGTTAAAACACAAAAGCTTCATGACTTTTGTTAACAAGAGAGTTAACCTTTTTCTTTGGATGGATTTGACAAGCATTAATGAGATTTGGAGGATTTGTTTTGACTTTATCAAATTTAGATATCCATGCATAGAGAAGCTGAGGGAGAAGTTGCTAGTTTTTTTTTTTTGATGGATTTGACAAGCAATTGATGAGATTTGGATGATCAAGTGAAAGGGGAGAGATGAAACCTTAGACGTGGGATTAATCAATGAGGAGTACTATTAGGAGGTTGAGGGAGCAAACAGATATTTGGGGGATTTGTTTTGTTTTTGTCAAATTTGTTTGCATGTATTGCATGCTTTTATCTTTTTATTAGAATTTATTTTTTTATTTTATTTGCTTTATCTTTCAATTTAATCATTATTACAAATAAAAAAGATAGTATTAAAAATAAAAATAAAATTATTTTTATAAATCCGGGCAAGGTCGGGTCGGGCTCGGGTCAAGAAAATAAAAAACAAGGCTCAGCCCATTTTAAAATTGGGCCTCATTTTTTGTCTAAACCTATTTTTTGGGCCTATATTTTTACCCAAATCCGCCCATTTTTCGAATGGGCCTTCGGGTCGGGCCGGGTAGCCTAGCCCATGATCACCTCTATCCGTGACTAACTTTTCATGTTTGGTAGGCCCATTAAGAGAGTAAATATTAGTCACGAATTTTAAAGCTACTCCATACTGAAGATTGAATCTTCAATCCCTGTTTAAAATAAGAAAGACTCTTACCATCTCACCTAACTCCCCTAGTTGTATAATTTCTTTATTAATACTTATAGATATTGGTATCGATTATTTTGATTTGGTATGAGATAATTTTGATAAATCACTTTAAATTTATTGATATTTTATAAATATCTAATAAATGAAATTAAATATAAAATGCTTATTAACAAAATTTAAAATAAATAAAAAAATATATTTCATAAAAAACCAACTCATAAATTCAAAATAACATATTTTTTAGTTTTATATTCTTATGTACTAATTGGGGTAACTCGAACGGGTTAGATCGATGTAATCGAAATAAAGTGAAATACATTAATACAACAGTAGAAATCAAGATTTCCGTTAGATCAACTCTCTTAAGCTTATATAAAGTGCCTTACTTGTCAAGAAAAGCAGAGAGCTTTCATTATACCCCAAAACTTAGCAATTCGCTTAACTCAAAAGGTTTCAACTTACAATAAAAAATCTAACCCACTTTTATTTTAAATTGTTGGTTCACAATGCTCTTTCTTTTTTCATAAAGAAAACTGGGTTTTTTTTTTTTGTTATCTTCGTACTGGAAGATGTTTTTGATGGGATTGTTGTTGCATGTTAAAATATTAATTCATTCATATCAGTTAGTTGTTTTGGGTTCTGGGTTTTGTTTATTGCTTCATTATTATCACTCATCTTTTAGATTTATTGACTTCTTTTCTTTTCAGCAGATTTTTTTAGTTCAAAACTTTGTGATCAAAGACATGGTACGTTTAATGATTTTGTAGTTCTTCCTTCTCGCTTTAATTCTTAATTTCAGTTTATTTGATTGATCATAAGCTTTTTGTAAAATTGTTTCTATGACTGGTATTGACGGTTTAGCTTATTTCATCACCACCTATATAGCTTAGGGCAATTGTTCTCTCTTGTTTGCTTATTATTGTTATTATTTGTTTATTGCAGGACCGTGGCAATGAAAGATTTGAACAATATTATCGATGTTACTCTGTCTCTTTCATTAATAAGGTAGAGGGTTACACTTAATTTTCTTGGCTACAATGTGTTATATATGCAACTGAAGTGTTCTTTATTGTTCTATGAGCTTTTTTTTAACTCCACTTTGATTCTAATTCAGTTTAGTCTTTACAGGCACATCTAGAGAAAGGAGATAAAGGTTTGTTGATGATCTTCACCAATTTATATGATAATATGCCTCTAATATCAGTTTGTAAGTTTAGTTTTCATGGTAATTGACTAACTATCATGATTGCTTGTTATTTCCAGTTATTATGCCTCCCTCAGCTCTTGATCGCCTTGGTAAGTATTTAACTCAACTTTTCCTTCTTTTGTATCCCTATTAATGAACGTATAATCCTAATATCGACAACGCTTGTTGTTATCCAGCATCTTTGCATGTTGATTTCCCATTGCTATTCGAGTTGACTAATGCTCATGTGGGGCGAGTTTCTCATTGCGGGGTTCTAGAGTTTGTTGCAGATGAGGGCCTGATGTACTTACCACACCGGGTATGGTTTTGAATTTTCTTTGATTCTTTCGATACTGTGATTCGAAGACTGTGTTTTGTTGATTTCGTGCTGCTTGCTTCTCCTACATTTTTTGTTTTCAGATGATGGAGAACTTGGTCCTTGAAGAGGGAGATATTGTACTGGTGAAGAGTGCTAGCTTAGCAAAGGCAACCTATGTGAAGCTGCAACCACACACTATGGACTTTTTGGACATCTCCAACCCCAAAGCAATGTTATGATCTTATTGGCATCGACTTATGGAATATATCAATTTCTACGATCTGCATTTGTTTCTTAAGTTCTTTTTCTTCTGTGTTTGTTTGCAGCTTGGAAACTACGCTGAGGTATTACTCTTGCTTAACTGTCGGTGACACTATCATGGTCCCCTATAACGATAAGAAGTACTATATTGATATAGTTGAAGCAAAACCCTCCCCTGCAGTCAGTGTAATTGAAACTGATTGTGAAGTGGACTTTGCACCTCCTATTGATTATAAAGAATTTGAAAAGCCAACTCCCTCTCTTCACTCAAACAAGAGGCCACTTGAAGGTAATAACCAATGCCATGGTTGAATTTTGATTTTTGAATATACAAATGATTCCATGCAACAAATGACCTCTCCTTGCATATTTCAGTTGAAGAAGAGCTGCCAAGAGAAATCAAGTTTGTCCCTTTCAGCGGTTCAGCAAGGCGCTTGGATGGCGAACCAGCTGCAATGCCTGTCTCTCCTTTGCTTAAGCAAAATTCAAATGTTGGTAATGAAAATGTTTCTTCCAAAAGCTATACTTCACTTCAACAGGCTGGAAAGGCTGGAAAGCTTGTGTTTGGTTCGAACAGGAATCGTCAACAGGCTGGGAAGCATGGTAATCGGCCCCAAAATGAAACAACAAAAGTATGTTGTGCTATACTAGTTTTAATGGTGCCATTCAGATTATACATATTTCCCTAAAATAAGTTGATTTATATTTAGTTATTTGGTACTCTTGTTGTAGGTTGCCATGAAGAATAGCAGTCAAGAACCAAAAGGAGAGAAACAACCAGTTCAAGCCTTCACTGGGAAAAAGTATTCACTGATGGGATGACTGATTCAAACTTTTAACTTCATATATACACATAATTAATATAAGGTTTTGATTGTTCCTTTTTACTTAGACCAGTAGGACGAAGACGAAGATGAGTTTATTGTACAACCAAAAGATAGGTTGGAAGCAATTTTATTTTAGTATTATGTTTTTTTAGATTCATTGTCTTACAAGGCTACAAAATAGAACGGTGATTGTGAAAGACCAATGAATACATATGATCTAAATGAGCTAAGCTCTAACTGTTGTCTCAATGGAGATCTTGCTGGAATACCGAATGTTTTCAGTCTTCTCATCTGCAGCTTCCCAGAGCTCAGGCAATGCTTCCCTGATATTGTGGATGCTCTCTAAGGCATAATCCACACCGTCGGTCCGGTGAGAAGTTCCCACCTGTATGTATGAATATTATGGGAGGAAACTAGTGAACCAAGCATTCTCGAACTAATAAAAGGCAAAACCAAACACAAATTATCAGCACGCTATATACTTAGTAACTTACCCACACAGTGTGAAGGCCCATCTTTTTACCAGTTTGTAGATTGCGGATGCTGTCATCAAAAAACAACTGCAGAGCCACCAATAACAAAAATATGATATCATCTGAAAGCCGGACAGATTCAATGGATATTGTGCCTTTTAGAAGTACAAAACGATTGATTAAGTTACCGTTTTCTGAGGGTTGATTTTGCTGATCTTAAAAACTTGTTCGAATGCATTCTCGAATGGTTTGCAGACAACAGGAGTACTTGGAAGCTTAAGCTCAGAATTGAGAACAGCACTGTAGTATCCATTGATGTCAACAATGGCAGTGTCTGATTTGATATCATCAACAGCTGAAGGGTTTTCTTTGTTTATGGGATTCAGTGTCTCGAAACATATAATCCCTTCGAAGCAGTCCTCCAATCCCAACCTGTTGAGCACCCTGGCAGCATGGTTCTCATCTGCATTGGTGAAAATCTGAATGCAAAACCAGAACATAGTTAGAAAGGAACAGGGATCTAAATGCTCATAAATAGCAATATTCATAGTAAGAGCAATCGTACTATTTTCCGAATTGGTATGCTAAGCAAGAGATTCCTTAAAACAGGGTCAGGTTTTAGCATTGCATAGGGCAGTCTCCCATGAACGAAACTGTCAAGTAAATAAATATATTAGAAACATATGTATGCTCCATATCTAAAATCTTGTACTTGAATTAAGTTTGACATTTAGTCAAAATCAAATTATTATGAGCTTAGTAAAGTTTGACTGAAAATACTAACATACTAACGATTTGGACTGAAAGTATTAATGAAAAAAAAGTAAGAAATAGACTAAATCTCAAATTTCATCAAAAGTACAAAGATGGGAAAAAAACAGTACCTATGAAAATCATCATACTCAAAGTTATAACCAATAGCCTGTAACGAAAAAATATTGTAAGGTTTAAAGATTCTTAAAGGATCTTTTATATTAAAAAGAAAGTTATGATAGGCTTCACCTTTAAACCAGCCATTGTTGTGCCATAATGCTTATACAGTGAAACACATAATTCAGGAACATTTTCCTTGATTCCAAGCTTCTTAATCATATATTCTAGAAAAAAGGGTATAAATAAAAGGTTATGAAATTGAAGAGGAAGCAAACAATTTTGCCAAAATAGGGTGTCCCTTCAATGAAACCATGACAATACCTTGAATGTTCTTGGTAACTTCACTTGATATACCAGAAGTCAGAGGATAAAGAGTGTCATCTAGATCTGTAAGTTAGTTAGATATAGTTCACACCAATTCGATCAGAAAAAAAAAATCCTATTAGGTGTAAAGATGAGAAATTTACCAAATAGGAGACATTCGTATTTGGGGTCCATGGCTTGGTTGATCTGATCTTCATATTCCATATTTTATCTTCAAAAAAAGTTATCAAATCCTTCTGTCAGTTCAAAAAAAAACAGAGAGATTCACAAAATCTTAGAAATGCCCCCAAAAGAAAAGGGTTTTGCAGTGATGAAAATTGAAAGAAACCCAGATTCGGAGAGATTCCATTTTATTGTGTTAAGAGAAAATGCATTGAAACATGAAATATAAACATAAACCCAGAAAAATAGGACTTCCAAGTTAGACATGAAGTAACAAAGAGAAAACGAAGAAGAAAACATGTAAAAGAAAGGAACATTACCAGATTCCAAGTAATCAAACACTGAAAGAAAAACAAAAGAAAAAACTTGGTAAGTTATAAATGAAAAGCAAAGATAAAAGGAGAGGAAGAGGAAGGAAAGGAAGGGGGAAAGGGATGTTCAACAGAGGGCATTAAATAGAGTAGAGAAGGGAGAGAAATGAGAGAATCTAGAAGAACGTGAAGGTGGAAAAGTGAAAACACGAGACTTTAGACTTTGAATCAATGGCGTCTGAATAAAGGCAAAATGAAGATGCGGTGATGCGGACACCTTAATTCAACAACACCTTAATTCAGCAAGTCAACACGTTTCATTTAGCCACATAAATCACTTCAATCAGGTTATGGAAATTTGAGATTTAACTCGATTAATTTAATTATTATTATAAATGTTGGAATCAAACGCTTGTAAAATATAATATATTAGTTTTATAAGACCGAATTGCTAACACTTAATAAAAAGAAACAATGATATTCTTTTTTTATTGATAGATGATTAAAGTGAAAGGATACAAATTTCCCATTGGAACATGAAAAAAGGAAGAGCAAGATTTAGATACAGATCAAGAGAGCACAAATTTGTTAGAAGGGATCCTGAAATTGTAAAATCTGGGTTTAGGCTGATCTATAAATCAGCTTAAGCCATAACTGATGTCTGAATTGCAACCTTCACACTTTCTGGTTTCTTAGTATCTGATTCCCACAGCTCCGGCAGAGCTTCCCTGATGTTGTGTATGCTCTCCAATGTATAGTCTGCACCATTTGTTCTATGGGAAGTGCCCACCTACATTGGTTTAAAAAAAAAAGGATCAAACCCAGTTGTGCAAAAAATCAACAAATTACAAGTACTTTTTCTGAAATTTGCCAGAACTTACCAACACCGTATGGAGCCCTATTTCTTTTCCAGATTGTATGTTGCGGATGCTATCGTCAAAGAAAAGCTGTGGTGAACAAGAAAGACTTGTCAAAACAAATAAAATACTAAAGCCAAAAGGATCAATATATAAGCGTCTAATTATGGTTTTAATCCCTATACTGTGTTGAAATTCGGGGTTTGGTCCTTTTACTTGACATAATTTGATTACGTACTTTTAGTGTAATTAGTAGGTCCAAATAGATAATACAGTGAACTGCTTGGAAAAGAGATTTGATAGACTTACCCGTTTTTTTATGGTTGATGTTAGCTATCTTGAAGGCTTGTTCAAATGCATTTTTGAAGGGTTTGCAGATGATTGGAGTGGAAGGGCCGCTGTTAGCATCAAAGATTTCAGCACTTGTGTCTCTCAACTTGAAGCTCTTTCCATCATCTGATCTATGGCTTCCATTGGTAGGATTAAGGGTATCAAAGCTTATAACCTGTTCAAAGCAACCCTCCAACCCTAGTTTCTTTAAATCTTTAGCCACATGGAGCTCATCCCCATTTGAGAATCTGTTTCAAAAATGGTGGCAAAAAAAATCAATGGTAATAAAATATCACAAAGAAAGTTTCAATGGTAATAGATAGCCAACATAGGTTGCTTAGTAGGGTACTCATTAACACCTTAGCAAGCACCAAGATCACCAAGATTTGATTCGGTGGGTGATCTGTAAGCACCATTTCTAGCCCAACCAAAAAAGAACACCATGTTTATAGATATAAAAGACTTAAACTTTGCGAATTGGTAAGCTAAGCAAAAGATTCCTCAAGACATAGTCACGTTTCAGGATCTCATAAGGTAACCTCCCATGAACAAAGCTGTGGTATTCATCATAGTCAAAGTTGTAGCCAATAGCCTGCACAGATCATTGAAAAACACAACAACATTCATATTCAGTCATCACCCTTTTCTGGAACCACAAAAATCAACCAAAAGAATAGTCAAGAATTTACCCTGAGACCAGCTATTGTTGTCCCATAGTTTCTGTTTAACACACGATTTATCTCCGAGGCTTTGTCCCCTTCTATCCCAGGCTTTTCAACCATAAATTCTGCACAAAGAAATGCAGACATTAAGAACACATTATTGTGAAAAAAGGATGTAAATTTTGTAGACATATGAAGTACCATGGATGTTGGTGCTGCAAGCTTTGGATAAACCAGAGCTCAGAGGATAAAGGGTATCATCCACATCTGATAATAAAACATATATCAATCAGAAATGTTAATCAGATTAAGGGAACTCCAAAGGGTCTGATATACTGCAGAAAGACACACTTACTAAAGAGAAGATAGTCATATTTTGGTGCTGCAATATGCTGATACTGGTAAAAAAAAGAATGTAAAATTTGCAGACATATGAAGTACCTTGGATGTTGGTGCTGCAAGCTTTGGATAAACCAGAGCTCAGAGGATAAAGGGCATCATCTACATCTGATAATAAAACATATATCAATCAGAAATGTTAATCACATTAAGAGAACTCCAAAGGGTCTGATATACTGCAGAAAGACACACTTACTAAAGAGAAGATAGTCATATTTTGGTGCTGCAATATGCTGATACTGGTTTTCATATCCATTATTTCAGCAAGAGAGCAACTATATGAACAATGGAATGCAAATAAGCCTTGAAAGATACGTATATATGAAAAGGGTAAAGGTAAGCTGTAGGAGAAAGATATATGGAAAGGGGTGAAGATGGTGGTTTATATAGGGAATCGGGGCATGGAAATAGAAGCATCGATGGTTAAGGAAAGAGGTAGGAAAATCTCAGTGCCAATTAATTAGACATCACAACAATCAGGAAAGGAAACAAGACATTTCATTGCAAATCTTACGTTTGAAGCACGAATTAATCCTAGGCAAGTTGAAATGATAATTATCAAAAACACTCTGAAACATGACCAACAATGCTGCTTACCCAAAATTGGCATCAATTTGTAAAGGAAGATGTGCAGTGAACAAGTTGCTGTAGAGTCCTCCCTCAAAGTCAGCTTCACGGGTTGGATCCACCAAACTTACTAAATGCTTGACCATGCAGTAAGCCTGCTCACTATTATGATGACACGCCCACAAAACATTTTTCCATGTTGTTGACCATCCAGGACCCTCCTCCCCTGTTTCAGACAACATAAAGCATAAGCATATTGCTTAAACTAGTTCGGTCACTAGTTCTAACTTCCGCAACAATCATTAAGGTTCTCATTAACGTTACATAACAATTCCCGTTCCGTTACGTAACAATTCCTGTTCTTTCTTTTCTTTAGATAAAAAAAAAAAAGAAGCACTGCCATGATTCATATAGCAGTTACTTACCTCCGAAAGGTTGATTCATCCACTGATGGTGGAATCCTGGCCACAAATATCCTGGTAACTTCCTGTACGGTTGCTCTCATCTCCTCCTGTTAAGTGAAACAAAAAGAAAGTTATGGGTAAGGAACAGAAAAAGGACTAGTAAATTGAATTTTGTTCCACAGAGAGAGAGAGAGAGAGAGAGAGAGAGAGAGAAGGCATCTATCAAAGTTTATATAATCAAACCTTTGGAGTAGCTATTTTAACTTCCAGCATTCTCTCACCAATAAAATGCTCAATTGATAGCACATTCTGTAGAAAATGGAATGCAAAGCAAGATTGTTATCACATGGTATAGAGTTCTAAGCTAAAGAGAGGAAAAAGAAGATATCAGAGAGAAAGAAGGTCAATATTTACCTTTGCATCATCAGTCGATGCAAATGTTACATAACCAAAACCACGGGATCGACCTGTAGTTCGCTCCTAGATAATAGAAAAACATAATCAACGAACAACATAAAATAAAAAAGGAATCGAATAAAGAAAAGAAAGGAAAGAAAGTTAAGTTATTTAGCAGTTGGTCAAGCTCGCAAACTAGCAATAGCACTACTGGACAAACTTGTATAGAAGAAAGCTTAAAAGAGTTCGAGCCGCAGCTCGGGCTATTTAAACATAGAGTGAAGGTTCAAATAGTCCTAGTATGCAGTTCGTCTCTGACACATCAGCCACCACTACTTGGAACAAATAATTAACATAAAAAAGCAATTACTGATTAACTATGAACCTGTTTTACAATCAAGATTTCAAGAGCCAAACAACCTTACAAGAACCTTAGAACATCAAAATGATATATTACTGGCAGAAAAAAAAAACACATACTATGATATTATTTCGCATTTTTCAGAATTCGCCATATTTACTCATGTATTCCCTCAAACCTTCAGTATACACCTCCCAAGGGATTCCAAAAACCTAGGAAAAGACAATTCAACAAAATTAGGAAAAAGAAAGGACCTTGCAATTAACCAAATTAAGAACAGAAAACTAACCACAAGCTTCGGTTCCATCGAGTAAACAGGATAAATTGAGCTGAGAAATGAAAAGCGTTGAAATCCCTAAGTCACTCAAAACAAAAGATCTCACAAATCCTCTCTTAAAAAAATCTCTCACACTCTGTCTCTGGCTTTTTCTCTTCCTTCATACAATAAGCATAAGAAAATTTTCTCCTCTTTTCGGTGCTGGCTGGCTGGCTGGCTGCCGCTTTGAGTCGTTATCATAAATTCGGAGATTGGCCTCATTCCCTTCCTTTTTTATAGCTACTTGGGCTACAAATTTGGGATAAATTAGAATATATTTAAAAAGTTAAATGCTAAATTATTTAAAAGCTTTGAGTTAAAAATTAGGATAAATTACTAAACTTTTTGAAATTGTTTTTGTCACCTGACAGTTAGGTGGAGTTTTTTAATTGTTATAATAACAATTTTAGTCCTTATTTTTATATTTTATGTCAATTTAATACTGATTATATATAAAATGATCAAAAATAATTTTTTTTTTTTAATTTAAAAAATTCTAAAAAATAATGAGAGAAAATAAGGGAAAATTATTTTGAACCCTCCAATTTCTCTCTTTGCATTATCGATAGAAAAATATCCAATACATATTCTTTAAAAAACATAGAAAAATTATTGGTTCTCTAGTTTTTTCCTTTTTCGTTTCTTAACATGGCTTTTCATTATAAGAAGAAAAAAAATTGAATATATTCTTTTTTATAATTTGGATTTTAAAAAAATAATTTAAATCAATTGAAACTTTGAATTGAATTTGAAAAAGATGATGTTGTGGTATATTTCGATTTTTTTTTTTTTTTTTTTTTGCTAAAAGATAGTACTAGAGTTTATTTCACAAGATTATATAATCTCACTTCTGGATGTTTTTCAAGGGCATGAAACTCGACTTGAAAATATTACTAATTTGATTTCTAAAAACATTGAGGAAGCCTACAATGATTTATTTTTTTATTTTTTTTGTTTTATTTAATTTATTATTGAATTCTATTGGATGGTAATTTTCTTTGTTTCTTATACATATTAATTCTTCAACAACATTATTTTCAAGATTTTGTTTTTCTAGAATTTTTATTTGTTTGAATAATTTTGAGTTAACTTGACAAAATATATAAAATTGAAGATTAAAATTGTTTTTATACCGATTAAAAAGCGTCATGAGTGAAAAAAAAAAAAAAAAAAACAATTTTAAAAAGTTCAGTGTCCAAGTTGTAGGTTTTTTTAGTTACATGTGTCTCTAATTAATTGGGTACTTGTATAGTATTAAATGGCTCAACTTGATGTTCAAAAAATAATAACCAATACAGGGTTTATCATTTTTATTTATTTATTAATTATTCTTTGAGAGTAAAAGGATCATCAAGAAGTGAAAAATCAGATCGAAGGAACACTGAGAGTTGCTTTAAAGAGAACATCATACATCAACTACAGCTATATATGCGTATGTACCTTTTAGGAGATGGATGATGAAAACAAAAAGGGTGGGATTGTTAGAGAGAAAGTTGAGCCACATCTGGGTCAATGCTCCCATCCATGCCATTGGCCTGGAAATGAAGATGAGCAACTTCTACAACACAACCGAGATGAATATCATCCATCTCCTCCTGAAACTTACTTCTGTGTTGAGAAGGTGTAAATAATCCTGGCAGCATGGTTCTCATCTGCATTGGCGAAAATCTGAATGAAAAAACAGAACATAGTTGGAAAGGAACAGGGTTCTAAATGATCATCAATAGCAATATTCATAGTAAGAACAATCTTACTATTTTTCCGAATTGGTATGCTAAGCAAGAGATTCCTTAAAGCAGGGTCAGGTTTTAGCATTGCATAGGGCAGCCTCCCATGAACGAAACTGTCTAGTAAATAAATATATTACAACCATACGTATGCTCCATATCTAAAATCTTGTACTTGAATTAAGTTTGACATTTACTTCATGTACTTAAAAACTAAATCCTCTTACACCATCATATTAACTTCAAAATCAAATCATTATGAGCTTAGTAAAGTTTGACTGAAAATACTAACATACTAACGATTGGACTGTAATTATTAATGAAAGAAAGTAAGAAATGGACTAGATCTCAAATTTCATCTGAAGTACAAAGATTACTCAAAAAGCTATAACCAATAGCCTGTAAAGGAAAAAAATTGTAAGGTTTAAAGCTTCTTAAATGAGTTTTTATATTAAAAAGAAAGTTATGATAGGCTTAACCTTTAAACCAGTCATTGTTGTGCCATAATGCTTATACGGTAAAACACATAATTCAGGAACATTTTCCTTGATTCCAAGCTTCTTAATCATGTATTCTAGAAAAAAGGGTATATATAAAAGGTTATGAAATTGAAGAGGAAGCTAACAATTTTGCCAAAGTACGGTGTCTCCTCAATGAAACCATGACAATACCTTGCATGTTCTTATGTAACTTCACTTGATATACCAGAAGTCAGAGGATAAAGAGTGTCATCTAGATCTGTATGTTTTTTAAATATAGTTCACACCAATTCGATCAGAAAAAAAAATCCTACAAGGGGAAAGATGAGAAATTTACCAAATAAGAGACATTCGTATTTGGGGTCCATGGCCTGGTTGATCTGATCTTCATATTCCATTTTATTATCTTAAAAATAAGTTATCAAATTCTTCTATCAGTTCAAAAAGACAGATATTCACAAAATCTTAGAAATACCCCCAAACGAAAAGGGTTTTGCAGTGATGAAAACTGAAAGAGACCCAGATTCAGAGAGATTCCATTTTATTGTGTTCAAGAGAAAATGCTTTGAAACATGAAGTATAAACATAAACCCAAAAAATAGAACTTTAAGTTAGACATTAAGTAACAAACAGCAAACGAAGAAGAAAACATGCAAAAGAAAGGAACATTACCAGATTCCAAGTAATCAAACACTGAAAGAAAAACAAAAGAAAAAACTTGGTAAGTTATAAATGAAAAGCCAAGATAAAAGGAGAGAAAGAGGAAGGAAAGGAAGGGGGAAAGGGATGTTTATCAGAGGGCATTAAATAGAGTAGAGAAGGGAGAGAAATGAGAGAATCTAGAAGAACGTGAAGGTGGAAAAGTGAAAACACAAGACTTTAGACTTTGAATCAATGGCGTCTGAATAAAGGCGAAATGACGATGCGGTGATGGGAACACCTTAATTCAACAAGTGAACGCGTTTCGTTTAGCTACATAAATCACTTCAACATAACGTTCTGATTACCAAACTCATGTAGCATATAATATATTAGCTTTATAAGATCAAATTGCTAACGCTTAAAAGAAACCATGATATTCTTTTTTTATTGATAGATGGTTAAAGTGAAAAGATACAAGTTTCCCATTGGAACATGAAAAATGGGGAGAGCAAGATTTAGATACAGATCAAAAGAGCACAAATTTGTTAGAAGGGATCCTGAAATTGTAAAATCTGGGTTTAGGGTGATCTACAAATCAGCTTAAGCCATAACTGATGTCTGAATTGCAACCTTCACACTTTCTGGTTTCTTAGTATCTGATCCCCACAGTTCTGGCAGTGCTTCCCTGATGTTGTGTATGCTGTCCACTGCATAGTCTGCACCATTTGTTCTATGGGAAGTGCCCACCTACATTGGTTTAAAAAAAGATCAAACCCAGTTGTGCAAAAAATCAACAAATTACAAGTCCTTTTTCTGAAACTTGCCAGAACTTACCAACACAGTATGGAGCCCTATTTCTTTTCCAGATTGTACGTTGCGGATGCTATCGTCAAAGAAAAGCTGTGGTGAACATGAAAGACTCGTCAAAACAAATAAAATACCCAAAAGGGGTCAATATATAAGGGTCTAATTTTGGTTTTAATCCCTCTACTGTGTTGAAATTTGGGGTTTGGTCCTTTTACTTGATATAATTTGAATACGTACTTTTCTATTGTAATTAGATAATACAGTTAACTGTTGCCATTAAAGTGCTTGGAGAAGAGATTTGATAGAGTTACTGTTTTTTGAGGGTTGATGTTAGCTATCTTGAAGGCTTGTTCAAATGCATTTTTGAAGGGTTTGCAGATGATTGGAGTGGAAGGGCCACTGTTAGCATCAAGGATTTCAGCACTTGTGTCTCTCAACTTGGAGCTTTCTTCATCATCTGATCTATGGCTTCCATTGGTAGGATTAAGGGTATCAAAGCTTATAACCCTTTCAAAGCAACCCTCCAACCCTAGTTTCTTTAGAACTTTAGCCACATGGAGCTCATCCCCATTTGAGAATATCTGTTTCAAAAATGGTGGCCAAAAAAAAATCAATGGCAATAAAATATCACAAAGAAAGTTTCAATGGTAATAGATAGCCAACATGGGTTGCTTAGTAGAGTACTCATTAACACCTTAGCAAGCACCAAGATCGCCAAGATTTGATTCGATGGGTGATCTGTAAGTACCATTTCTAGCCCAACCAAAAAAGAACACCTTGTTTATAGATAGAAAAGACTTACAACTTTGCGAATTGGTAAACTAAGCAAAAGGTTCCTCAAGACATGGTCAGGTTTCAGGTTCTCATAAGGTAACCTCCCATGAACAAAGCTGTGGTATTCATCATAGTCAAAGTTGTAGCCAATAGCCTGCATATGATCATTGAAAAGCACAACAACATTCATATTCAATCATCACCTTTTTCTGGAACCACAATAATCAACCAAAAGAATAGTCAAGAATTTACCCTGAGACCTGCCATTGATGTCCCATAGTTTCTGTATAACACACGATTTATCTCCGAGGCTTTGTCCCCTTCTATCCCAAGCTTTTCAACCATAAACTCTGCACAAAGAAATGCAGAAATTAAGAACACATGATATGTGAAAAAAGGATGTAAAATTTGCAAACATATGCAGTACCTTGGATGTTGGTGCTGCAAGCTTTGGATAAACCAGAGCTCAGAGGATAAAGGGTATCATCCACATCTGATAATAGAACATATATTAATCAGAAATGTTAATGGGATTAAGGGAGTTCCAAAGGATCTGATATACTGCAGAAAGACACACTTACCAAAGAGAAGACAGTCATATTTTGGTGCTGCAACATGCTGGTACTGGTTTTCATACTCCATTATTTCAGCAAGAGAGAAACTATATGAACAATGGAATGCAAATAAGCCTTGAAAGATATGTATATATGAAAAGGGTAAAGGTAAGCTGTAGGAGAAGGATATATGGAAAGGGGTGAAGATGGTGGTTTATATAGGGAATCGGGGCATGGAAATAGAAGCATCGATGGTTAAGGAAAGAGGTATGAAAATGGTGTAAATAGTCGTGTTTTGGTAGGGTCTGAAAACAAAAGAGAGAGCAGTGACTGGCAACATCAATTTGACCTACAAGCCTGCCATGACCAACTTTTTGAGGACGATGACAGTTGAAAGAGTCCCCCATTAAGATTCTTTAGTTTGCTTTTGGTTAGGTAAAACCATTTCCCGTGCTCGTAACCCCCCACCTTTGAAAGAAATTAGGAGGCATATATGGTATAGTTTTAGTCCTTCTATTATATTAAAATTTTCAATTTAATCTCTTTACTCCAATTGAATTCTATTTTTATTTAATTTATAATTAATTTAATTTTTTATGAGATAAAGTTAAATGCTTTATATTTAAAATAGTGGGAAAAACTTAAATAGTAAAATATCATATAAAAAGTTTCTTTAAATAAAGTAAATATAAAAAAATATTTTTGAAAATTTACTTGACAATTTTATCTTCTAAAAGTCTTAAAACACTATTTATCAAAATAAAGTTCGAAAATCTAAAACCTAAAGTTAGTAAGAAAAACTGAAGATTAAATCAAACCAAATCAAATTATCATAAACAGTTCGAAAAATCCAAAAAACAAATAGACTAAATCGAGCTCAATCCTAATTGACATAGCTTGATCCCTCAACCTTTTATGATGTTATCAATAAATCTAAACTGATAACATTATTTATTTTTATTAAAGTAATGATATGGGTTATTTTTCTTAAAACATTCTTAAGCCTTTGATTAACATATAAATTTATTATTGATTAAATATAATTGGTTGGATTTTCATATAACGGTTTTATATATTTAGACCTACAAATACATTATAAAAAAAGTATAGAGATTAAACTAAGTGGAATTAAAGTAAAATAATTAAATTATAAATTTCAATATAGTAGAGGGACTACAAGAATGATTAGACCTAAACATATCTTTCCAAGCAAGATAACGCGTGATTTACTTTGCATTCGCTTTGAAATTATAAGAGAATTTACAATTCTTTATCAGAGAAGAAATATGAACTGATATTTTTTTTTCGTTATAAAATTTTTAATAAAACATATTATTCAAGCATGTGAATTTTTTTTTTTAAAAGGAGGTTCCATTTCTAAGTAATAATTGAGGCATTGAAAATTAAACATGACTTAATTAAGAAGGTGTAAAGAGAAAAAAAATATATATATATTTTTTCCTTCGCAAGTCTCTATACTTTCCTCTTTCATTTTGATTTTTGAAACAAAGTTTTTTGTTATCGGATTAGAGCCTCCGGATCATGTATCGCCCGTCTCCCAATCCCTTCTCTTCCCCCGAAAGCTGGTTTCCGACCTGATCACCGGGTTTCACTCAATATTTTTCTAAATTTTATTTTGGAAAAAGATGCTTGCCATGTGGAATTACCAAATTACTTAAAGTTTATTCATTGTGGTCAATAAAAATTAATAAGAAAAGACTTTTTGGCACATTCTCTAGTTTCTGCCATAAATTATTTAAAGTTTATTCGGGCTGCTGGAATTGGAATCTGTTAAAATTGTTTTTCCCTACTGATATTTTAGAAAGAATTAGGAGTTTTCATCCTCCTAAAATCGAGTATGGTAGTGATTCTTGTTCTTGGGGAAAGACCTCAAATGGTCAATTCACGGTTAAATCGGCTTATCAAAATCTGGTGCAAGTAGATAGTGCAGGGGAAGGAGAATTTTGGAAGGTGATTTGGAACCTTGCTGCTCATCCGAGGGTTAAAACTTTTATGTGGTTAGTCTGTAATAATCGCATTTTGACAAACAATGAGCGGGTTAGACGTGGCATGGCTGATGATGCTAGTTGTGGAGTGTGTGGGGCTGTTAATGAAACCATAATTCACACTCTTAGAGACTGTCGAATAGCTAAGGACATTTGGTTGATGCTTGTTTCGCCTAGGGTGTTACACTCTTTCTTTCTTCTCGATCTAGAGGAGTGGCTACATCATAATTTAATTGATAACAATTTTAGGTATATCCAAGGTGCAAGGGGTGGAGACTATTTTGCTACGGTCTGCCGGTTACTCTGGAAACAACGCAATGGGGTGATCTTCTATCGACAGCTGGATGATGCTACTGCAGTGGTGCGCCGGGCTGAAAGTATGAGAGCATATATGTCGCATATGCACGTAAAATAGGGGCTTCAGAGTGCTGCTGTGGCAAGGGAAGGAAGTTGGCAGTGTCCGAAACCTAGATGGGTTAAATGCAATTGTGATGGAGCAGCTAGTGGTACGGAAGATTGGGCAGCAGCTGCAGGAGTGCTACGGGATCATAGAGGGGTTTGAATTTCTGGTTTCCAGCGGTTCGTAGGCAGCGGTTTGGCTCTCAGTTCAGAACTTTGGGCAATACTCCATGGCCTGCAAATTGCATTTTGGCTGGGACACATGAACGTGGTACTTGAGAGTGATTGTTTGGTGGGCATACAAATGATTAAAGTTTGTATTGAAGAAGGAATTGGGGATGCCATTGTCAAAGAGATTGCTCGAGCTTATCGACAACTAGCGAGTTGTGAGATTAATTTTGTGAGTTAAAAATGTAATAGACTTGCGGATTGGCTAGCTAAAAATTGTGATAAGAATAATATTACTCTTCGTATTATTGATAAACTTTGTATTGAAGTCAGGCAACTACTAAAGTCTGACTATCCTAATTTACAAGAATAGGGCAATATTTTGACCCTTTTTACTATAAAAAAAAAAAAAAAGATTATGAGGGCAGCCTTTGATTTTCATATTATTTATTTATTTGATAATAGATGGCATTCAACAGCCTTAAAGTCTAATATTTCTTGGATGAAAGTTTCTCATTTTATTTTTTAAAAGAAATTGCCCAACATTAAAGATAGGAAAATCAATAATTTTCAGATCATGATTGTTCATATTGTTTATTTTAATGCTAAAACATTGGTAACATCATGGTTTATTAGTATAAATAATTCATTTTTTTGGTGGAATGAGTACAGTCCACCTTTTGAAATCTCTTCCAATGCTCTTTAAACATTTGAAGTTTTGGATTAATGGCTGCTGTTTTTATTCTACAAAAATTGAGAAGTCAATCTAATTACATGAAGTTATTAAATTTCTTCATTAAATTGTTGATAGGGAAATAAGCAATTTAAAAATTTAGTTCAGCAATTTATATACAACAAATTAGCAAAAGTAATCATTCGACTTAATGTGCTTACTTTAATGAAGGACAAGGATGAAATTCCAACAAATTAAAATAGGACTAATTTATATGAGACTAAAAGAAAAACCCCAAAACATCTAATTTTCTGTTTTTTCTTTTTCTTGGCAGGGAACAATGTCATATGAGAATGCTAATTTTTGCTATTATTTTCTCTATCTGATTGCATTAAAAAACAAAGAAATGAAATGGGCATTGATGATAAATATGTAGATCATATGCAATTGTTTCATAGTATTAAAAAAAAAAAAAAAAACAGAACAAAATGGTAGTTTGAGATGATTTGTATTTAGTTGAGGAATTGGTAAAATGATATTACTGTCTTTTTCAATCAACGTAAAAAAAAAAATAGTAGGTAGAAAATTTTATCGATTGATCTGATAATTATAGTGTTTATTATCAAAATTTGATCTGGGTGCAAGTAGCTTACTATTAAAGTTTTGATCTCATTTTGTAATTCAAAATGATTACAAAAGAAAATGGTAGTTAACCTTATTGATGAAGTTATCTTTCATTGTTCCTTCCACCCTAACCCAATAAATAAGCAAAATTTGAGGTAAAATATTAGTAAATGTTATGATAATTTATCAATTGTTTAAATATATTTGATAAAAGATTAGTCCTTTGGTTTTTCCTAGAAAAGAAATTGGGCCATTGTGAAGAATGTGAAATTGAGCCGAGGATCCATCGTAGCTGCTAATCTGTGATTTGTCAATGGCTGCTGTGCAGAAGCTTGAAAGAAAATTGGCTTCTCCATATCCTTTTAATCTTTGAAGAAAACACTACTGTTTTCACCATAGATTTCCATATAAAGTTCGCAGCTTTCTTGTTGAAAATCATCCATGAAAACTGCATCTGTGCTGCTTCACTCTAGTACAGTCCCTTTTGCCTTTGGATTGGAAGGCAACCAAATAGTTTCTTGCAGGCGTTTCAACAACATTTTCGAAGCAAGGGCTTTAATTCTCAGCAGAGCCTTAAACACGTTCAAAACCCTTCAGGTTTCCGTCTTTCACCATCGCCACTCGAGGAAACCACAACCCACTTTTTGTATCCTCGCAAATGCTCGTTTTCCACCACCACTAGCTCAGATTCTCATAACCCTTTGTTTAAACCCTTCGAAAACTTTTCCTTTGATTCACTTAAAACAAGCCTTTGTGATTTGACGCCTTCAAATATTGTCAAATGGGCTGGTATACTCTCCATTGCAATTGCAGCTACTAAATGGACTGTGAATTTGGTTTTCAACCCTTTCTTTTGGATGTATTTTAGCTGGAGTTGGATGTTCTGGCCGTGGTTTATAGCTATAGCTCTTGCTTTTTATGGTTTATATTGTTTTCACAAGCATTCGATTGGTGAAGCAAGCAAGCATTATTGAGCAACTTGCTGTTGTTACTTCAGTGTTCACTTGGCTAACTCTTGTGCCCCCTGCTTATTTCAATGGCTATCTCGAAGGTTGGCCCTTTGTCTTCTTCTTTGTATACCATTATTTCTCTTTCTTCAATGTTAGTGTAAGAAATCGACTCTATGGAGATTATTATGCTCGTCCACATGATCCTAAGTGGGATGTGAACCCGCCAAAATGGTATCGCCTTTTATACTGTGTTGGGGTTATGGTTGGCCATTGGTTTGCTGCATTTGAAGCACCGGAGCTACATCGTATCCCGGGCAGTTGGAGCAATGTTGGAGTTTGGATATTGATTGTGGCTACCCTGCTGATTCAATATAGTTCAACAGTGTATCTTGCAAAGTATTCAGAGAAGATTGTGGTGCCAACTGCTGTTGTACGATTTGGGCCATATAGATGGATTCGGCATCCAATATATGCATCTACGATGCTTTTGTTTGCAACTTATTGTATTGCACTTACAGCACCTTTTAGCTTGCTATTTGTTGTAGCAGTTTGTTCGATGTATTATGATCAGAAATCGAAATTGGAGGAGGTTTTAATGGTAGAGACGTTCGGGAAGAGTTATCCAGATTATGCAAGTAAAGTTAGGTACAAATTCTTACCTTTTGTGTACTAGTTGCAAACTTGTATGCAATTGTTAATTATGCAATGTAATGAAATTGTTTAGACCATTTGAGCTTTGGCATTAGGGAAGTGCTTGGCAGTGCTTTTACTGAAATTTTTACTCTGCTTCGTTGATTTTCATATAGGTTGAAGATCTCTTTGTTTATTGAAATATATATATGGGGACTATCATCATTACCGACAAATGCTCATGTCTTTTACCAAGGTTGCGAGCTTTCTGATTTATATTCATTCTAGACGAACCGCATTGGGCCTCATGACCTTCATTTTATATCCTTTTCCAAGTTTTAAACAAATATAGTGATGTCTAGATTGGTGCTTAAGAAGGAAAGCCATCACCACATAGGTGTATCCATAAACAACGATTTGGGCTTTGGCTAGATCCTATTGATGTAGAGATTGGATTCATGCCATATTTGATGGAGTTATTCATATTTAAGACTAGAGAATTATCATTGAAGGATATCTAAAACTTTTGTTCATTATGCATGAAACTGGATGAGCTAACTTTTGCAGCTTTAAAATTACAAGAACATGGAATATATAGTTAACAAATCTGAAAAGTGCTTTAATTTGTAAAGCGCTGAAGTATTGGCTGATAGGATCTTTCTTCCCTGAGCTACCACAATTTTGAGCGTTGAACACCACCAAAATAAAGATGTAGGCATAGATAAGTGGCAACTGGAAACACTAGAAAAGATCAAAATAACAGTGATGAGATTCTTGTGAGGTAAAGGCGCTGCTAATGAGATATGGCATTATAGGTCCAGAAAATTATTTATGAGTTATGATAAATGGATGTCCGTATAGAAATGTAGTTTCCTGAATGTTGCACTATTTTCTAGAAATGTGTAGTTTTAGTGCCCTACATCTAGGATGTCACTCTATGCAAGTGCTAGGCTTATACTCATTCCCAAATATCATCAGTTTAGATCCCTTTCTTACTTTCCAGTTTATGACAAGGGGGAAAAAGGTTCATTCTAACCATAATGGAATTCAAAACAAATTTTATCCATTAATGTTTGACGATAGACATTGATGCTTCCTTTCCATGATTGTTGACTAGATGGCTGTTGGTTTACACTTATTTCCTTATAAGAATGTTGTTCTCAGATCATGTTTGAAGTCAAAAGAATTCCCATCTTTATCTTCCATAGAAATACACACATTAATTCATATAGGGAAAAGAAAAGGGTGAAAAAAAATCTATCCTTATTAACCAAACAAAGCCGTTTTGCATTCATGTGAGATGTGTTTGCCTCTTGTTAAACAGAACCCAGCACATGATTGCAGTTTGAACCTACTTGCTTAGACCCCTCTATATTAATGACTGGTGAGCAACATTCCCATGATTGATGAGGCCTTTGGACCAACACTATGGAACTTGATATCTAGACAGGGAATAAAAACTCAGAAACTGTAGGAGCCACCTTATTCTAGCATGCGGTCCAACTCAATAAGATGTGAAATACATTAGCTTATCCTTGTTTTGCACCATATATTTTTCCATATGCATAGCCAAACAAAAGATTGTTGCAATAATTTTTGCTTTAAAGGTACTCGGAGCTTCTTTCTTCCACAAACGGTGAAGCCACAACTCACTTTCTTTTGTGCCCTTCCATGCACTTGAAGTCAATAACAATAGGACCCTTTTGGATTCCTACATCTGTCAAAGCTTGCATGCGTTCACCCCATTTTACATATGAAAATCCAGTTTCTGCGGTACCATTCTGATTTAAGTGAAAGAGCAAAGTCCATGATTGTTGAGATATTTATGTGATTCTTATACGTTCCTATACATAGATGTCATATTGTTCTGCATGGTATGTACATGCATATTGAACTCCACATGATGAGTGAGATCTGCTAGAACGCAATTTTTGGGGTAATCTTCAGCCTGTCTTTATATTTTAACTATTAATGGTGGTTCTGGTTCAAAATGTTGTTCAAGTTTAATGCTCTGCTTGCATAGTAGCCAAATCCGCCGATGGATTAAAACTGGTTCCATCATTTATGGGGTTTGATTTGAAATGTGTGCCAATCTGCAGTTGCTCTATTGGTATTGCATTGGAGGGACATGTCCTCAAGCTATGCTCAGCTAGTGGGTTGTCCGGTCTGCCTCATATTTGTTGCTATTTGCGTTGATTGTGGTGGACTCTATCCTGGCCCTCTTTAAGCTGCCTTTATCATTCTTCCTGTATATGAGATGAAAACCAAAATGAAGGCTTAAACCAGCTATTGAGAGAAAGCTACCATATCAAAAACCTTGTAAGGATGTACTAAGTTAAAAGACTAATAGGACTTGACAGTCGTGGTACAAGAATATCAATCTCAATGATACTGAGGGAGGGTATCAACCAAGTGCCTTTTGCTTGGGACAAAATTTGGTATAGTTTTTTTCCCTAATGATTCACAGTTGAATGGAAACCAATATGAGGAACTTGTGAGGTACAAAAATGTTGGAGATGAAGCAAGTAATTTGCTAAAGTTCATAGTTAGTTCATGAAAATATCTTCCAAGCTGATGAGGCAAAATTGGAGCATGTGGAACCCCCACCCTTAATATTTGTGTGAATTTCATTGGGTGTGAAAACTCTTGCAAATTTATTTTAATTACTTAATATGAATTTTTTAACCTAAATTAATTAATTTTAAATTTAATTATCTAATTTAATGCTTCCCCTAAAAGAAATTGCTTTCAAACACATTGAAGCAAGTACATTTCCTTTTTTTTTTTTTTTTATACAACAGATTTACTTTACCTTGAACAAACCAAGGACCAAAAAAGAAAACCCTACTCCTCAAGAAAGCTTTTGAACAATTACAAAAGATTCCCAAAGACAAATTCAACAACCAAAAAGAGAAAAAAGAAAAAACTCAATAGGGGTTAATTTTCTTTTTAGCCCCCCCAAAAAAGTTAAATCTTCATTTGAGTCCAAATCCAGAAATGGTGTATTGTTGTGCTCATGGTGCCTATACATTCCTTGGGGTGACCTTTACAGGTAAGCCCTTTTTGGGCACTGGAAAGGGACCATACTGGATTCCATCCTCATCTCCCACAACTTGCCACCTGCATCCAAACATTCAACCCCAAAAATACCAATGAAAATGGCAGGTCAAAACCGATATTTAAACTGCAAAATTTATGACCACATTTCTTCAACTTCAAACTTGCCTTTCACTCAAAATACTTGCATATTTCAAGCTTTTTTTAATAGCTTAGAAATCTACCACCTCTAAAGATAACTGGAAAAATTGAAGTTTAATAAAGAAAGTGTGCCATAAGTGGCAGTGTTGGTACTAGTTAGGACCACTTCCACGGCCCAAGGAACCATACTCCAAGAGGACCACTTTTTGTTTGTCATACACCAATTAGTCGACAATGAGTAGACAAAACCACTTTAAGAACATAATCTTGTTTTGTACCAATCAACGTGGCTTTATGTTCTTCTTACGTTTTCAAAAACTAAATAATCATTATGTTCTGCAATTGTGAAACTAAAACACAAGCTTACCTGTATCTTGTGGTGAGATGGTGGAGGAGCACCAACATCTCCAGCTTGGCCAGTTCACTGCCTGGACAAGAGTGTACTCCATTCCCAAAGGGCATAAACGTGTTGGGTTTTGGCGGTACCTGCAATAACATCGCCACCCAAACGATAAGATCAAATATCAAATTTGTTGATGCATCCCTTAGCCTGTGAACCTGTAGGCGCAGAGCCACGAGGCACGTCAACGAGACTAAAACTGCAGTGTTACTAGCTACAAAATCAAGTCACGTGGTGTGATAATTCGCAAGATTTGATTGATGGTTTAGATTAGAGGGAAGATTCACAGTAAACAAATGAAAAAGACAGCAGCATGAGATGAACCATTGATAACCTTATATTTCTGCTAAAATTGGATAGTGCCTGACCCACCACTTGGTCCGGGATGGTACCAAAACAAAACATATATATGATTCACATATTCTCAATGACAAAAGGAAATAAAGGAAATCTGCTTAGATGTGTACAATGGAGTCGAATCTAATCTAAAACAATAAAAGATTTAGCTTATTCCAGGTCCTATAATTCGAACCGATTACAAAGCCTTACCTCGAATCTTGAAGGGTCGAATTTCTCAGGTTTAGGGAAGAAATCCGCACAATGATGAATGGTTCTAAAGAGAGGAAGAACCTTCCAACCTTTGGGGATGTAATAGCCTTCAAACTCAACATCTTCCACTGCTTCCCTGAAGGTGAATGACAGAATACTTGCTGTTCTTAGTGTCTCTTGAATCACCTGCAACCCACTTTAATCAATATGTATATATGCCACTCTAATTGCTAACATATGAAGAATAAAGTTGGTATGTTTTAATGTACCCTGGTAGTCAATGGCATGTGCCTTGTATCATCCCACATAAGCCTGCGATTCGCTTCGATTATTTCTCGTCGAACACCTTCTTGTTCTCTCTGCAAACATATGATTTATATGTGAGAATGAAAAAGATTTGATTGATTTTCATTCAAAGATGATGCTCATCAAAAATAGTTTACTTACAGTGACAGCTTCTAGTAAATTTCCATTGTCATGCAAGTATTTTAACAGCCATGTTAGGACACTTGCAGTGGTATCATGAGCAGCAAAGATTACACCAATTACATTATCTGCAATCTGGGAATCACTGAGTTGATCAACCTTTTGGTTTTGTTCACCCAATAGAACACCCAGCAACCCTCCTCCACCATCTTGTTTCTCATTTTCTCTTCTTTCTTTTATCAATCTTCTCAGGGTCTCATTCAACAGCTTCCTAGCCTTTTCAAAAGAGAAACAATATGAACCCATTATTCACTCAAACAAAAGGGTCTAAGTATGTCTCTCTCTCTCTATATATATGTATAGGTATATGTATATGTATGTACCTTCATTGCTTTATTGAAAGGAGTTCCTGGAAGATCTAAAGGCATGGAGTTGTAACCCTTTTCCAGGCATTGATAGAGCTGCTTGATTCCGTTGATTTCCTTGTCTTGTTTATGGCCAAAGGCAGAAATCATTGCCACATCAAAAGCATACTAAAAACAAAACACAAAAGAAAGAAACCTTGTTTTAAGGTTATTGATGTATGTGCAGTAAAGGGTAAAATGGTTAACAAAAACTGACACATACTCTCTTCATTTCTTGCAAGGTGTTAAGAGTGGTGTTTTCCCAAGCTGGTAGGAATTTAAGAACAATCTGCTCAATCTCAGAAACTGAACCTCGAATTGCAGAGGGTAAAAAAGAGGCCTGGACCAGCTTCTTCAGCCTGGAATGGTAAGGACCTTGATGGAAGAATATGGCCTCAGGCCCTATCATCTTCTCCTTGCTTGGTGGATAAGTTGGTTTGAAAAGATGAGCCTTTGTGACCAACACGATCTTAGCTGCATCAGGACTTGAAATCATCACACAGGGGCATCCTAATATGTGGCTTTTGAATATATCTCCATACCTAAACAATCAAAAAAAGAAAAGCAACAACCCAAGTTTATTTACAATTTGTAATATTACATCATTAGCTTTGACCTTTTTAGGTACAACTTGTATACCTTTTTTGGCGGTTGGCAAAGAAAGAATTGGGATTCTCTTTGTAAAGCTTGAGAGTTTCACCAATATAAGGCCAGCCCATGGAACCAGGTGGCAGGGGTTTGTCCTTGGGGTGCCGCCATTGATGAACTGACAACAACAGCAGCAGCACCACCACCACCACCAAAACCACCATAAAATAAAACAACACAATTGGTGTAATGAGAAAGGGAAGGTGACAACCATAGAAAGCTGTGAAAGTTGGTAGAAAAGTGTGGGGTGCTAGTGGCAATGAGGAGAAAAGGAGTTGCATGGTGACAATTCAAGTGTAAGGAGGATGCAAAGAGAGAAATCGGGGAGCTGAGGGGAAAATTACTTGAAGAATGGGATGAATGGAGGGATATATATAGCATTGAAAGGGGAAGGGGTGGGGGGGCTTGTTTGATGACAGGCGTCACCATGTTTTTGGGAACACCTTGCTTGAAGGTCTTTCATTTTTATTTTGGTTCTTTATTTTTTTCCTAGGTAGATCTTTCCTACCTTATACTGTATTTTTCTGGTCATTAATCATATGGCCCCTCCACTTCTGTTTATTCTTTGAGTTTCTATTATTTTTTTAGTTAGGTTAAATTTTTTACTATGAATTTATAATTTTTTATGTGGGCGAGAAGTGGAAGGGTCTTTTTTACAATATTAGAGATAGGAAATAGAATCATATGATTTAAATTCGTGTCAAACGTGTGTTTAATAAAAAATATAACTATTTTTGTAACATCCGAGTATACTAATTCTCTAATAAGGTTTGGAGTCCTACTTTCTCCTTCATCTCCGGACTCATCATGAGCTCTATTCGACATTTTTCTTTCTACCATATTCACAATTTTAACAATTAAATAATTAAACATTCTCTCATCACATCAACATGTAAAATGACATGTACACGTGAACTCATTCTCGGCCCCAAATATCAGAAAATCTATACTCTGATACCAACAAATGTAACATCTCTATACTCGATTTATACGTATAAACCCAATATAGAAGCACTACATTACAGTACAGCACAGAAAGTCGAGTAACAGAAAATTTTCTTGAAAAACCGATGTCTTTTAGGACCATTTGAGTAAATTTTCAAAAACAATATTGATAACCTATTCATTAGGGACACCTAAGTATACCATTTGTACATGCCATTTTTTTTCTTTAAAGTAAATTACCTAAACTTGAGCTTCAAAAGTGTCGGTTCATATGCATAAACCTGATATAAAAGTATTACATTAAGATAAAACGAGTCATGCAACTTTTTTTTTTTCCATCCAAAATACCTCATTTCATTTCGTCACACAAAACATTTCAAAACAACATTTTTGTTTTCTAATAAGTACACATATAAGTTCCATAGTACATGCCATTTTACATCAAAAATAATATACCTAAATTTGAGCTCCAAGTGATGTGATGTAATGAGAGGTCCCGATCTAGCTTCTTGTATTCCTTGTACCTACGCGTTAAGCCGGTGAAGGCTTAGTAAGTACTACAAAAGCAAAGTATAAACTTTTAAATTTTCTCATGTAATTTACTCTTTCGCCTTACCAATATATAGCTTATATCTTACCACATTGACATTCATTTCACTTTGGTCCACATTTTCTTTTTTTCCACAATTTAGCCCAATGTAGACTTCTATAGAACCCATCGGATAAACGGAACAGAAAGTACCGAAGTACTTAACAGTAAGCGCACAAGTGCTGGGGAAACAGTAAGCACACACAGTGCAATCCAGTAGGCACACACAGTGCAATCAGTAGGCGCACATAGCGTAAATCAGTAGGCACACAAAGTGCGAAACAGTAAGCGCGCTAGCGTTCCTTAATGGCATGCCACTACTATCTCAATGGTTCTAACTTGTCTACCTGGGCAAAACACTTCATATTCATCATTTCTCATTATTTCACACATCACATTTATATTTCAAAGTTGTTCACTTGCATCACAGTCACTAAATTATTTATATTTTGAGCTACAGAATTCGAAATTATAATCCGTTTGATGTTTCTGAAACTAGACTCAATCATATTTTTACCATAAAATTTCCAAAATTTTTACTTTAGTCAATTTGTACAGTAAATTCTTTCAATTTACCCTTTCACTGCTGCCTGACAGTTTCGACATTTCTTCACTAAAAATTATCTATCTTTTATTACAAAAATCAAATGATGTTCCTGTCTATTTATATTAAAAATGGACTCATTAAGGAATTAACCATATAAATTTCAGTCTCTAATAATTTTTATATATTTTTCCATGATTTTTCAAAGTTAGAACAGGGGAACTCGTACCTACTCTGACGTTGTTACACAAAATCAGTTGTATCTCAGAATATACAGATCCATTTCCATCACCATTTCTTCCATATGGAACTAAACTCAATAAGCTTTAATTTCATATATAATAGGACCCTTAACTCTTTATATACAATTTTTAGTGAATTTTCGAAGTTAATCCTCTGTTCTGTCCAGACTGTTTTACTAAATCACACATTAATCCCTTCATTTTATCATTGTAAACATTCAAATTATGTACCTATCTAACAATTTCTATTCTATTAATTCATATACCATTAGAGAAATTAAACTATAATTCAAAACTCTTGTAGTACTTATAACAAAAAGGCTGATTTCCTTCTCTTTTACCCCTTGCTCTATTCTTTTCCTTTGTCTTCAATTTGATCTTTGCCTCTCTTCTCTTTCTCTTCAATTTCACATAAACACATATAAGCTAAATGCTATAATTCAATGATTTTCATGCTAAATAATAGTAAAATACATGTATATCATGAGAATTTAACCATTTCTTACCTTAACCCTTGAATTCAAATTTTCTCGATTTAGTCCTTTATCTCTCTAACACCTCAAAATTAATTCTATAAGAAGTTTGAGGTGTCTAATAACTCTCTTTTATGACTTTCTTTCAGAAATTCCAAAGAAAATGGAAGGTTTTGTAGTTTGGAAAGCATAAAAATTATGGAAGGACCTATTTGGAATAAAAGCAAAAGTTGGATGGAAGAGAGAATGACATGAACGGTTGAACTATTAAAAGAGCTGATATTTTTTTACTTTTAATTGATTTTTAACCTTTCTCAAATTCTCTAGAAATCTCACTTAAAATATCTCACTTAAGAAAAATGGTAAAATTGCACTCTTAGTCCTTAAGCCTTCCAACTTTACACTTTGGCCCAAAACTTTGCCTCCAAAAATATCTTCCACCAAATTACTCTTTTGCCCCTCCTCAATCAATCTAATTCTCATGATGACTCAAAATTCAATTTGGATAATTCGCTATTTAATCCCCCATATTTTCTCTCCTTTACTATTTAATCCTTTAATTTTTGTAACCTTCCTTACTTCAACTAAACATTTCTAATTCTCTATTCTATTTTATCACTATTCCAAATCCAGTTCAAACACACGGATGTTACAATTCTCCCCCCCTTAAAATAAATTTCGTCCTCGAAATTTACCTGTACTGAACAACTGTGGATACTGTTGTTTCATCATTTCCTCTCTTTCCCAAGTAGCTTCTTTCTTTAAAAACTGATGTCATTTAGGACCATTCGAGTAAATTTTCAAAAACAATATTGATAACCTATTCATGAGGGACACCTAAGTATACCATTTGTACATGCCATTTTTTTTCTTCAAAGTAAATTACCTAAACTTGAGCTTCAAAAGTGATGTGATGTGATGAGAGGTCCTTGAGCTTGACTTTATTCCTTGTAACTTTGTACCTACGTGTTGAAACAAACGCGTTAAGCCGGTGAAGGCTTAATAAACATTACAAGCATAATAGATGATTATTTATTTATTGCTTAATTTTATCAAACATTTAATTACTCATGCGTATAAAATTTCTAACCTTTTTTTTTTTGCATGTAACATTTAACTTACCATAATTTCACCATAACACACATTCATCCTCATATTCCAACTTACCTCAATGGTAGATTTTACATTTTCATCCCTTTTTCACAACTTAGTCATTTCACTTAATTATCAACATATAATTACACATACACGTATAGAACTTCTCTTTCATATATTTATCATTTCACTTACCTCAATGTAATATATTGCACATTCTTTCACTTTTCACAATTTAGCCATCATAGCTTTCTTAATCATAGCTCACTTAACTTATTTATCCACTTGGCCCATAATAGACTTTATAGAACCCATCAGATAAACGGAACAGAAAGTACCGAAGTACTTAACAGTAAGGACACAAGTGCTGGGGAAACAGTAAGCACACACAGTGCAATCCAGTAAGCACACATAGTGCAAATCAGTAGGCATACGAAGTGCGAAACAGTAAGCACACACAGTGCTGAACAATAAGCGCGCTAGCGTTCCTTAATGGCATGCCACTATTATCATAATGGTTCTAACTTGTCAACATGAGCATAATCTCTCGTATTCATCATTTATTATAATTTCATATATCACATTTACAATTCTCTTCACATATATATAATCATGTATTTCTAACCTTTATTTTCTCAAAAGCTTCCACAACATCACCATTTAGTCATATAATCAATATTTATATTTAAACACATAATATCTCACACATATATTTTTCTCATATATTCATCGTCATATACCTCTTACTTTTATTTTCACATTAATTTTCAAAACCGTCCACTTGCATCATAGTCACTAAATTATTTAAATCTCGAGCTACAGAATTCAAAATTATAATCTGCTTGATTTTTATGAAACTAGACTCAATCATATTTTTACCATAAAATTTCCAGAATTTTTACTTTAGCCAATTTGTACAGTAAATTCTTTCAATTTACCCATTCGCTACTGCCTGACAGTTTCGACCTTTTTTCACTAAAAATTATCTATCTTTTTGTACAGAGATCAAATGATGTCCCTATCTGTTTCCTTTGAAAATAGACTCATTAAGGATTAAGCTATATAAATTTCAGTCTCTAATAATATTTCTATATTTTTCTATAATTTTCCAAAGTCAAAACAGGGGAACTCGAATCTATTCTGACCTTATTACACTAAAACTAGTATATCTCGAAATATGCAGTTCCTTTTCTTTCACTGTTTCTTCCATATGAAACTACACTCAATAAGCTTTAATTACATATATAATTCGACCCTTAACTCATTATATAAAATTTTTGGTGAATTTTCAAAGTTAGTCCCCTGTTACTGTCCAAACTGTTTTGAAGTGAATTTTTCCCTTCCCATATTTCCTTTGCACTAAATTTCATTTAATCACACCTAATCACCATATTTATAACTAAACATATCATTTTACTCATTTTTATCATAATTAATCATATACTTTAAAGAGAATAAATTTTCAATTTAAAATCTTGTAGTACTTACAACTCTTGTAGAAAGCTTCCTTTCTCTCTTTGATCATCTCTTTTCCTTTCCCTTCAATTAAGTCCTTCTCCTTCTTTTCTTTCTCTTCAATTTCATACAAAACACATATATTCACATTAAAATCATTCTAACATATCATAATCTATGTTTCTAAACCAAAACTAACATGTATTTAAAGAGGAGTTTAGCTTTCTTACCTTAATCACTTGTATTCAACTCTAATTCCCATTTTCTTTCTCCTCCAAGAGAAGAATGGATGCATTTCTTTTAACAATTGGATAGCTACTACACTTCTCTATCAATTTTATTCACTATCTTGAAGAAATTTGGAAGAAAATAATTATCTTGAAAAAATTTGGAAGAAAATAATTAAATATAATTATAATTATATTTAAACACATATAATCAAATATTGATAAACTTATATGTAAAATTATGATTTTGATAAACCAAAAACTCAGAACCACCATAACTCAGTAAATTTGTGAGTTTTTATAAACTTCATTAATGATTATGTTAATAGCATTCTCAGCAGAGGAAGCCCAATTTCCCTATGAAACCTAACAAATAATTAACAACTAAAAATAAAGATGCAAAAGCTTCTACAAACCTTTTTCAAATAATCTCTTTTCCATTCTTATAACTTGAAGAATCAGGTAATAATCTGCACTCATCTCTATGCATAAAACTTATTGTAAAATTTATCTTCGTCTAATTTGTTTACAATTTATTTAAAAAAGTAAATTCTTTGAGTTTTCGATTTTTCTTGAACTTTAGGATTTTTATTTTTGCAATATTTTTAATTTTTTAAAATACATGTATTTTTATATTTGAAAGTTTTATATATATTTTTTTAAATTTTTAAATATTTGTATAAAAATAGATTATGACATTATCAGTGCCATGTGTCACAACTTAAGAGTGCCATGTGTTTTATATTTAACATCGTTACAAAAAAGCACCTAAACCCTTGACGGAATGAAAGTTTGGAGACCAACTTTGGAGCAAAAAAAAAACTATAAGTACCAACTTAAAAGAAGGTGTCAAGTTCAGGGGGCTAAATACATATTTGAGCATTATAATTATAATTAAATATAAACACATATAATTTTATTTATATAAATAATATGATATTTTGTACTTTTTCTTAATATATAATATATATTTAATTATATGTGTTTGAGGGTCAAATCGATAAAAATGAGTAAGTATTAATGATTAAATATGTTATTATACTAATAAAAAAGTCACATCATCATTTATGTTAACCATTTAATGGGGAATGGCCAAATTAGAAACAATCTAAAATGTAAATGACCAAAACAAAAATGATCTAAAATATTAATAATTAAATTAAAAATTATTATAGTTAAATAATCAAAACAAAAATATGTTAATAATTGAATAACTAATTTTATAGTTTACCCTGAAATTTAATATGAATAAAGATTTTAATAATATGAAGTATTTGTCAAAATTATAAATTTATAATGATGTAAATAAATATTGGTTTTGCAATATCAATTTCTTAAAAAAATACTCAATAAAGATTTGAATTTTAAACTAAGAAGTGTTATATTCTAGTAGGATCGAGCTATACCTTTGTAGATTTTTTTTTTTAAATAGCTTATAATGTGCTCCTATGTTATATTTTAAAAATTAAAAAAATTCAAGATTTGATTCTGCAAAAAAATTGATGGAGAGAGAAGCGTTGCAAATAAATAAATAAGATGTGAAGATTACAGTATATTCAATAATACTAAGTGTAACGGTGGTTGGTAAAAGTTGTTATACGATGATGGTTTTTTTGGTAGAACTTGTTCTAAATAATGATTCTTCTGAAAAAACATAATTGTTCTAAACAATTGTTCTTTTAAATATGGTTATTCTTGAAACGCCATTATTCTAAACAAGAATTGTTCTCAAATAACTACATTGGATGAAAGTTGTTCTAACTAAAGCCTTGTTCTGGATGTAATTATTCTTGAACAACAATTGTTCTGATCAACAACTATTCTAAACAAGAGTTGTTGTTCTGAAAAAGAGATTAAGTGAAATGACAATGTAGTTGTTCTACACTTGGTAGCACAATTTCCTAAAATATAATATTATTTATCTCGAGGAATAGATAAAATGTTCATAGTCAAAATTGAGTATCTACAAACTCTTTAATTGTATTCGCCTTCTCACTTTGGTATCTATTTTTTTCCACTTTGGCACCTAAACTATCAATTTTGTCCTAATTTACCTCAATAGCAAAAAATTTCCAGTAAGTTGTAGGGTAAAATGAGATGAAAATGATGGCTAAAGTACCAATGTAGGTAAAAAATTTAAGTATCAAAGAGAAACCGAGTATAATTCAATGATAAATTGTGAATAAAGCCATAGTCTTCTAACTAAAATTGGACAAGAAATTTATCTTCAATGTAGTAGGTTTCGCATCGGTTTTGACCTATTGGTCAATGCATTCTATTCCAATGAAAAATTAAAATAATCAATTCTTTGTTTCGCACAAATGAAAATTTTGATATGTACTGATTACACCGATTCGTTCCATCTAATATTGCTTGTATTAGCTGAAACATTATGCATGGATTGGTACATGAATATTATTAAAAAGTATATAAAATTATTAATTTTTTACCATTTCTAATAATAATAATAAAACATTAACTTTCATTGTTAACTTATTAACTTTATACTTGAAAATTTAAAATAGAAAAGAATAATAAATAATAAAAGAAACAAAGCTTCAAGTGTATTTTTTTTTATACAAAAATTCATTTAATATATTTAGCATGAAATGATTTTATTGTGAATAATTTTATATAAATTATTAAAATTATGAAATTATATTTTGATTTTCATAAAAATATACAACTTAAATTTATCTCGAAAAAATTTTGTGTTTTCACCCTTGAGCAAAAGCTGAATTAATCTAGCAGGAATGGAACAAAACTCACATAAGATATATATATATATATATATGATAAGAGGAACACCCATACATTACAAATACAAATTTGTGAGACTTGAATTTAAGTTTTTATGGTTTGGGGTAAATTTCGACACGTCTTATTGTGAAATTTTCTAAATTGAAGGAGGATAAGATAATTATGTTTTTTAAACTTAAATATTTTCGGCTTCGACTTAATTGATGCTTAATCTTAAATTATAATTTAAGAATTAAATCGTGGTTTTTTTATAAATTATAAATAGAAAGTAAAGTTTTAACAACAATAAAATTAATATGATTTGAATCCAGATCATATCTAAAATAATGAATATCTTTACTATCAAATCAACAAATGAGTTGACCGTGACATATGTTTAAAGAAATTATAAGAATATAATGTGATAATACTTCATGAGAAGCCACGTGGAGTTATTGAAATCCACAAAAAATAAAAACAACCTGAAACTCCGTCAGCGGGCGTCGTCGGAGCTTGGCCCAAAGCTGAGGCCGAGGGTGCGGGGGCGGAAACCGACGGGACTTGGGCCTCACACGTGTCGTCATCCTAGCTCAATACGTGTAATCTTAACTCACTCCCGGACTCCGTAATTTGTCAGGCAACTTAAAGGGAAGTTTGTGGGGGCCCAGGCCTCTGTCTTTAATTTTGCTATTTTAGGCAAAATCAAATTAAGATACAACCATCCCTTTTACCCAACTCTGCCCACGAAAGAAATAATAAATTATTATGATTTAAGTTAAACAAATAGAGTTAAGTTTTGGCTTTTTTTTTAAATGTTTGGCGGTGTTTAATAAAAAAAGAAAGAAAAAGAAAAAGGGTCCATTATTTAATTGTCGAAATGGCAACAAATGGATGGTTAACCTTAGTTTGCTGCTTTGGGAAAGTTGCATGAAGAAGATGATACCAAAATTTTCTTTTTGCAGTGGCGCTCCATGCGGCTGAAACCTGAATTAGGTGAGTACGTGTAGCCACGGGATCACTGTTCAAATATATCATATCAATCATTGGGTGAACGCCGTCTTGGAGTGGATCTCTTCTTAACATCACCCTTTTTTTAGTTCGTACCAACTTAACTTTACCATCTTTTGTTTGATATGACAAAAAGTTGGTTACTTCCTTAGAGGGATTGTTCCTTTTTTCCTATATATTATCATTTTTAATACATAGTTTATATTTTTGCCCGTGAGTATGTTAAAAGTTATGTGACTTAAATTTTTGTTAAAAAATAAAATACAAGTGGTAAGATAAAAAGATCTGTGGAGACGAAGGTCAAAGATTGTATAGAAGTATATTTCTTGTATTTAATATTTGATTAGAATAAAGTGTTTTAATTTTATTATATTATTTCTATTAGACATTAGTGAATTTTTTTCTTTTCTATCCATGGCTTTTTTTTTCGAAAGGGTTTTCACGTAAAATTTGTATGTTATTTTTCTTTTTCATTCTCTTTGCAATATTTTTTCATTGTCGATGCTCAATTTTAACAGGATCAATTATGTATATGAGTTGAGTTATTCGGCCAAGCTTAAAGGCAAGCTAGAAATTTGAGAGGTTTGGACAAAAAATTAAGCTCAAAATATGGATTTTGGCAAAAAAAATTAGATCCATTTAAAATATGGGTCGGGCTCGTGCTTGAACACTCAAGGCCCAAGCTTAGCCTGTCTCCATCCATTTTTAAGTTTATAATACTTTATATTATATTATTTTTATACATTATGTAATTTAGAATACATTAAAAAATAAACCTATACAATATTACTTTAATATAAACATTAAAATAATATTAAGATTACTTTATAAAAAATTTCAATAAACAAAAAAATTATAAAATTATTAAATATTAAATATTAGAATAAAATAAAATAAATATTTTTTTAAAAAGGGCCTAAATGAGCTTGGATAGTCTTTTACAAATATGGGAGGGTTTAAACAAAATTTTAAGTTCATATTTTTTGTTGGGCCAAGTTAAGCTGGGTCGGTTGGGTCGAACTTGGACAAATATAAAATATGTTAATATTATACTTAGGCCCCCGACACGATCTAAACTATGAACATCTCTAATTGTGCATATTAAATTTGACATGATTTATATAAATATGACTTTTTAAAAATATTTTATAAATTTAAATTTAATTAAGAATATGTTTTCATTAATTAATTAAAAAATGTGATTGAAACGTAAAAATTCCGTTCCAAAGTTCACCCATAAAAATTGTAAAAAGAACATAATTCTGATCTTCAGAAATTCTATGATTTAATTTTTTTTTTCCAATCAAGTTTTGAAACTCTGTATTGCCCACCCGTATAAAATTTTAAATTTCAACTCTAATTTCTAACTTTTTTAAGGAAACTTAAATTGTAAATTTATTAATTTTAGATATTTATACGATATAATATAATAAAATATAATTAAAATTAGTTTGTCCACCTAAAATTACACAATATAATTTTAAAATTAAAACATATTAATTAATAATCAAATAATGAAAAAAAGTAAATAGTTTTAGTAGACTTTTGGGCATAAATATAGTGTAAAATAGATTAACATATTATTTTATTAATTTAAATAATTAATAAATTTGATGATAGAATTCGAGATTTTTATAATTGGATCGGTGGTTGAACAGTCATGTCATTGGTTTGTTGTTCTGATTATTTTGTTTGGTTTGATTAAATAAATTATTAAAAATATGATAGAATACATCTTTCTTACTTGATTCAATTGGCCCATACCGATTTTTTGAGTCAATCGATTCAATGCCCTTCTTCAAATTGGTACTCCAATCGATTCCCTATCCAACCGACCCGACCAATTGATCAAATCAAATTCAAACAACCTTAATATTATCTTATTAAAAATAAAATTTCATGTATTTATTTTTAAAATTCTATTAATAAATTACTATCTTTAATTAATTATCCGTATATAAACTTATACATCAAATATTATTTTGGGTACATGAATGCTAATTATTACCTTAAAATACATTAAATTTTATTAACAAGTTATTCAATTGTGAATATAATATAATAATAAACAATAAAAAATATTTTTGTTAACTCATATAATAGTATAAAACAATAAAATTTACCTAAAATAATCACTTTAATTATGTTATATATATATAATTTATACTTTTTATAAAGTAAATTTGAATTCTATTGTCATCGTGTAAAAATAAAATGAATTATTACATTCAAAATTAAAATATTTATATCTTATAAAATTCAAAATCATTCGAATCCGTTAAAACCCACCTAATTTCAATCTAATTCAAAAAAATTCAAATTTAAAATAAACTTGACTTAAACCCATCCGAACCAGTCTGTTTGCCAGCTCTAATAATGATTTGTATTACATGATTTGGGTACAGTTATATATCTATATTGTATTTGTGTTATTTTTTTGTATTCGAGAACATTTAAGAAATAAAATTTAAAAGATATTATTATAGGTTATAGGTTTGGAAAGAAAAAGATATTATTTTTACTCATATATTGAAAGATGAAAGGAAAATCAAGAATGAAAATCACAGGAGTAAAGGAAAAGTAGGGACGCCGGGCGTGTCACCAGTGTAAATGCTCCACGTGGGCGTTGCCCAAATTTCTATGTCCAAAGTGCCTCCCTCGCATGTTACCTGTCTCCGCACCCATTACCGCCTCCTTAGCGCAATCACCTTCAATCTGGAAACAGTAGTTTTTGTTTTCACGTTTCTATCTGGCCCCTTGAGCTGTGCACCCACCAATTACCAGCGCGTGTCCCTATCTTCCAACGTGGACCCATCCGTACTTTTTGTACTTCACACATGCGCCCTTGTGCTGTTCTGTGTAAAAGCTGAAATGACACTCTAAACAATTAACTAAATATTAAACTATATTTATGATAAAAAAAATTATAAAAACATTAGTGAAAATTACACAAGGATTTAGTTAAAATAATCGGGTTGAAACTCCAAAGATGATAGTCACTACTGTTCAAATATATTAAGATTTGATTTTTTTAAAATAATAAATTTTTATTATTTTTAAATGGTGTTTAATTGATTTATGATGCTAACTCGATTATTAAATTAAATGTCTAAATCATATATATACAATAGATATAATACATTTACGATGCGAGTGAAAACAAATTTTATACAAAAAAATTTATATAAAATAATAAAACTTTGATTGAAATGATAAAATCAATAATTATATTTGCTCTATTCTTATTTTAAATTATTTTTATAAATTTAATATAAAAGATAAAATAATAAAAAATCATATTTAATATCATTTTAAATTTTGATTTTTAGTACTTTCTCTTATTGAACTGATGTTCGAGATGATTCACGATACTAAGCAAAAAAAAAAAATGTTAGTCTCTAAGATTCTTAGACAGGGGAGTAGCTAGAGGGTTAGCAAGGGCCTCGACCCCTTTAAATGGGAAATTATCCATTTAGGCACTTTAGAAATTTTAAAATAAAATTACAATTTGGCTCCCCTAAAAATGATAAAAATTTGATTTAATCTTTTAAAAATTATAAAGATATAGACTATTAAAAATTACAATTTAATTTCACCCCCTAAAATTTTTTTTTTTTGGCTTCGCCGTTGTTGTTAGGACACTCAAATGTATATAATCGCGTGACATTTTAATTGAAAAGTTAATAACATTAACTATTTCGACTAACTAATAAAAATATAAAAACTGAATTATATTAAAAATTAAAGTATAAAGATTAATTTTCAAATTTAAGTTTATAATTTTTATTATTTTTAGTAAATATTATTTTGCTATCCTAGATTTGTTTCTAGTAAAAAAATATTCACTTTTAAAAAATAAATTAAATAAAAATAATATATTTATAAAAAAATATATAATTTTTTTTTATTAAATCAACTGATCAACGATTGTGTTAGACATATATTATTTTAGATTGTCGAATTTTTCTTAAAAATACCCTTTCCAACTTATAAAGATATATATATATATATGTGTGTGTGTGTGTTATAAAGGTGTTTTGAAGAGAATTTCATGTAATTATTTAGTTGGAATAATTAAGAATATTAATTATTTGTACTAACTAATATTATTATAAATAAAGTATCAAATAATGTCAAATTAAAATATAAATATTAAATAACAAATGTGAGAACAATAGAAAGATGAAAATTACAATTTTATCTTTATATTGTAATAATTAAAAAAATGAGTTGCATCATTAGTTAATTCAAATAATTAGCAGCTTTAATAATTTTGATAGCTAATGTGATTTAAAAGAACACTTAATTTGTCAATATCAATTTTTTTGTTAGAATACTTTTATTCTAAAAAATTAAGGTAAAAATTTTGATCAAAATAATTGAAAATATTAATTATTTGAACTAAATAATATCATTGAAAAAGTAAAGATTCAATTTAAAAAATAAATATCAAATGTCAATAAAAATTCATCAAAACTAAAAATTTATGTATTTAAACAATCTCAATATAGGTTTTAATGATAACTATTCTTCTTGACATAATGCTTAGAACTACTCATAACTCCTCCTCAATATATAAATAGGAGGATAATGCACTTCAGCGTACTTGAACCCACGTCCTCCTGCAATGACAACAATACACATATTAATTGAATTAAATCTCAATCAACAAAATTTATTTATTTTTTATACATAGCAAATTGGTAGAAAAAGATATTGTGGATACTTAAACCTTAAATTTCAAATGCTGATGTAAAGCTATTAACCCTCGGGTATTTTGAGTTTTTGACAACTAAAATTTTATCATTGTCTATTGATGATAAATTTAGATAGACGATATGTTTATTTACAGTTAATATAAAAATAACGATAAATTTAAATACTATAAAATTATTATAATGTGAAATGAAAAATAAACTAAACACATCACATCGGATTCATACCATACTGAGAAGGGAAATTTGAAGGATGTGGGAGTCTTTCAAGGTGAAGTTTCCAAGTTGGTACGCGTAGGGTGGGTATTGGGCTACGTGTTTAGAAAGTAGGGGATGATTGCATTGCATGGTTTTTGATGGAAGAATATGCAGACGTGGCCAAAATATAATTGTGAGGGACCAACCCTAAATTATCCCATACTATCTCCCTAAGATCCATCTTATGCTATAATCAACATTGGAATGGTGTGTTGTAATTTGAAATATCCCTATAAAGCTAAAGCACCGTTGGAGAAACTCTTTCATTTTTATTTCTCCTTTTCAAAATATAAATTTATCTCCCAAAACGCATTGTTTCGAAGAACAAACAACACCTATTTTAAAAAGCTATTGATCATCATTATCATGACTCTTCAAAAACGTAATCTTTAGAGTGCATTTATAGCATAATCTTAAAAGTTTTGATACAACAGTTGATCATTAAGCAAGGCTATTATTCAAAGCAACCAGTAAAAAAGAAGGCCAATAGACTAAAATGTCTCAAGGAAGGCCACTTTGTAATCCACTTCTCGACTCAAATGGGAGGGGGGATCTTGTTATACCTCCATCCATGTCAAAACACATGGCAAGCCAAAAAGACACCTAAATTGTAACTAACTACCAACAAATCGGGAAATCACCAAAAAGCCTCCCTTTTGGAACGAATATTTGGAAAAATATGAGCCATCCGCGATCCGGATCCCTAAGCTTTCAATGGGAATATGATATTGTTGGTCACCAAATATCACATGGGTTCAATTGTTTTATATCACCAAGTTAGAATAAATTGTTGGAAAAATGGATTTTGGAATCTTTGAGGCATATTCTAGATTGGTAAAGGTAAAGATTTGAATCATAAAATTATGGTTTTATATTCTACCCCATGAGACCTTTGCAACGGTATATCATATGGTCAAAATGGTTGAGTGATGAATGAGAAATTGATGCTCAAAGTAAACTACTTGTGAATTATGTTGAGGAAAAGGGAAAGCTAAAATCCCACATTGATCAGATATCAAGTGTGGAATATATTTATATATATAAACCGACTTGAAGTTTATTTAATGATTAAATTAAAGCTCTCCCTTGTGTGCAAGAGGTTGCAAATTTGAACTTGTTGAGGTTAAAGGTGCACCTGCACAATATGGGTGTGATGTGGGATCAATTGGACTCCCTTTTGGGTTGGTAAAATTTTTAGCCCAATACGTAATTTTCTCATCAGAGCTTATCTCTTCAAATTTTATTTTAGAATTAAAATGACAAATATTAAAATGAGTTAATGACTCCTTTAATTCAGATTTTAATTTGAGATTTAATAGCTCCTTAATTCACAGACGTCAATGACTTCATTAGTCATACTTTCCAAAAGATCTTTGATTTTTAATTTTTCTCATTAAAAAATGAAATCATCTGTAGGAGAAAAAAATACACATTGAATTTTCTATGTTCTCTTGAAAAAAATTTCGAGACATTTTCCTGCATATTTTCGAAGCTATTTTCGATGATAGAAGAAGGCTAGGCTACAATTCGTTGATCACTGTAACCGTGCTATTGCCACACTTGTCTTGTTGTTGTATCCTGGGAGACGGTTCGACCAATATTCTCCAGTACCAAAAGAGCGGCCGAATCTGTCTTAAGAAAACTGTTCATATAAACCTCAACAAAATTCTTCTTTTGATTTTCAATTCTATTCGATACTATAGCATTAGGTTTATGTTCCTGTTTGGAATTCTTTTCTATTCTTTATTTTCTTTATGTTATTATGCAATTTCATTGGATTATTACTACATTATTTCTAACATAAATGACAAGATTTGCCCCATCATAGGCATCTCCATCCCATCGAAAATATCTACTTTGTGCGTTCCATAATGATGGTTTATTGGAAAGTTCAATATGTTAACATCATCCTACAGAGGACCTTCACCTATAAATACCCTAGGAACAATGAAGAAATGATCAACTCTCCAAGAACACCAAGCTTATACTCTATCAACTCACCTCCAACTCTCAACCTTAGCACTCTCCTCACCTTCCATTCTTTATAACTTCAGACTCTCCATCCTGTCTGGGTGAATTGGCTTCCATAGCAACCATCATTCTCTCCTTCATATCTCCTCCTTGTAGTATCACTGTATCAACACCAATTCACTTTTTTTGGTATATTATGATATTTAAGCCAAAAACATGATTTTAAGTTCAATTATTGTATGGAAAAAATGTGATCTACTTGTTTAGGTGTGATATTTAGCATTTTGTGTTCGAGATTTTGCTTTTTCTTTTCTTTTTTTATCCAATTTTAGGATTTGTTATTCATAATTTTCCCCCAATCCCGGGAAAAAACTTGTTAAAATCAGTGTAGATATTTCATAAATATCTTAATTGAGACTGTAGGAATGGATGGGAAGATCAACCAATGGGACCATTGCAAGGTTCACATCATTGCTACAAATTGACTATTGAATGAAGGGAAATTGTTTGCTATAGTTTCAGTGAAGATTTTAGACTTCATAAATAATGTTAGGGGTTGACAAGTATCCTATAAAAATATAATAAAATATTAAAAACTTAATTATTTAAAAAAAAAGAAACACATACTAATTTTTAAAGCTACTTGTGAAATAAAAGAAATACACCGTTAATATATCAAACATAAATGAAAGTTTTTAATTAAAAAAATTATTTGAATTCAAAGTCTTCAAAATTGGGTACAATACGGTGGGTCAAATAAATTATAATTTTGGCTCATTCGATGGAGACGACCCTTTGGAGAGAAAGTAAAAGAACTGAATTTTCATGATGAATGATACATTTTTCCAACCAGCATGAATGTCCATTGATAAAAATGTGGGAAAATTTCCCCTCCACATAACATTAGCGGATAATATACCCATCGCAATTCCTTCATAGCCCTTTCAAGTTTTAATACAATACCCCTAATGTTGCATGTCTTTTGCGTGGATGAGATTATTGGTACTATCACCTTGACGGGGTCCATCCCATTGGAGATCATAGTCATCAATTATTCAATTTTTAAAATTCCAATTATATGAAATTTACAATAATAATTCATCCTTGCATTTATATATAAATTGGATATCTAATTGAAATATCGAATTCAACAAATCATAATACATACATCTTGGCAACTTCAATATAACTATCAAATTCAGGAATGTCAATAGGGATGGGGACTTGACTGAAATTTTATCCTTCCTACCCCAATTTCGTCCCAAACCCAATTTATTTAAAATTTTAGGATTTTAAACTGACACGAAAAAAAATTATAGCACGAAAATATTACATATTATATTATATTTATTTTACAATACTATAGTCGATTGAATCTTGGTTCGATTGGCATGGGCACCATTATCAATACAGGAGGACGTGGGTTAGTGCACTGAAATGCATTATCCTACTATTTATGAGTTGATGAAGGGTTACGGATAATTGTAGACATTGAATCCAAAAAACATTGTAAAATCTTTTAAAAATTTAAATTATCTATTTTTAAAAATAGTTAAAATATTATAAATTTTTATAAAAGTTATATAAAAATAATTATAAAATAGGGGTATTTCGGTCATTTTTAGTTACAGTGATACAAATCTAAACTTATCTCAACTCGACCTCGAACATTTAATTGAAAATCTACTTCTTCTTTTTTTAATATACTGGTGTGATTATATGGTAGTATCTTTTCAAACTTTTTTAACCTTTTGACAATGCACACACACACCACGCACACAAATGTGCTCGAACCCGAATCTCCTAAGATAAACATAATCATTTTTTCCATTGAAACCACTCGTTGAATTGAAAATTTACTTTACTCAACTCCCAAACTTAATTTTCAAAATAAAAAAAAATCTAATTCAATAACAAATAGCTGGAACTAAATAGGTTGGAATTATTTTGCAATTTGTAACTAAACTCACACGTAATAAAATTTAAATCAAATAATTTAAATTTAATATTAAGTAAAAACTTCATTTACATTGTCGAATAAATTTTTAGATATATTAAAAATCACTATACAATTTATTAAATACTATGATACCATATTGTTACCTGATTCAATTTTACTGATAAATGGCACACTCATATGATGGTTTGAAAAATTGGTAAGTCATATTATTATTAGTAGTAATAATAAGGCAAATATACATTTTGATACTTGAATTTAGTTTTTTATTCAAATTAGTATATGAATTTAAATTAAAAAGTAAAATTCAAATATCAAATTGAATCTTAAAGTGGAGTTTAAATATTTAATTTGACCAAATCTTAGGTATCAATTTAAACATCAAAATCAAGTTTAAGTACCAATATGTATATAAAGATGATTCAAAGCTAAACTATTTCTAGAAAATCGAACATCCAACCAATAATCCACAACTTAAAATTTGTATAACGTGCCAACATAAAACCCTAATCAATTACTACTTCAAGTTTTTGGCTAGTAACCCATATTATTAAGAAAAAACATAGATAAGATGTATATAATTTTCAGCAATTGAGTTTGTGCTTGCGTTCGTTGATGCAATTTTGTAATATTTATTTAATTTTTTGATAAATAATTTATCACCAAAAGTTGTATCAATAACAGCTGTGAAAAGATGATTATGTAAAGACGTAACTTTAGATGAAAAAATGTTAATAACATAATAGTGTCAATTGTCAAAACATATATCAACCAAAGAGTAATGATTAAATATTTCATCAACTTTAATGTTATTAATTAAAGGTGATTATGAGTCGGATCGAGCCATAATAAAATTTCAGGTCTATTTTATAGGTTTAGGTTCGGTTCAATTTAAAAAATGGGTTTAAATCTTATTCAAGTCCGGTTTGGATAAAAAAATTAAAACTCGAGCCCAATCCAATTCGCTAGTATTAAATTTTATATATAAAAATAAATTAAAAGTATAATATATCAAATACACTAAAAATATTAAAATAAATGTTTCTAATAAATTGAAATTAAATTAAAAAAAAATCTTTATATAACATTAAGATTGATGCAACTTAACAAGTAGAAGCTTTTAAAATAGTAGCAAAATTAACTATAAAACAAGAATTATACAATATTCAAATAATAACAATAAAATAATAGCAATATATTAATAAAATGACAACAAAACAGTATCAAAACAACAATAAAACAATGGAAAAACAAAAACAATTTTTTTTTTTTTGCAAATTCAAGTCGGACCTGAAGAAAGAAAATCTTACCCGAGGCTTGGCCAATTTTTTAAATGAACCTTATTTTTTTGTTTAAGCTCATTTTTTGAGCATATATCTTTATTCAAATTCTTTCATTTTTCGAATGGACTTTTAAACCGAACTGAATGACCCACGATGAAGTCTATTAACTACCACCCTCTTAATATATATATATATATATATAAAGAGACGTGTGCCAATATACTTGTTATTTTGTCTAGTGACTGTACCCTACCTATATATATACACATAATTTTGGTACGTCATTTTCATCTTTTGAATTTCTATACGTGATTTTCACTTTTCTAATTTGGTTGTTTATAATATCTTATCGTATTCTAAAACGCTTTATAAAAAACTTAAGAAAAATATCTTTCACGCCTCGAATTTTTCTTTTTTTTTAAAGTTCCACTATTATAAATATACTACATTCATAAATATAATACAATACAAATATACACATGACCAACTATAATATAAAATCAAATTATACATAATTTTCTCTTCTACTTACATATTTTCCACAATCTTATACAAACTAATAAATAATTGTACCCCTATGAATGGGTGGCGATGGTAGTTTGAACTTTTTGTGAAAAAAAGGTTAATTAATTTTAAAATTAACGTTTATTTTTAATGTAATGCGTTTACTTTTTGTTTTTAGTCTCATTCTATAGTCACCGTTAATCTTACATTAATTGCAAATAAATGTATCGTTCATCTAAAGAGATCATTTGTGTTTGGTCTTGATTTTAGTGGATGAATTGATAAAAAAAGAGATTGGATAAAAGGGGATGTTAAAACGTCGCCATTGATGAGCATTACTTCCCCTTGCATTAGATCCAAACTAAACGATAAAACCTATCAACATTTTTCCATCTTTCCTTAGCCTTGTCCGGAAGCAACTCATCACCCAATTTGTACTTTCCATCCATTTATTTTGGGGGAACATAAATTTTTAACAGATTTTTAATATGAGCAGCATATTTAAGCAACAAGCATGTGTATTATTTTAGATTATGGAATAAATGAAAGTAACCCATCATAGAGATCCCAATGATGTATCATTACAACTCTCCCTTTGTTTCTATTCTTTTCACTTTAAATGATTTTATTGTCTTGAAAGTTTTAATTAGGCCACCGCCTTTTTATCCATATCATGATCAAACGAAACCACAATTCCTTTCTTATTTGATTTAAGGACTAATTTAACATTTCATCTTTAAATTTGGCAATTTTCCCAGTTTAGTCTACTGAGTGACGATAGTTTTGAGATTATACAATATTACCATCCGAAAATTTTTGTATTTTTTTTTTTTAGATTATATATTTGGGATCAAATTGAAAAGAATTGTCAAGTTTTGAAACTAATATGAATCAAAAAAAATATATGGACCAAATTAAGAAAAATTACTAAATTCAAAGATTAATAGCGCAACATTTTATAAATTCTTGTTTAGATGGATAATCATAGTTTTATATTTATAGATCATATAATCGGATCGAATATTAAAAATTATTTTATAACTTAAAATATATATAAAAAGTTATTTTTATTAATATTCCATGATTAAATTTACCTAATTTTTGTTAGGTGGAATTGGATTTGTAAAAAGATTGCAATTTATTCACTTGAATACTTCATGCTTTACAATGGCAATATGTATGTCTATTTACAGCCTCAATACAAAAACTCCTAAGTTGAATAGTGTACCTCTAAATTAAATTGATTTACTCACTATTTATCACCTAAGTAAATAAAAAACTAATAATTTGCAGTAATATCCTTTCTAATGGACGACATGAATCTTTCAAATTTAGGGTGAATTTGGATGAGCAGTATTTAATGTACTTTTTGTCTCGCGTTACAATATCATTACAATATATATATTTTTTAATGTACTGGTATGATTATAATATTTAATATCACCGTCATTACTGTTTTTACACTAACCGTGGATAAACGCACCGTCAATTGCACATTTATTCTTAAATAAATTAAAGTTTATCATTACACCTTATCTACTAGCTGATTATGGTAGTGAAAAAAAAAACCATGTTCTTGTTGTTGAAATTACATAAAATCATAGGACAACTCAAACACTCTATGAACACTTAATCCTCCTTGATGAGTAATCAACTTTACTTGATCCACTTAATTTCATCTTTGAAGTCTAGAGCCCCCAAGTCCAACTTCTCCAATTCTTGAAAGTGCCCATTAATAAATGATTCAATAAAGCTTTGGGTTTTAGTTTTCAAAATCTTGGATCTTGATTTTATTATTGAGGTGATCCTCGCAATTTTTATGTTTGGAAAATTAATCGATTTGTGATAATTTTTTGAATGTAATCGAAATATTTTTGGGTTGAGATATTTTCATAATATTCAAAGAGTTATCTTTTAGTTTTGAAACGCACTTTGAACCGTTAGATTTCGAGTTTGTTCAAGTTATAACTATTTTAATAAAGATTGCATGAGCAGAATTTCTGGTTGGATTATTACGAAAAATTACGAGCTTCAAGCTTTAATTCGAGTTTAAATCATGTTGGATTCGATTTTAAAAGTTAATTTTAATTATATATGAGCCAAATATTTTATCTATTATTATTATTATTTATTCATACTGAATTTTAAGATATTTTAAAGTATTTTAAATTTTTTAGAAACTTTATATTTCTTAGTCAACAAGAAAGATTAGTTCCACTAGAATTACTTAGTTTTATTTTGATGTATAAAGATTTTTCTGTCGGAACTGACCGTTTGTGGCTGTGGTTTGTTTTCCACCTCGGACATCGACTTCTAAAATCAATTTTCCCTTCTCAGGTATAATTTCAAACCTTTTTTACAACACGAATTCATTTCGTATACGTAGATCCATGGGTTGTGATTGCTGAAATTAATTTTCTGCTGTGTCATGAGGCGTAGCAACGTTTCAATAATTCCTAAATACTCCTCTACAATTGACAGTAGGAAAAAAAGGGTGCAAGCTTTGGGGAGGTTAACAGTAGATGAACACAACATATAACTTCGAGGGTCAAATGAAAAATAAATGGTTTTTATACATTTTCAGTTTGTTTTATAATTTTTATGCCTTTTGTAAATTTTGTTAATTTTTAATATATTTAAAATATTTTTTCATATTCTTTATTTTCCGTAATTCATATATAGTTTACAATTTATACAATTTTACGTTTTTATATATATATATTTTTTAATTTTTTATTTTTAAAATAATTTATATATTTTTGTAATTCATCTCCGCCTTTCTCTCCCATTCAAAGTACGCCTCAAGATCTTTCTGACCTTGGAAGGAAGGGATCTTCATTTTTATGGAGTTGATGTTACCGTCCTTCAGACCCATCATCTTCAACTGCAAATTCCTACTTCACTTCTTTACCTTTGGAAAATCAATCTTACAAATTGGAATTACCAGTTAAAGTTGTTGTTAATCCTTGAATCACTCTTTCACTAAGAGCGGCATGGCTACCCACTGTCTGGCGATCATCATTTCCATTCTAGTTTCAAACTATGTTTCTTTGATTTCCAATTGGTTCATTTTACCGTCATTCATCTTTTTCAATTGCTTTCCAATCGATGCATTTGACCTACCAATACTTCAACGGCTAACGGATTGGTTTTCTAGTTGAACATCTCTTAATTTCTGCATATTGAACAAAATTCTTTTTTTGTTATTCACTCATGTTTGCACTTATTTGACTTTTACCCTCATTTGAATTCACCACTCTTGCCTGTTAGTCTGTTTAGAATTTGTTAGCAGCAGTTGCTGCTATTCTTCTCTCTATAAAGCATGCTATTCACAGCTCGAGACGTACAGTTTTTCTCTCTATTATTGAATGATAAATTAGATCCAGCATTATTTGATTGGAATTTCAAATAAATGAAAATTATTAAATGTAATATAAAGTATTTAATATTAATTAAAAATAATTATAATTATCAACATGTTTAAAAAAATTTAAATTTGAAAGTTTAAGAGAGAAATTTAACAATTTGAAAAACAACTTTAGTAAAAATATATTCTCTAAGCTTTAGTGTTTAATATTTTCAAAAATAAATCACCCATAATTCAAATATTTTAAATAGCGCAATAAATTCTAAATTTGAAAAAAAAAAATTACAACTTCTAGATCTAAATATTTTCAAAACTTATTTCATAAAAAACAAAATTAAAAAGGAAAATATGTCAGCAAAGTTTAAAAGTAAAATTAAATAAAAACAAAGGCGTGACAGCTGTGGGATTTGAACCCACGCCCTTTCGGACCAGAGCCTAAATCTGGCGCCTTAGACCACTCGGCCAAACTGTCAAGTTGTTGAAAGGACTGAAATTTAACTATTAAAAAAAATGTCTTCTGTCTTTGACAATATAGTACATTTTGGGCTATAGATGGGCTTTCTTATATAGAATAAAAATATGGATTTGAACTTAATTGTAATATAAATATATATTTTTTGAAAATTAATGTAATTTTCGATACCAATATAAAAAAAAGTTATATATGACGACATAATATAAGTTTAATATATATATATATATATATTAAAAATACAAGAGGAAAATGAACAAGAGAGGTGGCTATCATATTTCTCAAAGTTGGGGTCACTTGTTTAAGCTAAATTAAAATATAGATTAAAATTAATTTTTAATATTTAAGTTTTGAGCTCTGCTGTCCATTATATATATATATATATATATTAATTTATAAGGATAAATCTTAAAATTATATATGAATTTCAATTTAATGTTAATTATATACATGAATTTTGATTTTTTGTAATTTTATACATGAAATTTTGATTCCATCCAATTCTCACAAATTATTAATACAATTATTGATGTTATACAATTATTGATATAACATCAATTTATGTTTATATATTGTATATAGAAATAATTATATTTATCCAATATAAGAATAAATTTATATATTTATTTTTTTAAATGTGTATGGTTGAATCAAAATTAAAATTTCATATATAATAAAAGTTTCACGTCTATAATTACATCAAATTAAAGTTCATGTAAAATTTTAAAATTTATCTTTAATTTATATAATATAACTTCTAATATACATATTTAAGAAATATATATTGGTTTTTTTTTTTTTATGTTTAAAAGGTTAATAAGACAAATAAATATTTAATAAAAATATACATATTTAAGAAATATATATTGGTTTTTTTTTTTTTTATGTTTAAAAGGTTAATAAGACAAATAAATATTTAATAAAAATGAGGTTACTAATGTTATCTTGATAAAGAACAAAAAAAATTCACCTTAAAAGGAATAAAAATAAAGATTTGATCCTTGTTTAAGGATAATTTTGTTTCGTCAGTAAGGGATGGGAAGTTTATTCGGTGTTGGCATGACCCTTGAATTTCTTTGAGTTCTTGTGTTGTATGTGATTTAATATATTTATTATTTAATTAATTTTTTAATTATATTAATTAACATAAAATAATATTTTTTATTTGAATTATTGAATATAATTAAAATATAATAATTTATCTATTCAAATATTATAATATTATGTAGTTTTGATTAATAATAATTAAAGCAGTTTTTCATATTCAATCTATAATATAGTTTTACTTTATATAATTAACGTAAAATAATATTATTCAAAATAACAACTTATTTACATAATTAAGTTTAATATTAATAACTAAGATGCTTAGAATTTTATTCAGGTAATAATTCTATTTTGCCGTTGTGGCATGCCTCTGCTTGATGGCACGTTTTTGTCTACCTTTGTGATAGATTTGAGTTCGTGGATAGTTTTCTTACAACGCTCGGTTCTGATTTGAGGTCTTTCAGTAGTTTGATCCCCTTTTGTGATTCATTTGCCATGCAGTTAGATCTGTTTTGTGAAATAGCATGCAAGATTGTTGGTTTCACTCACGACTCTTACTTCGATCCTTAAGTGTGCAGGTGGATAGAGACGAAGGAGTTTTGTCTACTGCTTCCTTTCTCTAGTGTTTCATTTCATCTCTGTCGTTGCAGTCCACTGAACATGTTTTCACTGGTCTGATGTTTCATTTTTTATTTTTTTAATTTCTCTTTGTTTTGTTATTTTTTTGCTACATTTTAATTTCGTTTAGAATGTTTCTCTATTTTAATTTATAATAAATTCACCGACATATTATTCAAAAAAAATGTATTTTATATCAATAAAATTAACATAACTTTTATTTCCCTCAAATTCTATAAAACTAATAATTGTAAATTAAAATTATCACAAATTTTTTCCTATGTTTTATGCTTATAATTCTATTCAAGTAATATCTCTATTTTAAAATTAGCACAATTGTAATTTAAAATATAATTATTTTTAAAAAATTAATTATCAGGAACTTCTATTAAATTATAATTATTATTAAATATATAATTATCATAACTTTTATTTTATTTTAACTTTTTAAACTAATAATTATTTTTAAATTACATTTAATAATATGAAGAAAAATAAAAATATTCTCATTAGTTCAATTTTTTGTTAAATTCACGTTTTTATATTTTATAGATTTACAAACTTTCTTTTTCTTAAAAGGTAATTTATAAGTCACTAATTACTTCTGATAAAAAAATTGGTGAAGAATTTTTTTGTTGATAGAAAACTCTTGTTTTTAAAATCAATTTGTTGTATTTTCAACACTAATCTTTGACAAAATTGTTCATATATGTTGAAAAAAAATAGAATTTTAAAAAATTTATATATTTATGTTAATTTTGAAGAGAGACAAAAAAACACTATCTATATGACGCGTTTTTTCTGGTCTGACAGAGAAAATGCGTCTTGTAAGATGTGTTTTCCTACGTGGCTTCTTTTTTTTGTCAGATCAATGACAATACGTCTTATAAGTCCGTATATAAATCCTCCAATTTTCATTATTTTTCAACTCAACTCTTAATTTTTCATAATTTATTTCTCAATTTTCTTGTTCACGATTTTTAATCTCAATTATCATTTTTGGATTTTGTAATCTAAATTCTCAATTCCAAGTGATGCATCTCTTACAGTCTAGCACTGACAATATATTGGACATTGCAGTTTATATCCCTTCTTCACTAGGCTTTTCATGATGGACGCAAGATGCAACGATTCGATCAAAGTTTATTGCTTTCCTATCGTATTTTACTCCTGGAAATGGAAGCAAAAGAATGATGGGAACGAGTGGCTCAAATTGCCATTACCAACTTGGTTTTCTTCGATTTCCCATCTCTTCTCAGTTGTAATTAGTTTTGACTATTAACGTAGTTAACAATTTTATCTTTTAAAAAAATTAAAGCAATAGTGAGTGGGTTGGGCAAAACACAATTGAAAACTAACCTTAATCGAAGTTTTTTTTCATAAATATTTAAAAATAATAATAATTTGTCAAGTAAATGAAAAATAATAAATAACTTTTATATAATCTTAAATATAAAATTAAAATCAATTTTAAATTAAACAAAAATATAATTTGATTCGATTAAAGTAATCGTGATTATGATTTTAGATTAAGCAAAAGTTATTTTCACCTAATTATAAACTTCATCCAACTTAGTCCTAATGTTGGGGGGATGGCGCGTGGGACTTCGTGTTTAACAGTTAAATTAGAATCAATGATGATTATCATGTGGCATATACCCTATCCACTTGCCCTAATTAACAATTACAGATATTAATTAGTTTCCACTTTTTCGGATTAAAATATATTTTCTCTCATCCATATTAATTAAGGTTGGTTAGACAATGAGTGTAGTTTGGTAAGTACCAGATTTCATATCATGCAAAGCATTGCCGGCCACCTTCACCCACATCAATGGTTTGACTTTTCATCTTAGGTATAGACGCCATTATTAGGTCCACCATATTATAATTATTCCTTCGGATTTAAAAAGACATGAATTTGAATCTAACAAGTGGTTTTAATGGAACAGAGGATGTTATTCATCCAAGGGTCTCGGGTTCGAGCACCTGTGTGTGTGCGTTGTCAAAATGTTAAGAAAGTATGAACAAATACTACCATATAATCACACCAATATATTAAAAAAAAAACATGAATCAATTGAGTAAATAAATAATTTTTAAAACAGCAAAAGTAATTGAATAAAAATGTAATTATTAAGGTGATAATTACATTCTCTTGTAATTATAAAAATTATACTTTTTTAGACGTGTTTGATTGATAAGGTTTAATTATATTGTAATTTCATATGTCATCTTTGGTAGTATAAATTATAATTACATAATTATATAATTTATATTTTAACAGAATATTAATTACTATAAAAAATTTAGTATGATAAAAATAATTTTTAAACAAGTAACAACAAATAAAATCAAATAATCATATGTATCGTGCTAATCTAAAAAAGTAGTTGATAATAGAACTACCCAAAAAATACCAAGAAAAATAAACATCATATGCAATTTTATCTAATTGTTCTAGTTCACATTTGTTGGATTATTCTCTCTTTAATAATTTACATATGCTCTTTATTATCTGTTGGTCTTTGACTGAGTTCATCATCTGAATTTCAATATGCATCATTAAGATTAGCAAGTTCTCCTTCTTCCATGTACTATTCAAAATATGGATCATCTCAATTCCACCTATGATTGAAGTTATGCAATATGCAACATGCTAGTACGATCTAATATTTTTTTTTATGTTATACTAAGGTGATGTTGTTAATATGAGAAATAATTTTTTAGCCAAACAAATGTCTTTCTAACCACATTTCGAACCTGTGAATGTTTTAAACTAGAGAGTTCGCGAATTGTCTATTGTGCTTGTATCTAGAACCATTCTCTTAAATGGTATTATACTCCACGATATGATACAAGAAAACCCTTTCTATTTGTTGTATAGACCTTATAATATTAGGATTCATAATTCAAATGGTCTGTAGCTTTAATTATGAAAACTTAAATAAACTTAATTTGAAGAAAGACTTATACTAAGTTATATCTATTTTTATAATACATAAGTTAAGTAAAAAAATAATATAAAAATAATAATATATAATATTTACAAAAAAAAAAATTATAAAATTTTCAAAAGCTTTCGTAACGCTTTTTATAAATAATATATATATATTTTGCCATAACATTAAAATTTTATTTTTTATAAATAAATAATGGTAAAAATATAACATTATTTTATGAATAAATATATTATTTTTATAATATATAACATTGACACATAAATAAATTATATTCATATTTTTACTGTAATTTTCTATAAATAAATATATTTTAACATTTTTATAGCATCATAAACTTTTTTTTCATAATTTTAAATTTTTTAAGGATTTAAATAATATTTTTTGGTTATAATTTTATAAAATGCACATGATTTTTATAATATAAATTTATAGGATTTACAATATAAGAAATTTTTCGACATCATAATCATGCTTATAATATAATCTTTAAAAATTGAATTTGGGTGTAATTATTTGTGTAAAAATTTCAATTCTCATCCTACTCTTAAGAATTAGAAAGTGTAATTGGAGTCATCCAATCACATTCAATTCGATGAGACACATCAACGTTGAAAAGAGGGAAAAAAACATAGTTAGGCAATTGGCAACCAGCACAATCCTTTTATCCATATCATTATGGTTCCACTAAAGCAATATATGTATAGGAAGTGGTCACTTTTATACACGATATATAATCATATAGAAAGACTAGAAAATGATATTTATATATTACTAAAAGAATTGGTCATAAATTCGAATCTCCACTTTTTACTTTCAATTATTATTTGCATAAAATTATGACGAATTTGAAATATCTGTGAAGTACCCTGACCATTATACATTTCCTTGCGTAACTTGAATGTTGGTGACATATATTGCACTACTACCTCAGGAGCTAATGGCTCATTTCGAATTCAACATATTTCAATTTGCGAAAGACTTGCATTTCTTTTCTCAGGGATTGCATATGGTTTTTGAAAGGATTTACTTGTTGCTATAGATCATATTGTATTTGTGGTTGGTATGGAGGATTAGTTACCGGGTTCATATCATGCCATGGGATGTGTTTCTATTAGAGAAAGATTGGTGGTTTCTTCTTGTTGAACATCAAGTGGAGGATTTTGTTGTTGGGTTTGATTTTTAGTCATTTGAGTTTGTGTTCAAGTTTGTGGGCCTTGTTCTTGTTCTTGTTCATTTGCGAGATTAGCTGAGCTGAACTAGAGTGAGCCATATTTATTTGTACTTATCGTACTAATTGTTGACACTAAAAAGTGAAATAGATGTTGGAGTTGGTTTATTTTGTTTGGAAGAAAAGCCGTAAAATGTTGATGGAAGAGTTAAGCTGAGAAAAGTGAGGAGCAAGGAGGATAGGATGAAGGGCTGAAGTACGAGCTTGAAGGAGAGTGTGCATGAGTGGAAGAGGATCCTTTGCTTAAGGAGTGAGTGGCATATAAATATTGGTTGATCTCCTTTGCTATCTGTCGCTTCCTGATAGGTCGGTTGGTCACCTTTTGGTTCCTTGTCAGGTTTGCAATGTGACATGAGATTATTAGGTTACAAGTGACAGGTGTGTGTGTTATTGGAGTGATTGACTTGCATGTTCCCACATAATATGATGAAATAATTCTCATAACAGATGAAACATGCTTGGCAGAGTTAAGTGATTGCGGTGCGGTTGCCCTAAATCTTAAGATTAAATAATTTCAATCAACTTAAAATTGTAACTCTCTTGATGTAATTCGCTGACATCTCTTTTTCACCAGCATCCCTTACTCCACTCCCTAAAAAAAAATTCTGGAACTCATGTTATCCAAAAGGGAAAAGTTTTTTATTCTTTAGCAAAGGGAGGATGAATTTTATATAAAGCAGTTAACTTATAGGTCCACAGCACCTAACTTTTTTTTATTTTTAAATTTAGGAGGGCATTGTTTGGGGTGTACAAGAATCCCAAATACATAATTAAAGGCTTGTTTTAAGGGTTACAATAATTAAAAATCAAAAGGTCCTAATTAGTGCAGTGAAGAATCATCATTATCAACTCATTATCTTCAGTCTTGATCCCTTCATCACACAGCTTTTGCTTTCACAAAACACTTCTCCGTTGGACACCTGTATTTTGTTTAACTATGCTCCTTGTATGGTTCATAAAGATTACAGTGGATAATAGGATACTCTATTAACCTCCCAGATATCGCTCAGATTTCAATTGCTTGAACCAATCATCCCTCCCTTTCCTCTCTATATATACCTTCTTCACCCCATTAATTTTCCTCATAGAGGACTGGAATTAGTGCTTAAGATCACTATGAGATTGACTAAGACACAACCAACCCATGTCATCTATAGTTAACTGATGCCACTTGTAGTTAGCTAGTTTCTTGTATTCAATCATGTGATTAGATTTGATGGTCAACCCAACCTAGATAGCTAGGGATTCTTCTTTTATTTTGCATAATGATTTCTTTCTTGGGGTGGGTTTGTTTTGCTTTTGTTTAGCACTTTTACCATAGGTGGAGATCTTTTTTCCCCTTTGAAGAGTTAGGGTTTTATACATTTATTGCATGGGGAGAGAGATCTCTTCATCTGTGATGATCAAGAGTCAAGTAACTGGGTCAGTGTTTGCAGATGCGGCATTATCAAGATTCACAAACTCGGTAAAGGGTTTCATTGGAGAGCCAAAGGTGGTGGTTTAGTGGTACCCCTCCACAAAATCACCTCCTTTTTCTTCGAAGTTTTCCTTTCAAATATGGGAATCTTGATGATGCTGCATCAGCAAACATATTGGCTATACTCTTACTTTTTCTATTACAAATGAAATCCCTGTTACACAACACATATATACTTCTCTCATTCTTTGCACCTTTGCTTGGAGGCTGCTGCAAAATCAGGTGATAACCCCCTTTCTTTTACTTGTTTGTTTGAAGAACAAGAACTTAATTAAACCTATTTGTTGTTCTTGTACATACACATATAGATTTCCTAAATTTCCACCGTTGAAGACACTCTATAGGTTGTTTATTTTTTAACAAAAAAAAAAAAAAAAAAAAAAAGGGAAATACGAAGAGGTAATAATCTAAGAAACTTGAAGATCTTGATATATACTCGTATAATTTTGTTTAAGTCAGCCGCAATTTCATGTTAGAAGAAGTTCTTGTACTTTGAATTGTGAAACAGAAGCAGGATCCAAGGAATACTTAGTTCGGCTAGGGTTATGGTTCATATATATCTGGTTTAGTGGGTTGAGGTTGTTCATCAATTGAATTTGAGACTATATTAATAGAAAGATTTAGAGTGGATTTGGACAGACGATGCGATGCATTTAGTTTATTTTTATCTAACGTTACAATCTTTCCTTACTGTTTTTACACTAGTCACGCGTAAACACAACGTCCATTTTAACTTGTGTCTTTAGTCACTTTCTCTGTGATTTAGTGACGGCTACGGTTATGTCATTGATGTTATGAATTGTGTGTTAGTTTATACAAAAGTGTTATTGATACAGGTACATTCAATTTTAGAGGATGCTATGAAGACTTGAAACAATGTGCATGCTTTTTATAAGTATATGCATATCTATTTAGTGTTTGAGTAACTCTGAACTCTAATCATGTTGAATCAATATTTTTTAAGAATATATTGTAGAGATAAAAGACACAACATTTTACTTACTTTTTTATGAGCTTTAGGCAAATTATTAAGGAAGTTTGGGGAGATGCCATGAATTGAATAGAATCATGACCTGAAATCAGGTTCACACAAATACCTCCCTACATTCTCACTTTGCATCCACTGTAAGGCAAACCAAGAAGTTGTTATAAGACCAGTTGTCGGACAAGAAGCACCCAGGAGAACAATAGATAGCATAATCCAGTTGGCCACCATCAAGACATTCAGAAAGGTTTGGCTCGGGTAAACTTGGGTTGGAGTCAATTTCGGATTCAAATATTTGAATTTGTTTCTCCAATTTATTGATGATAGAATTATCTCGTGCTCAAAGTATTTCAAGTTATTTATTGATTTTTAGTTTGATTGACATCGACATTGTTTTCAAAGCAGGAGGGCATGGATTCAAGTGCGTTGAAGCGTATTATCCCCTCCTATTTAAGAATTAGGAGAAAGACAATGAACAATTTTAAACATTGTATCAAAAAGAGTAAATGTCATTAACAATATCGAGCAGAATTGTGGTATTTCACTTTCGTTCTTCTGACATACAAGTATGTATATGTGATGTTAATAAATTAATCAATTACTATGGACAAATTATGTTTCTTATTTCGTTAAAATAAATTAATCAATAAAATTAAAGAATAATACCATACTTTCTCCTGCCCATGCTTTGTGCAGCTCACATGTTTCCATGTGATCTTCTCATATTATGGCATAATTAACTAGACAAAATATGATATAACAAATAAAATATTAATTTTTTAATTTATAATATAATAAATATAGTTAAAATGTTACTTGAAAAATATGAAAAATAATTAGAGAGTGTAAAAATTAAAAGATGAGGTATTGAGATTATCCATATATTTTAGAATTTTGACACCGTTGATAAGGTAAAATTATCGGCTTAGGCAAAATAACACACAGCAAAACCATTAGATAAGTTAACAAGAAAACTCTCCCAACAAGGATTTAAAAGGGAACCAAAAATTATGGGTAATTTTGGACGCATGTAAACCTTGATGCTTCAAGTCCCAAAAAGGGGTAAAAAAAAAAAAAAAAAAAAACTCAACACTTGGGAAGATCAGAGGGTGGAGGAGGCAGCTTCTGGTTTGGGAGTTCTCCATCCAGCACTATCCATGCCATTCCTAAGCCCCAGCTCTGATGGACATCAAAGTGACAGTGCATCAGCCAAACTCCTGCATCATTAACATATAATATCACTAAATGCATTCTCATCTTACGTTTTGAAGATAAAACTTGTATGATCTCAATTGTTACCCGGATTGTCTGCTTGAAAACGGATTGCAACCCAACCACCAGAGGGCACCCCGACAGTGTTTCTTTCAACAGGATCAACCAGGTTGAATTTTGGAGGGTCGTTTTCAGGGTCAAAGTTTCCAAAACCCTGACCAACAATATAGAAGTTATAGCCATGGAGATGGAGAGGATGGCTCTCAGCACCAAGGATGCTTGTGTCCTGCAACACTAATTCCACACTTGTATTGAATGGTATCACCACAAGTTTAGTGCCATTGTTTACAAGTGTGTTGTTAGGTGGAGTGCCTGTGTAGTTGAGTGGAATCAGAGGGAAAGCTGGGAAATCAGTGGTGTAAACCCCTTTAGAATTTTGGGAGAAAAAGTGGGATTGGAGGAGTGCAGTTCTTGGGAGTGCAAAGGAGATGTTGTTCATTGAAGCTGCAAATTTTGTGGTATTTGTTGGTCCTTGGCAGGTCTGGTTTTTGGGGCAAGGCTTGGTTCCAAGACCAACTGTGAAGAAAAACTTCTTGTCTACTTTGTGTGGGACATTGGCAGGGAACTTGGCGGTGGCTAAACTTCTGAACTTGCTTGTAAAATTGGCAACAAAATTTGTAGCATTGATAGCAGGCAAGCCTGGTTTAAGAAGTGGCCTGTTTTTTAAGCTATTGGAAGGTGTTTCATATTCAAGAATACCAGCTACAGTAGTGTTATCAAAGGTGCCCATGCCAGTGGCATATGGTTTAGCTAACATCAAGAAAGTGGCATTGGGAGCTTTTGATTTGGTTTTTAGAAGAACATTAGTGGTTTGTCCTGGTGTTATCATCAACACATTGGTCTCAAAGGGCTTCACATACACTGCATCAGCTTCCACCACAGTTAAACTGTGGTCTGCAATGCTGAAGAAAAGCTCATCATTGAGTGCAGCATTGATCAACCTCAGAAGATATGTTTTCCCTGGCTTTACCTTCAGCTTATATGTATCTGTAAATCACAAATCACATGCATTAATATCCAAAGGGATATATAAATACATAGATACATACATGTGTGCAAATATTTATATACCTTTGGCAGAACAATTGTACAATGGACCTGGGTGGCCATTGAAGGTGTAGGCATCTGAAACATTAGGGCCACCCCCTGTCTGAAGAGACTGATTGATAACTGCCTCAGGATCAGCATTAAACCACTCTCCTGTAGTTAACATTCATTGAGTTAAATTGCCATCAAAGGACATCATATATTTGCTGCATTGCATGAAGAAGATATCGGTGATTCCCTGACATTACCGAACAAGATCGGGACTTCTTTGTAGGGCTTCACAAAAGGGTAAGATTCATTTCGCCTTGGGAGGATGATAAGCGGTCCATACAAAGTTGCTCTAAGCCATGAAATGTGAGCATGCCAGAAGAGTGTTCCTCTTTGGCCGGTAATGGTGAAGTTGTACACATAAGAGTGGCCAGTTTGAATGGGACATTGCGTGATGTATGATGGCCCGTCTGCCCATCCGCTCCGAAGCTGTCGAACTCCATGCCTGTAAACAACATTAATTTACCATATTCCAAAAGAACTTAGCCATAGAAACATAAACAACTTATACATACCAGTGAATGCTGATATTGTTTGGAACATGATTAATTACTTTAACGACTAAGCGGTCTCCTTCTCTGATAATAACACGAGGTCCGGGAAACTTCCCATTAACTGTGACAATGCTCTTAGTGTGGCACAAGCGAGTGATGTGTCTCTGCTTTATCTGCAAAGGGAAAATTGGATAAGTTCTTGAGGATTATATCAATTACTTTCACCTCAAGTTACCCAAAGTAAACAATGCAATATACATACATTGAAGGTATAGTGCCTGGTAATGTCTGTGTGTTTTGCAGTGACAGCCTCAGGATAGGCCATGAAACAACCAACAGCAACAAAGAGTATCATGATAATTGCTGGTGAAGTACCCATGTTTTAAGCTGGAAAGAAAATATCGGTGAAGTCTTTGGCTCTTATTTGGGGTGATTCATGAAAAAAACCTGTGGAGATCTGCATGTTTATATAGAGACAAGATTGAACTATCTTTAAGTCCATGTTTGGTTGATTAGGTAACAAGATGTTGCAGGTTTGAGAAAGCAGAGAATTACCAACCAATGGCCCCAATTGTTCACTGTGGAGTGTCATTAAAGTATGTTAATCAATGTTTTGTCCTTGTTATGCCTGTCAACCGTATCTTCATACACAAAATTTCACCATCCCCTACCTTAAGACAGCTTATTGATGATTAACAATGGAATGAGAACCCTTTCTCAAAAAACCATCGTATATTTACATGTATATAAAGAAAACCAAGACCATTTGGTTGGTGATAATAGGAGAAAATTCTTTGTTAAGATTAATGGAGCCTTTGAAAGATGTATTCTAAGATAATCATGTGCCTTCAGATGTTTTATTACCATTGAAGTAAACAGTGAATTAAACATCTCAACCACTCTGCATTTCAATCTGATGTCTTTGACCCAATTATATATATCTTGCAGTACTAAGAAGCTGTATATGTCTTGATCAAATTCAACAGGTACAAATTTGGATTAATCAGGTGGATATCATATATGTCTTGATCAAATTCAACAGGTACAAATTTGGATTAATCAGGTGGATATCAATTTTCCTATCTAATAAATTATGCTACAGCTAACTGTATCTAGTAAAAAAGGCTACCATCTTCTTACAGCTTGCCAATCAACCAATTGGGTTCAAATTGACATTCAAATTCTTGGTGGTTTATTTCCATAGAAAGGTCAGTGGGACATGCAAAATGGGTTGGTGATAACAGCTATCTCCAGCCAAAGAGAAGCCATGGGTGAGTCGCAAAGCCAAGGGAAGACGACTTTTGACCCACCTTCCTCTTAAGCTACTACAGAAATGATTAGGGTTTATGTGCAGCCTAGCTACTTCTTAATACCGTCAATAACCATACCAATCACTCAAAGCTTAATCATGAAGCTAGGGATAAACCCAGATTTAGCTAGCGTCTACATCAGTTTCAGTCAGTTGCATACTGCAAAACTGGAATTGAACACATTTCCATGATTTTTTATTTAGTATGCTAAATTGGGGTTCTTGGTCGATAGTTTAGGGTTTATTTTATTTTCCTTTCACTACTTTCTTATTAAGATTTGAACATGCTTTTTTTATGGTTACAATAGGAGGCTTAAAGGAGATTAAGCATAAGTATCATTCTTGCAGAGCATCATATTGTCAGCTCCCTGTTTGTCTTGTTCATCAGAGTTCATAGTCAGTCTTGGAGGTTCACCAAAGACACAAAACCTTCCATATAAAGCTCTTCCAAGCCTTGCCATAATGTCAGCAGCCATATATATATATATATATATATTATTTTATTTTTTGGTGATACCAGCAGCCATATTTTGTTGCCGGCTTATATGTCGAAAAACAATCTGCCAATTCCTAGTGCAGAACCTCTGAATTTCTCTGATTTCTAAAAGCTATACACCTATTTAAAAAAATCGACCAACTAAAAGTTATTTTTTCAACAGATACCAACTAAAAGTTTAAAATTTAAACTGATAGTCTTGTGGAGTCGAGTGAAAGTTTAAATTAAATTTTTTTAAAAACACTGATGTAATTATATAAAAATATTTGTTTGTATATTTTTAACTCTTTTACAACGCATTAAAATCACTTTTAAACTTAAAAAATTTCTTGGTCTAGCTTCTGTCAGAAAAACATTTATCACTATTTAAAAGATATTATATTTATTTTTATATTTATATATCTTATATTTAAATTTAAAAATTAATTAATTTAAATTTGGGTTAATTTAGCCCAAGGACAAAATCTTTACCCAAACCCCAACATAAGTTGAGCTATCTGACCTAAGGATAAGTTTAATTACAATCTATTTAGTAATTCATATGTACTTCATGTTATTTTTTTAAAAAACATTTATGATTCTTTTGCATTATTTTTAATTTTTGAGTATTTTTATAGTTTTAAATTTATTTATTGATTTGACATATAAGATAAATAGTATCATGTCAACATGACGTACATGTGAACGATCAAATGCGTTATCAAGCCAACATCGTTAAAAACTAACGTTTTAGTCAACATTCCTATTCAAAAAAACAATTTGACTCCTTTTAAAATATAAATAGTCAAAATTTAGATAAAATTCCGAAAACCTAATACTCCATCAACCATTCAAGGTCCTCCATGCTTAAAACCATCATTTTTAATGGAAATCTTTAGTAGAGTCAAGATTCTCAGAACTTAGAAAGCTTAGATTTTAGGTTGCAAGTGGTGAATTTATGCTTGAAGAGAGAGAAAATCAGATAGTGTGAGAAACTAAAGTTCTAAGATATGATTTTCATGATTTGTTAGAAGTATCATGTTTATTTCGTATAGTTGAGCATGAAAGTGTTATAAGTGCGTAATTTATCAATTTACTTGTGATAAGTTTTTCGCTTGAATTATATTATTTATGTTCTTAATTATATTATTTATAGTTATATTTTAATTATTATGGATTTAAGGAATAGTTGGAGAAAAATAAATTTAAAGTTCATTTCTCTCTTTCTCCAATCTTTCTCAATACCCACATTCTAGCCATCCTAATCTCTCTATGGCTTTACGCTCATCGGGTAAACCATCACGATCCGCCACCACATCCTCTTCCTTATATTAACATTTTAAAATGGTTATATAAGAAAATAATCTTAAAAAAAATATTCAAATAAGAGTTTCTCACACTTTAACTCAATTAGTAATAAAAAATTAAGTGAATACTGACGTATCAAAAATAAAAACATATGACAATTAAATAAAGCATTACTAAAAAAAAAAAGAGAAAATAATAAAACGTAATTTGAAACATGATATAAAATATTTCAAAAGCCCTTATATTTAAACACTTTCGAAAATGTTTGACTCTTATTTTACCATTTGCAAGAGCTTGGAGCAACCTCTAAAATATATGATGCCAATTTGAGGAGAAAGAACCGAATGAGTTTCAAATTGGTTTTGGGCCCATAGAGTCCATTTTTATTCAATACTATTTACAACTTCGATCTTCGTTTAAAATATAATTTTTTTAATAATTTCATTATAAATTTTAATTATATTTGATCTTTTGACACAATTTTTAGAATAGAAGAATAATACTAATGTCAATCAAATTAAGACTCAATCGACTAATGTTAATAATCTATGAATGTGATGATTAAATATATTAAAAGCAATAAATAAATAATAGTTTAACTTAAATTAAAATAATCTTAAAAATCACTTCGTAGATACCTAATATAACATATCACACCATTTTTGAAAGATGTTTGGGATGCTCGAAAGTTTGGTTGCCACCGTCTCATGGAAAAAAAGCACCCATTGATGACCGCTTAAGAAACTTGACCACAAAAAGTCCATAGCCCAAATCAATTAATTGCAACGTCCCAGAAGGTTTCCATAATTGATAAACTTTAAACAATAGATATTAGTATCCTAGGTTTTTCAAAAAAAATTATAAGAGTAAATTGTACTCACAATCACTTAACTTTAGTGTAATTAATAAAACAGTCATTCCGATTTCAATTCAATGTCTAAACTTTTAAAAAATAACAGATCATGTCTTTTTAATCATTTTTCGTTATAAATGTAACGGAAAGATGACCTGTCATCTGACTCTGTAAACGAACCCAATTTAAAACATCGGGGAATAAAAGAAACAGAATAATAAAAGAAGAAAAGAAAAAAAAGAAAGAGAAGAAGAAAAAGAAAAAGATGAAGAGGAGAAAAGAGAAAAAATCTAGAGTGGTTCAACAGCAGCATGAGGTTGCGAATTGTGACAACGATGGTGGGGCGAGCTTCACAAAGAATAGTTTTGGTGACAATAACGGTCGAGAGCTTTTCTTTGTTGTATCCGGCCAAATGCACCATCTCATCTCAAGTCATCTCCGCTTCTTCTTCTTCTATTAACTAGCCACATCGATAGCTCGAATCGTAGAGTATTCGTACTAAATGCTTTGGACGTAGAATCTATCATAGTTTAGGGATAAAATGGTGTGGTTGTTGTTGTCACTGTCAGGTTCAAACCGATGGTTGCCGCATTTGGGAGGTTGGGCTAATAATCGAAAAAGGTAGCTCATTGTGACATTTCCGCAAACAATTGGATTGCAATATTTGTTTCTGGTTTTTGCGACACAAGATTGGAAGCTGTGGTTTGAGTTTTGACATGGCAGAATCTGGATGGGGAGAGATTGGAAGGTAAAGGAGGTAAAAGAGATTGATAATAGAGTGAAGCAGATCACCATATTTGAAAAGAGAGATTGTTGGGATGGAGAAGAGAAGAAGTATAAACATATTGAGCTATTTACGTAAAAAGTAAAAATATTGGGTCATTTATTAAAAAAAAAAAAAAAAGGAAGGACGAAAAAAACTGTCACTCAACTTTGCCTCGTTCAACCTAGCAAGTTAACTGGTCACATCAACTGTCTCATTAAGCCAGTAATGGAAAGTATTAATGGATGATTGATTTGTCACCTTTCGAAAACGTTAGTGACTAATTTGTTATTTTTAGAAAATTGAGTGATTGAATTGAAATTAAAATAATTGTTTTGTCAGTTGCATCAAAATTAAATGATTGTCGTTGTAATTTACCCTTTTTATAATTAGTTTTTTTTTTTTTTTTTTTCATTTCGCTTGAATCCTACATTTTCCATCCAGAATTAGCCCTTCTTGGACTCTTGGTTGATTAAGATCTTGAGAGGGATTATCATCATCTTCTCCATCCATGTCTTCCAAGCCATTCATTAGGGATTGTTGGTCTTTATATGAAAAAACATGACGAGAATCCGGCGGGTCTTAGGCATTAACCTTGACCTTTTAAATTCTACGAAGTTCTTCCCTGTCTTCAGTGGATAGTGCAGTGGGGGGAGGAGCCGAATCTGGGTGCTTGTTATCCATCTAGGTTACTTTCCATTTATTTTCTGCTTAGATTACGTTTAATATCATGCACGACAAAATAAATATATATGGTTTTTATATAATGATGTTTAAAATTTTAAAAATTTAAATACAAACACACATTTTGGTATTGTTTTATTTTTAATATGAATTAAAATATAAAAAAATTAAATACAAACACATATCATATATAGACCTGTTCATAGATTGAATCGTCCGATTCGAAAGTCCACCTAAAAATTGAGATGATTTGAATAAAAATATAAATCCAAAAAATAAATTTAAACAAAAAAATAATAAGATCCGTTTAAAAATAGATCGGACCTCAAGTAAGACATTTTTGGTCCAACCCATTTGTCCTTGATCTGCTTTAAAACATAATTGAATTCCTTTGGTATATAGTATAGTGCCTCATTTGTCCTCGATTTATTTGGCTTTCTTTCTCATAGAAGTTTAGTGTACAAACACTTTAAATTTGCTCTTATTATTACCATATGATATTTCCTTCAAGATACATAAAAAATAGTTCTCGGAATTACTCTTTAAAGTTAAAAATTAAATCTAAAGTTAAAAAATAAGGATTTGAAAAATCCAATTGTTGAATCAATAATCATATAAGAAAAAAATCACGAATATTTAATTTTTCATAAAAAATATGAAAGAATCAATAAATTTTTTTCGTTACGTTGATAATGATTTTTGTTTTAATTTTGATTGTTTGTTTTTAATTTTTAAATCTACAATATCTGATTCAGTGTCAAATCATTTACTAAATTAATTAAAAAATAAAATTATTCTAGTCAAACTAAAAAATTATATTTTACAAATATTAAATTATTTATATAATTTTATTATATATTATATTTTTAAGAATTTTATTTTCTATTATTTTCAATGATGTTTTAATAATTTCTAACTCTTTAACTTTTTAAAAATACAGACAAAAAATGAATAGAATGCTGATCAGGAACTGTTCAAAAGAATATGAAATCGAGAACCAATGGCAATATTAAGGGGTTCAAGTTCTCCAATCCAATGATGCTTCAATCTTGAAAAGCAATTCAAAGGGAAAAACTGGAGATCGATTTACCTTATTGAACCCACCCGGATATCAAAGAAACTCTGAAAATAATTTTCTTACCGTATTTAAGAGCAATAAATTGTTGAAATATGACATAAAACATGTATTCAAAGGTCAAAAACCGCAGATGCCTTGTTAGGCAAGGTAAGTCACTGTTGTTGGCTTAATTGGCTATCATACCTCTGCAACAAGACAAACAATATCATAGAATAATATCATACCCCTGCAAGCAGCTTCATTTATATTCCTGGTATTTTGTGATAAATCTCTAGGGCCAAAATAGTGGCCTATTTGTGGTGATTAATGATCCCAAATTCATACTTACAGCAACGGCAAACAAACACTTTTTTTTTTCTTTATAAATCATCTCCCCACGTCCGCAAACCTTTGTATTCTGCATTCTAATGCCTATATATTTACCTTTTTACGAGAGTTATTCTTCAACTCAAAGCCTACATCACAGCAGCAATGGAGTTTTCTAAGCTTCTCATTTCCATTTTCATTTTCCAAGTTTTCTTCGCTTGCCATATGTCAATCCAAGCAGCACCTGCGAACTCGGACCTTTTCCGGGAATACATAGGAGCTGAATTCAACAACGTTAAATTCAGTGATGTTCCCATTAATTCAAATGTCGAATTTCACTTCATTCTCTCATTTGCCATAGACTACGACAGCTCCACAGGCTCTCCTTCTCCAACAAATGGGAAGTTCAATGTCTTTTGGGACTCTGATAACCTCAGTCCTTCCCAGGTTTCTTCTATCAAGAGTACCCATTCGAATGTTAAAGTAGCTTTGAGCTTAGGAGGGGACAGTGTGGGAGATGGCTATGCTTACTTCGACCCTTCCTCTGTAGATTCTTGGGTTTCTAATGCAGTTTCTTCACTCACAGATATCATCCAAGAGTACCACTTGGATGGGATTGATATTGACTATGAGCACTTCAATGCCGATCCTGACACTTTCTCTGAGTGCATTGGGAAGCTTGTAAAAACCCTCAAGAATAATGGAGTGATCTCTTTCGCTTCCATAGCTCCATTTGACGATGATGATGTTCAAAGTCATTACAAGGCCTTGTGGCAAAGCTATGGTGACCTCATAGACTATGTCAACTTCCAGTTTTATGCCTATGATCAAGGAACAACGGTCTCTCAGTTCCTCAATTACTTCAGCACCCAAAGCTCTAACTATAATGGTGGTAAGGTTTTAGCCAGCTTTATAAGCGACGGCAGTGGTGGCTTGACACCGCAAAACGGCTTCTTTACTGCCTGCAGTAGGCTGAAGAGTGAGAACAAACTCCATGGGATATTTGTTTGGTCTGCAGATGACTCTAAGAGAAATGGTTTCCGCTATGAGAAGCAATCACAAGCTCTACTCGCAATTTCCCACTAGTATTTCTCTGTTATCTCATTTTACAAACGCGCTAAATATGATTTAAGCATTCACATTAGGGGGTGTATTATATGTGTATTAGCTTTCTGTTGTATAAATATATATATGGGATATTTGTTGTGTGCCCCCTTTTCGCCTTCTATCGGTACCTTAGAGCTGATTTTCCTGGAACTCGGGCTTAATCCAATTGATTCATGCAATCACCCTAAAATTAAGAGGCGACATCCAACATGTCTTGAGTTAGAATCCGGGATTTATAACCTCTTCCCGTACTGGAGCTGCAGCCTTCTTTGTATTAAAAAGGAATGTTTGATGTATATTAATGAAGCTGGATGTGAATGTCAATATTGTGATATACACAATTGTGACATCAATTACTTTCACCTCAAGTTACCCAAAGTAAATAATGCTATATACATGCATTGAAGGTATAGTGCCTGGTAATGCCTGTGTGTTTTGCAGTGACAGCCTCAGGATAGGCCATGAAACAGCCAACAGCAACAAAAAGTATCATGACAATTGCTGGTGAAGTACCCATGTTTTAAGCTGGAAAGAAAATATTGGTAAAGTCTTTGAAGTTTTGGCTCTTAATTTGGGGTGATTCATGAAAAAACACTGTGGAGATATGCATGTTTATATAGAGACAAGATCGAACTATCTTTAAGTCCATGTTTGGTTGATTAGGTAATAAGATGTCACAGCTTTGAGAAAGCAGAGAATTACCAACAACCAATGGCCCCAATGTTCACTGTGGAGTGTCATTAAGTCCAATTAACCAATCTGTTGATGATGATAAACAACTTCATTAGAGCCCTTTTCTCAAAAAACCAGCATAAATTTATATGCATATAGAGAAAACCAAGTGAAACTACTAGAGATATTCTCATTTGGTTGGTGATACTAAAAGAAAATTCTTGGTTAAGATTAATGTAGACTCTTGAAAGATGGATTGTAAGATAATCATGTGGTTTTTTAGATGTTTTATTGCCATTGAAGTAAACAGTGAAATAAACATCCCAACCACTGTGGATTTTAATATGATGCCTTTGACCCAAAATATATCTGATAATATTACATAGGATTATCATTTGGTGGTCACAAATGGTATTAAGAAAATGTCATGTGTATAATTTATTTATTATTTTTTAAATATCAAAGGATACTCAGCATTTCTTATTTTTATTTGTAAAGTTTACCAGTAAATAGTTCTTCTAATATATATCGTTTTTTCATAATATAACTGATACTAACAATACATATAGTTACCCAGCGTTCTTATCGAATGCTCTTGCTATTGTGTTTTCACTTTCATTCCTCTGTTGATTTCTCTTTGCTTAATAAAAGTATTTTAATTTCAAAAAGCATAATAACATATATACTTGTCAAGTTGATTTTGGATTAGGTCATTCTGAATCGAGTCAATTCAAGTTTTAAAATTTGTATGTAATTTCGCATTCTGATCAATTTTAAATTTGGACTAATCCATTTTGAGTAATGGATTTGAATCATTAAGATTTTCATGTTAAGCTTTTAAAGTCAAATTATTTTAGATTTTTCATTCATATTTAGACTCGGGTTCAAGTCATTTGGATTTTGTTAAATTAAGTATAAATTTAAATTAATTGGATCATATTTGTGTTAAGGTCAATATTGGGGGATACAAGTATGTATGTAATAGAAAAGGTTAGCATCTTCCCTCAACTTGCCAATCAACCAATTGAATTGAGATTCACAATCATGGTGATGCTTATTTCCATGAAAGGCTTACTGAGACATGCAAATCGGGTAGGTGATAACAGCTCACTCTAACCAAATAGAAGCCATGGGTGAGTCGCCAAGCCAAGGGAAGACGACTCTTGACCCACCTTCCTTTCAAGCAACTCCAGAAATGATTAGGGTTTATACTTCTTACCGTGCTGTTAATAACCAAACCAAATCACTCAAGGCTTACTCATCAAGCTAGGGATAAACCCAGATTTATGAAGTGTCTACATCCACAAGGCTTTTGTGAGAAATAGTTTATCAAGCAGACTTTGGTACGGAATCGGAATTTTTCAGTTGTACCCACTATAGTTCTTGTAGCATACAATCCTTGTTACACATCATTTATCAAAACCCTAACATGAAAATGAAACTTGTAAAATATGTTGGGTTAATTGAAAGATTCCTTAATTGAAAGGTGTAGACTAAACCGGATGGGCAATCAATATTCGATTTAATCAACCAATCTTGGCGAAGTGTATTAGATGAGAAAACTACAAATAGATTAAAGAGGGAATCAAAGTGGAAAAGAAAGGTACAAATCTATCCAAAAGGAACTGATGAACTCGCACAAAGTGTATTAGATGAGATCATATGGGATTTCTCCAGTTAAAAGGTACAAGGCTGACAATGATGAACCTATACCCTTATTTTTCTTCAAATGAAAGCCCGAGATAGATAACAGACCAACCCTGGAGGATATTTACACACCACCAAAACATTACTATTTGTATGCAACTGCAAACATGATCGATATGCTTTACTGGATATACAGATTATATTACTTGGAGGGTTCAAGTTAAACCGTGTCTGAATCATCAGACTCACTCCCCCTGTTTTCCTGCCTTCTTGACCCCATTTTGAACTTACATACAGGGCACGTGCCTTGTTGCCGCAGCCACGGGTCGATACAACTGGCATGAAACTGCAACATGAGATTGTTATCAGTATTTGTATATAGCTGTTTGTATTAGACTAACATCATATAATAGAAATGACATCAAGAGGATTAACCATTAGCATCTCAACCAAGGACTAAGCATAGAAGCACCAGCACCCCGGCAAACAATCAAGAATCATGGAGAATTAAGAAATGTTTGTCAAATTAAAAGAAAGAAAAGTTGAGGCCAGACTTTGAAATGATGGTGGTAAAAGGTCATCCATTGAAGATAGGAGAACAGACATCTACACTTCCTGCGAGTCAGGATCTAACTCACATTTACAAATAAGAATATTTACTTTCTCAAAGTCACACCCATGAAAAACAAAACTGCCAAAAATGGGTAATGGTTTCACAGTTTACAATTTCTACAAATAGAACATGGGAAATAAAAAGAAAAAATAGTTTAGGAAAGGAAAGGCAGAAACACTTCATACTGTTACTGCTAAGAGTTGGAAAAACTGCATATGTATGTTACAAGATTTCTACCATTCTATAACTATTCATATACCTTAAGAAATCACTATTGCACTATGTGAGATTATTTGGTGCAATTCATTGGACATTGGAGATGATGAAAATTGATTGGTTTTTTTTTCTTGGGGGGAGGTGCGGGTTAACACTTTCGTCAAATAACAGTACAACATAAAATCATTAGATGACAACAGAAAACATGGGTAGATTGTAAAATAGAACCTGATGCAAACATGGCAAGCTCCGAACAAGCTCCCCCCTGTTAACTTGATCCAAGCAAATAGTACAAGTTAATTCATCTTCTGAAGCCTTCATACTCCCATCATCAGTCCTAGAATCTTGCTTCGGCTGCAATATGTACATATAGTTCAGAAAGATGCAGACTTAGAGACAAATTGCCTTGGAACACTTAAATGCTCTCTCTGATTAGATCAGCATTGAATATGAAAAGGAGACAGGGCAGGGTGGTTTTTGCTCACCTCGACCCCAAAAGTAAATAATATATCTGACCTGATATGTCACAATTTTCATTTTTTATACATTTTATCGAAACATAAGTACAATAAAATAAATATTAACTAGGCAGTGAAATCCCAAAAAAGTTACACTGCATAGTATTTATTTTTTAGTTTTCTTTGTAATGCAATACATCATAACATAAAGCCAAATAATATGTTATATATAGGAAAGGTTTTCGCTAAACCCAACGCCAACTTGAAAAACCAACCATCTTGAAAACAAAACCCACCCTGACCTGAACCCGATTTCACAACGAAAATCTGACCCTTTCAGGTCGGATCGGGTTGGAACCCATTGATTACAGGCTTTTTGCCATCCTAGAGGTATTGACTTGTTTTGTTACCAAGATCTTCTTTGAAACATATAAAGCTTCTTGAAAAAATTATTAGAACTTGAAAACTGAACCATCACCATTTTTATTTTCTAACTGAGAGCAAACCATAAACTTAAATTATTTACAGATACCTCAACTGAAGCAGACGAAGATGATGCCTGCTTTGGTAATGATCCAGCACTGCAAAAATAAGAAAAATCAATGTAATTATGAATTTGTTCAAAAGAAACTCAGTTGCTAGTTCACAACTGAAGCAAGCTACCTAAACATAAACATTTATGTGTACCTCTCTGTTCCAGGAACCTTGTACTTGTGCACGGGTAAAGCATTTATCTCTTCCTCACTCATTGAAGGAGTTGTGGAAATATTATCAGAATCCAATGCTCTGAGGTTTTCATAATCTAGAGCAGAAGTAAGCAAAGTGATAATCTTCATTAAACCAAATGAAATACAAACCAAAACACTCCTTACATATCTGTCAACCATGTTAAAACCAACCCATAGAATCCAAGGAGTGAATATTGAGAATCACCATACCTAGATCGTCAAATTCACGGTCAAGAAGAGCAAGTTGGAGTCTTAGTCCTTGTAAGCGTCCTCTAGTAGCAAAAGCAATTGATGGTGGCATGTGCAAACGCAGCTCAGTATGACCAAGCAAACCACTAGCTGCCGCAGCGTGAGCTCGGGCCTGAGCTTGAAGTTGCTGACAAGTTGCATACATCCTTAGACTCGTAGCCATTAGAAAGACACCCACTACTAGCCAAAGCTGCACAAAGAGACAGAGAAGATAACACCATGATTTCCATGTATTAATAGAGACACCACCATGCTCCCAAAGAATGTATAGTGTTTACATACCAGAAAGTTTGGTGACATTTGATGAGAGTTTAAAATCATGAACAGCAAAAGAACTGCTGGAAACAAACAAGAACAGATTAGAAATGCAAATTAAACGCACAACAAGGAATGATTAGAGGCAAAAGTTTTAACAGATGCAACGGAAGATAACACATGCAACTAGAAACATCACCTGTAACAAGAAAGGCCAGCAAATTAGAATTAACTGGTCGTGCTGCATGTATCCGCTGGAAAAAAAAATAGTGCAAGAAAAGTTCAAGCTCCTTTATATAGGATGAGAAAATCTGGCCAACCAAACAATAAGATGTACTGATATGGTTAAGCAAAATACCACAGCTGGACGTTCAGGAATAAATCCTGAAAACCCACTTTCAATATCCCCTCTAGCCCCTCGGAAAACAAAACTCATTGTTGCGAAAAGGCAGAATTTCCACTTGTCTAGAATGTGGCAGATGCGAACAACTTCTCTTGAAAACTTTCAAATCCTATGATATTACAAATGTGAATCACTGTTACAAGCCATTCCAATAATAAAAAAAAGCATAGATAGCCGGTAAATCATGCTTTATTAAACTGAAATTTACTCAAAATATAACGATTGACGTGGTCTATTATTAAGCTGAAACCACTTTCCTTGATAAGAAGGAAGTTGTTGTAAAGCTGATAACACATCCTGATTACTTTAAATATAATTTTCTATAGACTTCTTAGAAGAAGATGCAAAGTAGTATTTAAATATAAATAATGAAATCAATGTTTGCAACACTTCTACTCGCAAGCTGACCATTTCTGAGCCAATGCTTTTCTGGAGGCTCAAATAGAATACCTTTTTTTCAGCATATAATTACAAAAGTGCATCAACCTATCAACATGCTCTAAGCTCTCAAGTGGTCTGTGGTCATTACAAAACCAGAGATGTCAATATTGTTAATGCAGATCATGACAAGAAGACGTTATAAATCCCCAAACTCAAAAGCAAAAGCACTATAAAAGGAATTGGAAACCAACATGGGAAAAGAAATAAAAGATCATAAATTTCAGTGGGAACAAAGTCATTGTAAATTAGTAATCCCAAAAGGCCATTACAGATAAAAACAATCAAGACCTAACCACCCAATTTACTAATTCAAATGGCATTAAAGCCTAACAAAGATGACCCACGAATGAAATCCAACAAAGTTTAACACCAACATATCTCTATTTCTCAGTTCCTATATAAAGTAACTTCAAAAGCCAACGCATAGAATTGTTTATAAATCGCAATGACATTTACCTTGCCAGTAGCACTATTATTATAGTAATTAAATTCTCTTTAAAGTCCCACCCACCCTCTAAACTAAAGTTCACAACAAATTATGCTAAGTAAGCCATACTTTACACATACTCAGAAGCAAAAGATCCAAAGTTTATGATTCAAAGCCCTTTCCTTTTTAAATCTTTTGAACATTAACAAAATAAATCACATATAAAGACTGAATCAACCGCAAAATAATGCAAAAGGAATAGTAGAATTTAAATATATTAACACAGAGGACCTACATTGCTCTATGTGAACCCATATCTCCAAAAAAAAGTCTACTTTCCAGGTTTTCGTTGAATGAAGAGAAATCGAAAGGAAAAGAAAAAGAAAAATCACCGGTTTCCACCGTTTTCTCAGCAAACAAACAGAAGTCGATGCCAAGAACCAAAGAAAAGCCAGAAAATAAATAATAATAATAACTTACTCAAGAAAATTGAAGATCAATCTGTAAAAAGACAAAAGGTCGTCCTATTAATTGCAAAACACGAGCAATTTGAGAGAAAAATAAAACAAAACTTGCAAGAAATTCTTCTGCGCTCTTTTCCTTTGTCCGAAACTGAAAATAGCAATTTATCTTTATTTTTCATTTTTTTTAATTTTTTTACACGGAGAGAAAGCTCTAGAGAGTGACACGTGCACTTGGTTTGGATCTAATCGTTGCCACGTCTTGTTGACAGCGTGTATGACTTAATATCAGCCGTTGGATCTGTCATTTGTGTGCCCCCACTAAGATTTGTGGTTTGGAGCTTCATCGCCAAATCAGCATCCATACTTCCAAATATCTCATGTTTGGAGCTTCATCGCCAAATCAGCATCCATACTTCCAAATATCTCATTCTTTTCTGAAAAAAAATTATATTAATAATTTCTCAAAAATAATTTTATTTTTTAAAGGCATAATGAAAAATATCTCTCTTAATATTTGCATTTTTGACAATTTAATCTTTTTTATTCGAAGCAATTTTGCTTCAACTTTAAATCTCGAGTCAAATTATTTATTGCTTTAAAAATTAAAAATTTAACATCTAATATATGACATTAAAATAAATAAATAAATAAATAAAATGACAAATAATTGAAAAGATAAAAAAATTTTGTCCCAATTTGAAAATCAAACTAAATCCAACTCCCAAATACTATAATCTAACAAAGAAATTGGAAAATGAAACCAAATCATGAAACAATTGGGAAGGTCCAATGCAAACATCAGTAAGTAAAGTTTACTATAAGTTGATGTATCATAGTAAAAAGTTTATTTTAACCCATCTACTACTAAAAAAAACATTTTAATCCCTATATGTTTGAAAAGTTAAAGAATATTGGAGAAGATTCAATTGGTTGAAATCAAAGATTAAAGCTACGTGAAAATCCAAAACTAATCTTGAAAGATTTCATACGGTCATCTTCGTATGGACTTTTAAAGATGTTTTGATCAGTTTTTTGGGTAATTCAAATGTCTAAATTGTAAAGCTTCAATTTATCTTTGAAACGGGTTTCGAATCACCAGATTTTAAGGCCTATAGTCATAAGCTCATTTTCATAAAGCAATGCAATTCTCTATGGAAGTTCAAGATTAATTATTGAATTCCATAAGGGTAACTTGCCACCTTTTGGTGTGATTCTTCTATCCAAATGGTAGATCTTCGAGTCCTATTCTCAATGTTTCTTGAATCACTTAAGTTCAAATTCTAAAACCCTACGAACAATTTAAGTTTATTTGTAAATCAACTTTTCTAACTTGTGAAAATGGATCAAAACACATCAAAGTACTATCACTCTCCCACCAAGATTTTCTCCCTAAAAGTTTAGTTGTAAATTAAATGAAAAGAACAATTTACTTGCTACTAATATGCACTAAAATAAGTTTCTAACTTGAATAGAATAAGTGCTCTCTTAATCTCTCGTTGTAAAACAATTCTCTTGTTAAATAGACAATAAATTACATTTTAAAATATAAACAACGCGAATCTCTAATTCCTCAAAAGTAGCATTTGAATATGTCTTCAATAATGAATAAGATGACAGAAATCATCTCGATATAAAATCTCTTAAAAAAAATCTCTTCATTTATTAGAACTTCGATCACATCGAAACTCTTGATACATTCTTTTCATTTTTTTTGATAATAAAAAAGGCAGTAAGAATGTCTTTATTTCATCTCAATCAGACATCAACATTTACATTATGATCATCTAGTAATAATTTCTTGATACATTCTTGACTTAATTTTTTTTTCATAATATGTCTTCAATAATGAATCATTAAAAATCCTCAAGAGTGCTTGGATGAAGAATTTTAATATTTTGGAGAGTTTTAAGTTCATCAATTCGAAGTGCTAGTAATTGTACTTGTTTTATTTGGATATATAACTGCTTTAAGAAAAATTAGGCTCTAAAAATTTTATAAACTAGAAAAATAATTATGAAAGAAGAATAATTATTAAAACAAATAATATAAAAAATACTCAATATGGAAACCATTCGATTTGTAAAAAATTATAAATATTCTTAATAAAATAAAATTTAAAAAAATGTACCAAAATTAAATAAAAAAAGGTTTTTTATAAGTAGGAATAAGAAATAAAATTATTTGAAATCAAATTTAATCTCTCATATATACACTATAATATCGATTGATATTAACAATATACTGGAATTAAATAAAAAAAAAATGATGATTGATGACAACAATTTAAGGCATTAATTTGATGTTAACAGGTGATCAAATAAAGGGGTAGAGTTTCGTTGCCATGTTTGTGTTGAGTCGGTGGTGCCTCTTTTTCTTTCTGTGTGTTTTCAAAGGCTGATTCCTTTGTCCAAAAACCAAACCTAATCCTTTGGAACACGTCGCAGTTTGGTTTCATTTCTTCATTTTACTTAAGTCAGCTAAGAGGATATTATTTTGTTGTTATTTGTAATTTTTTTATGAATATTTTATATTTAAAATTTATTGATTTAATATTTGTAAAGACCGACTCTTCTAATAAAAAAAATTTGTATTGTGGCTTTTACGAAAACGAAGTTTGGTAGCACCACGATATTAGAGACAGCTTTACTTTTCGAGGAAATTCATAGACAAGGTGACTTTTTGTTTTACCTCTCATAGAATGAGGTGTTTGGTAATGCGATCAAGTGGGTTCGCCACTCATTCCCTACTCTGGATGTTGATGCATTTACATTTTGGTTAGTGTGTGTCCAACTTTTTGCCAGTTTGCTTTCTTATTTTCTTTGATTTGCTTTCTGGTCTTGAGAATCAAGTGATCTTATGCATTCCACTTATCAAACAAATTTTATAGAATAAGGTAATGATGCCATTAAAGTTTACTTTGACTTAAATTAGTTACCGTTGGAATCGAATTTAAGGTCGCACGTGATTAAAATTAAATTTTCGAGTCGTAACATAGAAGGTTTATTGTCATCAAGACAGCACGTAACCGGAGCTAAAATATCGATCCATAACACACAAACATGATTAGTAAGCAAGCAGGTTGGACCAACTACGGCTTTGTTTAGTAGTACTTTTTAAAAGCACTTTTGACATAAAAAGCATTTTTAAATCAAAAACAATATCAAACAAGTAATTTTTAAAAGAAATTTTTGGTTTTTCCAAAACACTTTTTTTCATACGGAGAAGTTAAAATTTTTACTTTTTTCATCTTGAAAGAACTTTTGATAGCTTAATTATATTTTCACTGTTCTAACACACAACATTTTCCCTTATTTGATTAATTACTTAAAAAATATTTAAAATTTATATTTCATATATTAAAATATTAATAACAAAATATAATAAATTATTTTCTATATTTTTATTAAAATATCATAATATTAACTAATTTAAATATTTATTTATTACTTTATAACACATATCTAAAATGAAACTTTTATTTATCAAGTACACTTTTTGATAACTATACTAAATAATTAAATTTTAAACTAAACTTTTCAAAAATTCTTTTCAAAGTGCCTTGAAACTGTGTCCAGCTCAATAGGCAGGATAGTAAAAATTGAGCATGCTGTGTCTTGGAAATCGTCATGACGCTCTAAATAAAAACCAAAAGACTTAGCTTATGCTATATTTCCAGAATTTTGGATGTCAGCATGAAATCCTCCATTCTCAACCTTTCTCGTGAGAAATGAAATCCAGTAATTATCCAAATAAACCTGGAAATCCATGTTGCCCAATCTTCACCATAAATGGAATGTTCCAGAAGACCAACATCCCATTGATATTTTTTGTTTTGATCAGTGTTTTGGTTTCCATTCCTTTCTTCCTGCTGTGTAATTAACAAGTTATTATCAAACAATTTAGAAGAAAATAACATGAAACTGCATTGCAACCTGAAACCAGAGACTCCAATTCTAGGCAATTAAATGGTATTTACAATATAATCAAAGAACACATTTCTTTTCATAAAACCCCATAAAAATTTTGAAGGAAAAAAAAAATACTTGCTTTCTCTTTCTTTCATGTTATTGATCTAAATAAAAAAAAATATTGTTATTACAAAACAGAGTTGGAGTTGGAGCTTGAGCTTAAGCTTCTTGTAAACCTACGAAACATAGACGTTGAACCACTTCTGGTCAAACCACCGGATTCTTCATTTCCACGACGAGACGGCTGAGACCTCAACCCCCTCAAAAACGACGTTACGTTTCTAACAACTCTCCTGAACCCATTCTCTCTTCTTCTTACCCCGACCCACGATACCCTCCTCGCAGCTCCATGACCCGAACCCGATTCCGATCCCGATTCCCCAAACCCACCGTCCATCTCCGTGTATACTACCGGCACTTCCCTTTCTCCCCTGAACCTTCCCACCGCGAAAACCCCACCCGGTAACCTCCATATGCTCAGCCCCACCGTCTCCGATGCCTCGTCGTTCGACTCGCTCCGATCCGACGGCAATTCGTGGCGGCAAAGTGGGCACGAGTTCCGAAGCGCCAGCCATGGGATGATGCAATCTTCATGGTAAATATGCTTGCACGGCATCTCCCTCGCTTCCGACCCGAGCTCGAAAGGTTCTTTACAAACGGCGCACTGGGTTTCCGAACAAACATGGGCTTTTTCTATTTGAACCGTCGGCATTGATTCGATTGCCGATTTCGAAGCCGGCGGGTTCTCGGGTTGACCCAGTCCGGTTATTTCGATCTGGGAAAGTTGTTCCAATAACCGATCGAAACCCAAACCCATTAGAGATTCGGACATCGAAGTCGGTATGGGTCTTAAACCGGACCCAGATCCGTCGTCGTAGAAGAACCCAAACCCGCTGTTGCTGTTGCTGTTGCTGTTTCCGTTGGTGGAGACATTCTCGTCGTCGGTGGAGCCACGGAGGACGATGATCGGATTGATGTTTGACCGGTCAACAGAACCACGACGATTCCTACGAAAGACGAGATTTCGCGTCCGATTCGAATTTTGATGGCTATTATCGTTGCTGGTGATCATGTACATAGCTGGAAATTGACGGTTTTGATTATCCGATGATTCGATCTCCTCGATGAAGCCTCCGTCGCAGTACGGGCAGACAACGGTGTCGTTTGACCCGCTATCCAAAACCACCACACGAACCAGACGGGTGCAGCTGTAACACCAATACGACGACGTTGAAGACATGCTTGACCCCGGCGAGGATTCCAGATCCAGAAATAAAGGCGAAATAAAAAAAAAATGGATTTTCGGTGGTGAAATGAGCTTCCGTCGCTTTTAAAGGGAAACGAGGCCGCCTTAAAGTTTAAACGCCGTAAGGTGTGTGCATCCAGGTGGCTGTTTATGATTGGACGAAAAGACAAAACATAACGGCGTTAACAGATTGACCGGTCAATTGGAGACTAAGGTTTAGGTTAAAAACTGGGGGTTAACAGTGGCGGTAAAAGGAGTTAAAATCTGAAGCTGTAAAAATGTCGGGACGCCGAGTTTGAAAATTCAAACTAATAGGCCGAGTAATGCGAGGCGCGTGTGACGTGGTAGAGCGTGAGAGGAAAACTGGCAGGAACTACTAGGAAGATTCTTTAAACCGAGGCAAAAGAGTGTCTAGTTACGTGTTTGGTTGGCGCGTGAAGTGGACCCACCACTCTCATCAATAGGTAATTTATATATATAATTTGTGGACAAAAAATGATTATCCAAACTCTTACGAAAAATTTTTAATTAATAAAATTCATCGCTAATATGAAATTACCATATAATTGGAGGAAAAGAAAAAGAAGAAATTAACATATAAATTAAATCAACTTCTATTTCTTGTGAGTAGGATGGCAACAGGTGGACCCGCCCGTTTCTCACTTGTCTCCACCCTTTTTCTTTTTATTTAAAGTTTTTATATTATTCTTACCTCCAAATTATAAATGAAATAAATTTTATAAAATTTAAAATATATCTAGCTAAAATAATAAAAAATATTTAAGATGTTAAAAAACCTTATAAATGTTCAAAAAACTTTTAAAAATTGTTATAAAATTAAAAGTGCTGCAATTGTGATCAAAATCTAACTCAATTTAACGTAAAAAGCTTAATTAAAAATTTACATCACCCTATTCTCTAACTCGATTTTCAAAAAAAAATTACTTTTATGAATTTAGATTATATCAAAACCTTACAAATTCAAGTTGTATTTATCGTTCATGCTCGTGAGAACTTATAAATTATCATTTAATTAAAAATCTATTACTTTTTATAAAATAATAAATATATTTTTTAAAATACCTTAAACTTTAAAATTTCAATTTAATCATTCATTTAATTTTTAAATAAATTTTATATAAATACTTTGTACATTATTCTTTTACCCACATGATGGGCATAAACATCATCAAATTAATATCAAGTTTAATCAGTTCATCGATTCAGTATTTTAAAATTATTATTGTGTGTGATTTTAATTTGAATAATAATACAAATTTAAATTTCTGACATCAAAATATTAAATCCGGAATCGTGAAAATTAGGTACTGAAGAAATTAATGAAATATATGTATTTGAGTACAACAAAACGTGTTATTTGTAATACTAATATTATATATATTTAAAAAAACAAAAAAATGAAATGAATAATTTTTGTATATTTTTTAAATAAAAACAAGTATTTATTTTTATATATTTCTGTTTATTATTATTTTTCCTTTTTTAATTTTGAAATGAAAAAAAAATTACCAATCAAATAATTACGCCCCATATATTTTTAAAAAATATTACAATAATAATAATAATAAACAGGTGTTACTAATAGGTTGTCCCCTATAAAGAATGAAAGAGATATTTAGTACGTCAAAGTTTAATGGCCAAATAATTATATTTAAAAATGTTAAAAATAAGTCAATTGTAGTTGGCCAAAAATAAAAACTCAGGTCTTCCTTCTTTCCAACATGGTACAAATGGCAACCAATTTCATGGATATTTGGTTCTCACTCTTCTTTTTCTATATTGTCTTTAAAGATGCTTTTTTTTTTTACCTTACATCTTCCCAATTTTATTACCTAAAGCACCCATATTTGCTACATATCAACTATTCTCTAATGGGTCACACCTGTGGATATTTTTTTTGGATACATTACATTCGTAGTCACCTAATTATTAGTAATTTTCTTTTTTGATCACTCAATTATGAAAAGTTATGAAATGATTACTCAACAATTCATTTTGTTTTTCTTTTTTAGTCACTAGACGTTAAATGGATGACGGAAAAATGACATGTCGATTTTTAAAATTGACACAATAATAACTTTAACCCTCAAACATTTATACATTGTGTTAATTTAATCTTGATTCTAAACTAAATTAACAATTAACGTTTGCATATTGTGTAATTTTGTCCTTTTCATGGTTTTTTGCTCTACCTTTTTTTTTTGGATCATGTCACCTAAAAAGCTTTAAAACATTTTATCAACTAAATCTTATATATATAGACCAACCATAAAAACACCTAAAACTCCAAGATCATAATTTTTTCTTTTTCTCATTATTTTCTCTTGATACTCCGATTATCCCCCATTGGATGGGAAACCAATGGTTGAGATGAATAAGTCGCCGTCGATTCACTCTTCATCGGTTTTATAAGATTCACACTTGAAGACTAAATTAGATAATGTATAAACCTCGAGAACTAAATTTGTTATTATGCAAATTTAAAACTTTTCATGATATCTTTACGCTAGCATTTAATTGTTGATGACCAAAAAAACAAAAGTCAAATAATTGAGTGATTATTTTGTAATTTTTTATAATTAAGTGATAAAAAAAATTACTAATAATTGAGTCACTACTGCTATAGTTTAACTTCGTTTTTTGCCATCGTAAAGAACATCAAATATTAAAGAGTCACGATACATACTCCCCTAATCGTCTTAGCATACATAATGGGCAATAAACAGTCAGGTAGTTGTTGGCAGTTAACATACAAATAACTAGAAAGTAAAGTATCTGCATTAGAGGGGTTTGAAAAATCACTCCTCAAAAAATTTTGTGTGTTGACTTAATAGTTAAAGCGTTCATCATTCCAAATGTTACCTGCGTTCAAGTCGTGCTAATTGTATTGTTATTAGAATTTCATCTCTTCTTAATTCATCAAAAGAAAATCATTCTCCAATCTATTCAACATATCAACACATAGATTACCCTCCCTATATGTGTGCTTAAGTTGGTATAGATAGAAGCCATCAAAGAGAGTCCAACAATTATGAATAAGAATATGTAGTAATGGATTAGATAAATTTAGATTACACATTGTAGATATCGATTTTGATTACTAATATTTTATTTTTTTCAAAATTAAATAAAATTATGTTTTAAAAAATTACGCTTTTAAAGACAACAACAAAATTAACTCAAAATAAGTATTAGTGTTTAATCACAAGAAAAATGTATATAAATAAATAACGATAAAATAAATAATTTTCAACTCAAAATATTTTTGTCACTTACCTCTCTCTACGACTTGCAAGTATATGAGAGCACTATCAAGTAATGAATTACATCGAATTATTTCTGTTCAAGGAAGTATTCCAAAAATCAAACCTACAGAAAAATTTTACAATTATAAAATAATGAAATAAAACTTCAACACAAAATATAATTTAATTTAATATAAATCTAAGAAATAACTAAAAATAATAATTATTAAGAAAATAAAATAAACAACTAGGAATAAATAGAGACAAATAAAATAAAAGAACTAAATTAATAATTGAACCGCAATGTAAGAGGTCTCAGTGATGAAATTTATCTTCACTTAACGGGACTTACTCATTTATCTGGAATAATGTCAATCTGACTCTCCATCTTTTAAAAAAGTTTAAATTTAATCATTAATTTTTCAAAAAAAAAAAATTATTATTATTTAATCAAAATATTGACTAAAATGTTAAATTTTAAACATGACAATTCACATGGCAATCTTCATACATTTTATACTATTTTTTAAATATTTTTATGAATTTTTTATTTTTTGAATATTTTTTTTAAATTTAATTATTTTTTGCGAATAAATATAAGAAAAATAGTTTCATGTCAACATGAAAGACATGTCGGCTGTCACATGGGTTGTCAAACCAACATTGTTAAAAAATTAATATGGCAAGAGCACGCGTAGATCTATTAAAAATGATTTAATTTTTTTGAAAGGTTAATAGTCAAATTTAACTTAAAAAAAAATAATGATTTAAGAAAACCATCAAGATGTAGATTAATTATGAAGAACAAATTGAAGACTTAATCTTGCCACTAAAACTCATCTCTAACTTATTTTGATCAATAACGCATTAACTTGCAATTCCCTCCACTATTTGAGCGGTTAGTTCATAATGAACAATAATTTTTATTTTTTAGATTATAAACGATGATTAACACAATTTGAATTCAGATCACACTTGAAACGATAAACACCTTTAATTATCAAGTTAATACATAGGATTCAAATGAACAATAATTTAAAAGAGATTAAGAGAAAAGAAATCTTATTAAATAATTGTAGCTCTAATCCCAATCCAAGTGTTGGTTTGACAAACGTTAGCACGACAACTACAATTACTTCAAAAGAAAACCTAGAAGAAAACTTAAAAATAAAAATCAATGTGGATTCTTTAGCACACGAAAAAGTTCTCTCTAAATTAAGGCACAATAATGGCTATTTATAGCCTTGTTAATACATGTATGGATCGGATGAAATTTATTAAATTTTATTTATTAAAGTTATTAATTTTTAAGTTTGAAAAATTAATCGATTTGCAACGACTTTTTGAATGGGATCCAAATTTTTTTTTATTTAGATGCTTTTATAGCGTTATAAGATTTATCTTTTAGCTTCGAAATACAGTTTGAATAATTTGATTTTGAGTTTAGGAGCTTAAGTTATGATCGTTTTAGTGAATACTGCACGAGCTAAATTTGTGGACGAGATTATTACAGAAATTACGAGTTTCGGACTTTTAAATCGAGTTTAAATAATATCGAGTTCAAATTTTAGGCTTAATTTTTATTACATATTAGCTCAATATTGTATTTATTAGGTAATCTAATTTAAAACTGTTCTTATTTAGATTAATTAGAGTTTCAGTATACTTAAGAGTTTTATTCGGATGTACTTAGCTAGCCTATATAAAGCCCTCTCCATTGTTTATTAAGGACACAATTGTTTTCATTAATTGAGTTTTTGGGGTTTATATCTCAAAAAGTTCAATTGAACACTTATCTATCTATCTATCATCGTATCCATCTATTTACACATTTCATCTTTCGGTTTGATTTTTTGGTTTATTTATTTATTTATTTTTCTCAAATTTCTTTTAGTGTTTTTTTGTAGGGTTTACACGTCCAAAATGAACCTAAACAAATGGACTTTCAAGTTCATTAAATGTGGATATCCATTTATCCAAATTCATCATGGGTGTTATTTAAAATATTATAAAAATTATAAAAGAAAATTATTTAAAAATTATAACAAAAACATTAAAAATGGTAAAAATTATAAAACCTTAAACTTTATTAAAGATTGTCAAAATAGTTTATTACACATCTAATAGGATTATTACATAATACGTGTGGGATTAAAATGAAATTTGACACAAATATATATAAATATTCAAATTAGTGATATTTTGTGCCACCATTTTTCATAAAAATACCTTTTACTTTATATATATATATATATAATTAAGGTTGATTTTTTGTTATTTTTTGGGGGGATATACATATATGTGTGCAATATATACATATATATTTGTGCTATATTTCATTTTAGTCTAGAATAATGTGTGATATTATAACACACTCATATGTGAAATCGAATATTTAAATTTTTTTACGAAATTATAATAATTTATAATTGTTTTATGATTATTTATAATTATTTTTAGAATTTTTCAAAATTTTATAATTTTTAATAATATTCTGAATCATGCCAAGAATAAATATGAACTTATTCATGTGATATGTCACGTGTTGCTTCCATACGTTAATATCTATTAACAATTAAACCAATCAATTACAATTTTCATTATTAAAAAGGTTTGATTAGTACTTTTTGTTATTACTAATTTAATTCAATGCATTTTTTCTTAATAGCTCAATTAGTTATTATTATTTTAACTACGTTCTTTTTAAAAATTAAAATTAAAACAGAAATTAGTTACCATCCAAATCCAATAAACTCCTAGAATAATATTATGTACATTGCGGTTAAAACTAAAATTTGTTATAGGTGCAAAATTTCATTACTATTATCTTTATGTGTCTAATTATGCTGATTTAGCATATGTGGAAAAAATTTCAACCCACCGCTCTAATATTCCTACTCAAGTGCATTGAAAACTTGTCACTCCGCACATGAATTTCACATAAAAGAAATCATCACAAATACTTTAAAATCGAAAAGGGACGGTACGAAACCGTGATTCTACGTTATTCTTATATTTTTTCAATAGGAAAATGATAAATCAGATTTTTCTTCCTGATTTGAAATCAAATCAAAATTTTAAAAAAATATTAAATTGATGATACTAACCTTAACAACCTACTAAATTTTATATAAACATAGAATTTAAAATCAATGGATTGTAATGGAATAATGTTGTCATTCTTACACTAGAATTATCCTAATAAAGTACATACCTGGTTTGCCCTAAGATTTTGGGTGACGGATCAAAAGATGAGAAGGATTTGGGCATTTGGGGTTGGGGAATTTAGGGGGTGAGCAATCATTGATGTTTGTTCTTCCAAAATCCATTTCTTTTTTCCCTAAAAGCAGAATGTTAAAGTGGCCCAACTGTCTTCGTTGATGGTTGAATTGCATTCGCACGCCAAAAAAGTATGTTCTAGCAAACATTTTGTTTCCATCTATGTATTAATGATTAGAGACTTCCACTTTGAGGCTCCTTTTTGGATTAATCTTAAACGACTTGTTTTATTATATAACCTCACTTACATTACATATTCAATTGAAACGAAAATTGATTATATAATTGATTCAGCGGGTACCATAAAATCGGAAAAAAGCTGAATCGGTAAAAAAATAAGTTGAACCGAAAAACCAATCAAATTGAGTAAATGAATTTTTACTTATCCCAAATCAAAGAAAAAGCTAGGAAGAAATAACATTTTAGAGGGATCGATCCCTTGAGTCTCTATTACGTTCCACCACTGTATGGAAGAAATAAGCCGTCCCAAAGTAGCAACAAAATGAAAATAGCAATGCCATTGGGAATGGGATGAACAACACGAGACAGAGTACCGCAAATTTTACTCAATTTCAGTTCAGTTTTTTGTTATTTTGGGCACTTGAAAACTGAAAGTTTAGACCATTTTAGTGGTAGAAGATGACAATAAATAACAAAATCTTCCTGAAACAAACCTCTTCTTCCACTACCACTAGATTCTTCCTGCAATGTTGTAACATCGTGATTTGGTTCACTTCAATATCAATCCTATTCAAGCGTCAACCTCATTCCATCTTTACAATAAAGTAAAAGTTAAGTTTAGTTGGGATAATCTCATTGACGTAAGAATGACTGTTAATATGAAAATAAATAATAAATACATAATGAATAGAAAAAAAGAAGAAGTTCAAATGCGCTAATTACAGGCACATATTTGATATTTCGGTTTATTCAATTTTTAGTATAAAAAAACGAATCGATCAAATGCACACTCTTAAGCTCGATTAAGAGTAAAGAATGACAAACCTTGATTTCAAAAAAGGTATTGTTGCCGCCTCTTGTATACACTCCTTCTCAGAGTGAGTTTTTTTTATTAAAATATTATTATTCGGTTACACCTTGTTCAATTGAGACTTACGTAATTTTATCTATAAATAAAGATTAAGGGTCACTTTACCTCTATATATTGTCAAAATATAGTCAAGTTACTTTTCTCAAAATAAATTTTATATTTTAATAAGAATTCATTTTTGGTTTCTAGCCCTTTGAAAGTTCACATAGTTTTCGTTGATCTGCAATTAGAGCAGACACTCGAGCAAACTAAAATCGAGGTTAGTGGAGAAGATCGAGTGGAAAAAAGTTGGGAAGGACTAAGTCTACTTAATTCGAAATCACAGGTATAATTCGAGTAATAGGTTTATTGTTATAAATATCACAATAACTTGATTTTTTAGAAAAAAAATTGAACTTTCATTGTGTTTACAATCACTATTTTTGGATTTTTTACTTAAATAATACAAAAAAATAAATTAATAACCAAAATGGTATCCCCAAATTATTATTTACCAAAATGATATGTTTAGTTAAGTGGAGGAACTCTAAATGGCGGCACTAATGGGTATTTTTGACACGTGTTTTTTTTAATTTTTTATTATTATTTTTATATAGTTAAAAATAAAAAAAATATTATTTTATTAGTAGAGAGATTTAAAGTGGCGGCACTCAGGGGTTTTTTTCAAAAAAATACGAGAAAAATACGACAAAAAAATACCTGACACCCAGTGGAGGAACACAAAGTGGCGGCACCAATGGAGGAGTATCAAGTGGCGGCACTCAGGGGTGTTTTGCCACTTGGCAGCACCCCATTGTGTCGTGTGTGTGTGTGTTTATTTTATTTTATTTGTGAAAATAAATTTGGGTGGTTGGGAATTTTTAGTGTTTGTGATAAAAATTAAATGAAATAAAATTTTTGTTATAAAATAGGAGTGAGGGAAGCAAATAAACGGGAAAGAAAGAAAGGAAAGAAAGAAAGAAAGGAAGAAGGAGAGGAAAGAAAGAAGAAGGAGAGGAAAGAAAGAAGAATGAAAGAAAGGTAATGTGTTTAATTTTAATTTTATTTGAGTATGATATAAATGGGTAAAATCATATTTTATTTAATAAATTTTATTTAATTTTTAACAGATTTATTGAAGATGGATAATCAATTTTTTGTATGCATTTATTTTGATGGAGTAATTTCGAGAACATCGGTTGGATGTATATTTGATTGTCGGGAACAAATAGGAATGAGATTTAGTCGAAATATCTCGGTTGATGATATGAAAGTTGCAAAAAATTTTAGACGTTGTGGAAGAAGGATCTCGAAACTTTTCTACAAGTTTCCAGTTTCGATAGATCCCATCAAATTCACCAAGATGGAACTTGTAGACGACGAAGACGTGGAGACAATGATCGCTCTTTATTGTTCGAATCAAAGTGACCCAAATGCACCGGTTCAATTGTTTGCTGAGTTAGTTGATGTGGAACCTGTACAAAATGAAGATTCAACTCCGTGTATGGTGGTTCCAGTATCGTACATTGAAAGTCAATCAATCGTACGTGGGCTACACATTGATCTTAATGCTGCTGCACCCGAGAATGATGCAGATCAAGATGGTGGATATGATAGTAGTATTCCTTATGATAATGAAGTCAATATTGATAGTGATCCGGAAGTGGATGAGGTCCCAGATGATATTGACGAAGAAGGGGCGAATGGCGATGAAAATCCAGTTACACATATTGTGATGCACAATAATCCTCCTGGTGCACACATGTCGCTTATAAACCCTGATGCGACACATGCCGAGTTCGCGAAATACCCTGAAATAGTACCTGCTCACCGATTAGCCGTCGCAGCAGATTGTGAAGAGTTGTTTGTGGGCCAAAAATTTGAATCCAAGGAAGAATGCATATTTGCTATTAAGCGATATAGCATGAATGTGTCGATAGATTACAAAGTCGTAGTGTCTAAACCGACATTGTATATTGGAGAGTGCTGGAAGTCGACGGAAGGTTGCAAGTGGCGGGTGCGAGCTGCATTTATCCAGAAGTCGCAGATGTGGGAGATAAGAAAAATTGATGGGCCTCACACATGCAGTTCAACACGTTTGTCAGAAGATCACCGAAAACTTGATTCCAGAATCATCTGCACACATATCATGCCAATGGTTAAGGACGACCCAACCATCAAGGTTTCTACATTGATTGTGGACATGCAATCACGATTCCATTATCGGGTTTCATATCGAAAAGCATGGATTGCGAAACAGATGGCAATGGAACAATTGTTCGGTGATTGGGATGCATCATACAATGAGCTGCAAGGATGGATAGCCGCAATGCGACAGTACGTACCTGGGACTGCAATTGAGTTGGTGACACGACCTTATTATGGCTCAGATAACAACATGCAATCGGGAAGAAGAATTTTTCAGTATATATTTTGGACGTTTGATCCCTACGTTCGAGCATTTCCTCACTGCAAGCCATTTGTCCAAGTAGATGGAACGTGGCTATACGGGAAATATACGCAGATCTTACTAATTGCAGTGGCTCAAGACGGGAATCAAAACGTGCTCCCAATAGCATTCGCTATTATGGACAAAGAAGACATGGAATCTTGGGAATTCTTCTTGAGAAACCTGCGGATGCATGTGATTCATAACGATAATATTTGCATCATCTCTGATAGAGCGAAGGGTATTATTGCGGCCATTAGGCGTACTGGTGTACCATGGAAATCGGTTTACTGCAGCCGACACATTGCGGCTAACTTCCAACGAGAATATAAGAATACAGACTTACGGAGACAACTTGTGAAAATGGGTAAAAAAATAAAGTTCCAAATTATATTTTTAAGGTTTTAATTTTAGACTGTAACTTATGTTTTCTTAATATTCCTACAGCGTACGAGCTAGAACCACACCGATTCCGGCAAAGAATGACCAGACTTGAGAGTGACATGGAAGGTCAAACGAACAAGCCTCTACGCGAGTGGTTGGGTACCATGGAGCTGTGGCAATGGTCTCAAAGTTTTGATGAGGGGTATCGATATGGTCAAATGACGACCAACCTGGCAGAATCGATTAACAGCGTGTTCAAGAGAATACGACATCTTTCGATTTCATTCGTGTTCTCCGCTACGTTCTATAGGCTAGCTACCTTGATGCCAGTAATGAGAACGCGACAAATCGATCAGATGAACGCTGGTCACGTGTTTGTCGAAGCTGTCAGGAATGCAATAGATGCAAACCGTCAGAGTGTGAGGACGATGAACATTGAAATATATTCACGATAGTTTCAACGATTTCAAGTTACTGAGACTATTGGTCGTCGACCTGGTATCCCACCTAGGCCATACGGGGTTGATCTCCAAAACAAACACTGCGATTGCAGGAGGTTCGATACACTTCGTTATCCCTGTGCGCATGTCGTTGCAGTTTGTGCTAAAGTGTCACTCAATGTTGAAAAGTTCATCGACCCCGTTTACACTCTCCATCGTACGTTACGTATTTGGGAAAATGAGTTCCCGTCCTGCCTGACTTGTCCACATGGGAGGTACCTCCGATGACTTTCGAGCTTATCAGTTTACGGAGGAATCCAAAAGGTCGTCCTCATATCACCAGAATCCGTAACGAAATGGACATTAAGGAGAAAACAGACGGGGGCAAACTGTGTGGACTGTGTAGGCTAGCTGGGCATACTCGACATAATTGCCCTCAATGAACCTTTCATATTGGGCAGTCATCCGGATCGAGTAGGGCCTAAACCCGGTTCATCATCATATACCTCTTAATTTTATTTTTACATTAATTTTCAATGTTGTCCACTTGCGTCCCAGTCACTAAATTATTTATATCTTGAGGTAAAGAATTCAAAATTATAATTCGTTTGATGTTTCTGAAATTAGACTAAAATATCATTTTAGCATAAAAATTATATATCTTCCAATTTTTCATCTCTCGAATTCTCTACACTTTTCTTCAAAAATATCTCACTTAATAAAAATGGTAAAATTACACTTTAAGTCCCTAACCCTTTTAACTTTACGGTTTAGGGTTTCAATAACAGGTTTAATGTTATGAAATTTAAATAAATGATCAAATAGGTTAAAATATATGTACATTATGGAGGAAAAATTCATCATTATAATTCATCAACAGTCAAATTTAAACACTATTAGATACAACCCTAGTATCCATAATTAGATGATGTGGTTCTCGGGGTATATCTTCGTGGTGGCCGGCGTCTACATCGAGGTTGCTCATCAAGTTCATCACCATCATTAGGGTCCATTTGCACCGGAGGAGTAGAGTATTGCCCGGGAGGAATAGTGTATCGCGATGCCTCGTCAAACTCAGCCTGATATCCTTCCCTATAGTATTGCGGTGGCTCGTCAAATTGAGGCTGATATCCTTGGCTTGAGCATTGCGGTGGCTCGTCAAATTGAGGCTGATATCCTTGGCTTGAGCATTGCGGTGGCTCGTCAAATTGAGGCTGATATCCTTGGCTTGAGCATTGTGGTGGCTCGTCAAATTGAGGCTGATATCCTTGGCTTGAGCATTGCGGTGGTTCATCAAACTGAGGCTGATATCCTTGGCTTGATGAGCTATGCATATGTGATGATCCCGCAAAATCAGGACGATAAGAATTATCGTCATTCAATGCCTCTTCATCCTCCTTTTCTTGTTGCTCTGGCACTGGCTGTGGCTCTGGGGCAGGAGCTACATGATAGGGGTGATCTTGTCGAGACATGTATGGGGGAATTATCATCGATGAAGCACCAATCAAATATGGTTGGCCAAACTCAATGAACCATTGCATGTACTGCACCGATGGCTGTAAATCCGGAGTGTACTCCATCGGAGGTACTCGAGTCATTCGGTTGTTCCACACATAAACATATTGTCCATGCACACTCCCCCAATCACAATTTGCTTTCCTCTTCTTATCCATCCCATGGATAGACCCTAATTAGAATGACGACTGCGAGATAGGCTGTTTACAACCAAACTGCCGGAGTACTCGATCCCCGACATACCACTCAACTATTTGAAAATTGATTATCGGTGCGTTAATGCACCATTGGTCTGAGTGGAGGAATGTTGAGGCGGGAATAACAGCAATAATTTCTGGCTGTGTATATAGGGTCCAGATGAACTGCACAATTAATAACATGTCAAAATATTAATAAGATTAAAATAATATAATTTACTAACATGCAACCATATTAACACGAGTCAAGTAATATAATTTAACATGTTAATGAATAACATACCCCTTCCCCAGCATATTGCTCTAGCATCAAACGATACATGGGAACTGTGTACTGCCTCCCGATCCCCGGTTTTGTTTTCCATCTAAGAAAAAAAAATTGTTAGATTAATATAATTAATAAAATATGTCAAATTATTAAAATTTAGGGTATATGGTAATCATCTGTTAACGAGTGGAAAAACATATGTTTGGTGCCTAACGGATGCCAAGAATGACATCCGATATAGTGCCCAAGATTGCAATAGCACTAGGCATCCACCTATATCCCGGGAAGAAGGGTTTGTGGCGCGACAAAGTTCTCGGTATAGCATGGCAAGCACCGCAGATCCCCAATTATATTCATGAATCTTTCGCAAATCTCTTAGCAAAGGCAAATACATCAAGTGGATCTTATTGTTATTTGCGTCCGGCATGAGTATGCCCCCTATCATTAGCAAAATATAGGCTCGAACGGACCAAGAAACCTCCATTTCAGTTGCGTGTTCGGGTATGTGCTGAAAATTGCTATTCAACCATGTAAATAACGACGACGTGAAGTCATTGTTATTACTAGGTGAGCGACCTAGTAACTGGATGCACATCGTTGCCGGCTCTTGAAATGAACTAACATCGGTGACTGATACACCATTGATTGGTAGCCCTAGTTGGACCGCAACATCCTCCAATGTCACAGTGCACTCCCCACAAGGCAGATGAAATGTGTGGGTCTCCGGGCGCTAACGCTCCACCAATGCACTGATTAAATCATATCTTAACTCAAATTTTTGGATCAATGCTGCAGATGCAAATCCGGCATCCCGCAAGTACGGAAGCAGACGTTCATGAGGGGGGAATTTAAGGCCCTGTGCACGACCCCTCAATAAACGATACACGAGCTCTTCCTGTTAATTTACAAAAATAGTTAGTATAACCAAAATTAATTTTGTAAACAAAATAATAATATCGTGAATGACATAATGAAAAAATAATTATTTTTTTACATTCATATTGCCTTGGTGTGTATCTGCATTCACTGATTTGGCTATGTGAGGACGTTCCGAGTTAATTAATGAAGTCATTCTGTAACTTGAAAAAAAATTATCAATTAGTTCAATACATAAGTTTACCAATATAATACAAAAATAATAATTAAATACCAAAATGTGTTATTTACTAAAATTGTACAAAATATATATTTATAAACCAAAATAGTATCCACACACCATTATTTACTAAAATGGTACAAAATAATTTATTTTGTACCATTTTGGTAAATAATATGATGGGGATATTATTTTGATAATTAATTATTTTTTATATTATATTTTGGTCAATAATATGATGGGGATATTATTTTGATAATTAATTATTTTGTATATTATATTTTGAAAATTAATTAGCCAAGTTTAATTTTTTGTGAATTATTAAAACTCTCTTATTTTTATAAAATAATAAATTTTTTAATTTCATAATTGTAACTAATTTTAATTATAACTTAAAAATAGATTATTGTTAATTTTATTAAACATTTGTAATAGTTTTCTTTCACATTTTATTAAACAATCTTATGACTTGTATAATAAAGTTACTAACTAACAAAATTAAAACATTATTAAATTTTAAATCAATAAATATGAACAATATTTTTTACTTACTACTACTAACAACAAAATAAAATTACTAACTAGCAAAATTAAATTAAAGTAAATTAATAATAACATAATAACAAGCTTACATTTCTTCTTCTCCTCTTAATTTACTCACCAATTATAACAACATTAAATAACAAATCAATTAAAAATTAAATTAAAGAAAACAAAAAACTTAAAATAATCAAATTAACTAACAAATTAAAATATTTTAAAATTAATCATACTTAAAATATTAACTAAACTTACCTTTCTTCCACTCCTCTTAATTTACTCTTTTAATCAACCTATTAAACAAATAAAATTATAATAACAAATCAAACACATTACCACTACTAATTAACAAATTAAAATATTATAAAATTAAATTTAAAAATAAACGCATTACCTTTTTTTTTCCTCTCCTTCTTCCCCTTCTTCTCCTTCTTCCTTCTTCTTTCTTTCTTTCTTTCTTTCTCTTTTTTCTTTTTTTTTTCCTTCATTTTTCGTTGGTCCCCCCCTCCCACCTATTTTATAACAAAAAATTTTATTTTATTTAATTTTTATTACCAACAAAAAAATTCCCATCCACTCAAATTAATTTTCACATCTTAAAAAACCCACACAAACACACACCCACGGCACAATGGGGTGCTGTCAAGTGGCAAAACACCCCTGAGTGCCGCCACTTGATACTCCTCCATTGGTGCCGCCACTTTGTGTTCCTCCACTGGGTGTCAGGTATTTTTTTGTCGTATTTTTCTCGTATTTTTTTGAAAAAAACCCCTGAATGCCGTCACTTTAAATCCCTCCACTAATAAAATAATATTTTTTTATTTTTAACTATATAAAAATAATAAAAAAAATTAAAAAAACACGTGTCAAAAATACCCCTTAGTGCCGCCATTTAGAGTTCCTCCACTTAACTAAAAATACCATTTTGATAAATAATAATTTAGAAATACCATTTTAATTATTAATTTATTTTTTTGTATTATTTAAGTAAAAAATCCCACTATTTTTAAACTGATTTTTCCAATAGTAGGTCTCAGCCATTAAGTTCCCCTTCCCTTGGGTGCAGTGATAAAGGTGGCGTGTGTCAACCTAAGGCACTGTTGTAGTCAACCTAAAGAAACTAGACAAAGAATTTAACAGATGTGATGGATTTATAAACATTGTTAGGGACCTTCCTAATATATCTTTCATGGATTGTGTGGGCTTGCTATGTGTGATCTTTAGGCGAAGCTATACAATTGAGCTCTTCTAACGAAGCCATGGCGAGGTTATGTGTCACCCTGTTCTGTAATGGTTAACTCTTTGGTGAAAGGGGTCTAAGACGAGGGTATAACAAAATTTATTTAATTAGTTCAATTGGTATATATTATGCAAAATAAACTTTTTTTTTTTTTTTTTGTATATGAGGTTCAAAATGTAACTAACTATGGGTGAGAATATGAAGAATTTTATGCGTTGATCGGCCGAAGGTATGGACTATCTATCTAAATCAAAAGATATATTCAATATTTGGAAAGGTTCGGATAAAATTATTAATTTTGATAAATGAATTTGCAAAAGAAAAAAAGAAAAAAAAAAACATAAGTTATACTTAGATTCTAATATTCGAGGTGAAAGTTTGCCCTAATCAATTTTCAAGTTTATGTTATGTTATTTTTCTTTTCTTTTATATATTATATAAAAATTAAATATATTATATTAAAATTTAAATAATTTTTTTCTAAAAAAAATCACTAATATTAAAAAATTAATAAAATATAAATAATATAAAATACTGGTAAAAGAAAATTAAGTAAATCACAAAACATTAAATAAAAAACATTTTTTTATTTCTTTAAATGCATGGATGAGATTAAATAGATGTGAGTATATCATTTATAAATATAAACATATGAATAAATTTTGAAATTTATATTCGAGCAAATCAAGATTGGACAAATATGTATAGTATTTAAATCATATACGAGTCTAACACAAACTTGCCCCGGCTCAATCTAAAAACATATTGTAGAAAATAATATTTTATCTAAATTAAATCATTTATCAGTCGAATCTTAATTTAAAAAAAAAAAAACCCTACCTCAAATAGTTGGAATGGGGATTTTGTTGGATTAGCAGCCGATGAGGAAGGGTGGAACCAAGTCTGATGAGGAAGATACAAGAAAAGGGCCTCATTTCCGCAAGTTTTCTTATAGGCAGTGATCTTATAGTCTCTATCTTGAGACTTTGATCGATTCTATTAAGGGTTCTTTTGAATAGACGTTTATTTTCAGTGCAATGTGTTTAGTTTTTTTTTTTGTCTCACGTTATTACTATTTTTACATTAATTACATATAAACGTATCGTCCACTTAAATGATCCTAAATCTCTTGTTCTGAGAATTAGTATTGTAAGGTTTAATCAAGTTTTGCGATCTGGGAACCAACCTGCTCGTCATCTGCCTAAGCTCGCCTTGTTAGGTAGCAATGATTTTGTTTGGTGGAGTCAACCTCCTTGTATTTGTATTGGTAATGATTTTGTTAATGAATGGTTTTTCTAATGGAGCCAGCTTCCTTAATATGGGAGAGTAGGTTTTAATGAGACACTGTTTTTCATATTACAAAGGTTAAATTTTGGTATTGTTCTTATAGTTTACAAAAGTTGTATCAAATGATGTTCAACTGATTGAGTTAAGTTATATTATTTAATGTGATAAATATATTATTGCATATGTAATGTCATGTTAAATTGTTATTTTCACATATTATTCACTAAATATTCAGGTAATGGTTTAACTACTGTTATTTGCGTGAAGATCGAATTTTTAAATTTTAAAAAGTATAAAGTAGAATAATCCAATTGGAGAATATAGATTAAATCTACAACTGTACGCATAGTATACGACGAACAATTTAATTTAAGCAAAAGAGTTTAACTTCTATTTTTTGTGTTGAAACTAAAATTTCAAAATTCGAAAAATAAAGGGACTAAAATTGATCAAACTAAAGTATATGAACTAAATCTACAACTTTTGCAAAGTACATTGACTAAGAGCTTAATTTAACCTAAAAAGGTTTTGGCAAATGAAGTACAAGTTGATGGAAAAATGGTAATTTTGGGTAACTTTGAGGCATATTCTAGATAGGTAAAGGCGAAGGGTTGAATCATAAAATTATGGTTTTATATTCTACTTCATGAGATCTTTATAACTATATATCATATGCTCAAAATGGATGAGTGATGAATGAGAAATTGATGCTCAAAATAAGCTACTTGTGAATAAGTCGAGGAAAAGAAAACTTAGATCCCACATTGATTAGATACCAAGAATTGGATGTGTTTATATATGAAAAGTTGAAAACCCACCAAAAATTTAATGAATAACTAAGCTTATAACTTTACCTTGTGTGCATGGAGGTGCAAATCCAAATTCATTAAGGTTGACGCGCACTTGCACGATTTTTGGTATTTTCAAATCTTGCTATTTAATTTTTTTAGATATGATCTTTTATATAAAAATAAATAAATATTTATTTAATTTAATTTTGTTAAATCTGTTGTTTTTACATAAGCAAATAATTTGTACAAATCTTATATTTAAATATTTATATTTACATGTATTCATTAACGTGTTTTTGTCCAACACAAGTGATCATTTTAAGATTTATTTTGATCTAAATCTTGATATATTCTCAATTTTAGTGTGCTCAATGTGTTGAACTAATTTAATTTTGATTATAATTTATTGAATATATATTATTTTTATTTTTACTCGTATAATTATAATTCCAAGTTATAATTTATTGGTTGGGTGTTCTCCTCCTACGAGATTAACTTAGGTTCAAATTATTATTGTACCAAAATGAATATCCATTTACTTATAATTTATTCTCAACTAGATTATTATAACGGTTTTATATATATTTTTTATATAATTACAGGTATTTCATCTATTTTACAATTTGAACTGAGGCGAATTTAAGGAGCTAGCAAAGAACCCGACTTAAATTTTGTAAAATTTCTTTTTAAGTCTTTTTAAGTTTTAATTTTTTTATTTTAATATTATTATTAGTGTTTAAAAAGAATAAATTTGTGTTTGGCCCCCAAAATTTTTAAAAGTTTTTAAATTTATTTATTTGATAGAATTAATATTTTTTTATGATAAATTTTGTAACATTTTAAATTTAATTTGATAAACTATCTAAATATTAATTTGATAAAAATAAAGTCTAATAATTATAATATCTAAATATAAATAACATCTAAATATTAATTAAATAAAAAATTAAATAATTATAATATCAAATACAAATTAAACATTTAATTTATTTTGATAATCAAATTTATCTTAAAATTAAAAAAAAAATAAAAATACTTAAACATGTATGTAGGCATCAGCCATTCTGGCATTTCCCTGAATTTGAGCATAGTCCTGTTATCATTTTCTGTCACCCTAGCATATGTTACTGGAAAACAGAAAATACAATAAATTGCATATTAAAGTACACGTGCTGGAATTTTGATAGTTAAGCTTTTTGTCAGATGATGAACTAAAATTAAAACTGTACCCTTCACGTGTTTAGCCATTACAATTAAAAGTTTATTGGTTAGTGTAATATTTTTCAACCTTTTAAATATAATTCTTCAAACCATGTTTAAGAATCAACCTCACCAAATCAAGCATCTTCTCACCAAATTCCGAGAAAAGGGGAATACAATGGATCAAGAAAACCTTGAAGATGAGTTAAATGGATTCGAAGAGTAATTATTTGGGTAACTTGTAACACTCTATACCCAATTCAATCGTCGAATTCAAACTATAAGGTGTCACATTCGTTGTCGGTAACTATAGACAATTCATTATCCAATCACATCATTAAACATTCATTTGCAAGCAATTAAAATAAATATAAGGTTGTATATCCATTTCTGGGTCTTATACGAGCTTACGAAAGCTCTAATACTAACCCGAGATCGAATTAAGACTAAATTATAATGTTTACAAAATTTCAAGTTAATGTCACAACATCAGGAGATTCCTCATAACGACACAACATTCTGGCTAGGTCTCGTCTCAATGATCTATGCTCGACATCGCGTCATGGAATGGTGGCCTGATCTCGTCGTGACGACATACATTTGACATTACAACATGACAACCTATTCTTGCAATTTCCAAATGAATCTTTAGTTTACAATATCCAATAAAATAAACATGCACATTCAAACCACATTTCCAGCCAAAGCATGTAATCTCTATGTTTCAAACATAACAAAACACCTTGAACAATGGTATACCAATGCCATATTGCTTGCTTCAAAACATTCAAACCTTTAACCATATGCATATAAGTTAAACTAATAACAAACATTGTAAACTTCAATTCATACTTAAAACTCAATTATCTACTACATTTATATGTTCAATACTCTTGTATATATCAACTCCTATATCAAAAGTTCACCAAAACATTTAACTATATCAAAACCGACTCTAATTAGGTACATGCTACCCTTAAGTAAAAATGGGATTATACAAACTTTTCTGAGTCGGAGATTGATTCCAAGATGTTGGATCATCTGCTTGAACTATTGGGATCTACTTTATCTGCACACGAAGAAAACAAATCGTACGTTGAGCAAATACGCTCAGCGGTATTTCCATGATTCAAGCCAAATAATGCAAGCTTAAACATATGCACACATTCCATTTAAACCTACTCCCATATCATTCAAGTCAAGTTCTTTCATTTCCGTATAGATTTGCATTAGAAAATTTTTGCACCTATTCATGTCATAGTTACCATTATCACATAACATACCTAAATTCATTTCATGCTTCAAAACATCACATAAGCACCCAAAACATATCATATATTCTATTCAACAATTAAGGTACCATTTCTCTCTTTTATAACATACCAAATAATAGCATAACATCAACATTTATATAGACATATTCAAATTCATATAAGCTTTTTAACTATTTCGAACCTATTAGCTCTCTTGTTCGTATTTGGCCCTTAGGGCTTGTTTTCAATTCTTTTACATTCTGTCACAAATCGCATTTTCGTTAATGCACATGTTGTTTAGTCAATTCATATGTTTATAACCCTATTAACTAGACACAAACTCAGAATGGATACACGAATCCATCACCTCGGGTTGGCCAACAACGATGATGCTATGCAAGTACATACTACCGCCTTGAGTTGCCCGACAATGAAGATTTTCTCAAATTGATTAATTTGTCACCCTGAGTTGCTCGAAACAATGACTCTACATAAACAGTCTACCATCTCAGGTTGCCCCACAATGATGGTTTTCAATTAATAATCTAACCCTATAGCTTGCCAACTATATTCTACTTGATCCGAACAACTAATAGGGTAACCAAATTTTCAATTCAATATAAATAGTTCAAATCATAATTTATCATTTCTAATTAATCACCAATTCATTATATATTACAACAATTTTTCAACTCAATTTCAAGCCAATTATCAAATATTAATCAAATCGTGAAACTTTTATTCTATTCAATTTAGTGTCTGTTCGACAACCAATCTTAACCATTCCAATCCAGTTTAAATAACCATCGATAACTTACCTCAACACCATACAATGCAAAATGACATGAACATATAGAAAATAAATGGTTCCCGAATCATAGAAATACATGCCGAATTTTTGAGCTACTTATCGACAACTTTCGATTTTCCTTTCCCTCTCGAGGTTCCGTGTCAATGTCAGCTAAATAAGATCATACACACATAATACTATTAAAAACAGTTCAAATTGAAATCAATTACAAAATCGAGCATATTTTATATTTTATTCAATTTAATCCCTAAATTTGGGACAAACATAACTTTCAATCTAAAGCTTCATATTGAAATTCGATTTCATAGTTACTCATTAGGGACCTCCTATTTCCTATTCTTACTAAAATTTCATGATAGTTTTACATTTTATTCAACTTGGTCCCTAATTTACGAAACTAACAATTAAACTTTACAATTTAATCATTTTCTTAATCTAAGCTTAATTTCTAACAATTTCACACCAATTTCATCTAATTATCAATAACAATATCTTTCTAAAACTTTAACAATTTCACAAATTGATACATTGGCTAGCTAAATCAAGCTCCCATGACCTCAAATCTACAAAAATTACAAAAAAGGACCTAAATGAACTTACAAAATTATGGCCAAATAGAAAAGTTTGAAAGCTTGGTTTTTTATTCTTCAATTGCCATGGTTGGATTTGGGAAGATGATGAATATGTCATCTTCCACTAATTTTTTTTTTTATATATACTTAGTTTTAAGGTTTTTTTTTTGAATGGTCATTTTGGTCCTTTTATTCAACTTAGAAATAATTAAGACAAATAACAAGTAATTAAAGATACCAAAAATCGGGCCACGTTGAGTAATATCCAGAGGCATCTGAAAAAACACAAAACAACAATCAAAACCAGCAAACTAAAATCAAACAAAATCCTTAAAAAACAGGAAAAAAAAAAAACCATGATGAAGATCAGAGAAACAAAAGAAATTGGGCCAAAAACAACGAACCTCCCAAAAAGCTTCCAGAATTGAAAAATCATGGAGGGAGATTGAGGGATCCCAATACCAAAATATCTAAATGTCTCAAACCCAACAAAGAAAAACCAGCAATTCGTCATGGTGGATCAATCCACCTCTTATACACCTCTACTAAAATCCGAACTTCTGAAGGAGCTTCCTCAACCCAGAAACAGTCATTTGACTGTCCTCGGCCTGTCTTTGCCATTGCATGAGCAACACCGTTAGAACTCCTTGGTGCCAATTGGAATTGACAAAGTTCGAATCTTCTCGACAGAGGTTTCGCATCCTAGGTAATCGGTCGTAACGCTGAGTAATCTTCACTATGTGTCTTTAATTTCTGAATAACTGTTCTCAAATCACTTTCCACTATGATTTTCTTAAAACCCATATCTTGTGCAAATAGGATCCCATGCAACACCTCCACTGCCTCAGCCACGCACACTGACCCAGACCAAGTATGTATTCGAAACCCTGATTCAAGTATTTGTCCATCACTGTTCCTAATAATGAAACCCGAAGTTGCAAGCTTGATAGGCCCCGAGTAACTCGCGTCAACATTTACTTTGACATAAGAAGAATGAGGAGGCTGCTAGTGATCAATAATAGTTGTAGAAGGACTTTTGATGGACAAGCAAAGTCCTCTTAATTCACTCTCGTATCTTGTACAATGCCTTCATGCACTAATTTATTTCTAGAATACCATTATGCCCAAATCGTGATGATCATTAGCTTTTTTGTTGCTGTAGTAAAGTTTTGAAAAATCCAACATAACCAATCTACAAAACTCGATCCTAACCCAGTAGCAGGCCAATTGACACCCAAATTTTGCCAAATCTATCTTACAAAAATACAATCACGAATAACATGGATGATAGTCTCTGTCTCTTGTTTACATCGATGACACAACTAACTGGATGCAATTGTTTAAGATATAAGTTTTGCATAGTAGGAACATAATTCTGAGTAAACCTTTAGAGCATAATTTTTATTTTTGATGCACAATCTAAACTCCATAACTGTTTGTATATAAAACGAACATTTGCACTCACCTCATGATGAGACAGTAATGCTTTGTAACCATTGCGAACATAATACTCCCCTGTATGCTCCCCACACCATACAGTTTATCTGCAAGTATATTTTTTGATAAAGGGATACTTTTAATCTCATTTGCCTCGTCTATCGTGAAAATCAAGTTGATTAAATTGTTATTCCAGTCTTTTGAGTCTTGCAGAATTAAATCATGAACTCTATCAACTCCTTGCACTCTTGTTGAATTAACCATCTTCAACTCTTTACCAGGCAACCAAAAATCCTCCCATATAGACACCATTTGACCCGAGCCAATCCTCCATTTTAAACCAGATTTCAGTAATCCTTTTGCACTCCAAATACTGTGCCATGTCAACGAAGGATTAGAGCCAAGACTTGAGTCGAGTCTAGCATTTGGATAATATTTAGCACGAATCAGTCTAGCTGACAGCGACTCAGGATTCTCTAGTAATCTCCACCCCTGCTTAGCCAATAAGGCTATATTAAATTTTGTACGTCCTTAAACCCCATCCCTCCATCCTCTTTTAGATAACAAAGATTCTTCCATACATACCAGTGTATACCCTTCGCTCTACTTGATTTCTGCCACAAAAAACGAGCAATCACCCCTTCCAATTCTCTACAAAAAGACAGAGGCAAAAGAAGCATGACATGACAAACATGGGAATGGACTGTAGCACCGCTTTAATGAGATCTTCTCGACCACCAATTGATAGCTTTTTGAACTCCAACTAAATCGACTAAGACATTTTTCTTTCAACCCTTTAAATGTCATTTTTTTATTTTTACCAACTATTGAAGGTAAACCAAGATGCTTTTCTAGATTTTCAATAGCATGAACCCTCAACGTTTGACAAACCTCTAATTTCCTCCAATGCGAAACATTGGATCCAAAGAAAATACCAGATTTATAGAAATTGATTAGTTGACCCGAACTTAAAGCATATTTATCCAGTACCTCTTTCAGCGCCATCGCCCCCTCTTTAGAAGCTTCACCAAAAAGCATGTTGTCATCGGTAAAAAGAAGATGAGTGATAGTTGGGGCATACCTATTAATGCGCACCCTTTTTACTTGTCCATTTGAAGCTGTCACTCGCAGTAAAGATGATAAGCCTTCAGTTCAAATTAAAAATAAATAACGGCTTAGTGGATCTCCCTGTCGCAACCCACGCGATGGTACAAAACTCTTCCCCACTTCTCCATTTAACACTACCGAGTAAGAAACCGACTCAACACACCTCATCACCCTATTGACTCATAAATCCGAAAAACCCATTCTCCTCAGTATCACCCTTATAAATCCCCACTCTACTCTGTCGTAAGCTTTACTCATGTCCAACTTGAGTGCAAATGAGCTCATCCTACCCACCCTCTTATTCTTCAAATGATGCAAAATCTCATAAGCATCTAGAATATTGTCTAATATAAGTCTCCCTGGCACGAAAGCACTCTGTGCCTCTTCGATACAAAGATGAATTACCGATTGTAATCGATTCACCATCATTTTCGAGATGATTTTGTAGATAATGTTACACAAGCTTATGGGTCTAAATTGGCTCATGTTTTGTGGACTAGTCACTTTTGGAATTAGTGCTATACGAAAGCCATTTATTTTGACCAGATCATGGGCACCCTATATAATCTCAATACAGTACTCTGCCACCACCTGACCGACTATGTGCCAAAAACACTGATAAAAGATTACCCCCAACCCATCTTCCCCTGAGGTCTTCAAAGGCCTCATTGATTTAACCGCATCTCATACCTCAGTAATAGTAAACTTTCGAAGCAACTCTCCATTCATTTCTGATGTAATACATTCCTCAACCCCTTGTAAAACTTCATCGGTGCCCCATATTCCATTAATAGAAAACAGATTAGTAAAATAACCCTTAACAAATTTTAACATAGCCGAATTACTTTCCATCACATTTTCCCTATCATCCCGCAAGCTTGATACCCGATTTATCCACCTCCTTTGTGAAGCAAAAGTATGAAAGAACGTGGTATTGCGATCACCATTCTTTAACCAATTCGTTCTCGCATGTTATTCCCAATAGAGTTCTTCTTTATCTACCTCCAAATTTAACAATTTTAACATCCACCATTTCCCCAAAAATCTCATTAGTAGGATATAACCCCATAAGCATTTACAATCTCTCTTTTAAATCATTTATCGTCAAAGTTTGATTCTTTCGCAAGGTGGTAAACTAGCTATCAAGCCCTTCTCCCACTTTCTTAAGCTGCTTCGGAATCGAACCTGCTGATTTGCCCCATTATCTGTGAACTTCGCTTTCACAAGAAGCTTTCATAAGCCAACTAGCTTCGAATTTAAAATGAGAAACTCTTTGCTGCCTACCCCCTATATCAGTGTATAATAACAGAGGGAAGTAATCAGAGAAGGAATGGACTAGATGATCCACTCTATGATTTATAAATAATGCCTTCCAATCATTATTCGCTACAGCTCTGTCGAGTCTCTCTCTGATGATGCTTCCTTCAAAGTGACCCCTCTCCCAAGTGAACCATTGTCCCCTGTATCCCAAATCTTTCATAGCACAGTCCTCAAGAGCCAAATGGAAGCTGTTCATTTATCTTTCCCTCCTATGCAAACCTCATTATTTTTCATTTGAAAATGCAATCTCATTAAAATCACCTATGATCACCCAAAGAATATTCGACAGATCATTTAGCTGTCACATAAGGTTCTATAAAACCCTATACATCTCCAAGCATTACCCTCCCCATCATCTTCCACCATCACATTGATATGTCTTAGAGAATAGGAATGCAAAAAAAATTTACACGTATTTTTCCAACCCATTGACAAACCCTCACCTTTACCATCAGACTTCATATCAAACCCATTCGAAAAGCCACATTGCGCTCTTACTGTAGCCATTCTTGTCGCACTCAACTTAGTTTCAATAAAGAAGACTACAGAGGGATGTATATCTCTAAGCATATGCCTGAGACGCCTTACAGTCTGAAGCCTTCTTAAGCCTCGAACATTCCAGCTCAAAAGCTTCATTGTGCCCGGTGAGCTGACAACCTGTCAGCCGTCGATATACATTGTGCAGAAGCATTAATTCGCTCCTATATCATAGCTGCCCTGACATCTTCCATTCCACAATCAACAATTTCAAAATCCATTCTAGCTTTCTTATTGTCATGCTCCTCACTGTCACAGATTGAGGGTCCACCACCATATCCAAACCCAATTTCCTTTTCCCACCAATCAAATCCAATTTTTTTGAAACAGACAAATTACCAGCAACTCTTCTCTTCCAATTTCCTTTTTTGGAGCTGACCACTTTTCCTTTATTAAGACTATTTAATTCACAAGGGATATTCTCTAATATTCTCATAATACTTCCATTATTCATAATTGCTCCATTTAACTCCATATCTTCCAGATTAATTTTCTAGTTAATGGATTTAATACTATTTTCCAATCCCTGAAATTACTCCCCAAATCCAGATAAACTTCTCTTTTCCTGTCTTTCCTATTTCCATCTTCTCCTTCACCAAGCCATCCGTTTCCTCCCTCTGCAGTGGTCGATCCGATAAGTCCTCCATAGTATCCTTCGTAACAACAACTCACTCTCTAATATACGACCTTTGTGGAGTCAATTTATTGATAAGATAATTAAACATCAGATACTCCTTTCCCATGACATTTGATTCTGCCTTTAGTGCCACTAAAAACAGGAGATCATCTTCTATCATTTCCTTAACCTTCAAAGGATAGTCAATACACTCTTTTAGTCCATGTCCCATACGTCCGCATCCATAACAAAACTGTGGTAAATTTTCGTATTTGAAAGGGAGCCAGACTTTCTCTTGATCTCCAATATCAATGAAAACTCCTCTCCGCAGTTGCTTTTGCACATCGAATAGTATTCGAATCCGACAGAATTCACCTTTAACTTCTGATCTGAGTACCCCTCCAAAAGTAACTCTCACTGCATGCATCCAATCTTTTTTTGTCACATTCTGACGGGTACGGGCCTATCTTCATCCACAATGGGGATACCACGACATATAATTTATTTCGATCTGTTGGTTAGAACAATCTTTCAAATAATATGATTTATTTTCTAAATAACCATTGTCTTCCCTCCATTACCATCTCTAAATCATCCTCACTTAAAAAAATAATTAGGAACAAGTTTTTCCCCGCAACTTTAAGCTTAACTTCTTTCCTGGTTTTCCAAATACTGCGAAGTTGGGCACGAAAGCTGTCCGGATTATTCGTTTTCTTAGTCCACACCGTACATGCTAGAGTTGGTTTCTCGTTCGGAACCACCAACGACGACTTCACTGTCAGCTTAGTAAGTTCTTCTTCTAACAGAGAAATATCATCCCCTTCCATTCCTATAAAACAACCAAAACACAGCACCATCAACAAACAGACAACACAAGAACAAATGAAGAAGAAACAAATCACCTCCCTCCACCACCCAAATACAGTGGTACTGTTTTTTGGGATACTACAAGGAGAGCACTCTTGATTAAAAATTCTTCTATTAGCTTTTTTTAAGGTTATTTAACATAATTAATTATGTTTTACCTTAATTTCCTTAATTAAATAACATATAACAATCTCCTCCACTAACACTCACTTTGGCATTATCTAATTGCTATTTTGAAACTTTGGCTAATTACAATTTAAGTCCACAAACCATTTCCTAATTAAATATCTATTGTGGTTGGAGTTTACAATTTAGCCCCTAAGCCTTAATTAACCATAATTTTGGCTAAATTGACCATTCGAATTTCAATTTATCTATATAATAACTCCGTAAATATCTTTATTTAATATTTACGAACTCATTTTACGGAAACAAGGCCTCAAAATCGTAATTCTAATACCACTAGAAATTGGGTCATTACACTGCCTATAATTTGGGGTTGGGGGAAAAGAGAAACATTGAATTTTGTGTTGCTGAAGGTTAAAGGTAGAGTCCAAGGATGGAAAGGAAAACCTCTTTTGCAAGCCAAAGAGAAATTCTTATTAAAATGGTAGCTACAACGATTCCCTCTTATGTTATGCAATGTTCTCTTCTTCCCTCGTCTTTTTGTGATAGTTTGAACTCAAACTTCGAAAAGTTTTGGTGGAGTGATGTGGATAGCGATAAGAAAGGAAATCACTGGATTAGTTGGCTTAAGACTAATTATGTCTAAGCAAGGAGGAGGTTTTGGTTTTAGAGATTTTAGAGCTTTTAACAAAACTCTCATGGCAAAATAATCTTGGAAGGTTTTTCCAAATCCGACTACACTGTGGGCTCGTCTCATCAAGGGACTATATCATCTAAAAAAATGCATCCTTGATGTGGAAGGAGAGTCTAGAAGCTTTTGGGTTTAGGAAAGGTAAAGGGAGGATGTTAAGCTTCTAAACTTGGGTATTATGTAGGATTTGGTAATGGTAAAAGCATACTTATTTGGCATGACAAAAGGTTACCGGGGGCTAGTGTATCAACTTATCCATCACAATCGTAGAGACTAAAATGTTAAAAAGCCTGATAAGTGGTTCTTTATGGAAGAAGCAATGATCATTAAATTGAATCCGGTTGGCCATCCGTCGTGTAAAAATTCAATTATTTGATCACCAAATAGAGATGAGAAATACACAGTTCAGTCTGGTAATTATACCCTCATTTTCAAAAAGGTGAATTCGACATGGGAATCATCTAGCAATTTGGATCAATCTGATTGAAATTGGAGAAAGGGAGTTTTGAATTTTAACATTCCTTCTAGAATAAAAAACTACCTATGGAGAACATTTTATAACTCAAATCCTACTCTTGAAAATTTGGCAAAAAGACTCTGTGCAGATTTAGTCCTGTCCTGCGAGCTTGAAGTAGAGTAAATGGAGCAAATCCTATTCATTTGTCCTTTCGCTACAACAGTTCGAAAACTCTCTATGTTTAATTATTTGCCAAGAAGGGAGGGCTTTAGACGTTTCTTCAAATGGTGGACAGGAATGAGTCACTTCCTCACATCAAATGATTCTTAAAATTGTATCGAACCGATGGCTTGCTTATGCTGGAATCTAGTGATGGCAAACAATAATATTATTTTTTAGAATAATGGCAGTGATTAAGTGCGACAAGTCTTGGATTTCATATATCAAGAAGACCGATATAGCTGTTATCGCAAGAAATTATAACAACAAAGCGATCAATGGTGCTGCGAATCCTAGATTTTATGCATTGTCTTCTCGATTGACAGAAGCTCTAGCTATCTGTCTTGGAGCGTATGTTGCTACTAGAAATCAATGGAGCGAAACTATCATTGAATCAAATTATAGAGGCTTAATCTCTTCTCTCAAATTTGGCCAGTGTAACTACGGGAGAAGCCAAGCGATGGAGATACAAATGTTGCTTATTGTTGAACAAATAAATGTATATTTTATATCTACCTTGAGATCTTGTACTAGAATAGCTAATTCAGTGGAAAAAAGTACATACTTATCGTCTTGCCTTATGGACTAGGAGGTCTCACCTCTACATGACTTTGTTATCATATTAAGCAAGGATGTAATTAACAAAAAAAAAAACCCAATGTTTAAGACATAATCTTGATGTCTTTGGACAAGACTCCCAAGTAAAAAAAAAGTTTTGGAAAGTAAAAACTCAAAAAGAGAAAGTTCAAAATTAAGTTTTGACAAAAATCAATTTAGAATAACTTAAGTATCGATTGGTGTAACAATTCGATTTTCAATGGTGTTGAAAAAAATAGTTTTAGAACCCCATTTTCAAAAATCGAGTCCGTAAATATTGAATATAAATATTTACGGAGTTTATATAATGGAATATTAAAGTAATTGGAAACCCTTATACGCAAAAAGTTGCTCTGATTGAAACATGTGTATCAAAATATTAAAATAATGACTATTTCACGGGAAACCCAATAAACATGCCATGAAAACCTACATGTTTCACAAATTTCATCATTATATATATATATAAACGTGCACATATATAACAATCAGTTACTTTAATGAACTTAATTGTTTCCATTATTCAAAATTTGAAATTAAATTACTCATATGCAAGAGAAAGACCCTTATACAATATATGACGTTTTAACATAGACTTCAAAATAAAAATCCAAACCTTCATTACTTACACTCCTTTTATGAACTTCCTAATAGACTTGCGTATGTCACTTTATAACCTCCACTCGCTTGGATAGCAATTGTTATACCTTGCCTAATAAGCTTCGCGGACCTTACATTGTAACTTGCACATCTGACTGTCTATTTATAGAGAATTGAACACGTGTCCCCCAACGAAACCAACTACATTGCGAACCTAGGTTGGTTCACAAGCCCCAGCTCAACAAACTTTGGAAAGGGATAGCTCCATTAAAACTAAGTGAGGGCCACGAGGAGACCCAAAGTAATTGATTGTTAGTTGCCCTAACATGTATCATCCTAGGATGTCATGTGATCGTCACTGCCAAGGGTATCAAATCAGACTTTCACGTTAGCGATCTTAGGACATGTAGCCAAGTTTATTCCCTATAATAAAAGGGTCATGCAAACAACTCACATAAGACATTCCTTCTTCTTAATCTCTAAACTCTCTCCCAAAAACAAAAATTTCTTCGCAACCTTCATCTCTTTTATTCTACCTTTACCTTCTTCCCTTATTCACCTCACTTATTAGCAACATCAATAAAATTAGCACAACTTTTATTTACGATAAAATATTTTAAATAATAATTGTAAATTATAATTATCACAATGTTTTTCTCTATTTTATGCTTAGAGTTCTATTTAAGTAATAACTCTATTTTAAAACTAGAACAAATTTTAAATTAATAATTGTAATTTAAATTCTAAATATTTTTAAATATATAATTATCGAAACTTCTAATTTATTTCAATTTTTAACTAATAATTCTAAATAAATATTATAATTATTTTTAAATGTGAATTTAGTAATATGATGAAAAATAAAGGGTATTCTCATCAGTTCAAAATTTTTTCCTAACTCGTGCTTTTATATAGACTAGCTTCTAATGTCATATGTGTTACATGTGATTTTATACATTTAGTATTTAATTAATTTTAAAATGATGTACTTTTAATTGCAACAAGTAGCACGAAATAACATTTTTATTTGAATCATTCAATATAATTAAAATATATTAACTTATCAATTCAAATAATATACTTGAAAATTTTTAATAATAATTAAATCACTTTCAATGTATCCAACATACAATATAATTTACTTTATGTAATTAATACAAAATAACATTATTCAAAGTAATAACTAATTAACATATTAATTCTAATATTAATTAAGTGATAATAAATACTAAAATAATAAATTTGTTATAAACAAAAATAATAGATAAAGGATGGATATGAGAATATGAGAATTTGTATTGCATTCTATAATTTCCTCTAATTTACAAGTAACATACTCCTTTATATATAGGGAGATTCAACTCTTCATATTCTAATACATAATTAGGAAAAAGTAGTTACAAGAATATGAAAGATTAAAGGTCAAGGGAGATGAAATGTTGAACATCCATTTAATAATATTCATAACACTCTCCCTTGGATGTTCAATGTATAAAGGATATGCCTCGTTAAAAACCTTACTAGGAAAAATCCTGTGGGACAAAAATCTAGTGAAGGAAAAAAGAATGCATAATCCTTTGATACATAATATATCACAACTATATCTATATAGTGTGAATTTACTCCCCCTCATGTAAGCATCACTTAAGATCTTTGAAACAATGAAATCCAACGCTGAAAATTAATTTCTTAAATGTAACAGTAATTGTTTGTTTCATAGAGCGTTAAGAAATTGCAGTACCACCATATGTGAAAGCATAATCAGTTTGTGAGCATTGTGAGGATAAAAAAAGTACCCTGCATATGCAAAACTAACTAATTCTGTTTTGGGTAGATTAGGGAAAAATAAACTCATATCATATCTCTTGTACCTTGAAGTAACGAAAAAAATGCTTAACCTCATTCTAATGTCTTTGGGTTGGACAAGAGTTAAATCTTGCTAATAAATTGACAACAAATGATATATCAGGTCGTGTATGACTAGCAAGATACGTCAATGCACCAATAGCACTTAAATATGGTATTTCAGGATCAATAAAATCTTCATCATTTTCCTGAGGATAAAAAGGATCTTATTTACTTCAAGTGACCTAACAACCATTGGTGTGCTCAACGGATGTGCGGTATGCACGTAAAATCTTCTTAGCACTTTTTTTATATATGTTGTTTGATGCATAAGGATTTCATCCTTTAGCTGCTCAATTTGTAATCCTAACTCTAGACAAAATCTTGTTTTTCCAAGGTCTTTCATTTCAAATTCTTTCTTTGAGCATTTCATTATCACTAAATTCTCTTCAGGAGTCTTAATAATATTTAAATCCTCAATATACACAACAATTATAACAAATCCTAATCCAAACATCTTTATAAAAATGCATGAAGAAATGAAGTCATTCTTATAGTCGTCCCTCAATAAGTATTCACTAAGGCGATTATGCCACATTCGCCCGGATTGTTTCAATCCATAAAGAGATTTGTTTAATTTGATTGAGTAATGTTCTTGAGAACTTGAATTAGCTGCTTCTGGCAGATTAAAACCTTCTAAGAGTTTCATGTAAATGTTATTATCAAGTGGGCCATATAAATAGGTTGTAACTACATCCATTAGGCGTAATCAAGCCCTTCTCTTATTTTCAAACTAATCAAGAACCTAAAAGTAGTTGCATCCACCACAAGAGAGTACGTCTCTTCATAATCCATACCAGGTGTCTTGTGAACGTTCTTGTTACAAGTCAATTCTATATATTATGATTTGTATTTTTTTTCGCTATTATGCTAACATGTACTCTCCTTAGCTTTTACACCTTCTGGGTGTTTGGACTTTTTGTCTGAAAGACATTTCATAAGTTATAATAGAAACACTTATTTATTGTTGATGATTTGTTCTCATCTCAATGCTTTCAAGTATATTTTCATTCAAGATCCTCACTTTTCCATAATATTGAAGTGTTCTACGTATATTATCATTGTCGACAACAATTTCATTTTTTTCAACTCCATCATATTTAGTTATGACATAACTAACTGAGATATCTCATTATATTCATAATTTCAGGTACCTGAACCTCTTCTGGGGTTTTATCAAAAGTTATGTCACGGGTCTCTTCATGATTACCCGCCTCCTTTTAGTATGTGATCATCTTCATTTCTTTCTCCTTTCTTTCAATAATTTTTCGTTTTATGGAGTCGACTAGTTTGTCATGCTTCTAGCATACTCAAAACTTATTTTTATCACATTGTCCTTATGTGACATATAATTATTTGGAGCATTTTAGCTTATATATGTATCAGTTAGTATATGGAATCTCTAAATGTCATCACTAAACATATCTAGCAAATAATTTTTATCCTTCAAACTTTGTGCACATAATATTAGTGAGGATCACACAAAAAATGATGACATAATTATTTAACTAATTTGTCTCCCTTTAATGTTGAGAAAATTTGCAACGTGACAATACTTTTTTTTTTCAAAATTATAAATATATCTCCCTTCAATATCTAATGAAAATTCTAAAATTTCTTAACTTCATATTTGATGATCCATCTTAGTGCATTCTGATGGAATATGAAATAGATATTGCACATCCAGATATTCTTAGATGGAATCTATTGACTTATAAATGATAGTCAATTCTCAGGAGACATATTTCTTACATGTTAGCTTGATGCAAATAAAATCACATGTTTATTGTAAAGCAATTCTTATATTAATGATTAAGCAACTAAATGGAAGCATAGTTTTGCTAACCATTAAATAAAACATATATAGGTAATAGACAACTTAAAATTATCCTAGCTAAAACTACAAAAATCATCTTAAGGATATAATGCCCCAGCGTTGTTAGCACAAATTGCATTTTATAAAGATTGTGCACAGTCAAATTATTTCTAGAAATAGTATCGCAAACTTCGAGTTACACACATGTGATACATGAGCTCGTATATTATTTGGTTATCATTGAAAAATGCAATCGACCTCTAACTTTAGCTGGTGTTAGATCAATATGTTTTCCAAATAACTAGTATGATGAAAATTATTAAAATATAACCTCTAATTCTTCAATAAACTCATATAAAATTTCATCAAATTATTTTGCATCAACATTGACTCAGGATGGTCTAACCGGTCATACCAACACTATGAACTTCTTTTTATTATCTCATATGTCATTCATATAAGTGTAATGTATCCTTCTGGAAATATTTATAATACAAAAACATGAGTATATCATGTCATTTCTATCCATGATTTTAATGTAAAACACAAAAATTTCCTTTAACATATATCTTCTTAATCTGACAAATAATCTTATGCTTTACAAAATTTTACATCTCAATGAGGTAAAATATTAGCTCTTTAAGAGCTTTTTACAGTTTGATTCAATATTAGCTCTTCAGGAGCATGCAATCATTTTATTATATATCCTTAATGAATACTTAATTTATTCATATAAAAATAAAATGAATAGGTATAAATAAAACATATATTAAATATAATAAATAATAAATTCATGTTACTAATAAATCATTATGGTCAGATAATATATATTTTTATATATATCATAATATAACAAAATGTAAAATATTATAATGTCATATTAAAGTAACTTTACAACTATAAAGGTTTAAACATAAACATTTTCTAATCTTCACCTCAATTATGAAACTATCCAAACAATGTGGATATCTCAAAATTCATGACAAGTACTTTTACTCCTAATAATCATATATCTTAATCAAAATCAAAATTAAACCAATCAATTCTATTTAAAATGAACAATAAAAATAAAAACATTTATCTCCATATAAAAATCTCAATAACTAAATACGAGAAGAGATTTAAAAATTCATAGAATTAGATAATTATATAAATTGAACTTCTTAATAAAAATCAAATCAAATTTCAAAAAAAGTTGATTTGACTAACTTAGGTTACCATGGATGAGAAGTAGTGATTATAAGAATCCTTTGTAATGAAGAGAAAAATATCATACCCAAGCAAATATCAAATAGATATTGATTCTAATAATTCTTAAATCAAACAATTAAATTTCAATGCTTGGATCTCAACAAAATTTTGGCACAAACTAAAAACATATTAATCATCCTTGTATGCATGACTAACTTTAGCATCATATTGAAAATTTTCATCTTTTTCCGAAAAAATTGTCCTCCATTTCATCATTTTGGACAAAATTTGTCTCAATATTGTTTCCCTTTTTTTTAATGGATGCTTTGATAAAATTTTACCAAATGCTTAAACATACAACTAGTACGTGACCAATGCATTTTCATACAACATTGGCAGCATGAATTTTCAATAATCTTTGAATAGTTTTAACCGCCATTTTCTTAATTTTCCTTATTATTCTTTCTAGTGGTTAGAAGAATCACTATTATAACCACCATGATAACAATTATTAGGATGTCTCCAACCACATCTTCAATTACAACGACAATCATGATCTCTATATTCTGATTTTTCATAATTGTAATGTGTTGTAACATTCACTTCAAGGAATGAAGTCTTTTTCACTAAAAAAACTTTTTAAAGCCTTTTCACTAAAACGCATGAGATCGTTTCAAAAAACTTTTTAAAGCCTTTTTCACAATATTACTGCTGCAGGAGCACATAAGATATTTCAATCATAGCAAGTTTTAGAGAGTATTATTGTTTTCTAATGGTAAAATCATTATTTCAAATTATTAAGTCATTCAAGAGTCGAGAAGATATTTCACAGTTAAATGTTTCACTTTTAATTCTTCATGTAGATGATAGTCAGTGAACTTCCACAATGATAACTTTCTCATAATTATTCGTGTCAAGTTATATATTCTGAGCTAACAACTAAAGCGAGAAAACATTATTATTCATATATATTCAAACTTAAGTATAGAAATATGATAATCTAGATATATTAAAATCTTATGATAACTAAAATCAACCTTACAATTTAATCAACATAACAATAGAATATCCCAAAAATGTTTTGTGGAATATTAACTAGAGATATCACATTATTTTATTTACTATAATCAAGGTTTCCATAGAAAATTTCATCCGCAAAAAAACAAATACCCATAAGCTATATCATATTCATTTGGATATATATTCAGTATAAGTATATTTAACTTTTTTCTAAGTTTTTCATACGACATATCCAAATATTAAACATGAACTTTTAGTATCAAAAATAATAATCTAATAGGCAGCGTAATATATTTGGTAAAAGTCACCAAATAAAAAAAAATTATTATTTCATTTTTAATCATTTCAATTACATATATTACGAAAGATATACATATTTAAGTAAAAAATATTCGAGTTGTTGATACTTAAATTTTATTCAAAGTCTTAAATCATAAACAAGCATATCATGAAATATATAGAACATAAATTCATATTTAAATAAGGGAAAAAAATGAGCATCATTTTAACTTTTTTTTATTAAGAATGTTGAAATCTTAAAATATTTCAAGCACATAGAAAAATTCACATACTTGAACCTTGTTGCTTCAACAAGAACGTTGTACGTCTAGATTACTTGTTTTCTAACAAAATATTGAATACTATAGAGCAAGCTCGTGCTGATAACGTGTTATAAACAAAAATAATAGATAAAGGATGGATATGAGAATATGAGAATTTATATTACATTTTATATCTTCCTCCAATTTACAAGTAACATACTTCTCTCTATATATAGAGAGATTCAACTCTTCATATTCTAATACATAAATAGGAAAAAATAATTACAATAATATGAAAAATTAAAGAAAATGAAAGGTTAAAGGTAAAGGGAAATGAAAGGTTGAATATTCATTTAATAATATTCATAACAAACTTATAATCATGACAACCTTTTTTCCCTAATTCTATTTTGAAATTAGTACAATTTTTTTTAATTAATAATGAAAATAAAAGATACTCTCATCTATTTTTAAAAAAAATTAAACTCATATTTTATATATTATAAATATAGATTATAGTTTAAATTTTTTCCTAACTACAAGAAATCACAGTTTGAAAATAAAAATAAATAAATAATTGGTAAAGGTTACGATTAACCTATTAACAATAGATTAATTATTCTTATAAAAACAATAATAAATTAATCATAAATTCATTTGTTTAAAGGGTAACGGGTAAGTGGTTGTTTAATAATCGAATAAAAATTTATATAAAACTTAAAAAACATTTTATCACTTTGCTATCTAATAGAAATGTAGTGTGCTGAAGTCTGGAAGTGTATTGAACTGCAAAAATCTCCTAAACCCAAGGGGGAGAAGAGCAAAAGATCCATCAAAAAAGGCAAATTCTAAAATTAGTCACATAAATATAATTTATGTACTTTAATTTTGTTATTATTAGTCTCATACTTTTCAAAATTTTAAATTTTAGTTCTAACACAAATAATAGCAGTTAATTAATGAATTTATAGTTATTGTTTGAATCGGTATTAAAATTTCAAAGTTTTAAAGGTATATCATTTAAAATTGATTAAATTGGAAATCTATGTATTGTCTTGATGGTCAGGGTGTTCCACCACTCCCAAGTGTAGCTTGAATTTAAGTTATGCTAGTTATATTATTGTTAGTGTTTTATCCTTTTTTTATGATTCACCAAATTATTTTTATTAAATTGTAAAACCTTATACGTGAAATTAATAGTAGAATCTAGCCTAACGAAATTAATTGATACTGTGTATATTATGATTTTAAAATTCGAAAAAGTATAAAAGTAAAAAAAAAATCAAATTAAAATATAATGGTTGAACTTAAAATTTTTAGAATAGGACTGATAGTGAAAGTTGAATTGAATAAATAATTAAAAAATAGAGAAATTAAAATTAAAAAATAAATTCAATAGATTTAAAGATCAAATTTTTTATTTCAGACTAATTGATTCAATCAATTTGACGGTGGGATGAGATTTTATAGACAGCCGTGAAATCCAGATTTACACACAAAAGTGAAAAACAAAGTAGGGAAAAGGGGTAGTTGAGATATTAAGGGGAAGCTACTGAGGGGTGCCAATTTTGAATTGCCTTAAAGCACAGCATCGAATCTAAAGTGCTAACGTGTCAGTCAGAGATTCCCATTTCTGGAACACGATGTAACCAAACATCATTATCTTTTGCTAAAATATGTTCTTTTTTTCCCTACATCAGTCGGTTATCACTTGGTCAATCGCCCCTGGTTTTTAGGACAAAATTAAAATTAATCAATGATCTCATTTATTTCCCTCAATATTAAAATACCCCCAACCCCAAAATTTAATGGATTTCAGTTTTTCCCCCTACTCCCTCACTGTATTTAATCCTAACCTTCCTGAATTTGTGTAACAAAACCCTAGAAGGATTCTTGTAAGAACCAATCGCCGCCTCACTAAAGCTTTATTGATCTCTCACCTTCTAATATAACCCTTTCGCCTTTCCTAGCTCTTCTACTTCAGTTTTAGCTCTATCTACCCCCTTTTATTTATAATTTATTTATGATGGTGATGGTTTTACTTGGAAAACAGGGTGCTCTTATCTGTTCCTTTGGTTAACTTTGTTCTATCAAAACTTGAACAGTATATAAATTTGGGTATTTCTTCATTTTTTTGTCGTCTTAGTTTTTATAATATTTAGCAGAGGGATTTTTTATGCTATTGACTTATGATGTTAGGGTGATTAAATTTTTTATCTTTTGACCATTTTGGTAGCTTAAAGTTAGCATCTTGAAGCTTGTAAATATGGATTTTAGGTGTAGTAGTTTTGAAAAGTTTTGGCTTCCTAGGGTTTAGGGTCTGATTATTCGTTTAGGGTAGTGATCGTTTCTTTTTATGTTTCTGATAAAAGGGTAATGATCAATTAGGGTTTTTGAGAATGTTATCTGAATTGGGTAGGAGACCAATGATAGGAAGTGGTGAGGGATCATTTGGGGATGATTTGGAGAAGGAAATAGGGCTACTGCTCCGTGAACAGCGCAGTAGGCAAGATGCCGATGATCTCGGACGCGAGCTAAACTTGTATAGAAGTGGCTCTGCACCTCCTACCGTGGAGGGTTCATTGAGTTCAGTTGGTGGGTTGTTTGGGGGTGGAGCTGCTACTGCAGCTGCCGATAACCCTGCCTTTACAGCTTTTGCTCAAGCTAAAAGTGGGAATAGTTTTATATCTGAAGAAGAGCTTAGGTCTGATCCGGCTTATCATTCATACTATTACTCGAATGTGAATCTCAATCCGAGGCTTCCACCTCCTTTGCTTTCCAAGGAGGATTGGAAGTTCGCGCAGAGGTTGAAGGGAGGGAGCTCAGTGGTAGGTGGGATTGGAGACAGGAGGAAATTGAATAGAGCTGATAATGGTAGCAATAGGTCGTTGTTTTCGATGCCACCAGGGTTTAATTCTAGGAAACAAGAGAATGAAGTAGAGGCAGAGAAAGTGCATAGCTCAGGGGATTGGGGCGGTGATGGACTGATTGGTTTGCCTGGTATAGGACTTGGGAGCAAACAGAAAAGCCTCGCTGAAAATTTTCAGGTGATGACCAATTCTACTTTAACATCTGTCATATGTTAAGGTTTTTGATTTTGTAATGGTAACAATTTGCTTACCCAGGATTGTCTCTTTATGGATTATTTGTAGCGCCTTTTTTATCTCTTCATGTTTTTGTTTTGACATGTAGCATGCTTCATATCCTCAGGGTTAATGCTATTGTTCTTGGAAATATGCTTAGTGACGCATGTGTTGCACAGATATATTTGCAGTATGCCATGTGTCTGACAAATTTTGTGGCCTTACTTCATTTTACTAAATTTTTATTGCTATTAAATTTATTCTTATTTATCTTTTAATGGTAAATGTTATGCTCATTCATGCTATTGTATGGGCTTTATTAGTTTCATTGGAAATGTGACTTGGGAGTTGGAAGTAATTAACTTCAAGGTATGTAAATAGGACCACAGAAACCATAATAACATCATCTGTTTTATTTTTTATTTTTATGTATTCTTCAATAATGACAATTGTTTCTTTAGCATGCCTTTTTTAGAGATGTTTCTGTTTCAGTGGTCAATGTGGTTGCTCTTATAGTTTCTGTGTCAGTTCTTTTAAAGTCTACGGTTAGCATTCATCTTTGAGTTGCCTCAAAATTTGTACTTTGCACGTACTCACAAATGATCATATGCATGAACAATAAATTTATTTTCCATTCTTGTCATTTCCAAAGTACTGAAAGTACTGTGTTAAGGTTAGTAGGCATATTTGTGATCAATGTGTTCTGGTTCACTAATGGCTACCTTGTTTACAGTACATCCTAGGTTTCAGAGTCATTTAATTTTTTTATTGTTTCCCTCTTCCCCTAACTTTCTGTATAGCTATTACACCTAGTTTTTGTTGTTTGTATATGAAGAACTTCTGGAGGTTGAGTTTTTTTTTTTTAAACTGATTTAATATCTTTCATCTTTGCAGGATGATTTGGGGCATCCTGCACCAGTCGCAAGAATACCATCTCGTCCTGCTAGTCGCAATGCTTTTGATGAGAAATTTGACAATGTAGGCTCTTCTGAATCAGAGCTGGCTCATTTGCAACATGAACTGACCTCTTCAGATACTCTGAGGTCAAGTGCAAATGTTCAAGGATTATCTGCAGTCCATAATATTGGGCCACCTTCTTCATACACTTATGCTGCTGCTGTAGGTGCTTCCATGTCTAGGAGTACTACGCCAGATCCTCAACTCGGTGCTAGGGCTCCTAGTCCTGGCCTGACACAAACAGTAGGAGGCAGAGTTGGTAACTCTGATAAAAGAAGCATGAGTAGCCCAAGTCCACTTGGTGGTGTCGCAACTGGTGTCAATGATTCTGCAAATATGGTAGCAGCTTTATCAGGCATGCATCTGACTTCAAATGGTGTGATAGATGAAGGTAATCAGTTACCTTCGCAGATTGAACAAGATGCTGAAAATCGTCAGAATTATTTGTTTGGTGTGAATGATAGTCAGAATCATATCAAACAACAGCTTTACTTAAAGAAATCTGAATCTGTGCATGTGCCTTTAACTAAGAGTAATGGAGGCAGATCAGACTTCAAAAACCCATCCTTGCTTTATGATAGGCAAGCTGAGTTCCAGAAATCTGCTGTCTCCTCAAACACTTATTACACGAAAGGATCACCTACTTCCACTCTCAATGGTGCAGGCAGTTTTCCTGCTCAGTTTCAGCATGGTAATGGTGCAAATTCATCATTTTCAAACTATGGGCTAAGTGGTAACTCTTTAAATCCTGCATTGGCCTCTATGATGGCTAGTCAACTTGGAACTAGTAATATGCCACCATTATTTGGAAATGTTACTGCTTCATCAGCTGTACCAGTCCTTGGAATGGACTCCAGAGTGCTTGGGGGAGGTTTGGGGTCTGGACAGAACATGTCAAATGCTGCATCTGAGTCGCATAATCTTGGTAGAGTTGGAAGCCAAATAGCCGGGAATGCTCTGCAGGCACCTTTTGTTGATCCTATGTATCTACAGTATCTGAGGACATCTGATTATACTGCAGCGCAGCTTGCAGCTCTTAATGATCCCTCCATGGATAGGAACTTCCTTGGTAATTCATACATGAACTTGCTTGAGCTGCAAAAGGCTTATCTTGGAGCTCTGTTATCACCTCAAAAGTCTCAGTATGGTGGTGTTCCGTTGGGTGCTAAATCTGGTAGTTCTAATCTTCATGGTTTTTATGGAAGTCCCACCTTTGGAAATGGCATGTCATATCCGGGAAGCCCCTTAGCAAGTCCTCTTATTCCAAACTCTCCAGTTGGACCCGGTAGTCCTATCAGGCATACGGACCTAAACATGCATTTTCCTTCTGGGATGAGGAATCTTGCTGGGGCTGTCATGGGACCCTGGCATTTGGATGCAGGATATAACATGGATGAAAGCTTTGCCTCCTCCCTGCTTGAAGAGTTTAAGAGCAACAAAACCAAGTGTTTCGAACTTTCAGATATCTCTGGTCATATTGTTGAGTTCAGGTATGCCATTATCTTAAACCCTGTTTTATGTTGTCATACTGTCACTGTCACATTTATATGCTTTCTATGAGCAGTGCGGATCAGTATGGCAGCCGCTTTATTCAGCAAAAACTTGAAACAGCTACAACTGAAGAGAAGAATATGGTTTACGAGGAAATCATGCCTCAAGCTCTTGCTTTGATGACAGATGTGTTTGGTAACTATGTCATTCAAAAGGTATCCTCTTCTTAATCTGTTTCATATCTGCTCAGTTGTATAGTTTTATGGTTTGTTCTATTTTTTACCTTTTGAAATGTGTATCTCTATACAGTTTTTCGAGCATGGACTTCCAGCTCAGAGAAGAGAACTTGCTGGCAAGCTTTTTGGTCATGTTTTAGCACTTGGTCTCCAAATGTATGGTTGTCGAGTGATCCAGAAGGTATTAGTATATGGTTGCTATCCACTAACCCTTATTAGTTTATTTCTTGGCTTTCCTTTTTATGGTTTGCTCATAAATCATTAAGTTGCACGGTAAACGACTTCTGTTTTTTTAATTCATCTAACACTTCTGCATGATTATCTTACAGTTTCTTTCTAAACGAGATCAGCAAATTTTGTAAATGTTTAAAGTGAAAAAATTCTCTATATTCATTGTACTTCTGATTTCGTATATAAAAATTTCTCTGGCCTTTGTTTATCTTGTAAAAATATGCTACTTATGTTTCATTCGTAGTTATAGACTAATAGTGCTTACCTTTGACATTGCTGTATCTTGCTTTTTATAATAGATTTCCTATAAGCACTTATGCATGTGTTTTGTTTAACATTCAAGGCCATAGAAGTTGTTGATCTGGATCAGAAGATTAAAATGGTTCAAGAGATTGATGGTAGTGTTATGCGTTGCGTACGTGACCAGAATGGCAACCATGTCATCCAGAAGTGCATTGAATGCGTTCCTGAGGAAAACATTCAATTTGTAGTCACAACTTTTTTTGATCAAGTTGTGACACTTTCTACTCATCCATATGGGTGCCGAGTGATACAGGTTCGTAACTTATAATTTTGGTTATATTTTCACCTTCTGAACTGTTCCATTTAAGAATGAGCAATGTGTATTTGTATTTGCAGAGGATACTGGAGCACTGCAAGGACCCAAAAACGCAAAGTAAGGTTATGGATGAAATTTTAGGATCTGTCAGCATGTTGGCTCAAGACCAGTATGGCAATTATGTCGTTCAGGTTTGCCATTCTTTTCAGGAACTTAAAGTTTGCATATTATACTAAAAATTCTTGAGGGACTTTCAATCTTTTGACTTTATGTCCAGTATCCTGTCATACTTTTTTCTGGTATTTGTTTTTTTGCGGAGTGCATCTTTGAAATATGTTTCTTTATAGTTAGTCATCTCTATTTTATACTGCTTGACGCATGAACTGACCTCTTTCATTCACTTAACAGCATGTGCTGGAGCATGGAAAGCCTGACGAGCGATCAGTTATAATTAAGGAATTAGCTGGAAAAATTGTCCAGATGAGTCAGCAGAAGTTTGCCTCTAACGTTGTTGAGAAGTGCTTAACTTTTGGTGGCCCCGATGAACATCAGTTGTTGGTGAATGAAATGCTTGGTTCTACTGATGAGAATGAGCCTCTTCAGGTTTACCTATTTCTGGTCCCAAATTTTCATTTTTCAAAATGAAATGTTCTGTAATTTTCAGTCCTTGTGTTTGAAGAAAAAAGCGTAAGATGGCTTCACCTGGTTTGTAAGCCACTGGAGAAGAGCCACGAACCATTTCCACCATATTTGTGCCTGTTTTGGCCTTGCTTGTTTATGAGAATTATGCATACATTCATATTTGTAATCCGAGTGTTTATATTTGCTGGAGGGATGAACTTTCATGCACAATATTGAAACTCTAGACATTTGCATATCAAACCAATATCTCGGGATGTCATGGCTCGAGACTGTAATTGGGAACCGTCTTTTTAAAATAGACTGCATTATGTTAAGGTTTGCCTTTGGTTAACAGTCTCTAGAAGTAGTTCCTTGAGAATTTCATGTCATCCATGCCATTTTTACTGACAACTGCTAGTCCATCCCAGGCAATGATGAAAGATCAGTTTGCAAATTACGTTGTACAGAAAGTACTAGAGACTTGTGATGACCAGCAACGCGAGTTGATCCTTTCTCGGATTAAGGTCCACTTAAATGCATTGAAGAAGTACACTTACGGAAAGCACATCGTTGCACGTGTAGAGAAGCTTGTTGCTGCTGGGGGTACTGATTCTTCCTCATCTTCCATTGTTGCTTTAAAAGCCTTTTAACAAATAATGTAATCATGATTATGAAACTATAGGAGTTTCGAGCACCAAAATTCACATTTCTTTTGGATCATTTGAATTTGCCCCTATTATCATCATATGTTCCCCGGAACAATAACATATTATTTTACCTTCTTTTCAGAGAGAAGGATTGCTGCTCAGTCTCTGAACCTGGCTTAGCTGGTATACAAAGGAACATGTTTTGTACAGCTAACAGAAGCTATGTGTTCATTTCCTTATCTTTGATCTTCAGCCATGGTTCGACCCCATCTTTTTAGACAGGTAAGAGCTGTATGGAAATAAAAAGTTGTCTGTACTGGAAAACTGTACATTGTGTAGCTTAAGGTTTATACATAGAATCAAGCAAAGCTGAGGTTTAGCTGTTGAATACATAGAACCGATGTGCCTGCGGCAGAGTTAAAATGATTATACCCGAGTTTCAAAGGGTCTAAAATTTTAAACGGTGAGGTAATTTATATATCATAGCGTGACTGTACAAATGTTGGGATGGAGAGCTGTTGATGTAGTTGAGGCCTGAGTTTTTTGCCCTCTCAATGTATGCTTAATGACATTTCCCCCCTAAATGCGCAATTTTCTTTGTGCTATGTCAGCCTGTTTATATGCATGGGTTATGTTACTGAACGATCTGATGTTGCTTTTAAGGTTTATCCAATTGATAATTTTATTCATAATTTTCAATATATATTGAACCCTCATTAGCAAGGAAGCTTTGAGCCTTTCCATGGCATTTGCAGCCTCTTTCCTTTTTTCAAGCTTCCCTTCCCTCTCTCCCAAGAAGCCTTGCACCCCCCCGGCATTTAGCCTGGAACCCTATTCATAGCATTCCAATCCATAGATAACCCATGTTTCACGGTTAACTTGTCGTTGAAAACATGAGTTCATTTTTTTCAGGAACTGTCATGGGTTGAATTGCACGAGTTTTGTCTACTGTGTTGTCTTTTGTTAGTGGTATATGAGTTGTACCAAAAAAAAAAAAAAAAAAAGATAAGCCACAGTCCCAAATCACAAATTTAATTAGATTAAGTAGGTATAGGAAATAACCAAATGGTGAAATTATTCCAATAGTAAGAGAATAATTGGAGCCAAAGTTTAGAAGAAGTGGATTTGTGGTTTGTTCAATTAGGTTATTGATTTTTAATTTAATTGGTTCGATTATTAGTTTAACCTATTCAAATATTAAAGTAAATAAAATTATGAGAAATAGAAGATGAGTAAAAATATAGATAACTTTTTCTGAATAAATTTTCTTTCCATATATTTGAAATGACAATACAAACACATAGGCTAGGAAATGACGACAATAGTTGTACAAAATGAGCACAAGCAGCAGAACAAAAACAAAGGTGAAGAGAATAAAATTAAACAATGAAATGTTGTAATGATACTTCAAATCCAGCCAGATTCAGCTGTGAAAACTTGGAAATCAAAAGCCCCATCTCAGATTGAACTCCCCCAGTCGAGAGCAGGCTGAGTAGCCGAGAACCTCGGCCTTTCTTCTATCCGACATTTCCAATCCTTGATTAGTGGGTCCGTTTTGGCTTTCAACATCCTTGGTTGGGGTTGCATTTAATAAATCTCAACGCGGTTGTTGATTTATTTACAGAAGTAGAGATGAACAAACTGATTTAAAATAGAAACAGGATAGGATAATAATTTAAAACAATTCAAAACCGGGAGAAAAGACGGTAACAACTTCTTTTGAAGATTTCAAATCTTAAGATGATGTTGTCACGTCCCTACAAAAAATGAATTCAGCAAATCGGATGGACGATGACTAGAAAAACGTGAATAGTTGATGGTAAAAAAATGGGGTTCTCAACTAAGAACATTATAACGACGAATTCTTGTTGTGAGCCTGGTACGGTAGAATTGAATTCAAGATGTGGTTTGACATCCATTAGGCAGTACCTTTCAACCGGCTACTAAGACAACTGAGTACGAACTTTGCCACTTTGATCTAGCAGATAGAAGCCGACGATTGGCTAGCAATAGAGAAAACTGATTAGGTGGTTTTGGTGAATAAAAGTAGGGGTTGTTTCAATTGAAAAAGGTAAATAGTTGGAGTTATATGAAGATCTATCTTCTATTACTATTATATTGTTCTATAATGAATTTCTGTAGTGATTCTTTATAGAAGTTGATTTTCTTGTTATATTTCGTTTAGTGAATTATTTTTGTCAGTGCAAAACGCAAATAGTCACCGGGTTTCGTAGTACCATCGAGGTTCATTTGATTGAAACTCATTTATATATCGAGTATAGATGAGGGCAAATAAAACCTTAAAGATAGTGACTTGATACATGTCTTGGAGTCCTGTCGCTTCATTTTTCTATTTGAGTTGTTGTTTGTGTTTTCGAGATTTTTCTCACCGAAGTTTCGTTTTAAAAATTTTAATATTCTATTCATTTTCATATGGTTACTTTATTATCAACTTTGAAGATTGTTTATGTTTTGGATACTCCAAGATCAGAAAAGAATGAAAATAAATATGTTGTTGTGACTCAAGAAAGGCAAAAATGGGACAATGTTGATTACATGTGCATAGATCACATATTGAATGGTTTATCCGATGGTTTGTTCGAACCTACCAAAATGAGGTTACCGCTAAGGAACTATGAGACAAATTGAAGACAAGATACATGATCGAAGATGCTACAAGAAAGAAATTTCTTGGTAGTCATTTTAATAATTATCAAATGATTGATGGTCATTCTGTTATGTAGTAATTTTGTGATATTGAAAAATTGTTGAATCGATTTAAGTAATATGATATGAAAATTGTATCCTCCATTATGGACAAACTTCCTCCATCTTGAAAAAACTTTAAAATAAGTTCAAAACATAGGAAAGAGGAAATATTTCTTGAGGTTTTGGCAAATCATCCTTGTATTGAAGAAGAACACTGAAAGCAAGAATAGAACCTAGATTTTGAAAATGTCAAAGTACATGTTATAGAGGCAATACAGACTACTAAACCATCCAAGAGAAAGTTCGAACGGACTGTTAGAGCACCTAAGTTCAAAAAAAAAAAACAAAAGGGTTCATGTCATAATTGTGGTAAGCCGGGTCATTTCAAGAATGAATATCAATTTTTAAAAAAGAAATCTTCTTCTAAGGTTGATAACAACGAAAAATTTGTTGCCATGATTTCTAAAATTAATATAGCACAATATGATAATGCATGGTGGATGAATATTGGATCAACAGAAAATGTGTGCAAAGATAAAAACATCTTCATAAACTTCACACAATGCGAATATGACAATGACTTGTACATGAGAAATTCTTCCACCATAGTAATCGAAGGCAAAAGGTTTGTTGAACTAAAATTCACTTCTAGAAATGTTTTAACCTTGAATGATGTATATTATGTACAAGAAGTTAAGAAGAATTTAGTGTCTGGAAATCTGTTCAAAAAGTTTGATTTTAAACTTGTTTTTGAAGCAAATAAATTTATTTTGTCTGAGGAATTTTTGTAGGGAAAGGGTATATGTATGAGAGTATGTTTAAACTCAATATTATTAATAAGAATAAAGATATTGTTTCTGCTTATATGGTTGAATCTTCTTATTTATGGCATTATAGATCAAGTCATTTGAATTATGGAAAATTGAATAACATGCATAAGTTAGATTTAATTCATTTTTTAATAATAATATTGAAAAATACAATACACGTATGCTGACTAAAATTACTAGAAACCATTTCCCTAAGCTTCAAAGGAAAACAAAATGCTTGATTTGATATGTGGTGATTCATGTGATATGCATAACACTCCTACATTAGGTGAAAATAAATATTTTGTTATTTTTATGGACGATTTTTTTTTAGATATTTCTATGTATATTTATACATTCAAAAGATGAAATGTTTGATAAATTTAAAGTTTATAAATCTGAAGTTGAACGTTAGTGTGAATCATTTACCAAGTGCTTAAGATTGGACAAAGTTGGAGAATACTGTAACCCAAGTTATTTTGAATTCACTGGGATTATGCATCAAGTTTTAGTCTTTTATACACCACAACAAAATGGTGCAGCTGAAAGGAAAAAATAGAGTATTGACTAAAATGGTAAATTCAATGTTATCATATTCTGGTCTTGGACAAGGTTTTTTAAGAGAAGTTGTTCTAACAACTGGTCACATATTGAACAGAGTTCCTAATAAGAAAATTAAAATAACCCCTATGAACAATGACAAAAAAGGAAACCAAATTTTAATTACTTGAAGGTTTGGTGTTGTATAGTTATTGTCAAAGTTTCAACACCTAAACGTAAAAAGTTAAGTGAAGAAGAAATTGAATGCATATTTATAGGATATGCACATAATAGCAAGGCATATAGATTCATGGTAATTGAACTTAATGCTTCAATTTCAATTAATATTGTCATTGAATTAATATATGCTATTTTTGATGAAAATAGATTTTGTTCTATTTCAAGACAATTACAATCACAACATGGTAATTGAAGTAAATGATTCAATTTCAATTAATATTGTTATTGAATTAATAGATGTTATTTTTTATTAAAATAGATTTTGTTCTATTTCAAGACAATTACAGTTACAACAATTAATTCATTCTTCAAATAAGAATGAGATTCTATTGGAACAAGTTGATAATAATGATGAACCTTTTCAAGAATTAGAAGATGTAAAAAGATTAAAAATGTCAAAGATTTTGGACCAGATTTCATTATATTTCTTGTAGAATGTAAAGGTGAAAATAAAGATAACAATATACTTTATTACTATAATACGGAATATGATCCTATTACATTTTAAAAAGCAATGAAGACTCTACTTTTTGGAAAGAAGTTATAAATGATTAGATGGATTCAATAATGGGAAATCAAATTTGGATCTTAGTTGATCTCTCACCAAGTTCCAAACCAATAAGTTGTAAATGGAGTTTCAAAAAGAATAAGAAAGTCGATGGAACCATTGATAAATTGAAAGCAAGGATAGTAACCAAAAGTTTTACACAAAAACAATGTATTGATTACTTTGATTCCTATGCTCCAGTAGTAAGAATTGCTACGGTTAACTCTTAATATCACTTACCTCAATTAATAATTTGATTATTTACCAAATGGATGTTAACATTACATTTTTAAATGATAAATTAGAAAAGGAGGTGTCCATGGAACAATTAAAAAGATTTGTTGTTCCGGGACATAGCATAAGGTATGTAAGCTTGATTTAAACAACCACCAAACCAATGATACCACAAGTGCAATACATATTATTTGAGAAGTATTTAAATTTAAAATCGAATCAGGTCAGATTCTTAAATGAGAAGCAATTTTTTTTAATATTATTTTTTCATCCAAAAAACTCGAATATAAAACTATATTTAAAAAAAATGAATTTCTTATCACTTAATTTAAAGTCGAAAAAAATCCCGTGGTATACTACATTTCTATTATATTCTGAAAGTATTATTACCTTACTAACCATTTTGGTAGAATTTAATAACCATGTTACCCATCTATGCACTAATTTCTATTAAATTGTTTTTTACCCTAAATTTATTAAAGATGTCTGTTTGTATAACATAAAATAATTGAATTAAAATGTAATTACTGAAGTAATAATTACACTTTCTTGTAATTACGAAAAATTGTAATTTTTTTACACGTGTTTGGTTGATAGAGTATAATTTACATTGTAATTTTCTATGTCATATTTGATAATACAAATTATAATTACACAATTACATAATTTATGTTTCTTAAAAAATATTAATTACTATAAAAAATTATTAATGCAATAAAAAAGTTCTAAACAAGTAACAAAAGTTAAAATCAAATCATAATATTTACAAGGCTAGTTCAAAAAATAGTTGATAATACATACTAAAAAAAAGAGAAAAATAAACATCATATGTAATTTTATTTAATTGTTCTAGTGTTCCATATTTGTTGAGTTATTCCCTCTGTAATATTTAACATAAGTTTATTTTCATCAAATAATGTCCTCTCAACCACAATATGAAGCCTTAAATGTATCAAATTAAAGAGTTTATGAGCAATCTCTGATGCTTGTATGTAACTTCATTATCTCAAATGATATCATATCCCGCAATATAGTGTAAGAAAACCTTTTGTATTTGTATAAATACATCTACTATATAATATTTAAATTCACGGTGAAAATAATCTACAACTTTAATCATAAAAATTTATATGAAGTTAATTTGAAGAAAGAATTATGCTAAGTCGCAACTTTTTTTAATATGTAAATTAAGGAAAAGAAACAATATAAACTTTATAATATATAACTTTTATAAAAAAAAAAAGTTTTTATAAAGTGTCCAATAGATTTATAACATGTAGATTATTTTTTATAACTAAATCTTTAGCCGTAATAATATAATAGTTGATTATAACTTTATAAAATACACATAAATTATTTTTATAATATATATATATATATTAAAATTTATAAAATAATAAATCTTTGGCTATGACAATTCAAAAAACTCTCATACATGTTCAAGCTTATAGTATAGAAAATTTATAATTTAAAACATGTATAAAAAATAATTTCTTAAAATTTAATTTGGGAGTAATTACAAAAAATTCTTATTCTCCCTCAAAAATTGAAAAATATAATTCAACGAAACTTATTAATTATAATGATTATCCAAATATATTCACCATATATAATTACTAACAGTTATATCCAAATTTAATTATCAAATAAATTTTTAAACAAAATCAAAATTTTAGTAAAAAATTGAACCATCTAAATTAGTTCATATCCATTACTTTTATTTATTCCATGGATCTTTGTGAACCAAACTTTGAATTAATTTAATTAACCACAAGTGGCTAGTCTTAATTTATTTAAGCAACCAAATCTTTGATTAAATAATGTGGGGATCTTCCGTCCATTGTATAACATAATGTTTAATGCGGTCACTTCTTTACAATGCTTATTTATTAGGTTAAAAAAACCACGCACACAATTATTGCGATTTATACAAATGTAATTGTAAAGAAAAAAAAATTCGTAAGTAATCGAATTTCATGTAATGATTTGATTTAATTGTTAAAAATATTTACTGTTTTAAGTGTGGTTTAGATTCGAGTTATATTGATCATATTTATTATTCGAGTTTTATCTTATTATTATAATTTAAAAAAAAAAACGTAAGTAATCCCTTTTCTTTTCTGAAAATTTCTTTAATTATGGTAGGATCTGCTTTGGTCTGGTTTTTTACCCAAATATTACAAAAAAAATAATTAATAACCAAAATGGTATCCCCAAATTATTATTTATCAAAATGGTATGTTTAGTTAAGTGGAGGAATTCTAAGTGGCGGCACTAAGGGCTATTTTTGACACGTGTTTTTTTAAATTTTTTTAATTATTTTTATATATTTAAAAATAAAAAAATATTATTTTATTAGTGAAGGTACTTAAAGTGGCGGCACTCAGGGTTTTTTTCAGAAAAATACGAAAAAAAAAACCTGACACCCAGTGGAGGAACACGAAGTGGCGGCACCAATGGATGGTTATCACAAACCCTAAAAATTTTATTTGCTCCCCCCTTTCCTATTTTATAACAAAAATTTTATTTCATTTAATTTTTATTGCAAACCCTAAAGATTTCCAACCATCCAAATTTATTTTCACAAATAAAATAAAATAAACACACACACACGACACAATAGGATGCTGTCAAGTGGCAAAACACCCCTTAGTGCCGCCACTTGATAACCCTCCATTGGTGCCGCCACTTCATGTTCCTCCACTGGGTGTCAAGTATTTTTTTGTTCTATTTTTCTCGTATTTTTCTGAAAAAAAACCCCTGAGTGCCGCCACTTTAAGTCCCTTCACTAATAAAATAATATTTTTTATTTTTAAATATATAAAAAAAAAATAATAATTTAAAAAAAACACGTGTCAAAAATACCCTTTAGTGCCGTCACTTAAAATCCCTCCACTTAACTAAACATACAATTTTGATAAATAATAATTCGGAGATACCATTTTGATTATTAATTATTATTTTTATAATATTTAAATAAAAAACCCGCTTTGGTCTTTGGCTCACTACGCTAGCAATCAGTTAAAAATATTATCTCTTACTTTTTTACATATTTTATTTACAATTACATAATTTACTTTTTATTTAATTGGACAAAATAAGGTGTTGGGAGTCTGAAATTCATATTTAAAATTCCTTATCTATATGGATGTAACTAAATTTGTTTAATTATGCTGAGCTGGGATTTGTTTTTTTATAAATTATTTTATTATAATTATAATTTATTTTGATTGTATCAACACTTTGAGTTAAATAATATTAAATTTGATGTTGCTTCAATAAATAAATAAAAAATAGTGACGATTTAAAAGTTAAATCTAATTTGATATTATATTTAATATTTGGATGAATAGTGTATTTATATATATTTAATATAAAAAATTAATAATAATATCAAATTTATAACGATATTATAATTTAAGAAAAAAATAAATGCATCGTAATGAAGGAATTTTTACTTAAATAATACAAAAAAATAAATTAATAACCAAAATGGTATCCCAAAATTATTATTTACCAAAATGGTATGTTTAGTTAAGTGGAGGAACTCTAAATGACGGCACTCAGGGGTATTTTTGACACGTGTTTTTTTTTAATTTATTATTATTATTTTTATATATTTAAAAATAAAAAAATATTATTTTATTAGTGGAGGGATTTAAAGTGGCGGCACTTGGGTTTTTTTCAAAAAAATACGATAAAAATACGACAAAAAAATACTTGACACCCAGTGGAGGAACACAAAGTGGCGGCACCAATGGAGGAGTATCAAGTGGCAGCACTTAGGGGTGTTTTGCCACTTGGCAGCACCCCATTGTGCCGTGTGTGTGTGTTTGTGTGGGTTTTTTAAGAGGTGAAAATTAATTTAAGTGGTTGAAAATTTTTTTGTTGATGATAAAAATTAAAAAAAATAAAATTTTTTGTTATAAAATAGGTGGGAGGGGGCACCAACGAAAAATGAAGAAAAAAAGAAAGAAAAAAGAGAAAGAAAGAAAGAAAGAAAGAAAGAAAGAAGAAGGAGAAGTAGGGGAAGAATAAGAGAAAAAAAAAAAGGTAATGTGTTTATTTTTAAATTTAATTTTAAAATATTTTAATTTGTTAATTAGTAGTGGTAATGTGTTTGATTTGTTATTATAATTTTATTTGTTTAATAGGTTGATTAAAAGAGTAAATTAAGAGGAGTGGAAGAAAGGTAAGTTTAGTTAATATTTTAAGTATGATTAATTTTAAAATATTTTAATTTGTTAGTTAATTTGATTATTTTAAGTTTTTTGTTTTCTTTAATTTAATTTTTAATTGATTTGTTATTTAATGTTGTTATAATTGGTGAGTAAATTAAGAGGAGAAGAAGAAATGTAAGCTTGTTATTATGTTATTATTAATTTACTTTAATTTAATTTTGCTAGTTAGTAATTTTATTTTGTTGTTAGTAGTAGTAAGTAAAAAATATTGTTCATATTTATTGATTTAAAATTTAATAATGTTTTAATTTTGTTAGTTAGTAACTTTATTATACAAGTCATAAGATTGTTTAATAAAATGTGAAAGAAAACTATTACAAATGTTTAATAAAATTAACAATAATCTATTTTTAAGTTATAATTAAAATTAGTTACAATTATGAAATTAAAAAAATTATTATTTTATAAAAATAAGAGAGTTTTAATAATTCACAAAAAATTAAACTTGGCTAATTAATTTTCAAAATATAATATACAAAATAATTAATTATCAAAATAATATCCCCATCATATTATTGACCAAAATATAATATAAAAAATAATTAATTATCAAAATAATATCCCCATCATATTATTTACCAAAATGGTACAAAATAAATTATTTTGTACCATTTTAGTAAATAATGGTGTGTGGATATTATTTTGGTTTATAAATATATATTTTGTACAATTTTAGTAAATAACACATTTTGGTATTTAATTATTATTTTTGTATTATATTGGTAAACTTATGTATTGAACTAATTGATAATTTTTTTTCAAGTTACAGAATGACTTCATTAATTAACTCGGAACGTCCTCACATAGCCAAATCAGTGAATGCAGATACACACCAAGGCAATATGAATGTAAAAAAATAATTATTTTTTCATTATGTCATTCACGATATTATTATTTGTTTACAAAATTAATTTTGGTTATACTAATTATTTTTGTAAATTAACAGGAAGAGCTCGCGTATCGTTCATTGAGGGGTCATGCACAGGGCCTTAAATTCCCCCCTCATGAACGTCTGCTTCCATACTTGCGGGATGCCGGATTTGCATCTGCAGCATTGATCCAAAAATTTGAGTTAAGATATGATTTAATCAATGCATTGGTGGAGCGTTGGCGCCCGGAGACCCACACATTTCATCTGCCTTGTGGGGAGTGCACTGTGACATTGGAGGATGTTGCGATCCAACTAGGGCTACCAATCAATGGTGTACCAGTCACCGGTGTTAGTTCGTTTCAAGAGCCGGCAACGATGTGCATCCAGTTACTAGGTCGCTCACCTAGTAATAACAATGACTTCACGTCGTTGTTATTTACATGGTTGAAGAGCAATTTTCAGCACTTACCCGAACACGCAACTGAAATGGAGGTTTCTTGGGCCGTTCGAGCCTATATTTTGCTAATGATAGGGGGCATACTCATGCCGGACGCAAATAACAATAAGATTCACTTGATGTATTTGCCTTTGCTAAGAGATTTGTGAAAGATTCATGAATATAGTTGGGGATCTGCGGTGCTTGCCATGCTATACCGAGAACTTTGTCACGCCACAAACCCTTCTTCCCGGGATATAGGTGGATGCCTAGTGCTATTGCAATCTTGGGCACTATATCGGATGCCATTCTTGGCATCCGTTAGGCACCAAACATATGTTTTTCCACTCGTTAACAGGTGATTACCATATACCCTAAATTTTAATAATTTGACATATTTTATTAATTATATTAATCTAACAATTTATTTTTTGTTTTCTTAGATGGAAAACAAAACCGGGGATCGGGAGGCAGTACACAGTTCCCATGTATCGTTTGATGCTAGAGCAATATGCTGGGGAAGGGGTATGTTATTCATTAACATGTTAAATTATATTACTTGACTCGTGTTAATATGGTTGCATGTTAGTAAATTATATTACTTTAATCTTATTAATATTTTGACATGTTTTTAATTGTGCAGTTCATCTGGACCCCATATATACAGCCAGAAATTACCGCTGTTATTCCCGCCTCAACATTCCTCCACTCAGACCAATGGTGCATTAACGCACTGATAATCAATTTTCAAACAGTGGAGTGGTATGCCAGGGATCGAGTACTCCGGCAGTTTGGTTGTAAACAGCGTATCCCGCAGTCGTCATTCCAATTAGGGTCTATCCATGGGATGGATAAGAAGGGGAAAGCAAATTGTGATTGGGGGAGTGTGCATGGACAATATGTTTATGTGTGGAACAACCGAATGACTCGAGTACCTCCGATGGAGTACACTCCGGATTTACAGCCATCTGTGCAGTACATGCAATGGTTCATTGAGTTTGGCCAACCATATTTGATTGGTGCTTCATCGACGATAATTCCCCCATACATGTCTCGACAAGATCGCCCCTATCATGTAGCTCCTACCCCAGAGCCACAGCCAGTGCCAGAGCAACAAGATATAAATAATGAAGAGGCATTGAATGACGATGATTCTTATCGTCCTGATTTTGCGGGATCATCACATATGCATAGCTCATCAAGCCAAGGATATCAGCCTCAGTTTGACGACCCACCGCAATGCTCAAGCCAAGGATATCAGCCTCAATTTGACGAGCCACCACAATGCTCAAGCCAAGGATATCAGCCTCAATTTGACGAGCCACCGCAATACTATAGGGAAGGATATCAGGCGGAGTTTGACGAGGCATCGCGATACACTATTCCTCCCGGGCAATACTCTACTCCTCCGGTGCAAATGGACCCTAATGATGGTGATGAACTTGACGAGCAACCTCGACGTAGACGTCGGCCACCACGAAGATATACCCCGAGAACCACATCATCTAATCATGGATACTAGGGTTGTATCTAATAGTGTTTAAATTTGACTGTTGATGAATTCTAATGATGAATTTTTCCTCCATAATGTACATATATTTTAACCTATTTGATCATTTATTTAAATTTCATAACATTAAACCTGTTACTTGAAACCCTAAACCATAAAGTTGAAAGGGTTAGGGACTTAAAGCGTAATTTTACCATTTTTATTAAGTGAGATATTTGAGAGATGAAAAATTGGAGGATATATAATTTTTATGCTAAAATGATATTTTACTCTAATTTCAGAAACATCAAACGAATTATAATTTTGAATTCTTTACCTCAAGATATAAATAATTTAGTGACTGGGACGCAAGTGGACAACATTGAAAATTAATGTAAAAATAAAATTAAGAGGTATATGATGATGAACCGGGTTTAGGCCCTACTTGATTCGGATGACTGCCCAATATGATAGGTTCGTTGAGGGCAATTACGTCGAGTATGCCCAGCTAGCCTACACAGTCCACACATTTTGCCCCCGTCTATTTTCTCCATAATGTCCATTTCGTTGCGGATTCTGGTGATATGAGGACGACCTTTTGGATTCCTCCGTAAACCTTTGTTCGGGATAAGCTCGAAAGTCATCGGAGGTACCTCCCATGTGGACAAGTCAGGCAGGACGGGGAACTCATTTTCCCAGATACGTAACGTACGATGGAGAGTGTAAACGGGGTCGATGAACTATTCAATATTGAGTGACACTTTAGCACAAGCTGCAACGACATACGCACAGGGATAACGAAGTGTATCGAACCTCCTGCAATCACAGTGTCTGTTTTGGAGATCAACCCCGTATGACCTAGGTGGGATACCAGGTCGACGACCAATAGTCTCAGTAACTTGAAATCGTTGAAACTGTCGTGAATATATTTCAACGTTTATCGTCCTCGCACTCTGACGGTTTGCATCTATTGCATTCCTGACAGCTTCGACAAACACGTGAGCAGCGTTCATCTGATCGATTTGTCGCGTTCCCATTACTGGCATCAAGGTAGCTAGCCTATAGAACGTAGCGGAGAACACGGATGAAATCGGAAGATGTTGTATTCTCTTGAACACGCCGTTAATCGATTCTGCCAGGTTGGTCGTCATTTGACCATATCGATACCCCTCATCAAAACTTTGAGACCATTGCCACGGTTCCATGGTACCCAACCACTCGCGTAGAGGCTTGTTCGTTTGACCTTCCATGTCACTATCAAGTCTAGTCATTCTTTGCCGGAATCGGTGTGGCTCTAGCTCGTACGCTGTAGGAATATTAAGAAAACATAAGTTACAGTCTAAAATTAAAACCTTAAAAATATAATTTGGAACTTTATTTTTTTACCCATTTTCACAAGTTGTCTCCGCCAGTCTGCATTCTTATATTCTCGTTGGAAGTTAGCCGCAATGTGTCGGCTGCAGTAAACCGATTTCCATGGTACACTAGTACGCCTAATGGCCGCAATAATACCCTTTGCTCTATCAGAGATGATGCAAATATTATCGTTATGAATCACATGCATCCGCAGGTTTCTCAAAAAGAATTCTCAAGATTCCATGTCTTCTTTGTCCACAATAGCGAATGCTATTGAGAGCACGTTTTGATTCCCGTCTTGAGCCACCGCAATTAGTAAGATCTGCGTATATTTCCCGTATAGCCACGTTCCATCTACCTGGACAAATGGCTTGCAGTGAGGAAATGCTCGAACGCAGGGATCAAACGTCCAAAATATATACTGAAAAATTCTTCTTCCCGATTGCATGTTGTTATCTGAGTCATAATAAGGTCTTGTCACCAACTCAATCGCAGTACCCGGTACGTACTGTCGCATTGCGGCTATCCATCCTTGCAGCTCATTGTATGATGCATCCCAATCACCGAACAATTGTTCCATTGCCATCTGTTTCGCAATCCATGCTTTTCGATATGAAACCCGATTATGGAATCGTGATTGCATGTCCACAATCAATGTAGAAACCTTGATGGTCGGGTCGTCCTTAACCATTGGCATGATATGTGTGCAGATGATTCTGGAATCAAGTTTCCGGTGATTTTCTGACAAACGTGTTGAACTGCATGTGTGAGGCCCATCAATTTTTCTTATCTCCCACATCTACGACTTCTGGATAAATGCAGCTCGCACCCGCCACTTGCAACCTTCCGTCGACTTCCAGCACTCTCCAATATACAATGTCGGTTTAGACACTGCTACTTTGTAGTCTATCGACACATTCATGCTATATCGCTTAATAGCAAATATGCATTCTTCCTTGGATTCAAATTTTTGGCCCACAAACAACTCTTCACAATCTGCTGTGACGGCCAATCGGTGAGCAGATACTATTTCAGGGTATTCCGCGAACTCGACATGTGTCGTATCGGGGTTTATAAGCGACATGTGTGCCCCAGGAGGATTATTGTGCATCACAATATGTGTAACTGGATTTTCGACTGGATTTTCATCGCCATTCGCCCCTTTTTCGTCAATATCATCTGGGACCTCATCCACATCCGAATCACTATCAATATTGACTTCATTATCAGAAGGAATACTACTATCATATCCACCATCTTGATCTGCATCATTCTCGGGTGCAGCAGCATTAAGATCGATGTGTAGCCCACGTACGATTGATTGACTTTCAATGTACGATACTGGAACCACCATACACGGAGTTGAATCTTCATTTTGTACAGGTTCCACATCAACTAACTCAGCAAACAATTGAACCGGTGCTTTTGGGTCACTTTGATTATCACAATAAAGAGCGATCATTGTCTCCACGTCTTCGTCGTCTACAAGTTCCATCTCGGTGAATTTGATGGGATCTATCGAAATTGGAAACTTGTATAAAAGTTTCGAGATCCTTCTTCCACAACGTCTAAAAATTTTTGCACTAATCCTTGCTTTCATATCATCAACCGAGATATTTCGACTAAATCTCATTCCTATTTGTTCCCGACAATCAAATATACATCCAACCGATGTTCTCGAAATTACTCCATCAAAATAAATGCATACAAAAAATTGATTATCCATCTTCAATAAATCTGTTAAAAATTAAATAAAATTTATTAAATAAAATATGATTTTACCCATTTATATCATACTCAAATAAAATTAAAATTAAACACATTACCTTTCTTTCCTTCTTCTTTCTTTTCTCTCCTTCTTCTTTCTTTCCTCTCCTTCTTCCTTTCTTTCTTTCTTTCCTTTCTTTCTTTCCCGTTTATTTGCTTCCCTCACTCCTATTTTATAACAAAAATTTTATTTCATTTAATTTTTATCACAAACACTAAAAATTCCCAACCACCCAAATTTATTTTCACAAATAAAATAAAATAAACACACACACAAGGCACAATGGTGTGCTGCCAAGTGGCAAAACACCCCTGAGTGCCGCCACTTGATACTCCTCCATTGGTGCCGCCACTTTGTGTTCCTCCACTGGGTGTCAGGTATTTTTTTGTCGTATTTTTCTCGTATTTTTTTGAAAAAAACCCCTGAGTGCCGCCACTTTAAATTCCTTCACTAATAAAATAATATTTTTTATTTTTAAATATATAAAAATAATAAAAAAAATTAAAAAAAAACACGTGTCAAAAATACCCCTGAGTGCCACCATTTGAAGTTCCTCCACTTAACTAAACATACTATTTTGGTAAATAATAATTTGGAGATACCATTTTGATTATTAATTTATTTTTTTGTATTATTTAAATAAAAAATCCTCGTAATGAAACTAAATCCCGTCCAAAAAAACTTTTATAACGATAGAATGATTATTAAGAAAAGATCTATTTTGAGTTTTATAGAAAAAGAATATTGGTCGTAAAACCCATTGATACTTCAATGTTTTCCATCTAACGGCTCGCAATATTCCACGTTGTCCAATATTCATCCCAGCTGTTCACCATCATTGTCTTCTCCTATTGGTTAGTCCGCTATAAAGAAAGAAAGCCCAAGGGTAAGTTTTTCCCATAAATACCCTCAAAAGTGCACCTACTTTACTTACTTGGCCGTCTCTCTTCCAACCAAAACATGTCCATTTTCGTAAAAAAAAACCCACCACCGACGATCCAGCACGACCGGTTCCACCCGTACGACCAGCCAATCACTTACGTGGCGAAAATTCATTGGACCATCCCTGATTTTGATATTTAAGATGTAGAGATATTTAGCGGATCAAAAATATCTGGCTAAGTCGTCCACGTTGGCAGACCGATCTGGAACCAAATTTTGCACTTTTTCCTTTTTCAATTTCCTTTCTTTCCCTCAGAAAGAAAATTTTCATTTCTTTTTTCTTTCCTCCCAAACAGCCGCCCGATTTCCACGCAAATATCTGAAAATCACTTTAGATTTTACTCTTTTCTTTCCGATCCAAGCAACAATAATTGAAAAATTGTTAATTTGAAAGCAAAAAACATGGGAGAAGAAGTGAAGATGAGTGAATTCGAAGCTAACGGCGGAGACGACGAAGACGCTACCGCGACGGCCAACACCACCGTCGTTGACGATGAAGATGATGTTGACCAAAGAGTTCTCGAATGGGAGATAGGGTTGCCTGACTGCGATGATTTAATTCCGTTATCTCAATCTTTAATCCCGCCGGAACTCGCCTCCGCTTTCAGCATCTCACCGGAGCCTCGTCGGACTACTCACGATGTCAACCGCGCTTCTCAGGACACCCTCTCCTCCCTCCGGTCAAGTGGAGCCCACTTCTTCACCGCAAATAACAATAATAACAATTTCCGTTCTTTTAATGACCCGATGGTAGTTGAAGCGGAAGGTGACGGATCGGGTTCGGGTTCGGGTTCCGGATCCGAGCCAAAGAAGATGAGAAAGACGGATATAGGTATCGCGGAGGAAGCGGATTCGGAAGTTAGGACAACGGAGAATTCGGAGGATCCATCAGCGAGGACATTGAAACGGCCGCGTTTAGTGTGGACGCCGCAGCTGCATAAGAGATTCGTAGACGTGGTGGCCCATTTAGGCATAAAAAACGCTGTCCCCAAAACGATCATGCAGCTAATGAATGTAGAAGGCTTGACCCGCGAGAACGTCGCCAGTCATTTGCAGAAATACCGGCTTTACTTGAAGAGAATGCAAGGGTTAAGCAACGAAGGACCATCGGCTTCCGATCAGCTGTTTGCATCAACGCCGGTGCCACAAAGTCTTCATGAGAGTGGAAGCGTCGGCGGCGGAGGGGGGAACGGTGTTGTTGGTGGTAGTGCGAAAGGCAATGGGCATGTGGGGATGCCTATACCGATGCCTTATGGGGCACCTTTGGTGCCTGTAGCGATGCCGATGTATGGACATATGGGTATGCATCAAGGAGGATATCATCACCCGCAGAATGGGTATCAGGCAAATTCGTACGGGATGCAGCCCAGAGATTGGTCTGGTGGGAATAAATATGGATCGGTCATGTCTTATCCCAATCATATGGCTCCCAATGATAAGTTAAATTAGCTCGATATTTGTACAAAGGTCAGTTCTTTTCTTTCCTTTTTTCACTTTTACAATATGATTTTTCAGCTTTATTGACGGGTTGAGTATTAGTTATAAACTTAAAAGTGTACCATGCTAACTTGCTTGAAATTTTGATTCATACGAGTAATCTTGAGATATTCTGTGCTATATAATACTGTCGGCTTTGGAACTTGCATCATGGGTGTTTTTGGGGGTCTGGATTCGGAATGGAAAGCGATTGAGATCACATTATTTTGCTTTTACCGAGTAAGGGTGTGACAATTTTTGCTCATCTAGAAGAAAAGGAGTCACTTCTGTTTTTATGTTACAGTAATATGAATTGATGCGTGTTCTGCATATTAAATTGCTGTATGGTTGTCTAGACTTAGCTCGACTTATTTTGTGGTAAGCAATTTGTTTTCAGAATTTAATTTAATGTTACATTATATATGAATTTTGATTTTAATTTAATTCTACACGAAAAAGAATAAGTTGAACTATTTTTATATTTGGTAAATATTACTGTTTGTGCATGAATTGAGGTAAACATCAAAGGGATGTCCTAGGCAATTTACATTTTAGGTCGTTGAATCCACTATCAACCTTCATGTAAGATTGTAAGTTGTATAATCCTTTAATTTCATCAAATTATTTCCCTGACTTCTATTATTAATAAATAAGATCACTTAAGTAACTCTGTTGAATAATTCTAAAAGTTGCCTTAGCATCCATACATGATTTATTTTTTAAACAAAATCAATATATTGGAACTTTATGTAGAGTTATGTATGTATTTTGAGCCATTTTTTTACAAGAATGATTTAACAGAATTAGTATAAGCAGCATTAAGTAACCTACAATGTAAGGTACTCCTATAACTGTGTTAGTAATTTGCAGAAGTTGAATTAAGATAACGTATATAATTATATTAAATCAAAATTCGTGTACTACCTTAAATATTGAATTAAAATTCATTTATAGTTTTGAAATTTATCGTACGCATTGGAGCTTGTACTTGCCTCGGCACAATCTTTGAGCTATTTGCATCTTCTAGCTTTATGCAGTACTTTGAACATAGTACTGTCTGCTTCATTAACCATTGCCATTGCAGTTGGCTACCATATTCCTTGTCTCTTCCCCCCCCCCCCCCTCCCCCCTCACATACAGACTGATTTACCATAGCCATTTTTGAAGGGGTTTTGCTGCAGATTGCTCTTTGATAATGCTGATGAAGAAAGCATAGTTTTTTAATGTTTGCTGATCACTTATTTCTTTATATGTTGTTAAATTCTTTATGATGAATGGGGTGGTCACTTGACTGTCTGAAATGCGTGGGTTGTTATGGACAGACAGAAAGAGATGGTTGATTACGAATTATTGGAGTATATATAGGTGGAGAAATCCGGTTATGAATGAGAGTTGACAAAGAGATGAAGAAACAAGCCTCTCACTCTCAGGGTATTATTGCTTTCTTGAATTGATTTAGATGATAGCATCTTTGAGCTAGATTAGACATTAGAGCAACTCCAGGAACTACAGTCTTAACTTGTTAATTCACTTGGTAATTGCCATTAACTTGTGTATTATTGAATTATTAAACTCTTTCTTTTTGCCATGGAACAAAAGGAAATACTATGACTTTATGACCTTTTCTTTTTAGTTTGTTTTTTCTTCTTTTTCTTATTCAAACTTTTTATCCTTTTCCAATTGACTTATACTTGAAGTAATTGGTAGCATCTTGGAAACATATTTCTCAGCACGTTTTACATACAAATTGGTCGAGGGTTTTTTTTTTTTGTTTGAAATTTCTAATTATTGTTGTTTTTTTATTTATCGTAAATATGGATGTTTTAATATTAATTTTCAATTTATGCTCTTTCTTTTTTTACTTTAAAGAAAACTCAAACATAATAATTTCGAACCCCTTGGATTGAGGGAAAATGTTGGGGGGGGGGGGGGGGTTATTAACTTGGGCTTTGAAATTTAAAGGGGAGAGAATCTTAATTGGGAAACATGATGGTAACATTCATAGTGTCGAGTTTCATTAATTAACTAAACTCTAATCCTCATCTCATTTGTTTATTTTTCAAAGAAAACTAAAAAAAATCCCTACTATTTACCCTAAGCTGTCCTTCCTAAACTGATTTCTTTAATCCGAAATTTCAAATTAAATTTTTTTTTTTTTTGTGATTACAAAAACAGCATGACACTTGCATTTTTAGCACAGATGCGAGTGTTTTGAGCCCGTCAAATTCTAAATTTAAACGGACATACACAAAGACGTGAACCGCATGATGCTAATTTTTTAGGCATAATGATAAAATTAGTTTTTAAAATTTGGATGTTTGGTCATTTTGGTTTTTAAGGTTTTTTGTATTTATTTTTATACATAAATTTTTTTGGTCAAATTAATCATTTTTTAACGATCCTGTTGACGTGACTATTAGTTGACTAAAAGTGTTGACGTGGCATTTTTTTTCCACTTAAATAAATCCACATATGTAACTGTTGACGTGACATTATTTTTAAAATATAAAATTATTAAAATAATCATAATCCTTAAGTTTTTCTGGATTCTTTTTTCTGTTCCCCTTCTCCACTCTCCTTTCCCAACTCAGATTTTGGGTTTTTTATTAAAATAATACAAAAAAAATATTATATACAAAAACAATATATTCTCCCCATTATTTATCAAAATAGTACATTTGGGGGGCGTGGTGCCATTTGGGTAGGCGGCACCACTGTGATGTCTGATAGAAAAATTTTTTTATTTGTTTAATATTAAACAACACCCGGTAAAAATATAAACCCGGTATTTAAATACGGAAGTGGTACAGTGGGGTGGTGCCTATTTGACAGGCAGCACTAGAGGTGCCTACCTGCCAGGCGGCATCAAAGGTGCCTACTTGGCAGGCTGCACCAACCCCACATTGTATTTTCTATCCGATTTTTTAGGGTTTTTTACATAAATAATAATAATAAAATTATACACCAAAATATAATAAAAAAATAAAATTAATAACTTAATAATATAAAAATATATATTTTAATCCATTCAAATTATAAAAAATTAAAAAAGTAAAAAAAATAACTTTTTTATATTATTTGTGTAAAAAACCTTATTTATTTCTTTTAACAGATGAAAAATCAATTTTTCGTATGCGTTTATTTCGATGGAAAAATTTTGACAACAACAATTAGATGTGTATTTGAATGTCGTCAACAACTAGCAATGAGATTTAGTAAAAATGTTTCGGTGGATAATATGAAGGCAAAGATTAGTGAAAGAATTGCTAGACGCTGTGGGAGAAGGATCTCAAAACTTTTCTATATAAGTTTCCAGTTTCAACAGATCCTATCAAATTTACCGAGATGGAACTCATAGAAGATGAAGATGTTGAGACAATGATCGCTCTTTAGTGTGGGGATCAGAGTAATGAAAATGCACCGATTCAGTTATTTGCTTAGCTAACTAATGTTGAGAGAGCTGAAGATCCCACTCCATTAAGTATGATGGCTCCGACATCCTACGTTGATAATCAATCTGTAGCTCACGGGATCAGTGGGATCAATATCGATCTTAATGTTGCACCCGATAATGATGCGGATGGTGATGATGGATATGATAGTAGTGATCCTTCTGATCACGATGACGATATTGATAGTGATCCCGACATGGACGAGGTCCTGGATGATATCGATAAGGAAGGCCTGAATGACGAGGTCTTGGATGGTCGACGTATTGTGATGCACAATTATCCTGCAGGGGCACACATGTCACTTATAGACCCTGATGTGGCTATGCAACCGATTTTGAAGAGTACCTTGATATAATGCCTGCTCACCGATTGGCACTAACACCAGAACCTGAACAGTTGTTCGTGGGTCAAAGGTTTGACTCGAAGGAAGAGTGTGTATTTGTCATTAAGCAGTATAGCATGAATTTGTCAGTGGACTACAAAGTCGTCGTGTTTAAACCGACATTATATATTGGAGAGTGTTGGACAGAAGGCTGCAATTAGCGGGTACGAGCTGCATTTTTCCAGAAGTCGCAAAAGTGGGAGATAAGAAAATTTGTTGGGCTTCACACATGCAGTTCAACACGTTTGTCAGAAGATCACTGAAAACTCTATTCTAGAACTATCTGCACACATATCATGCCAATGGTGAAGGACGATCTGACCATCAAAGTTTTTACACTGATTATCGAGATGCAAGCACGATTCCATTATCGAGTTTCATATCGAAAAGCATAGATTACGAAACAGATGGCAAGGGAACAGTTGTTCAGTGATTGGGATGCATCGTACAATGAGCTGCAAGCCACAATGCAATAATACGTGCCCGGGACTGCGATTGAGTTGGTGACACAACCTTATTATGGTCTGGATAACAACTTACAATCGAGAAGAAGAATTTTTCAGTATATATTTTGGACGTTTGATCCTTATGTTAGAGCATTTCCTCAGTACAAGCCATTTATCCAGGTAGATGGGACCTGGTTATACAAGAAATATATGCAGATTCTACTAATTACGGTGGCTCAAGACGAGAACCAGAACGTGCTCCTGATAGCATTTGCTATTTTGGACAAAGAAGATATGGAATCATGGGAATTCTTTTTTACGAACCTGCAGAGGTATGTTGTTCATAACGATAATATTTACATCATCTCTGATAGAGGGAAGGGGATTATTGCGGCCATTAGACGTACCGGTGTACCATGGAGATCGATTATTGTAGCCGACACATTGCGGCTAACTTTCAAAAAGAATATAAGAATGCAGACTAGCCAAGACGACTTGTGAGAATGGGTAAAGAAATTTTGTTTTAAGTTATATTTTTTATGTTTTAATTCGAGAGCATAACTTATGTTTTCTTAATATTCCTACAGCGTACGAGTTAGAGTCATACCGATTCCGGCAAAAAATGACCAAACTTGAGCGTGACATGGAAGGTGAAACGAACAAGCTGTTGCGAGAGTGGTTGGGTACCATGGAGCCATGACAATGGGCTTAAAGTTTTGATGGCGGGTATCGATATGGTCAAATGACGACCAACCTGGCAGAGTCGGTTAACGGCGTGTTCAAGAGAATACTGTCGAAACCATTCTTTAATGCGAGTTTTGAAAATTATTTTAAAACTGAAAATGGGAGTCGCCACCAATCTTTTATTTGGTGTGGTTGAATCACCTAAAAATGTTTGAATTTGTTTTGAAAATTATTTTGGTCTTTAAAATCCAGAGAATAAGTTCGGCAGTCGGTTACGTGTAAGGAAGGGTTAGCACCCTTACACGCCCAAAATTGGTACCTAGTCGATTATTTAGTGTCTTAATTGTTGAAAATCAAAAATTCGAGTAGAAATTCAAAATGTCATTCATGTCAAGATATTCAATTATTTAAGTTCGAAACGAAAACACACCCAACACGATAGGGCACGATTTTTAATCTCTTAAAATAATGGAATATTAATCTACCAATGATTTTAAACGGGATGCTCGATTATTTTAAGTTCAAGAAAAGAGTCATACTCATCGCGTTAGAGCACGATTTCTAGTATCCCTAAAATAACCAACCATTCCTTTATATATATTTTTGGAAAAATTTTACGTATCTTTACATATGTTGGAAAACGCTTTAGCCAATTTAATTTTAAAGTAGGATGTTCTATTCTCGGGTTTGATGGAGATAACACTCAACACGTTAGGGTATTATCTTCAAAATTCTCGAGAATAACTGAACATCATCCTTTTTTATTATCTTGACGCAATCCACTTCTCTTTAAAGAAATAATGTAAATTATTCTCAAGAAGGATGATTTTGTTAGTAAGATGAGCGAGATATATAATTTCACAAATAAAAAATATTTTTAAAGAGGTCGTTCGATACTTTAGTTTGATAGAAAATAACACCCAATACTTTAGGACATTTTCTTCCGAATTCCAAAATAAACGAACCTTGTCTTCAAGAATAACGTAGGTACATAATTTTTAAAACATGTAATTTAGCCGAATTATTTTATAATAAAGTAATTGAATGGATATACTCTTCATGATTCGAAGCGTGAAAACGATTTGTATGGAATATGATTTATAATATACATAATGTCTTTTACTCTCCCTCTCGAAATCTTTTAGATCTAGCAGCAAAATTACTGGGTTTTTCAAAACAAAATACTAATGGTTTTGATTTTCTTTCCTTTTCCAAATAAACCCCAATTTGGGTTTACAAACTTTCAAACCAAACCTGATTTCTTTGCCTTTTACTTCTATTTATTATTTTTTTAATTATTATTTCAAAACCCTAGATCTACAAAAGTGAAGTTTTTTTGGATGATTCCTCATCCCTTTTTACAAAATTCTTTTTATGTTCTTTTTATATTTCGTCGTTACAATTTTTTTTTTTTTTCAAAAGGAATTTAGATCTGCTAGATTTATAAAATCTTAAAAGGGTTTATTTAAAATCCATTTTTTATTTTGAGAAGGATACTCTGTTTGGAATGGTAATACCAGTATTTATTTAGCAGATATACTTATGTATATATATGTATATATATGCATACATGTACGAGATGATATATACACCTTGCAAATAACGATTTCTGGGATTTTTGAATCTGAATCCTTTGCTATTTCCTTTCAATGCTTTTGTGTATATTTTTTGTATTGATTTTGTGATTTTTTTTTGTATTGATTCTCTGTAAAAATTGTTACAAAAATGAGGGCTTTTATAGCCATCAAAATTTACAAGAACACTGTTCTTTCGTCTCTGTTCTGTTGCTTGCTGTTGTTCTTTTGTCTCTGTTTGTAGGTTTCCCGAGTGGTGAATGGTGGCAAGGTCAATGTCGGCATTGAACGGCGTGCTCTTGCCGTTTTGGTGCAAAGAAGGGCAGCAGGAATGGCATCATTGCTCCGGGCAGAGGGACGTTTCGGGAGCTAAGCAGCCTCGGGAGCGGAAGTCAACGGCCAACCACGTGGCTGCTGGCGCGGCAAGAAGTGAGGAGCGGCGGCAGATTGGAAAAATTAGGGTTTCTGACATGTATTTTAGTTTTGGGACCATGGCCTAGTTTTGACTTGGTTTGGGTTTGGGTGCATTTGGGTGTTTGGGCCTATCAATATTTGGCTTGTAAGCAATTTGTTTGATTGTAAATGGACATTTAAAATTAAATTAGAATTTAATTTTTGGGTTTTATTTATTTTGTTATTCATAGCTCGGTTAAAATTGGGTTTCTACAAATACGACATCTTTCGATTTCATCCGTGTTCTTGGCTACATTCTACAGGCTGGTTACTTTGATGTCAGTAATGGAGACGCGATAAATCGACCAAATAAACGTCGGACACGTTTTTGTTGAAGCAGTCAAGAATGCAATGGATGCAAACAGTTAGAGAGCGAGTACGATGAACGTTGAAATATATTCACGGCAATTTTAACGATTTCAAGTTACAGAGACAATTGGGCGAAAACCTGGTATCCCACTTAGCTTATACGGGGTTGATTTGTAGAACAGACATTGCGATTATAAGAGGTTCGATACATTTCGTTATCCATGTTCGCATGTTATTGCAGCTTGTGCTAAAGTGTCGCTTAATGTTGAAAATTCATCAACCTCGTTTACACTCTCCAGCACACGTTACATATTTGGGAAAATGAGTTTTCTGTCTTGTTTGACTTGTCTACATGGGAGGTGTCTTCGACGACTTTCAAGCTTATACCGAATAGAGGTTTGCGAAAGAATTCGAAAGGTCGTCCGAATGTTTTCAGAATCCACAATGAAATGGACATTATGGAGAAAATAAACGGCAGCAAGCTGTGTGGAATATGTAGGCTAACTGGTCATACTCGACGTAATTGCCCTCAATGAACCTACCATATTGGCCAGTCATCCGGATCAGGTTCGGCTTAAGCTATTTTTATTGATCGTTTTTCAGTTGGAATTAATTTTATTTAAATTTGAATTTATTTAATAATTTTTATGTTTGAATTTATTTAATAAGGTCTAGCAAATGACATTAAACGATCATAAGTAGTTGTTGTGTAGAAAAAGGAAATACAAAATATTTGCTTATATAAACATAAATGAGAATATAAACATAAACATATTTAATTCTAAAGCTCATCTCATCGCATTTGATGGTTCAATGGTGTGGTTCTTGGAGTAAAACGTTGTGATGGTTGACGAGCACATTGCGGGTGCTCACGACATTCAACGTCATCGTCTTCCGCACTTTCGTGTGTCATTGATGATGATGAGCCATGACTAAAGTTCTACAATGATAATGAGCGAGGAGGAGTAGAGTACTGCAACGGGCTGAAAGGAGTAGAGAACTGTAGTGGTATTAGGTTGAAGATATCAAACATTAAAGACGATCTCGGATCCTGGTGATTAGTACTGGATCCGAGAAACTCTGAATGATACTCGTGCACTGACCAACTCATGTTATATGCATTCTCTGATCACCCTGGATGATACGACTTAAGCGTCGGCTCGGTGTTACGCTCCCACTCTAGCGCAAGCTCTGAATAGTGCTGCGGTTCAAGCTCAGGCTCAGGCTCAAGCGGTTGAAAGTGGTGTTCACGTGGTAGCATGAACGGGTGGACTAACATTGTTTGCCCACCATATATATATATGGTTTCCCCATCTGGAAATACCACTGTCTATACTTTACGGATACCTCAAAAGTAAAATCGTGATCCATGTCACGTTAAGGTATCCGCTCCGCCCGTCTCGCCCACATCGCAACGTATCTTTTGTGTACTTGCCCCCAGTCCATTCCCAATCTCCCTTTCTTATCAATACCATGAATATCTCTTAAATAAATTGGGTCTCTTGAGATGGTTTGTATGTACCCGAATTGTCGAAGTACTCGATCGCTGTCTGAAAGCATATAACTGGTGCGTCAATGCACCACAAGTGCGAGTGGCTGCGGACAAAATCGGGAACAGTAATCGCCACCTCAGGGATTGAATAGGGCATCTAAAGGAACTGCAAATTTAAATAACATTGTTATAGTAACATGACTCAATTAATATTAATAAATGACGATGATTCATGTAATTGCATGTCACGAATAACTTACCATCTCCCTCGCATGTGTCGCGATCATCTGTCGATATATAGAAACCGTGAATGACCTCCCGATATTCGGATTCCCACGCCATATACGAAAAACAACTTATTACATCAAATTTACATACAAAAAAATCAAATAATTGTGGACAAATATTAGATGTTATCACCTGTTCACAAGTGGGAAAACGTATGGCAGGTGTTTGATATTAGCCAAGAAAGGCATCCGATATAGGGCTCACGATTGTAACAATATTAGACACCCGCAAATGTCAACGGCAGCAGGCTTTGTGCATCGACAAAGCTCACGATACAACATTGCTAGTACTGTCGAGCCCCAACTATATTGACCCGCTTCATTAAAATCGATCAATAGGGGCAAGTACATGATGTGCACTTTGTTTCCACTTGCCATCGGCATCAGTACACCTCCTATAAGGTGCAATATATATATAAGCCCGAGCGGCACACATCACATCAAATTTGGTGGCATCAGCTGGTAGATGGTGGAATCTTTCCCTCAACCATATGAATTTCAATCCCGGGAATCTCGATTCACTATCACCGAGTGAGACTCCCAATAAGCTTTCACAAAGGGCCGTCGGGTTAGATACCGTCGATGACCCCGTAACGGGTATCCCGTTGATTGGAAGCCCAAGCTGCAGTGCAACATCCTCTAGTGTGATGGTGCACTCACCACATGGTTAGTGAAACGTATGGGTCTCTGGCCGCCACCGCTCGACCAAAGCGGAAATTAAGTCGTAACGCAAATCGAATGTCCGGATGCAATCAACTATGGCATAATGCGTTCGTACGGTTCATAATTTATCCCATTCACGCGAGCCCTTAATTTCCGGTACACATCTTGAGACTATTAAATTACCGATATAGTTAATATAACTTAGTTTAATATCGTAAATTAAATGAACTTTTTATAATGTAACAAATAACAATTTATTACCTGTATATATACAGCTGTCGATATGTGGTCATCATCTTTAATTAACGAATCCATTTTCATATCTGCAATAAAAAAAATTTGAGATTATCAATTCGTCAGAAGTAATTAATACAATTTATTACATCAAGTAATTAAAATTCTTGATCTATATAAAAACAAATAATTATATATTGATTACTTTCATAAATTAAAATTTTAAGTATTGAATTTACTCTTACATTTTGCGGGTTAAGTGTTAAATTTATATTAAAAATTATTTCGTAATTTATTAAAATATAAATATCGAATATAAGAGTTTTGTTTAATGAAAAAAATATTAAAATATTTACTACATTTATGTTTCTTTTTTACTTTTTAAAAAGTAATTATCACTAAGGGCAATTAACCACATTTTAATGTTTTTTTTAATATTAAAAAAATTATTAATATTTTTTATTTTTTTTCTTTAATTTTTCATTTTTAAAATTTAAAAATATTTTTTTATTTTAAAATTTTAATAATTAAAAAATTATTTTAAAATTTCAATACAGTAGAAACATATTTTTCATTTATTTAAATATATACTTATTTCTAAATATTATTATATCAAAATTATAATAAATCAAAGTTAACAAAATTTTATGTAAGCATCACAATAATAATCTAATAAATTGAGTTATATATATATATATAAGATAAAATAAATTATTATGTATATTGAAATTTTAAATACGAACAGGCTTAAACCTGATCTACCCAAAATAAGTAGAAATTATTGGACATAATTAATTGAACCGAACATGTATGTTTTGGTAATTTAATGATAAATAAAATAAAAGTGGTCCACCGAAAAGCCAAAAGAAACACGGATCTCACCAACTTTGAATCAACAATCTCATAAATGTCAATATATATTACAATGTTTTCTTTCCCCAACAATTTCAAAGAAAAAGGATTTATATTTTATTACTTATTGACTTTTATATTTCAATTTTGGTATAATGACTATAGTTAAAAAGGATTGAATAAATTGTTTAAACTCATAAATTTATTAATATTTGTTTCTCTCATATTATATTTTAATTATCTAGGTTTAAAATGTTATATTTTAATTATTTATGTTATCTCTTTATTACGATATAATTATTTTGTCATAAAGATTTATGTTATCTCTTTATTTATTTTCAATGTGATAATTAGAATGAGTTTTACATGTCAACACGAATGTCCATCCAAATAAATAAATTAATTTTTTAATTAAATAAATTTAAATAACATTTAAATGGATTTTTTTCAAGAATAACACAAAAATTTAAATAATAATCAAACCCTAAACAACATACCTTCTTTTTTTCTTCTTCTTCTTTTCTCTCCTTTCCTTCCTTCTTTGTTGCTGCCGTTCCAACACCCTCCCTCTTCTTCTTCTTTCTTTGATTTTTTTTTCTAGTGTGTGTGTGCTTTGTGTGTTTGGGGACCATTTTAAGATCCTCATATTGCCTCTCTCGCAGCAACAACAGCACAAGCAGTAGGGACAGCAGGGGGCAGCAGGGGGCAGCAGGCATGTGGGGGGCAGGAGGCAACAACATTGGGACTAAGTGCCGCCTGTCAGGTAGGCATCATTGGTGCCGCCTGTCAGGTAGGGACCACCCAATAATACTACACTAGTATTTAAATATCAGGTAAACCCCAAACCCGTATCAGTATTTTTTTAAATTTCATTATTTAAATATTTTTTTATTTATATCATATTAAAAAATTTATTTTTGTGTCAGAAAAAACAGTGGTGCAGCCTACCCAAATAGCATCACTCCCCCAAGTATACCATTTTGGTAAATAATAGGAGGAATATATTATTTTAGTATATAATATTTTTTTTGTATTATTTTTATAAAAAAACCCTCATATTCTTCATGATTTGATACCCAAACCAAAACTTTCACTTTTACTGCAGTTCACAAGCTAAGAAAAATTACTTTATATATTCCAAATTTTCTTGGCAAACTTGAAAACAGTGCAGTGGAAGCAGAAAGAGAAATTTTTTATTCTGTGGAAGCTGAAATACATATTAGAACAGTTGAAAACAAAGAAGAAGTGTTAAAAGAGAAAGAAAAAGCAAATAAAGGTATATATGATTGGGAGGCAGGGTATGGGCAAATTCTTTGTACAATAGCTTATTTAACTTTGAAGTGTGTGGAAAATGGCAATAAGCAGCTCACATGGACAGACAAAAGTTTTCTTGAAAAACAAACAGAGTATTTTCTCGAGCAACAAACAGAAAACTTCACAAACTCATATTCTTCATGATTTGATGCAAATGGACAGAGAGAAATGGATTTTGGATTCACCAGTTGAAGAAGAGAAGCCAAATTACATTGAATTTCAAAAGGTAAAGCAAAATTAGATGGGTTTAGTATTTTGGATGAACTATAAAATGTGCTTCAGTAAAATGAGTTTGGAGAATGTTGTTCTTGTCTTCAACACGCTAATTCAATGGAAAAATGATGTTAGATGGAAAAATGGTGAGAAGAAGAAGTGGTGTTAGATGGAAAAAAGGTGAAAATAAGTGGTGTTAGATGGAAAAATTGGGAAGAATATGAAATTGTGGAAGAAATAATGGGGAAGAAGATGAAATTGAAAATTAAAATTATTTAATAATTTTATATTTAAACATATTTAAAAATATTTTATATTTAAAAAATAATTTTAATAATTTTAAAATCATTTGTTGATGTGGCATATATGATAAAATAATGCCACGTCAACATTTACATACGTGTGGTGCCTAGGTGGAAATTTTTTTTACATGTCAACACTATTAATCTTTTAACGGTCACGTTAGTAGGACCGTTAAAAAATGACCAATTTAATCAAAAAAATGTATGAAAGTGAGCGCAAAAAAATCTTAAGGGCCAAAGTGACCAAATATCCAAACGTTAGGGGTTAATTTTATTATTATACCAAAATTTTATTATAATTAATTTTGAATCTTTTTCAAGGTTAAATTTCATTTTATAATTATAATAGTAAAAAAAACAGCAAGTGATTGACTCTGTCCTTTAGAATTGGTGAAGTTTACACCAAAATTTTTATGTTTTTTTTGTAAAATTTTAGTATTGATATAAGTTAAAAGTTTTGATAAATTTGACAAAAATTTATGCACTTTTTGATAATAAACTTAAATTGAAAAATAAAGTCTAAGTTTCGTTTCAGTATAAACTTTGATTGATATCAATCATATTAGTAAATTTAATTTGTATGGTCATAAATTTCAAAAAATTAATATTTATAAATCGTAAAATAAACATAAAAGATATCTTAACTATAAAAAAATAATAATCAATTCATATAAACTAAATTTCTAAGATTGCTTTAATCTTACAAAACAAAGAGTCGAGATTTTTGTTTAGTCAAACACTAAAACATTGAACATTAACAAGTTATTATATCTCCTTTGGATTAGGGTTTGGTTAAAAGAAATTTTTTAAGAATTTAAATGCATAGTAAAGGTTTTTTATTAAAATAATATAAAAAATAATTTATTTATCAAAATAATATTTCTACCTAATTAATTATCAAAATGATATGTTTTGTGGGGTGGAGGATAATCAAGTGGCGGTATCATGAAAAAAATTTGACACATTTTTTTAATTTTTTAATTATATTTATATATTATTAAAAAACAATAATAAAATATTGGTGAAGGGATATCAAATGATGGCACCTAGGGTTTTCAAATTTTTTTTTTTTATTCCATTTATATATTAAAAATTAAAAAAATAATAATAATAGAGGTGCCCTTTTTTATAACAAAAAACAAAACATTAAAATGAACTCAACAAGTGACTTCAGTGAAAAAAAGAATGTTATTCATCTTAGGGGTTTCAAGTTTGAGTGCCTATGTGTGCAAGGTGTGTGTGCGTTGTCAAAGGGTTAAGAAAGTATGAACAGATACTACCGTGTAATCACACCAATAAATTAAAAAACCTTAAATTTAATTTCTCCTAACCTCCAACAAATCTATCTACCAAACCCCTCATACACACACGGGCCATTAAAAGCTTGACACGTGTCCCAATTTTTCTTGGGTGCCTCCATTTGAGATCCATTCACCCTATATCAAGTATTTTTATCTGTGTATTTTATTCGTATTTTATACTTCTTGATGTAGTTATTTGATATTTTCCACTAATATTTTATTATTATTTTTTTAATAATATATAAATATAATTAAAAAATTAAAGAAAATGTGTCAGATTTTTCTCATAGTGCCGCAACTTGATTATCCACCACCCACAAAACAAATTATTTTCATAATTAATGGATGGAGATATTATTTTGATAAATAAATTATTTTTTATATTATTTTAATAAAAAAACTCGCATAGTAACATCAAGTGTCGAGCTCAAATTTTTCAGCTAAGATCTCTTTTTTTTTTTTTCTCCTTCCTAATCCTATAGGACTCAAAACTCATTGTATTTGAAATTTAAAGGGTAGAGGTCCAAATACCAAAAGGAAAAGCACACTTTCTCCTCTTTAATCTTGAGGAGGCTGGAAATCAATGTATTTGAATTAATAGAAAAAACTACACCCATAAGTGTAGAGAAAAAAAACTAAAAAAAAAAAAACATTTTAAGAAAATAATGAAAAATCGAAAGTAATAAATTAAAAACTCAAATTGATTTTCAAAGTATATTTTTTTTTTATGTTAACAATAAATATCAACTAAATTAAGATTCAATCTTATTTGATAAATTGTAAAATAAACAAACTGATAAATGGAATACAAATTTGAGTAGCTAATAATGATATTATTGTTGTTGTTGTTTGTTTATATCATCATCTACTGAAGTCATGAATACATGATATAAAACTAGGAATTATGGTAACAGTTGAACAAGTAGATAAGAAAAGTTGACCTTTCAATAAGGGCAACGGTCGCTACATTTTTCAGTTTCCAACATGTGATTTCATATCTCCATTTTCTGGTTTTAGATTTTGTAAGGCCATCTTCCTGTGGGCAGGGTGGAGTTCAATGCAAGACTGACAAAAATCGCAGGACAGTGATATCTGCAACACCATTTATGGGGTAAACTGGTCGGATTAACTTGATCTCACCGACAAGGAAAGCATATAAGAAAATGGTATTCTCCAAGAGATTGGTAGTAAGCACTAAGCAGAAACAAGGAAAGGGCTTGCAATGCAACCAAGTTCATAATGGCAAATAAGAACTTCCATGGGAACTGCATATCTGAGATGGGGAAGTTTCTACTATGTAGAGCGGAGCCCCCATGCATGACCTGGCAAATGGCATCATGCAATATGTTATCAGTAGGCACATCATAATAAATCTTCCAAAAACACCAGCAGTTGATTTTAAGAAGCTCACTAGTCTGATACTGGTGCCATACACTAGATATCCTACTGGAGCAGAACCAGTCTGCAGACCAAGAAGCACATATAGTAGAGCAGCAATAATAAGCTCCTTCCTCCTTCCTTCCTGCGAAAATGAAATTTATTTGTTAAGATAAATTCATGCCTATAAGCTCTAAGTATGATGAAGAAGTCGAAAAAACGAGTATCATGAAATCAATGATTGTTGCTTGAAATTGTTGCAAGTTAGAGGAGAATTTATGAGAGAAAAAGGATTGATGGGGAAAATCTTGTGCATTAAACGGAAACAACCTTGCCTTTATATTTTCATCAGTATAACCCCCCATCCTCTACCCCTGCATCTAAAAAGATATTTTCATCAGTTTAACCATTTACTTAATCATCAATCAAATGTATTTTGTAGGCAACTTAGATTCAATGCATTACAAATCCCATCTGCTTTTTAACATGTCAGATTTAAGTTGTTCGTATGATAAAAACACCCATACTTACAATTAGATTTACGTATTTTAAATATGTTCTATGTTGTATCTAAATTTATTTTTAGCATCTAAATTACCAGGAAGTGATTGAAAAAAAAAAAAAAAAAAAAAGTAAGTGAATTTTTTTCCCTCAAACATTTGGATAAATTTTTACCTAAATATCATCTTACATAAGTAAAATTAGCCTCAAATAGTAAAATAGAAAACACTTGTAATTATATATATATAAAAAAAAAAAACACCTAAATTAACTATTAAACAAATTGAAAGATCTTATTATTATTTGGTGAATTTTGTTTTTTCTTTTCTAAAGCAAAGTGGAGCAACACATAGTTTCCCTTCCTGCCTTAACACGCAATAATTGCATCAGCATGCCGCACGCTTGTGACTTTTGGCAAGGGGAAAGTATTTGAAATCTATAAGGACTAGATTAAATTAATCAATTTAGTTTTTATATTATTAAAAAAATTAAATAAATCTAAATTATAATCGGATTAATATTTATTAAATAAAAAATATTTTGAAAATTATTTCTTTTAATTACAATTTAATTTCAAACAAAATATTTTATTTTTAAAATCATAAAAACTTTAAACATAATAACTTTGTTAAACAGTAAATATTAACTCTATTTCAAATTGACTTTTTTATTCATTTTAGTAATACAATAACTAAATTAATTCATTTAACAGTACATGGATTAATTTGATCAAGTCCCTATAATAAAAAAATTTCTTTTAAGTATATTCACCCTTTTGTGTTAATCAAACAGAACAACCTTACCAATTAGCCGACCACATGTTTGTCACATTCCAAGTTTGTTGGCAACTAGACTCTATCGAATAAGAGATACCATTCCCCTATAAATACCCTGAGGCACGGTGAGAATGGGGTCTCTCCTTCCCTTTCGATAACCCTAGCAACATACCAAGTCATCAACCCTCTTCTCCTCTCATATTTCGACTCGCCATATCCTCCCCTTGTTGATATCTAATATTAACATCCATTTATCAATTTTCACTTTTTAAAAAAAAAAAGAATTCTATCTAGTTATGTTGTTTAGATTATTAAATGTATTTTTTTTTAAAAAGCTATCAAATAAAACAAGAATTTTGTCCATGTTTCCATGGCTGATGGTGCCTGAAATTGTGGAGATTGAGTTAATTGACAAGTTTACCCAGTAAAACCAACCACTTCACTATTTTCAATGCCAGTTTCCATGTTTCCTGGAAAGAAAAAAATACTATAAACAGCAACTCATAGACGTTAAACTCAACGCTTGTTACAGTATCGTTTCAAAGAATAGGTTATTCTTTCTTTATTTCTTTCTGTAGGTATTAGGATGTTTGATGGCTATGTGAAGAAGCAAAACCTCACTCATGATAATGGTGCAATGCAGGGAAAAGCCAAGTTGAATTTATTTATATAAGTTTTGGACCAATCGAAGGATAACACAGTATCTATATGTACGTTGAGGGTGGTGACTAGAGAGTACAAGTATCTTAAAGGGTAGTCTTACAAATCCCACAGTAGAGCAGACGGTCTTCACTGATATGCTGACGAATGGTAGGGATCATGGAGCTTTTCACTTCAAGATCTTGGATTCAATCTCTTCCAAACTCAAACCTTTAGTCTCCGGGACGTAGAGGGCCACAAACAAAAGTGATATCAGAGCAATAGCACCAAAAAGAAGGAAAAGATTTTCTGCCCCTAGCAGCTCCTGCAGAATCACAAACAGTGAAGCGGAATTCAAAGCATGAAAAATGATATTAAAAGAAAAGCAACTTTGAAAGAAGTAGACTGTTTGAGTATTGAACTGATACCTTCAATGGTGAGAATGCAAAGGTGACTATAGCATTTGAACCGAAGTTAGTGAGAACTGCAAGACTAATCCCTTTCCCTCTTGTTCGCAGAGGGAAAATTTCAGACACCATCAGCCAACTGATAGGCCCAAATGATATCTAGTGCACCATTTATAGGGTAAACTTGTCAGATTAACTCAATCTCAACAACAAGGAAAGAATATGAACAAATATTAGCTCACTTCTCAATCTGATTTTTTTTTTAAAAAAAATCCATAGTACTCTCTGATTGCCTATTGGGGTTTTTTTTTCCCGATTTCTATGTGTTGATGATGTATGGTTCATTTAATATATATAAGACTTTAGGAGTAAATGTAAACAAAAGTAAGATGTCTAGTCCTAGAAGGTCTGCCAGAAACACTATCAACAAGCAAACAAAAAAATTACTGGCCTGATAGCAACCGACATAGAGAAGTAGAGCAGCTACAGCAACATAAGGGAATTCTCCAAGAAATTTGTAATAAGCACAGAGCAGAAACAAGGAAACAGCCTGCAGTGCAACGAGTTCATAAAGGCAAATAAGAACTTGCATGAAAACTAGAAACAGCTAAAACAGAACCGAGGGGTATAGGTTACATACAATCCCACCAACACCTGCAATCAGCAAAGGCCTTCTACCAAGATCATCAACTTTTGCAACAGCTATCCAAGTCATCAGTAACTACAGGAAGATATATACCAAACATTACTTAATCAGCATTGGAAACAAGGTAACATAATAAACCGTGATTCAAAGGTTAAATATCAACAACTATGAAGAATTACCTTGAACAAACCTACTACGACAGAGAGGCGGGTAGCATCAGCAGCTGCAGAGAATCCAGCACTCTGAAGAAACAATTTTACAGATGCTATTATACAGTTCGCATAATTTACATTACATTACATGACATGATCCATTTCAAAAACACATGAAAAAAGTGGGAAAAAAAATTCAATTATCAGTTACCTGTAGAATTGGACCAGCATAATACAGAACACTTGGTTGGCCAGTTATCTGTCATAATCAGGTTGTAAATAAATCCTTAAAACATAAATTCTGCATTTTTAGTATTCTCTCCTTGTATCATTATACTAGCAAAAAGAAACAGAATTGTTTACTAATAAATGAATAAACAGTAAGTTCAGCAAGGAGGAAGAGATACCTGTTGAAAAAGGACTAAACCTCCACCAATTATGAAGGCTTTCAAACTTGGCCCCTGAAATACCTCCAAGATATTTCCTTCAGATTCCTGTTCCACATAGGCAGACTTCACTGAGATTAGGGTATCTTCTATTTGTTTCTCAGATGCAGCATCACCCGGAGCCCGACCCCGAAGTTTGCTTAGGGCAAGGATGGCCTTCTCTTTGAATTCTTGTAAAGACCCTTTACCTTGAACCGCTCTGAGAATTAACCAACGCGGTGATGGTGGGAGACTCCACATTCCCAGTCCCATCAGTAATGCGATTGGGGCACTACACCCATACATGTATCGCCATCCCCCAACAGCATTAATTTGGAAGCTTCCCACAAAATACCCCAACTACAGATGAATCTATACTTCAGCTGAGCTTATTTACAAAGAAATAATGTGCGTAGTAATACTGCATCTTAAAAACCTTACCAAAATTCCCAGAACTATAAATAGTTCCTTTAGAGATATTAGTGTACCACGTATCTGAGACGGGCAAGTTTCTGCTATGTAGAGCGGAGCCCCATGCATGGCCTGTCAAATAGCATCCAAGCAAGCTGTTACAAATAAGCACGTCATAATAAATCTAGAAGAAATATCAGCAATTGGTTTTGCGAAGCTCACTAATCCAATACCCAGGCCATAAAGTAGCCGTCCTACTAAGAGAACACTAAGGCCTGGAGCAAAAGCAGTCAGCACAGCACCAAGCACATATAGTAAAGCAGCAATGAGGAGTTCCCTCCTCCTTCCTACATGCAGATATGGAAATAATTTGTTACGACAGATTCATATGTATAATCTCCAAGGATGATGAAGAAGTTGAATGAAGTACCTAGGGAATCTGCAATTGGATAGACAAGGAGGGAACCGAGAAGGGCCCCATATAGAGAGCCACTGACCTGCACTCAAGGTATCTCATTTTACAGAAAGAAAAAGAACTGCAAATGTCCTCAAATGATGCATCAATTTTCCAATTATCACCAAGAAATCATACCACTAGACCCAGCTGAATAGCTGAGAGATTGAACCAAGTAGTTCCACTAAGCTCAGCTGACTGATATTATCAACATAAGACATTAAATACAATAATAATATTTTCCAGTATAGTTAACGTTAACCAGGCATTAAATGGCAAGTTAATTGGATAAGGCTACAAGAAAAACCGTTAATCTGTTGAAGCACCTGCAAAGAGATTGTAGCACCTGAGGTAGCACCAATGTCATAGCCAAATAATAACCCTCCCAGAGCTGGGAACAAAAATCTGATTGCAATAATCAAATTTAAGTCGTGTCACTAAATGAACACTAATTTAGAGCCTTTGAGGAGACTTTATGGTAAATATGGTCTATACTTCATTATTCTCTCTTTAAAATTTCGATCATCAACAAATAATAAATAAATACAGGCAATTCAAACCCAAAAAATAAAGGGGAAATAGAAAACTACCCAGTCAAGGAAAAGGTCCAAGAAATACAGGAAAGAACAGAAAACAAGATAAAAACGTACGGCAAAATCACTGAAGACCAAGAAAAAGGCTCTTGGTAAGCTGAGTCAGGTAAAAGTGACTCTGCTTCTTCCCCTGAAGAATAGTCACTCTGAGCAGCAACCTAAAAAAATAAAAAACATTCCATGATTTCGAAACAACCCAGAGTTGAAAATACATCTTAATTGTCGATATCTTACATGGGATCCCGGTTTCTGCCTAGAAAACAGCGATGAGCTTGAAAAAATGTTGATCTTGGTGTAATTTTTGGATTGAGAGAAAAAGGGTTTTGGAGAAAGTCTTGGCTTTTTAATGAAGGAACAGAAAGGGAGAGAGTAAGGTCTCTTTGGTTGGTGTGAGAGTTCAAAGTTCAACAGAGGCTGAGCAGTGGCACTGCAAGCCATTGCAAGAGAAAAAAGAAAAAAATCTGACGGTTGGCAGGAAATTTTCCCGCTTTTATCTTCTTCCTGTTTAGTTTTTTTTTTCTTTTTCTTTTTTTACGTCTCATTATTTGATTTTTATTTAATTTTCCATATGAGGGGATGTGATTCTACATCCAATAATTGAACTTCCTTCCACGTTTGCTCTAAAATAAAAGTCAAATCGTGTGAATTTCTGGGTAAATTTCATCATTAGTCACTAAACTATAATTTTTAGTTTTGATCATTTAATTAAAAAAATTATAAATTAATCACTAATTTACTCAAAAAATTTTATTTAAGTCACTAAATTATTTAAAAAAATTTATTTAAATCACTGAACTATTCAAAAGTTTTTATTTAAGTCACCGAATTTTTAAGTTTTTTTTTCTAAAGTTCCATCAACTAACTCCAAGTGATGATTCGACAATCGGTACAATGGATTATTACCTATTGACAAATAGAAGAATACACCTTATATTCAAGCCGATCTAATGGTCATTGCCGGAGATTAGAGAAAAAAAGTTATTTAAACTTTGGTTTGTATCGTGATGTCCAAAGTTATTTCATGAAAGGAAATGAACTATAGAAGAGAAGGGGAAAGAGATCTTTTGATTGGTGCAAGCAATACGAACAGAAAAATTCATATATCATCAATTTTAATAATTCAATTTAAATGAAAATTTTTGAATAATTTAATGACCAAATTATAATTATTTTGATTAAAGACCAAACTAAAATTTAATTCATAATTTAATAATTAATGCTGCAGCTCCACATTTGTTTCTAAAAAAAATACAAGTAATTAATAACCCCTGTATGGTAAAATACTTTTATATAGAATTTTTAAACTATTTTCATTATTTTAGATATTATTTTTACATCATAAAATATTTACATAAAAAAACCAATAACTCTAATATGGAAATTTTTTAAAAGAACAGTTTATATAAAATTTTAAAATTGTTTTCACTATTTTAAATATAAAATATTTGTTTTTACATCATTAAAAACTTAAATTAATTATAAATGAAATAAAAGTATAATTCGATTTGATTGGGGTGACCACCATTTTTTAACTTATATTTCGTGAATCGTCCAAATATCAAGACTCAGATCGATTTTTTATTTTCGGGAACAACCCTGTTATTTCCTTTATATTACCTTCTGCCAAACCTTGTGCTGGGACTTTAATCACCATTTGCTTTTCTCCATGCATGGGCAATAGCAAGATAAGGTTACGTAAAATAATCTAAAAACATAGGCATTGGTTCATTACAAGAAATAAATCATATTTACCACAGGCAAAAAAAAAAAGAAAAAGCAAAATAGTACATTGGATATAGGACATAGTTATACTTGTTTATGGATCGAGTCATTAAGTTTGACTTAAAGGTTCATTCGAAAAATGGATTTGGATAAAAAAATAAAATCCGTTTAAAAAACGGATCGAGTCTTAGGTAAGGTTTTTTTGTCCGAATTCTGCTCGAATTTGTAAAAAAAAAAATATTGTTTAGTTGTTGTTTTCCTACTGTTTTGTTGTCATTTCACTATTTTGTTGTTATTATTTAGATATTATATAACTCTTATTTTATTATTAATTTTGTTACTATTTTAGAGGTATTTATTTGTTAGGTTGCACCTATCTTAGTGTTATTTAAATATAAAGACCTTTTTTTAATTTATTTTCAATTTGTTGGGAAATATTTATTTTAATATTTTTAATGTTTTTTTTTGCATTGTATTTTTTAAAATAAATTATATAATAGAATAAAATAAAAATTTTAATATGAGGCCGAACCGAATCTAAATTTTAACATTTTTACCCTGATCGAACTTAAACAAAAACTTAAGCTATTTTTTAAACCGAACCCGATCCTATCAATCGGATCTGAAATTTTGTTAGGACGAAAAACTCTATACAGTGTCAATACTACAACTATAGCTGCCAAGGTGATATCCCTTCTATTGACTAAACGTCCCTATGTACTTTAACAGGGTAATTATTTTTTATTTATCAAAATTTTTAAATATAACATTTTCAAAGGGTAATAAATTTATACATAATTTTGATTATATTTATTGGTGTTGCTCTTGTAACTATTTTGGTGTTTACAAGTTGGTTGTTATAAGCTACTATTTCAAAATGAAATAGAGATTCTTCATTTCAATTATCAAATTAGGCTTCAGAAATTCCTTTTTTTAGTTTTTGGTATACATTTATAAAAAAGTGAATGTTATTAACTTTTTAATACGAAACAATTGAGTTCACTGTCGTTATATGTAAAGCATGAGCTCTAAATATTTTTATTATGTAATAATTCAATACATATTAAAGATTCCCGATCAAATTTCATGTTATAATCAACTATTCCAAAGAAGTTAAATGATAATAGATAATAATTTTATATTTTTTTAGCATTATTCATGTATTCCAATACATATTATTTTTATTGGTATGGTTATATTATAAATTAATTTTTTTACTAGCACAAAAAAGAGAGTTTGATGTTCTGATTTAACATTGAAACGATATGTATCAATTAGTATGATAAAAATCGTAAAATTAACTACCTTGATCTAAAAATCAATTGGATCAAGCCTTCATCAATATTGTTCCTAATCATAAAGATGTGCCACAGCTTTGGGTACTTCTTATCTCTCTCATAATGATCATGTTCCCTCAAACTCTTTTTGCAAAAGTTTTCTTCCATGGTTGGATTTGCCTATTGTTTTGACGTCCAAATCTTTTGAAAATCAAGCGTCTATCCCCCTATGTTTGAGTGAAGAACATGTTAACAACTTCTTTGTTGTGTTTTTCATTGAAGTAAGGGAAAGTTCAAACACTCGAGTGAGACTCGTATAGAATGCCATTTAATTTAGGATTTGAATCCAACATATTGATGCCTCCCCATGATCATTAAGCATCTTTTTTGGGTTTGAATATCCCTATACCCTCTGATAGCAAATTAATTTTGTGCTTTTAATGTATTTATTTTTGACTAATTTTTTAATAAGATACTAAATTTGTGTTTTTTTCACTGTCTTTGATATATAAGATAATCACTTATTGAGATGCCATCGAGTTAAACAGTTGTTATACCTTCCTACAAGTATAAGCGAAGATGCGCATTCATCCCTTCTCATCCATCCTTTTTTCTTGGGGAAAAGGTAAGAAGATATTTTTATTTAATATTTAGAGCGTATTTCAAATTATCAATATTTATCATGCACTTTATAAATATTTAACATATTTGTATATTTTAAACCAATTTGTATCATATTCTTTTATTATCAAGAGTTCACACATATATTTACATTGGTACCAATAAGTACGCAAATGAAGAGTTAAGTTCTTAATTGTTTGTATTTAATAAATTGATTATTATTGTAAACTTATAATTCTATTTATTATAAGTATTTGTTATTTCTACGGATATCATATCAGTGAGAGGAGATTCAAGCCTTAGTATAGAGGGTCGTAGCCGAGGTGGCATACATCTCGATTGTGTGCTGCCATATGATCGAGTGGCAATGTAATGACCAGGTATTGCACTAGTTTGGCATGTGGCAACCAATCCCACAAGAGTCAATAAACATAGAATCTAGATACACTTCAAAATGGAGATTTGAAAAAGGAATCCAAAAAGAAATTGGATCGTTAAACGTAGACAATATTTGTAGATTAAGACAAGCTTCATCAATATGTCCCCTTTGATCACTTAATCTATTGGTATGATGTCGAAATGGAATTCAGATACATGAATTGGTTTAAGGTTAATGACTTATCACTTTTATATTGTCGCAACTAATATCAAATCATCTTTAATCCACATATAGAGAGTAGTCGTCAAATTTAATATCAACTAGCATGAGCATAAGTGCATGCACATGTTTTCAAAGAACATGTAGAACAATCAACCTATTGGATCCACCTGTTGAGAGCATTTTGGAAAATTTCGATTTAGAAATCAATTTTGTTGTATAACGGAAAATTAAAGGTTCTTTTTTTTTTTTTTTTTAAATTGAACAGTTGTGTTGTTTATAACAGTAAACTTTTTTATTAAATTTGTATTTATGTTTTGGAATAAGTTGTTTAGGTCATTTCTCGATTTTCTATTAACATGATCCGCTCTGTTATTTTCAAATTTTCAACTTGCTTAGAATGTGAACACTAATTTAAGAATTGAAAAACAAAGAAAACTTTATTGATGTTCTAGTGGAGAAGATCTATTTCTCTCTACTAGCTAGAAACCAAAAACAAGTTCTCTTAAACTTCGAATTTATTTTTGTAGAATAAATCTCTCTAAAATTTGATAGAGTAACAAACTTAGTATCGTATGTTTGACTTAGAAAAGATCACAAGAGTCTTAATTAAACAAGAGATGACCAAATAATAATATTTTAATAAAAAATATATAGTGTTATTAAGGCTAAACAAGATAAGCAACTGTCACCTCCAATTGAGATTAAGGTTTGTCGCTCATCATGTGCCTCTTGAGTTTAATTTTGTATTGGGTATAATAATATGTGTTATCGAAATTAATATGTTTTATCTTTTGAGAGTCATTCACTTTGATACCCAATACAAAATATCCTTCAATAAAAAACATATAAGGAAAAACATTATAGTAATAAATTGATATATGTATATATATATATAATATTATAAACAAGTGTTTAGTAAAATAATAAGACACGTTACACTTTTAATGAAACACGTAAATTTAAATTTTAAAATCAATATTATTAAAAAAATAATAATAAATCTTAAATATGAACCGCAAAATAAATATGACTCGTGAAAAATTGATATCAAGTTGTTTTTTTCAAATTATAAAAACACGTCATATTTTTTAAATTGAAGAAAAAAATCTATGTCCAAATAAATGTGATTGCGATGCGACACCTTCCATTTTGTTGAAATTTAAAGAAAAAAAGGAAATCCTTATCTCATCCGAGTCATGAAATCAATTTTTCCTAAAAAGAAAATACAAGACATGTGGCGGAAAGGGAGTAAAAGAATTTAGATATTTATATATTTCTTAAATTGTAATTTTAATTCAAAATTTTGAACGTAATTTTAATTTTCATTTTATAGCAATGAAATTTGAATTAAAAAAGAGGTAGACAGCAACTAAAAAAAAATAAAAGAAGCCGCTTTTAGGGAAGACCACATGCGTGTGAGGGAAGGAAGTTCCCCTCTGACTGGTGTTTAAAGTGAATTAGAACACGTATGCGTTAGAGAAGACACGTGGTGGATTTCAAAGTAAAGAGATATGAGGTCAGTGCTACATATGACTTATATTTAGTGGGAAGTGAGGTCACTCTCCCATTTTGCTATTACATTTGTATTGTATTTCTGTACGATCGAATTTATATTTTTTTGTATTTGTAATACTGTCGATTGAATTAAGATTTCGCTCGTAAATCTAGCTCATTTTAAATTTTTTAAATAATATAATTAAATTTAATATATATAATACTTAAAAATATATATTAAATAATGAGTATAATTACTAAATATTAAATAAAATAATTATATATTTACAAACAAATTTAGATAAATATGATTGCATAACTTAAATTTTTTTATAAGTACGAATAAATTTAAATAAAATTTAAAAATTATATTGAATAGGATTGAACTCGAACAATTATATGCAATGTAATAATATCATATAAAAACTTGATCTAAATTTAACTCGAGTAAACCATGATAATATCTAATAAGGAGTTATGAGTTTTAGTTCAAATATAGGTGTTTTATACATGCTTTTAGTTTGGGTAAAGTATTATTTAATTTTTAAATTCGATATTTTTTTTAATTTGTTTTTTTGAACTAATTTTTTTTTGGTGAATTAATTTTTTTTTTCATATTAATCTTTTAATTTGGATTAAATCAAATGATTTTTAACTTTTTTAACATGATGAAAAGGAGATAACATGACACTTCAAGAATTATCTTAATTTTAAAAATTCTAAAAATTAAAAAGATGTATAAATAGAAATTATAAAAGAATATATAAATATATAAAATTGAGAAACGTTACAATTAGATTTTCTATGGGTATGGTTTAGATTTGTGTAGGACTGCGACATTTTGATTGTTTTTGACTTGTTTTGGTTCGTCCGTTGGTTTTTGAATATATTACTTATTTAATTTTGAAAATTAAAGGTAACAGTAAAAGGAAACTTCTGTTCTTAGGGTGGATTGCATTTCAGCCTATATACTAATAATAAGTAAATTAATTCATATATATTTTGAAATGTGTAAACTAATTATTTTTTATATGTTAAATGATGATGTAAGATGTTAATTTAAATTATTAATTATTAATTTGATAAAAACTATAGTTAAAATATGATTTTAATTTTTTTAAAAGTCGTAAATGTAATTCTAAAAAATTAAGTTATTTTTAAAATAAAAATTATAAATAAAAGATTTCTAAAAATTCAAAATATATATGTAAAAAAATCTAAAAATTTACAAAAAAAATATTAAATTTTTTTTTATCAAACTTTCTTTCCTAATTTACAAAACCTAGACAAAAATATATTTTTTTCATAATTGATTGAAGTCATAAATAAATAAAAACTTGATTCAAGAAAATAATAATAATAATAATAATAATAATAATAATAATAATAAAAATAATAAACTAAAGGTTTTGATTACTCACTTTCAAAATTTTTATCTTTTTATTAATGTTCAGTTTCATCTTCATCATCGATGTTTCTAACTAGAAGGTACATAAAAATTTATTTAATATTTACTTTTTTCTATTTTTTTAATATACTAATGTGATTACATGGTAGTATTTGTTTATATTTTCTTAACCTTTCAACAAGACACACCCATCTTGCGTACACAGGTGTTGAAACTCGGGTCTCCTAAGATGAACATCATCTTCTTTTCCACTGAAACCATTCGTTGGGTTCTACTTTATTCTAATTTAGTGAATACTCATTTTCACATCTCTTATGCTTTTGTATCTCTTGATGGTGTGTAGTCACTGTTATAAAATTTAAATTACTCATTTTCGCATTTCCTTTGTTTTATAAACTTTCCCATTTAAAGATCTTGTTGTTTAATATCCTAAGAAGTTTTAATCTTTAAGTTACTAACTTTAACAATTTCTAAGTTTTGAAATTTTATTATAAAATTTAGGATCTCGAGCAAAAACTCAATGATTTTTGAAATTTTAAAAAATAATGTTTTAAAATTATGGAATGAAATAAAAGATAAAAATGAAAATTTTAAATTAAAAAAAATTTTCAAAGTCATCTACACGACTCCAAAGGTGGAGAAGCAGAAAAAAAACTCATTGTCTTCGTCTTCTTCTTTGTCGTCTAAGAGATGCAAAATCGAAAGATTTTATTTATCATAATGTATTGTTTTTTTTGTTTGATTATATTTCAACTATAATAAAACCATGAATTTATTAAAATGAATGCTTTTAGAATTGCATTTGAGAGCGTCTTCAACAGGTAAAGTTAGTGTTTCATTGCATTAGATAGTTTTTAATAAATTAATAATTTTATTGAAAACAGAAATGTTTTCCATTATTCAAAGAGAGCTCAATTTTTTAAAAATAAAAATAAAAACACCATGATTCATCAAAAAAATTTTATTTAAATGTAAGTTTTGGCTTTAATTAATCTGAATTTGATTTTGTTTTAACATAAATTTTAATATTTTTAATAATTTATATTTACTTTTAAGATTTTTTAGAATTATTGTTAAGAAAAAAAAGGAAAAGAAAATGATATTTTAGTTATAGTTGAGGGATCAAATTAATAATTAATAATATAAATTAACATATTTTACGTCATTATTTAACAGATAAAATTTAACGAATGGGCTAATTTGCATGTTCCAGAATGTAGAAGGGTTATTTTACCTATTTTTCAGTAAAAAGACCAAAATGCAATCTATCCCTAAGTACAGGAGCTTCCTTGGAATTTTACCAAAATTAAAAGTATTAAAATCAATAATTTATAATTAAAGTTAAATCTATATACCTGTATATAAAAAGCCATTGTTGACACGTGAGTCTGCCTCCACGTCCTTCTTCATTTTTCTTTACATTTTTAAAAATGATTAAATTGTAGTTTTGGTCCTCTATTATACCAACCTTTAAGATTTCATCTTTGTACTTCAATTTCTAACATAATTTTGTCTTTATATTTTTATAATATTAGTAAATATTCCAAATAGTTAATATGATTATTGAACAAAAAATAATTAATATTATTAATTTTTCGATTAAAATATTACATGATTATATATAATTTAAATGACTTCTCATTTCTTTTAGATTTATATTTTTTTTAAATTTTTATGTTATAAGACGATTGTCAAATTTCAATTTTAACCTCTAAACTGTGTTAAAAAAAGAGATTTAATCTATATACTTTAATTTTTCGATACAAATTGATTATTTTACTTTTATAGTAAATCTAAATAGTTAATATTATTAACTATTTCAATTAAAATAATAACGTTAATTTCTCTTAAGAGTACTATTAATTAAAAAAAATATTTTTATCATAACAAGGTGAAATGAGTGCTTTAAAAAAATCTTAATCAATATTTAAATATAAATATACAATTTTATGTGATGTATATTTGTTTGTATGTACAAGATTTTATCAAGAACTGAAAAATAGTTTTTATAAAAAATTACATTATATGAACAATAATTGATATTATATAAAAAAAATAAACTTACATTACATATTATATAAAAAAAATAAACTTACATTACATATTAAATATAAAAATACATAAATTATAAAATGGAAATAGAAAATATGAAAAAAAATACATTATATCGAAAAAATAAAACCTTAGATTGCGTCTTAATCCCAAAAAAGGAAATTATACAATGCATTTACTAACCACTTGTTACAAATTGAGTGCTGCTACCTGTTGTTTGGTCTGCTCGTATCAGTGACGGGCAATCTGCCCGTACTCATCCAGAAAAGACTAAGGAGCCTTCATATTTAAAAGCCTTCCATCTCTAGAGCGCGCGAACGTTCTTTTTCATTTCACTTTCGAATTCGATTTCGCATTGATTTTTTTTCCTTTAAAAGAAAGCGTTACTGAAGGAAAATATTGTAGCTTTAATCACAAGTTCAAGAGCTTCACTTTCTTACCGGAAATTTTTTATGGTAATAACCGGGCGGTTTTAGTCGTTGATGGCGGAGATCTGTCGCGGAGTGATGAGCGAAGGTGAAGCATCATCAACAGCTTGTAAGCCGAGTTCACGTGCAACAACCTCGAGACGTAGGATGAAGATCAGACGGATCAAATTCGTGGACGTGACTCCATCGGAGGCTGAAAACGGCCGTAAACGCCACAAGTTTCAGGTATACGCGGCCTCATTTTCTCTAGACCGTGAAAACAGAGAAGGTAATTCTATATCCGATGAAGGGGAAAAACAGACAGTAATACATAAAAAATTCAAATCGAAAACGAAGGGAACTCCCTCTCTTTTGATGCCTGTCATCGATTCAGAGATGTGTCCTAAATTTGGGGTCGCATCGCTTTGTGGAAGGCGGAGAGACATGGAAGACGCCGTCGCTATTCGCCCTTCGTTTCACCGCCAAGGACAGGATTCTGCCGACGTTGGCTTCCACTATTTTGGCGTCTACGATGGCCACGGTTGCTCTCACGTAAGAGTCCTAAAATTTTGAAAATAGAATAAATATCGGTTACTCCTCTTCCTTTTATGAAGAGACTGAATCTTTTTGTTTGACGGTTTTGGTTGTTATTATTTGTTAGGTGGCGACGAGGTGCAGAGAGCGGTTACATGAGCTGGTCAAAGAAGAGCTGGAATGCGAGCAACAATGGAAAAGTGCGATGGAGCGTAGCTTCAAGCGCATGGATAACGAAGTCACCAAGTGGAACGAGAGCGTCGTCGGAGCTAATTGCCGATGCGAGTTACAGTCTCCGGAGTGCGACGCCGTTGGCTCCACCGCAGTTGTCTCTATCGTTACGTCCGATAAAATCATCGTTGCAAACTGCGGTGATTCTAGAGCCGTTTTGTGTCGTAAAGGCAAGCCAGTTCCGTTATCGTCTGATCACAAGGTAATTTAAACACTTCGTAACTTATTTTCTTTCGTTCAACGGAAGAAATACTATGATTGGTTATAGTCTGTTTGGCTTCCGGGAAAACTTTCATTTTATTTTGTCATGATTTTCTCCCGATCATCTTTTATTATTAACTGCGTATTATCTTCATGCATATCATGTGGAAACGATGAGATATCCGAATCCGATGGTTGGGATTCGCTTGAGATCTAAAATTTCAAATTATCCATATCAATTTATTTATTTATTTCTTGTCAAACATGCAACAGCCGGATCGACCGGATGAGCTAGACCGGATTCAAGAAGCCGGCGGTCGGGTCATTTACTGGGATGGCCCTCGAGTCCTCGGAGTTCTCGCAATGTCCAGATCCATAGGTGATAACTACTTGAAACCTTACGTGAGCTGTGAACCGGAGGTTACAGTAACTGATCGGACGGCAGACGACGAATGTTTGATAATCGCGAGTGACGGTTTATGGGATGTGGTGTTAAATGATACTGCATGCAGGGTGGCGCGTATGTGTTTGAGGGGAAAGGTCGACGTGCACTTGTCACCATGTTTGGTTCAAGGGATGGAAGGGAAGGCGGTCGTAGGGTCAACGAAGGGAGGGGACGGGGGAGAGATCTCGGACAAGACATGCAGTGACGCGTCGTTATTGCTGACGAAGCTGGCATTGGCGAGGCATAGTACCGATAATGTAAGCGTAGTCGTGGTGGATCTAAGGAGAGCCACGTAGGCATTTGAAGTTTCAAAAGATTTTTTCTCCCTCAACACTTCTCTGAAAACGTAAGAGATCGTTGTTTACTTTATTAGTCAAAATATGTGTCGGTTTTAGATTTTTAGGTTTTTTACTTGAACTTTTAACAATATATTTTAATTTAAATATGTTAATCTAATTGTTGATATTGATAATATTTTTCGTAAACAATGAGATTAAAAATTTTAAATAAAAATTAAAAATTAAAATTTTTTTTTATAATTAACGAGATATTTTATAACTTTATTTTCATATTAATTAATCACTGTCCGTGCTACATGAGTCTTTCAATAATAAATTTCTAACAGAATAATTAGGTACATCAATAATACGAAAGTTTATGTCAGATTAAGCACATAATTTTGTAATCTAATTTACCATCAAATTAACTTCTTTTTTAATGAACAAAAACCGAACCATTTCAAGATGCCTAGTAACTTTCTGTATTTATCGAATTAATATTATCTTTATTATTCTTCCTATTTAATCAAATTAATGGTTACCATGTAATTACTCTCGATCACCACTTTAATATATCAATATAGTTTAGACCATGTAAAATAGCCTACAGCTCTGCATATTGCATCCTTGAATATTCTAATATTAAAGATTCTAATTTTGGATGACATCATTACTGTGGATGGTCGTAAGTTTGATATATATTTTGTTTCATATAAAAATTCAATAATTCTATTTACACTAATATATTTTAGCACTTCAATTTAATGAATAATAAATCACGTTTTAAGTCTATATTTATTTCTTTTAATTTTTATTTCTAACACTATAAGGAAATGTATTTTGACTAATTATATGTTAAGCCTCTTTTGAACAATGAAAATAGAATCAGAGAGGAATATAAATAGTAAAATTGAAAAATAAAAATGTTTTTATGATTTTGTAAATTAATTTTTTTTCGATTAGATATTTTTTTGTCAAAAGTGAGTGGTAATTAAATTTTGATTCTATCATTTTTAGTTCAATTGTTACCTTTAAATTTTTATAACCAAATATATTAGGCTACAACTCATATTTAATTATATAAAAATTTTAAATTCAATATTAAATGAATTAATAGTTAATAAAATCTCTCTGTCACCCTCCCCCATCTCTTTTCCTCGCCCTTAATCTTTTATCTAGTTACTTTCAAATTCCTCCATTTTTATCCCCACTCTCTCTCCAGTATCCCCTCTTCATTTTCACCTCTCTCCCCCTTTTATTCTCCCTCCAGGTTTCTTGTTTCACTACGAAATTTGGACAGAGAATTGATGGATTCCCCAATCCAAAATTGGATCAGATGATTAAAAATGGAACCCTACGAGAACGATTTCCTAATAGCTACCAGCTAACTGTGAGATGGAGCTGCGCGTTGTGGGTGAAATGTTTGAAATAAGGCTTGTTTTCAAAAGGAGATGCCAAATCTTGTTTCACCTGTGAAATTATGCTTCCAAACAAACTTGTCGACACCTTCAAAGAGCATAAAACATATAATTACGAGTCGTCAATTCCTCAAGCCATTCATCTCCTAATTTGAGAAATGTAACATCAAATATAGCAGTTCCCTTTCCAAATCTGAACCTTTTTGTACAAATATCCTTTCAGTATCTATTTTTTTTCCCAACATTATAAAAACTGGACTCGGTTGCCACGGGGGTGTGAGGGTCGAAGGCCACTGCAGTACGATACAGATTGCATAAGTAAAATATACATGGAAGTACATTTTTTCTATTTGATATTGATTAGAATAAAGTTTTTAACCTATAATTAGACGTAGTCGAAACTTCTATTTTGTCATTCAAATTCATCATCAGCGAATCTTTTTTCTCCTCTGCTTGTGAGTTTTTTCTAAAAAAAATTTTCACGTAAAATCTGTGTTTTTTTTTTTGTTTCTTTACGATCATTCTAAATTATCATTATCGATGTTAATTCAACACCTCCCATCTAATCTAATTAGTAATATAACTGATTCTCAATCCATTCAACCAGCTCGGACACAATGCTTTATATGCCCTTATTTGAAACACAGCAAATAGTAAACACCCGATCTGACGGTTCCTTCTAATCCTGCGAAAAGGACTAGCATACGTAGCTCACCTGTTAAGAGAATAAAGAACAATTATTCGATACATCTTCTGCGGAATCAAAAGCAGATTAAAGATATAACAAGTGTCACATTTATTTATATAATTATATTATTATTATTTTTACTACACCTTACAAGACATTTGTCTCACCCTAAACTCGTTCATAGAATCTAAAAAGCTCAATAATTTTTCAATAATTATATAAAGGAGTGTATGTACTAACAAGTAGTGAACCAGAGATTTTCACAAACGAGTGTCCTCTTTTAATTAGTTTTTATTTTTTAGTATAATTTAAAAACATATGTCAACTTGATCTTAATGTTGTTTGTGGAACTTAATTCCACTTCACTGTACCTAATCACTATCTTTATTGAAATAGTATTTTGAAAGGATTTCCCCTTTAACAGGGTCCAATATCTGCAGAGTCTGTAAGTAAACAAGGGGGACAAAATTTTATGGCCACTGTATATGCACACATTGACAAAACCCCAGAGTCCAGTATAACAAGAGAGTTAAAGATATTCTTTAAAGAAAACAGAGTTAAAAATAAAAATAAGACAGCAACTTCATTCATGCAAGGAACACAGAGATGACCAGGTCGCTAAATGTTCAAACAAATCTTAATCCTATGATGCTACAAAACATAAAACAGCAATTTAAACAACCAAAAAACCAGAGGTGGATTTGCACACAAGATGCAGAAGAAGCTCACAATGAGAAAAACCCTTCCTCAACATGACATTTTATCAGAACCGGTGTTTCTGCTGGTTCTCGGTTATGTTTGCTTGCTTTCTTCTTCGACTCCATCGCGCTTTAGTGCTTTCAATTTTCTGTAACCCTTGTCAGTACCAAATATCCTGTAAGAGAATATAACATGGTGGTCACCCATGGTCAGTATTCAAGGTTAATCAATGGTCAATCTGGGGTTTATATCCATGACTGTATTATGAAAATCAAACTGGAATTCATATGAAACAGATTCGGAATGATTAACTATGATTAGTTTATAAACGTCCGATCAAAATTACGAACAACATTGTGTATTGAGAATTTTAGGCAGGCAAATCTGTCTACCATATTAATGGCCAGAACTTGGAATGATCCGAAACCAAAATGAACCAAACAAGTAAACTGAAATGACCTAAACCCAAGATGACTTGACCCGAAAAAACATGACTAGCAAACCCAAACAACTTGAACCAAACTGAACTTGAAATGACCCGAATCTGAAATGATATGAAAATTTTAAAACCCATTCAACCTAAACTAACCCGGTCCATGCAATCGACAGGTTTGATCATAAACATAAGAGAAAGCAGATATTTTCTGCAAAACTTTCTTCTAAGCAAATATTGGAAGTGAACAAAGTGAAGCTTTTGAAGTTACAACCTCAGGCGGAGACCTAAGACGTCATTTCATACCAAATATGAACTTGGGATGATGCAATTGAACCGCAAAAGCAGATCCAGTACATAAGTAAGCCTATTTATGATAAAATGGACAAAGCTTAATGTATCAAAATGTTTAAGAAGATTCATATAAATTCATCTACTACTCGAATGGAAGAAATTTAGTGGAATAACCTACAATCTAACCATGGAAAATATGCCAGTGCTTCAATAAAAAAATAAATGCCAAAAACTCACCAGTCCATGTAAACAAATGTAGATGAGTAGTTGCCAGATTTTGTATAAAGCAAACGATGATGATAGTCATGAAAATCAGCACTGGAAAAGTGAAAATACGAACAGTTACTTACAGCTAAAGGATAAAAGATAAACATCTAACTATGCATATAAACTGAAGAAGCAAAGCAGCAAGCAAACATGGCACTCACCCCCCATATAAAGGTAGAAAGTTTGAGAGGCTCCAAGGAAAATGGTAACCACAATGTGCCTCAACTGTCTCTAGGACTCTAAGAGTCATCCATAACCAGAGAGTAATAAGATGTGGGCCAGTGATGGCGGGACCAATGATTGTTGCAAAGCCAAGGAACAATATCTCGGCAGGGTGAGCATACTCGGATGTCAGTCCAAATGGAGTAGCATACCTGTACGGTGTATGTATATCAAGTAACCAATAAGCACATGCAAAAGATCCAAGTGAGAACATTTGTTCTTAGTTTTAACTAGTACAAGCACCTAACATTGACACTTACTCATGATGGACACTGTGCACATGCTTGTACAGCCATTTTGTATGTAAAATACGATGTCCCCAGTAAAACACAAAATCCTCCAGGATGAAATAGAATATTATCTGTGATAGAACCACTTTCCTGCCAACCAGATCCAGCTAGTTAGAGCTCTGAAACTAAGAATTTAATTTCATGCAGGTATATCTATGGAGAACATACTTCAGGACAAGCAACAAAGGTATTATGTCTGAATATGGTAAAAATGGAGGGAAAAAAGCTCTAGCACATAAAGAACCTGAAAATACCAGGATGGAAATGGCAGACTACTTTTCATGCCCATGAATCTGAAGAAAGGATAAGATGCAATCATAAGCGGTAGGTTGACACCAATGTGATACAGAAGCAAGCGGGTGATACATTTTTCCTGAGCAGCAAGGCTGTTGTTTTTCGTCTATATAGAAACATAAATTACAAATGAAACAGATTTATTCTGAATTCCACTAGAAAAAATACAAAGAAAGGATATTTTATCATTAACAGCACTCATCCCCACAAATTTTATGTCAACAAAGTAAAAGCGGTTGATAACAATACCAGCAATGAAGGGAGTTAACCTGAATCTTGTATTTGCTCAGCAATCCAGCTCTTTCCAGATATATAAATGGAAGTCCGGATAAGAAGAAAACACTTTCGTGAAGAAAGAAACTTCCTAGACTTGCTAGTTGGAAGTCGCTGAAATGCGTGATCAGATACTGCATGGCGAACAAAGAAGATTTTCAGGGAGAATGTATTATATCTCATGACATAAACTGCCGTTCTAAGCTTAAAAACATCATTGGTAGTGTTCAAACTAATGAACATGGTCAGTGTCACTGAAATGTGTGATCAGATACTGCATGGTGAATAAAGAAGATTTCAGGAAGAATTCCTTACATCTTAGAACATAAACCACTATTTCGGAGCTTAAAAGATCACATTATTGCTCAATGTAAATTAATAAACATTGCATCCAGAAGTGAAAGCACAATTAGACACATTTACATTTTACTTGGAAAAAAGGGGAAAGGGTCAATGAACATGAATCGAAGCTTCGTTAAGGTCCTTTGCTAGAGACCAATGAGATATAGGATAAAAGGAAACACTTGCAAGAAACACATATTCAACATTAACAACAGAGTCCTCAAATCTAGATTTCAATCTCAGGTACTTGCTACTGCAAGTAACATACATTTTTTTTGAACTGTAAGTAACATCCTTGATGAACTAATTAATGAAGAAGCCATTCTAGCAAAAAATATATATACATAGTGAAACAGTGACATGAATTCAAAACTAAAAACAATCTCCAATATTGTAGCTATATAATCATTTGCAACACTTAAAATGCACTTCAAATTGTAAGAGACAAGAAAACCAAAGAGCATTATTCAATCAAATACTGCCTTGTAAAAATCGAAGATCAACATCCACCATTAGCCATCCAAATGTACCTTGATGTCACCATCCAAAAACAACTAAAACAAATAAAAATAGATATAATCCAATCGACCCAAACTTGAGATTTAACTATCTTTCCATACAAAACCCAAAAAAAAAAAAAAAAAAAAAAAACCCAACAAAGATAGATCCATAACAAGTAATGGGCAGTGAATAAAAAAACGGAAAAAGCAACAAGAAAGAAGGAAAAAGAAAGAACTTTACCAGCCACCCAGATTCAATAATGGCAGCCATGAGAGGTTGGAAGTGAAAAGAAGAAGAAGCTAATTGATCTCCACAATGTTGCTTTCACAATAATAAAATATTTTTGGAGAGAGATATGAGAGGTAAAGGGAGAGAGTGAATATTGAGAGAAGCAAAAAAAAAACCACGAGATGAGTACAGACTGTCAAAAGGAATCTGGGCTCTATTCATGGGCCCCTTGTTTTTATGCATGCAATTTCTTCGCACAGTAAGAAAACAAACTCCAAAATCACTACTTTTGCAGTGTAAGAAATTGTAACATGTGGACGGTAGAAGTTTTCAACTTTTAACTTACACTTTAAAACTCCAAAATCACTACTTTTGCAGTGTAAGAAATTGTAACATGTGGACGGTAGAAGTTTTCAACTTTTAACTGACACCTTAAAAGAAAAAAAAATAGGTTTTTCTTTTAGTTTTTCCTTCGGTTCTTCACTTTTGCCTTTTTAATGTTTTCCCACTTTTTGTCGTCAGTTTGAACGTGTGTGGGTTTTGGCCTTTACCTACGAGTTTCATTCTTAAATCATCTAGGTTAAATATATTTAAAATTTACTTAAATTTTATTAACATTGTTTTTTTTTAATACGTTATTTCTTAATATATTTTATATTGATTTACGTGTTTTAATTATATTTTATTTCAAATTAACATTTAATCTCTAGTCTACAATTCTTGTCTATTGTGCTATATCGCATGAGAGTTTGAATTCAATTCTTAAAAATTGAAAGAAAAAAATAATAATCAGATTAATTGATGTACCCTTGCAATAATTTTGCTGAAATTAACCCTATCCTCTTGAAAATTAAACATAAAACTTTTTAATTAAATACGATTCTCCAAGTTTATGTACTCGTTGTACTTTTAGAATTTACTCTTTATTTTTTAAATTTCAAAATTCGAGTTTTATTTTAATTACAGTTAAATTTTTTTTTAAAATTTATTAATAAAACATTTTGAAATAATATATATATAAACTTGATAGCCATATAAAAAGACTTATGATTAATCAAATTGAATTAATGTTAAATGAATTAATTAAACTTTTTAATTTTTTAACTGTTAATTAAGTTGAAATTTTTTCAAAAAAAAAAATGAATCAAAATATTTTAATTAATTCAACCATTTAATCAATATTTATATATTTTTTATTAAAACAGATATAAGACATATCAAAAAAATAAATTGATAATGTTTATTTGACCTAATTATCCAAATTAGTAATAACCTAATACATATAATATATAATATTATTTATTAAGTTCAATTAATTCGATTAGTTACCCGATTTCGAACAAAATTAACTGTCAACTGAAATTCCAAAAAACTTTTAATCAACTTTCAACCTAACTAAATTGATTAATCGAATTTGATTGATTCGATCAATTAATCCAACTTTAACCGAAATTTAGACACCGCTACATAGAAGGCCTCATTCATTGTTCAAAGATGCAAAGCAAGACTTGTATTTAAGTAAATATGAGCTGATGAAATGAAAAACCAACTGCAATACCCAAATCAATGCAAAACACTAAATGCTACCCATATTACATATGACAAAGAAGAATACACACAAGTCAGATACTATTTAGGAGTGTCAACTAAATAGAAGACAAAATCTCATCAGCCATGAATATATATATATATATAAGCATTTAAAAGGTGGCCTAAACCTTTTATTTAAGTAAAAAACCCTAAACTAAAACACACAATCTAGTTTGTTCTTGGTGTAGCCCATTCAACTCTCAGGATGAGATTATCATAACCATAGCCATTGAGTTTGTTTATAGCTCTCTGGGCATCATCCTTGCTCACAAAGTTAACGAACCCAAAACCCCGACTCATGCCAGTCTTCTGGTCAATGGCAACATAAACTCGACTTACTGCACCAAATGGCCGGAAAAGCTCGTGCAAGTCAGCTTCTCGGGTGTCCTCCGAAAGATTAGTGACCCGGACGGAGTTCTCGTCGTTTCTGCGTCTCATATCAGTTCCGCTTCTATCAGCTCCGGCTCTCATACCTGGAGGAACATAAGTATTCTTGCCTGATCCAGCAGCAGTAGCAGTTTCAGGTACTGCAGGCTTATCGACGAATGACTCAGCTGGAAGAGCGAGGTCCTTGTATGGGCACCGAGATGTCCAGTGATCACCCTTCTTACCACAATTCCTACACACCATAAGGACAGCACCTCCTTTTCCTAGTTGAGCCAAGGAATCTCCGGCAGCCTTCGGTTCTTCTGCTTTGCTACCTGTAGGCAGCTCCAAGAATAATTGTTGTAAATTAACCAAGGCCATTTACACCCAACAAAAAAGGTTCACTAATAATTCTAAGCTACTAAAATGATATCCCCCCCCCCCCCCCGGCGGATCAAAACCTTTCATAAATTAAGTTCAATTTTGATTCACCAATTCACAAAGACGACAATGAATATCTAAACTACCAGGACTTATTGTACGACTGTAATTACAAATGTATGTATATATGCACAAAAATAAGCAAAAGTTGTAGGCTTAAATTAAAATACAACTCACCAATGCCAAAATTAACAAAACAAAAATTTATTTTCAAAAACCGAAATTTTCATATTTTCAACAAGCTATAATCCCATAAATTCAGTAACCCCCCCCCCCCAAAAAAAAAAAAAGGTTAAGAGAAAAACCAGAAAGAAACGAACCTGGGGCTCTAGGGCGTTCAAGGAGGATTTCTTCAGTGGAAACCATAGTAAGCCGGCTACTAACATCTTCCCTTACAGCATCCCCAAACTTGGGCCAAGACCTTCGCTCCACCGCCTGTTTACTGAGCCGGGCATTAGCGAGTTTTCGAACCCGGGTCGTCGTCGTAATTTTGACCTTGTTTCCCTCATCGTTGAACTTGTACTCTATCACTTTCTTGATCCCGTTCTCGTCGGGTCCGAGTACTTGCTTTGGCGGCAACAAGAAATCCAAATCCTCGCCGTCGTCTTCGTCTAATTCTCCCCATCGGAGCTTTGTTGGCTGGGCCAGGTTTTGGGTCTCTCCGGTCGCCATCGTTTTCCAAGTGAACCAAAAACAGAAATCAAATTTTAGGGTTTCGGCTGCGCGGGGGGTGAGGGAAATGTAAAAAAATAAGAAAATAATATTAGGCGGTGGTCGAAAAAATGAGTAACGATGCCGTTTTGATTATTATATAACCCACAGTTTAAATTCATTTGGTCCCTGAAATTTAAAAATTAATTTTTTTACTTTAATTTGATATTATTTAATCTCTATATTTATATTTATCTATTTAAATTAATAACATAAATGGTAAGTAAATTCGGGTAAAGAAATTTACCCCTAATGTTTAGTGTAAAATACATTTACCCTTATGATTTCAATAACATATATTTGCCCTTACGCTTGAAGAAAATTCATACTCTTTAAGATTTAACATATTTAAAAATTTAATATTTTAATTCGTATTTATCTTAAAAATTATAATTTTTTTTAAAAGATGATGATCAAATTTAATTTTTTTTAAAAATTAAAAACAAAATTTAGTTAAAAAATAAAGACCAAATACACAAGAAAAAAATATAAACCTTATATTTTAAATTTGACATTATGCCTAAATTGAAGTATATTAAATATTTTCAGCGTAACACTACGACTCCGGAAAAAGAACATCGAAAAGATTGAAGAACCGTTAAAACCCCCGTCCAGATATATATAATTCTCTGCATTCAAAGGAAAATAACTAAATAAAAGGGAAGAAGAACATTTTATTGTGATTCTTTCTTTTCTTTTCTTTTAACGATGAACGCTCACCATGCTTCCCTCGGTCGACGGACGGTAAGAGTAATTTCTTCCAAGATTTTAAATTTTGCTTATTTTCTTTTTCAACGAATTTTCTTCTAATTTAACTCCAAGTTTTGATTACATTCATTTATTTATTTTAATTTTTGAGTGATTGTTTCTGTGATGATTTTGATTAGCTGGAGGAGATTCGTCAAAAGAGAGCCGCCGAAAGAATCAGCAAAGCTTCTTCCGGATCGGATCTTACCGAAGCTCCAATCCCTACTGGTCTCCTTTTACCATTTTTTATTCCATTTTTTGCCAAATTAAAAAAAAAAAAATCTAATTTGTTCATTTTATTTTTTATGCTTGTAGATGTTCTAGGCATGAAGAAATCAGAAAGCGAAAATCGACTCTCTGAGGTATTTTCTGTCAATATTTTTAAAAAAAAATTTTAATGATGAATTTGTTGAATTATTGGCTGAAAACAATTCTATGAAATCTCCTTAGTTTTTATTTTATCTTTTATTGTCTGTTTGGATGCTTAAATAGTAATGGAAAAAAATTATGGTTTAATTTTTATTTTTCACGTGGTGTAATTTTAGTACTAGTTTTTCTGTCTCATGGAAGCTTAGGTTTAAATTCTTATGCACAGTTTGATGGAAGTTCTAGTTTAATTTGTGGCTTTGAAATAAGGAGCTTTTTGGAAAAATCAAAGTCATTCAGTACACATAAGATTTAAAATTGTACACATTTTGTTAGCATGATATTGGTATGATGAATTTATCATTCTCATGCTGTTAAATTGGCAATGCAGGTGGATATTAGTGGTTTAGTATCTCAGCTGAAGGACTTGCAGAAGAAAAATGCAGAATTAGAAGAAAATAACCGGACCTTATCTGTGAAGGTACTATAATCATGTTGCTTTTAGATCTTATGCTTGGAGTTTGAGCTAAACTAAGCCATCGGAACCTGCAAATATGTGAATTTGTTGTTATTTTCCTGATTCAGCTTCAAGCTAAGGAAGCCGAGAATGAAACACTGCAAACACGGTTTAATGATCTGGTGAGTTGAGGCACCTCAATCTTTTATACCATGGGTTCCTAGTTATATCTTTTGCAAATTTACTCCCTTATTGGTTACAATTGGAGAAGTTTGTCAGACAGTGATCTTTGTTTACAAGTTTCTTCCATGTTGTTTGGTTTGCTTTCTTTCCACTCTAATTCAAATTCAGGACTGTAAAAATGGTATGGTTTAAACTTTTGAATAGTGATACTTTCACTCAGGTATACTTATTTATATTCAAATTCTATTGATTTACAGGAACTGAATACTGTACCATCTCTAAGAAAGGCTCTGAAAGATGTTGCTATGGAGAAAGATGCTGCTGTTGTTGCGCGGGTATGGGCCTCTTTTTGCATTTTTTGTTATATGGGTTCTCTAACTTGTTCATTTTATGATTTGCTTACAGTCTGTTGTTTTAGTATAGGAGGATCTCTCAGCCCAACTTCGCATGCTCAAGAAACGCCTGAAAGAGGCAGAAGATGAGCAATACAGAGTGAGTGAGCAGTTTATACTCTTGATGTGAGAAAAGGACTTAGCTTTTAGCTTATCTGTCTGTCTTTCTTTAGGCTGAGGAAGATGCTGCAGCCTTGAGGGCTGAACTCAACTCAATGCAGCAACAATTGATGAACAATTCATTTAGTGGAATAAATGCCATGGGGAGTTCACCAGATCAAGTACAAGCATTAGAAAATGAGTTGGCTAGATTGAAGTCTGAACTACAGGTCGCAATGAACTTAGTTTGTTTTTCTTTGTACCTTTTGAAGTGTTCCTATGTGGATCTCTCATGGTGGTTTCTGAATTACAGCAAGAGTCATCGTCAAGGCAACAAGAGCGACAGCAATTAGCAGAGGAGCAAGCTCAGGTTTCTGCCCTGACATCAGAAAAGCAGGAACTGGAAGAAAGACTTACTGCTATGTCCAAAAGGAGTTCAGGTAATTACTGTTTACTCAAAAGGTTTTTCATGGACAAACTGTGAGCGTCACCAGTGATGTTTTTAAAATAACATGTGTCCACAACTGTACATGTTTAGGCATGTAACTTCATAAAATTAAAATCAAGGATAAAAATCTCCTTTCCATTCGTTTTCCCCATTTGATATATTTTATTTTATAACACATGAATATTAAGTTCCCATCAAACATAAGTAATCCTGATGTACTATTTCCATGACTCCTGTGTTCTGCAATGCAGAAGTAGTCTCAGAGAAAGGAACGCCCAAGGAATTTTCAGTGGTAAGATAATGCCTTTAAGTTATTGAGAATTAATTTGTTCAGAAGAATTTTATGTCCTTGATTTGTCATGATAAATTACTTTGGCATGCATCTGGTAGTGCCAAAGTGTTATGATAACTTAATGCAGACGCATGCATACTCCCCCTTCTACCCAAATGGGAGAATTCCTCTCTTTTTGTTGTTTCCATGGTTTGAAAAAAAAATTCCTCCAAGTTCCTACCTCCTCATTTCATCTTGTTTATCTACTGCTGGTCAGTTTCTAAACAAAATGTAGTTGTTTCATCATTTAATGTACTGATAGTATATTCATTTTGAAAGAGGCTTATGCTTCATCTAAGGTAACCTTTTCTGTATTTCACAGGAAGATAAAGAAAAACTTGAGAAACAGCTACATGATATGGCAGTAGCAGTGGAGAGACTTGAAAATAGCAGACAAAAACTTCTAATGGAGGTAGAACCTTTCCTCAAGTCCTTAAAGTTATGCCATATGTGTTGGAAACTTAAATCGCAGTTTCCATGTTAAGGCAAAGTCTCTTTTTGCATGGACAGATTGATAACCAATCTTCGGAGATAGAAAGGCTTTTTGAGGAAAATTCTAATCTCTCATCTTCTTATCAAGAGGCAATGAACACAGCAAAGCAGTGGGAGAATCAGGTGAAAATCAGTTGATATAGTCGGAGCGATTTATGCAAACCGTTTTCAACTTTCCTATGAACAACATAAATCTATACTATTCTAGTTTTCAATATGCGTTATTTGATTGATAAACATCGAGTCATCGAGTATTTTCAGGTTAAAGACTGTCTTAAGCAAAATGAAGAGCTTCGGAGAATTCTAGATAACTTGAGAACAGAGCAGGCTAGTTTGCTATCCAAAAACAGTTCTGGGGATATTCAAACTGGTTCACAGGGAAATACAACTGAAATTCTCTCCCTCAAGGTTAGTAGGTTCTGGAGGGAAAACCTTATGACATGTATTGCATACTTTAGAAACCTTAGGTCGATTACATGACTTTTTTCCCCTTCCAACAGCCTTCTGGCCTTCAAATAATAATAATAATACATTATCTGATTGTGTGCTATATATTTCTTTTCTAGGGACAACTTCTGCAAGAACAGAGCAGAGCAGATTCATTATCAGCTGAAGTAATGCAGCTTTCAGCTCGTCTCCAACAAGCGACACTAGCATATAACAGTCTTACATGCCTGTAAGATATTTCCTTTCCCTCTTCCTAACTACTTACGAACTCATACCAGACGAGATTCTTGATGCTTAACTTCATTTGAAATGCCACAGCTACAAACCTGTTCTCCGAAACATCGAAAGCAGTCTCATCAAAATGAAGCAAGATGGCTGGATTACCATCTAGTGAATGCAATTGCATAGTTTCATTTGGTGTAATTTGTTTTCGAAGCCGATTCTTGGGCAGAGAATTGAATTTCTGCAGGCAGTCTTTTTCGTTTGATATGAGCCATTCATTATTTTTACGAGACAGGTAGTGTATGTACTATTTCTTTTAAGTGTAATTCAAACAACAAAAGAAGAATTACAGGAAAAATGTATCACAGAGATATTTCTTCATGAGAGAGGTTGTAAAAAACTGGACTGGATCGGTTGATTTCATTAAAAATTAGTCAATCCAACAGTTTAATCATATCTGCTGTTGTGACGGTTTAATTATATAAATTTAATTGAAAAATTAGTAAACTGGTCAAAATTGATAAAAAGAAAAAAAAAATATTACTTTTAGATTTCATTAACAGAAAAATTGAGTTTTTCATTAAATTTCGATTTTCGTTGTTGTTGTTGTTGTAAATATAGCCTTTTTCCCCTTTTTTTTTTTTGTAAATATATTTTTTCTTTTGATTTTTTAATATGTCCTTATTTCCCTTATTTTTTATTATTATTTTATGTTTTAAAAATTTATAAGCTGAATTTTCTGTTCATTAAATTTATAAGATAATTGAATATTCAGATTAAATCGAAAATTATAGATCCAATATTCAACTAAGCCAAAATCATTAAATTTCGAAATATAAGGATTAGTTTCTGAAAGATAAAAGGATAAGTTTTTAAAATTTTCATTAAACCCTTAAAATTTTTAGATAGTCTTCAAAGTTTTTGAAATTTCTCATTGAACTTTTTATAAATTTAATTAAACCTTTAAAATTTTAAAAAATTTCATTAAATCCAATTTTTTTTAAAGAAATTAATTAAATCATCCGCCTCTTACTCGACCAAGAAAACCGAGATAACTAAGGCTTATTTGAACCATAGTATTAAATTATGGGAGAGAAAACACAACGATGGGAAACCAACAAAACTTGGTTACTGGTCTGCTGTACATATCTCTATGATCTCTCTGTTGCTTTTATGACTTTTTTTCCAAGACCTAAAAATAAATAAAAGGAAAAAAAAGATATTACTACTATAGTCAGAGGTGTTCATTATTGAACTGGATTAGAATTAACTATGATATTGTTATATTTTATACTTGCTTAGACTCGATTTGATCTGAAATATGAATCTAAAATTTTATTCAAGCTCATCATATTTATAAAAAAATTAATCTAAACTCATTTTAAATCCACCCATATTATTTTTAATTTTTTTAAAAAATTATTTATATATTTTAATTTAATATTTAATAATTTATATATTTTTTATTTATTTAAAATATTTATGATCTATCTTAACATTATTTTAAAACTCTTTTACCTCAATATTATAAAAAAAGATTATTTCAAATGGTATGCACATGAAGTTATTTAACATGGTATGTTTGCAATCGTTACCATGGGTGGTGCCTTACAAGTTGAAACCATCACTTTTTTCCCCACAATCGTCAGGTCATCATGAGGCCATAATAGGGTTTAAAAAGAATTGTTTTTTATTGGTGGTACCAACCTATACGGCAGCATTAGATATGAAATAAAATCGGGGTATTATAGACGAGCTGTATACGAGTTAAAAAAATTTAAGGGGAGAAAAATAAGAGTCAGACGATACCATTGTTAAGAAAAAAAGATGACTTCAAGGGGTGGAAGGCTATTGTCAGGCAACACCACCACTTGAAAACAAAAAATTAACTTGTGATTGGTCATCAGAAAAAGGGGTTGAGGGAAGCAAAAAAAGGAGCTACTCGTGACTGTCCGGTCACGTCCGTCACAAGTGGTCAGACTGGTGATGCCTGGCACTTGGATTTGGGGTAGATAGTTAGCTTTCGGGGTCGTCAAGTTATGCATATCACTCGAAGATTCTAGTTCCAGTAATGATCATTAGGAACTGAGATCATTAACGATGTTTGATATATTTAGCCTATCACCACCCTAGTACTCTATCCCTCTCGATCAAACTTTTGGGACGTACAATTTTTTTAGTTTGTTTAGCAAGGTTTACCGATGGATGCTGTGAACGGTGTTTCAAGTGAGGAGAACAACGACCGCCGCGAACACCCTCAACATCAACGCTGGGCTCCACAACAATTTGCCTTACGGACAGCACCATCAAACCATCAATTTTAAGGCGTGTAACATTATCTTTATTGCATGTATTTTATAATTGTAATTCAAATTTTAAAGTTTGTATAATTGTAATTGATGGGATTTAACGAAATTGAAAATTTGTAAACTAGTTTCGACACCTTCCTTCCACAATGTTTAATAATTTTTGTTCGGATTCTCTTTTTCATATCATAAACAAACATATTTTTATTAAATATCAATGTTATTTGTTGGCGAGATTCAAATAAATAATAAATTGTTGTTTTTAAAATTACTCCATCAAAATAAATGCACATGAAGAATTGATGATTTATTTTCAATATTAAGTCTATAAAAAATAATTTTCTCAATAATTATTTAAAAAACAAAATTCAACTGTAAAAAAATATAATAAAATTAAATTAATATTGTACTAATCTTACGAATTCTTCTTTGTTTTCTCCTCTTTCGAATTTTTTTTTTTCTTTCATCTTATCAATTAACTGCTAAACCATTCAAAAATGCTTTGTTTAAAAAGGATCCGGTACCTCCTAACAACGTCCCCCCACATAGGTGTCGCCTGACAACATCCCTCCACCTGGGTGGTGCTTGACAATGTCTCCATCCCTCCAACCCGATTCAAACTCGTATTTTGGCAGGAAATATTGGTGTCGCTGTATAGGTTGGCACCACCAATAAATTTTTTATTTTAAATCCGATAATGACCTTATGATGGCTTGATAATTGTATCAACTTGTAAGGCACCACCTACGGTAATTGTTGCAAACATACAATTTTGATAAATAATCTCATCTGCATATAATTTGAGATAATAATTGTTTTTTTGTATTATTGGGATTAAAAAACCTTATTTTAATGTTTACATATATAAATTTATTTTTTATGTGTCATAAATTACATAATATATAAAAATAACATGATATAAAGTATTATAAACTTAAAACAAACCAGGTCGAGCCAGACTCAAAACTTAAATGTTCCAACTTGAGCACTTATGTTCTAAACGGAATTAATTTTTTTATCCAAACCCATTTTTTGAACTTAATATTTTTACCTAAACTCTTTCAAATTTCAAGCGCAAAGTCTAGATGAAAAGCCCAACCCATAAACAATTCTACTACCAATAATCCCCACATGAACAAACCCCATTCTGGAAATGGTGAAACCGATTCACATCACGAACCAGAATCTCTTTATTTGTAAACTTGGAAATGAATTTTGTAAACGAGTGGCAGTCTTCACACAGCCTCAAATTCTTTGTTATCCTAATGGTTTCCCCTTTTTTTGAGTTGATCAGTCCGAATGCGACCGCTAGTTTCTCGCTGTGACCCAGTAGGATCCGTTCCTTTTCGCTTTCATCAAGATCATACAGCACGACTTTCGTTTGCGGTGAGTATCCCTTCTCCTTCATTTCTGCAGACAGTTTAATCAACAACGATTGGATCTGTTCAATCTGAGGGTTGGGCTCGTCTATGGAGACGAATGAGTACATTTTCCTTCTCACTTCAATCCAACTTCTTCCCGCAACTTTTCGCAGCGAGCGAGTTTCGAGTAGCTTCCTCACTCGCTTTACATCATCCCACATCTCAGCTTCTGCATAAATATCAGCTAGGAGTACATAGTTCCCAGCACTATGGGGTTCGAGTTGAAATAGCCTATGACTAGCTCTCTCTGCTAGCTCGACATTACAATGAATCCTACATGAGCCAAGAAGTGAACCCCAAACCTTGACCCCGGGTTCGATCCGCATTTCATCTATAATCTTAGCTGCATCCTCTAACCTATTGGCACGACCGAGAAGATCGACCATACAAGCATAGTGCTCAACGCTAGGATGTATTCCATGTTCTTTATGCATCGAATCAAACAACTTTTTTCCTTCTTCAACAAGACCAGCATGGCTGCATGCTCCTAAAACACTGACTAAAGTTATAGGACTTGGGGAAACACCTTGATGAATCATCTCCTGCAAAATTTGCATTGCTTTCTTCCCATATCCATGAAGACCGTAACTCGAAATCAACGAATTCCAAGACACAACATCCCTTTTCTCCATCCGGTCGAAAATCCGTTGTCCTAATTCGAGCTCACCACATCGAGCATACATTGTAATAAGAGCACTGATAACGGGCAAAATCGAATCAAGCCCTCTCCTAAGGATATAAGCATGAACCAACTTCCCTTGTTCCAACGCAGACAGAGCTGCACAAGCTTGAAGAACACTAACCATAGTAACCGAATTCGGAGCCGAATCACGAGTTTCAATCATCATTTCCCTAAAAAGCTCCAATGCCTCAAACGGCTTCCCATTTTTCGCATAACAGGCTATCATGGCACTCCAAGAAACCACATTCCTCACAGGCATCTTCTCAAAAACAAAACTCGCATGTGCAACGCAACCGAACCTTGCATACATATCCACCAAAGTAGTCATAATATGAACATATCCTTCCAACCCATGTCTTAAAATATGAGCATGAATCTCTTTCCCTTTCTTTAAAAGCGAAACCATACATTCAGAAGCAACACAAGCTTTCAGCACATAAGTATAAGTAAACCTATCCGACAGAAGTCCAATCCTATTCATCTCTCTATACAAACCCAAAACTTCTTCCCCAAAACCAGCCAAAGTAAGCGCTCGAAAAAGCGCATTCCAAACAAAAATTGTTCTCTTACGCGTTTTATCGAACAGCTTGCGAGCATCGTCCAGAGAATCTAAAGCAGCGTACATTGATATAAGTTTGGTAACCAAGAAAGGATCTTGGTCAAACCCATTTTCGGAAATATGGGAGTGAAGGGATTGAGCGAGGGAAAGGGAGTTTTGGTCGGCGCATGACAGGATAAGGAGCTCATAAGTCCTTTGAGAAGGGTTGGGTTCTCGGGAAAGAAGCTTGAAAGCTTGTTTAAGGTCGCCTTGTTTGCATAAGGATTGGATAAGTTGATTGTGGTTGGGTGTTGAAGTGGAGATGGAGGGGTTTAAGGTGAGAGAAGAAGAAAGGAGCTTGGGTGGCGTACGAGGTGGGTTGAACAGTGACGGTGGCTGCGTTGGCTGGGGAGTGTAAAACGCCCACATCAGTACTCAAATCCCACGGCCTTCTATTTTGTTCACTTTTTTTTTTTTTTTGTCTTTTGAAGAATAATCTCTCTCTCTCTCACATTTGATTTTCTGTTGCACAACTTCTAGGGTATAGTACCTTTTTTAAGGCTTGGATTTTTTTTTTCTTTTGTGTCACGTGGGTATCACGTGACATAATATTCCATTCATGCTGATTTTTCTAAAATATGAATTTTAAATTATGTTTGAGATAAAATATATATATAAAAATACAAATATTTGAAAGCTAAAATAAATACTTTTTTACTATTCCTCATGTACAAACAATTTTAAAGAAAATACAAATAGGAGGAGGAGTTGTGCCATTGTCAACTTTCCTATTGATTTTTGATTATTCGATTGAATTGAAAATTAATAACTTAATTAATTTAATTGTATAAAAATAATAAATTAATAAAAAAATTTATTTAATAAATTAAAAATAGTTTGAACTAGATTTAAATTTTTAACTAGTTTAAATATTTAATTTTATTATTAGAATTTATAAAATAATGATTATATTTCTATTATTATTATTATTTTCTTTTTAAAATTATTTGATATTTTTATTTTGTAATGATTGAATTGATGGTTAACAGTTAAACTGAAAATTGATGATTTGATCAATTCAAACATTGATTTAATTCTTACGATGTCGATATTTGTTTATTCATTTTAAAGCTTTTTTTATGTTTAATTTGTATTCATTAAAAATTTTAAAATTATGCTTTGTGTTTGTCGATTTTAATTTATATGTGTTTGTATTCTTTTGTTTAGAGTTAATAAACTCTTTCAAGTTATTTCAAAAAATAAATAAATAAACTCTTTCATGAAATATGTGCATCAACAATAAAAAAATAAATCATGAATAAACATATTTCATAATTTTTAGATATAAAATAATAAAATATGTATTAATGATTATAATATGTATAAATAAGATAACATAAACACTAGCCTTGAGATAAAGAAATTTAAACCTCTTAATCGGCACTCTTACTGAAATTTAGGTGGAGACTTCTCCACGAGAACGACAAACTCAAGGCTTAAACTCTCATCTCTAAATATACTCAAAGCGGACCCAACGCATCATGTAGTGAAGTATGTTTGTCACTTGGAGTGACCTTAGACGAATCAACGAACTCTTTTAGAAAGGCTTGCGATGGGTCGTTAAGTATAGTTGAACTACTAGAATCTGGATTGATAATTGGTTTGATCTTGGTGCACATAGGCATATTGTTTTAGGACCACTTCTACCAGGTGAGGATGAGAAAACTTTCAATGAGTTAAAAGAAGATTGGAACAAAGGTTGTCACCCAGCTTTTCATCAAACTTCCTATTGAGGTCCTAAATGCACTCCTTTACTAAGTCATGCATTCGATTGGGATACAATTTGTTAGGTGATCTGCACATTTGTGCGCAGAGAAACAAATGAGTTTACAGAACAATTTAAAGAGAGGGTTTTAATTGCAAGCGAACAGTGTTAATTGTAATATTTATAGTTCCGATAGAACACGAAGTATTCCAAGAGGTCGGACCTAAAGGATTGTCAAGTGGGTAAATGTGTTTATCAAGTTGATTACAAGTTAAATTGTTTATAAACTAGAATTAAACTATTAATTAAACTGACAAAACTAAACTTTCTTCCTAATGTTTTAGATAATGTAGATGATTAAACGATGATCGATTGATTAGTTTAGTGTTAATTAAACTAATGAACCTATATTGATTATATTGGTTGCCACTTTTAGTTAGGAATCTCTTTTCAGTCTCATACTAGACTAAAAGATACCATCTAAGATTACGTTTCAATCTCAGCTAGGCATATAGATTACTTCTCGGTCTCACTACTCAGCATAATCATATCGAACTATCTATAAGGATAAATTCTCTTCTCGATATAATAGAACAACCAATCAATCAAGAATAGACATCAACTTAAGCTAACAAATAACCAAACAATCAATCATCCAACAAATTTAGCACATATTCAAACTCAAATCCCAAACAAGCATTTTATCAAACATATGGTAGGCATAAAATGAAAGCAATGGGTTTAAGAAAATGCTCATTCAATTGATGAAGTTCCATTGAAAGCCCAATAGTTTGTCCATCATTGTTTAGAAAAAGAAAAGAAAAACCCTTATCATAACCTAAAACTAAGGAGAAAAGATAATAGAAACATAAGTGAAGAACTTTTTTTTTTTCATTCAGTCAAAAGTGGCTTTAAATAGATGATTTCAGCCTTAACTTTTGGACAAAAATGCCCCTAGACGCTTAATTTTGATTGGTGTGGTTGTTGGACAAAACTACCCTACAATCATTTTTTTGTTGCATCAGGCAAGATGTTGCAACATCTTGGAGTATAGTGATATCTAGAATTGGATATCGTGATACCCAAGTCAGTAATGAAATTTGGAGCCTTAAGGGTCTTGGTATCGCGATACCCATCTTAGGTGCTACGATACACTGCAGGTGGTCTCTATTCTCCTTATTTTAGCATTGTTAGGGGTATCACGACTTCCATGCTTCAATATCACGATATCCCATTCTAGGTGATTATTTCTTTATGTTCGAGTCACTGTTGACTCCTTACAACACTCTATCAACTTGTTAGGTTCCCCATGACATGATTGGCTAAATTGAGTCACAAAATGAGCAAAAACAAGACACGGCCTGTCCACACGATCGTGTGACCCCTATTCTTCATGTTTGCCCTATTTTGTTGCAAAAGTTTAATTTAGTCCTTATCTAATCCTAAACTTGTTTGAGAGCTTTCGAAAGCTCGATTGAGACTCGAATTAGTTTGTTAATCCTGTTTTACATGAATTATGAAATGAAAAAACTAATATTTAAATTGGAGTGGTAAGTAATGATCTATGTTTACTGTAGTGACATCCCGTGGCTCGAGTCTGATGATTGGACCGAGTATGAAGTGTTACAGTAAATTTGCATTTGGAACTCATGGATTGTCATAAAATGTGTATTTTAGGTAAATGGACCATTGTGTCTCGGAACACTAGAAGCATGTCTGGAGACATTAAGAACAAAAATGACCATTTCATAGCTTTCTAGGTTTGGGTTGTTGGCTCTAGTACTTTAAATGTAATATTTTCGTCTATGTGTACTTGTAATTTTTTTCAAATAAATTGGTGAAGAAAATAATTCATGAATTGCATTAATATACTTTGTATAATGTCCTCATGTGGTTTTTGCATGCAAAGCAAAATAAAAACAAATACTGACTCATTAGTTATCTAATATTTAAATTAACACTAAGCAATATTACGTGGTTGGATCATAATACGAAAAGACAACTTATATTAGTAGATGAATCTAAACATGTCATTAGTCTAATCGGAAATAAGCAAACCGATTGAAAGACTAATATGTCATTTATCAAGTCCAATTGTGGAGATACCTTATTTTGGGCATCGAAGCAGATAACTCTCAAGAGATAGAGACATAGATATGACTAACTGGACTGACAATACATCGGACTAGACCCAAGAAGAATAGATCTTGAATCCATTTATGGATTTATCCACATGTGACGTTCATAGTGTGACATACCTTAATCTTTAGTGGATGACAGACTATATATGCGTAACTCGTATACTTTGATGTAAGTAAAAGTTTGAGTTCAAATAGATAATGAACCGAAAACTTGTGCGTTAGGTATACGACTTTTTTAGTATGTAGCATCATTCACAATAGTGTAATTCATAGCCCAAGATATGAGTAAATGATATCATCTTATTTGCATTACATGGCAGAAGAAAAGTAAACGTAGCCACGGGTCATTCGTCTTTGTGATGAATGACTTGATTACTATTTGATAGTAATTGACTTTTCATGAAGGAAGATGTAATGATAACCATGAGATAAAATATGATCATATTGGGAGAGCATATGTATCCAAAAGAGATTAAGGATATCCTACGAGGGTTACACACTTATGACAAGATCGTTGGACGAGTATTGATCGAGTTGCTTTCGTAATGGTATGTCATTAGGGAGAGCTTAGTCACGATACTATAATGGAATGACTTCGTGGTTAAATGAGTTTATAATTAATAGGCGAAAAGCTATAACTTAATTAAGAATCATTGGAGGCCTAATCACATATGTCCAATTAGTCCCTTCCGTAACTCGTTGAAACTAGAAATGAATTACATGTTGAATCAAATGAATAAAAATGGATAGAAATGATAAAGTTGGACCATGAAGTTTTCAACATAGTTGGGCAACCACAATAGCGATTGAGTATAGAGGTTGGTGCGTCCATTTTTTCTTCTTCTTCTCTATCGTTTTGCTATTCTCTTCTCTGATGGTAACAAAAAAAAAACCCAACTGTTGCTTCTTTCTAAATGGGAGAAAATTGAGTTTTAGGGTAAAATTTTGTATTCTATTTTCATAAAAAAAAACTTTTCTCATCTTAGTTAGACATCCACGTTGGCATTTAAAATACATTTTAACGGTCGTGTCGGACTGTCGTTTGTGAGGCAACAAATCATAACGGCAGAGTGATAATTTCGTAACAAAATGATAATGTAAGGGACTAAAAAGTAGCATTTCAAACATAAATGACTAAAATGTAACCTGAGACAAATAAAAATGACTATTTTGATAGTTTAACTCGAAAAAAAGAGATGTAAAAGGAAAAGAGAATAAATCTACGAAAGTAGAGGATTAAAAATATCAAATTGTAATAAAGAGAAGAGAATAAATCTATAAAAGGAAAACAAAGTACAGGGACCTTATGTAAAAATCTACCATTCGTTTCCTATTCTATTTATTTGACTATTTATTTTTCCAACTTCCAGTTTTGGATATTTGCACGCAAAGGGGCCACAGTAGTAGCAGCAAACTCCAACATTTTTGCATTTCTGAATTTTCAATTGTTTAGATTTTAGATCTCCTTTTACCGCAAATTATCAAAACCCTAGCTGGATCCGCCATCGCCACCGTGACCAAAGCTCCCTTTTATTCTCTCTCTTTCAGGTTCGATCCACGCTAATGCTCATTTTATCCTGCGAAATTTATTTTTCTAACCATTTAGGCATTTACCCTTACGCTAGCATTGATTGATTTATCTATGTGCAGAGGGGGAGGTGATCGAGTGATCTATAAAAATGCAACACATTCCGTCTACGATCGAGGAACAGTTGTTTTTGAAAGCGATCAAGGAAGAAAGTCCGTGGGAGAATTTGCCTAAACGGCTTCAAGCCAATCTTAATTCTAAAGAAGAATGGCACAGAAAGTTAGTTTGGATTCTGATGCTCACTTTTTGTTTTATTTAATTTAATTTTTTTTGAATAATTTAATTTAATTTTTTAAAACTGCAGTTATTAGGATCATTTGGTTTTTAGCTTTGAAGAAGTTCATTGTCTTGTTTTAGAGGACGGTTTAGGATCAATTTGACAAACAGTGCAGGTTTTAACGGTTATTTTGAAGAGGAAATACTTATTTTATGCTTGATATATGGATATGATTAAATGGGTTAAGTAACAGGGGCTTCTGTGAAATAGTTCAGTGAAGCTAAGTAGAAATTTGAGCAGAAATTGCTCTTCTATATGCATAGCAAGAAAAACATAATTGCGACTCGTGCAGATTAGAACTTGTGCATCTATGGTTTGGTTAATTGCTTTTATGGATCTTCCGAGCATTAAGATGTTACCATGATAGTAAAGAACTTGTTTTGTAATATTCATTTGTAATTTGGATGCTTTCTGGTATTTTTTAAAATAAAATTAAATTGGTTTGGGATGCTGACATGAAATACCTGTACAGAATATTAGTACATTGTTGTTTTCTCAGTTTTCACTTGCTACTTTGCAAATATCTCTTCATTTTCTTTGTTAAGCTTGCACATAATGGTTTTTGGTAGGTTCTAAAAACCATTTTTAGTTTTAGTCCCAGGTTGAACTGAAGTGCCTTCTTATTTATCCTGATTAGTCTTTAAATGCTCATTTATTTATGTGCTCTTGGGATTAGTTTTGTATTGCTGGATCTTACCCCATTTTCTTCTTTCCATAACTCCATTTAGGATCATTGAGCATTGTATCAAGAAAAGGCTCCAATGGAACACTTCTTTTGCTCGCAAAGTATGTAAAGAAGGCGAATATTATGAGGACATGATGCGTTACTTGCGAAGGAATCTAGCGGTTCGTGCTAAAGAACATTTTTCGAACTTTTTTATTTCACTTTGTATGATTTATTCGTTATGTTTTAAATTTTTTTTTCATATGGTCAGTTATTCTTGTTTCTCAATGATAAAGGAATATGTTTTTCAACTCTTGGTTTCAATCTCGAATAAAATTACTCTTTTGAAGTAGAAGCAGAACTATCTGATGTGGTTTAGGGGAGAAAAATGCAGTAAATAAATGAAACAAACAGGAAAGAAGATGGAACTCTAGAAAACTTAGGGTTATACAAAGCCTCAGTTTTTTCTATTAATTCGAAGAAAATAATGAGAATAATAATGTGGCTGCAAATATTTTACAGTCTATTTATACTAAAACTCTAACAATCCTGTTAACCTTCTAGCAGACTATTTAAACTCTAAGTATCCTATCCTAATCACATAGAGTCTTATCCCATTCACATATCTCTTTAAATATTTAATAAAATACAAATAACAGTAAATAATTAAACAAATTTAGATGCTCCTGCATCACTATTGTAGTAAGAAACTGCCTTTTAGTGCATTAGAGAAATACTAACTACATTTCTTTTCATGCCAAATGGGTTTCATAGCTTGACTGCTTGAATACATATTAAAAACTATTTCCCCAAGTTGCAATTTGTACAGGATGTTGCATGACTCTGTGGTTCAGTTTTTCCCCCTGATACATTTCTAGTGGTTCTTTGCAGCTCACTTCTTGAATTTCTAATTGTAGTTATTCCCTTATCACCTTGCGGAGTATGTTTGCCGTGTCATGAGGGTCTCTCCTTTCCGATATTACTGTGATATGATATTTGAGGTTATGAAAAATGGTAATTGCTCCCTCCTATTTGGTTTTCTCCCACAACCTCCTTTTTATGTGATGTATTATTGATGATGGACAAAAAAAAGTTTGGTTTTCAAAGATTTCCATTCATAATATCATGAAATTATTCAATCCCGTTATTGAAGTGATGATTCCTAAATTCCTATATTCTTATAGTTTATGTAAGGACTACAATGAGTCTATTTTTATTGGCATAGAAGTTTGATTATGTGCAAAAAGAATGATCTCTAGGGTGCTAAGGGGGCAAGAGACAAGATGATGCAACTGTAAAACTATCCTATATTGTTGTGTAATTGATCTTTATTCACTAGGTAACTGGAAATTTATAGATAGTATCAACTGTTTAGTACAGATTTCTTGGGTGGTTGAAAGTTGAAACTTAAAGCCATATATCGATGAAACAGTAGCGACTTAAAATCTGGACATGAATTAATTGCTAGACAAAACTCTACTCATGATGAAATGATTGCTTGAAGAATTGATCAGCTAGAGATGATCTAAATAAATTACACATATAGTTGTCTTTTCTCTTCTCTTTGCCTCCAATTTTTATCCTTGTAGAATGTAGCACCTAATTAAGAATGATAGTGTCTATTCATTTGACCAAATGTTTTTGACAGCTCTTGAAAGATTCCTTGTAATCTCAAAGAAGGAAAAATATTAATATATGGCAGTTTGCTGTGTAGATTTATGCAATCTGTCTATAGGTTTCTTTTTTCTTTTTAAATTAAATTATATATTTAAATCCGTGTCTAATATGTCAATCTTGATTTTTAGTGTATCAATTTACTATATATAATATGTTTGGTTTGTTCTTATTGAAGTTTTATTTGATTGGTTGACCATTCCTATGGTATTGAGTGTTTACATTTTATTTTGTATACAAATATGTGTGCATTTGGGCCAATTTTGAGCAGCATTGACCTTTCAGTAATGGTTACTACTTTATGAATCGATGTTGGCTTCATATTTAGATAGGTACTGACCATTGGCAGGCATTTCTTATTGTTGATAGAGCAACCTTATGACAGTATACCAAATTTCAGTGCTGCTGATGCGTTGAGACTTACTGGAATTGGAAGAAATGAATTTATTGATATCATGAACAAATGCCGGTCTAAGGTACTTGATCAGATTTTTTTCTTACAAATTAATGTGTTTAACAGTGTTCCAGTGAGCACCATTGTGATTGTTTCTGCTTTTCCTAGCTCTTTTATCATATGAATGCATAAGGGATCCAAGTCAAATTGCATGCACGGATACAATGATTAATTCTCATCATAAAGCTTTGATAATTTGGCAGTTGTAACATGAGTCATTCTTTAGTCTTCTTTTCATAGGCAGATTTACAAATAAATATTTTTAGGCCGCATTGTTTCATTGCCTTTATGTTTAAAGCAAAACTAGATTAGAGAATAGAACTTGAACCTCTTTCATTACTCTTTACTTGAAAGCAACTGAGGCAATAATAACATTATCTTAAGCAGTGAACTGCTGTCTGATTGTAAAAAATAGAGTTATTCTGCAAACTGTTCAAGCTCTAATAATTCGCCTGTATATTTGGTTGTAGTTACGTTTGATTAACTTTTCATTATTTTGGTCAAGTTGAGAGAAACCATTCTAATAGAAAAAATAATTTCAGTTGCTTGTGTTTACCTTGGAAACTCTTGATGGTACCATTTCTTCTACATTATGTAAACTGATCATACTTATGAATCCTGTATAATACCCTTGTTATCATCTTACCTATGTTTATGCAAACTGATCATACTTATGAATCCTGTATAATAACTTTGTTGTCATCTTACCTATGTTTACTTCTCTGGAGCTATCCAGAAAATTATGTGGAAGCTCAACAAGTCGATTGCAAAAGAGTTGTTACCTACCCAACCTGTGGACTTCCAAATTGAACCTTGGTGGGGAATTTGTCTTGTTAACTTCACTCTAGAAGAGTTTAAGGTAAGGTTTCTAACGACCCTTTGTCTTATTATCTAAAGAGTGTCATCAGATTAGCTTGATATTGTACCCTGTTCAGATGCATGTACTTGTCTTTTTGTTGGTATAATTTGCATCCTCACAGTTCTTTGTTTCTTGTATAGAAACTTTCAGAAGAAGAAATGGCAACAATAGATAAAATCTGCAAAGAAGAAGCTAATGCATTTATCCTGTTTGATCCTGACACTGTAAAAGGTCTTTATCGACGGGGGTTGGTCTATTTTGATGTTCCTGTCTATCCAGATGACCGGTTTAAAGGTTAGCTGTTTGCTTTAAGACTTTCTTATAAACTAGAAACTGTACATTCATTGATCTTTACCTCTTCACTAAACTAATCAAAATTTCCCCGTGCTTTCGGTTGCAATCAGTAAAAATAGATTTACTCTTCTGCTAATTACTCTAAGTTTATCATTTATGCATGAGCATTAGGAACATACATGAGTATTTTCTTTTTGAATTAATATTCTCTGAAGCATGGAGTAGGTGACTGACCATTGAATTTGGCTGTTTTACAATCACAAACTATTTACATCAACTGTGTGAATCTTCTTCCTGTCCCCCCCCCCCCCCCAAAAAAAAAAAAAATCTTCTCTTCTTTGAAACTGCACTTAGTTCAGGAAGATATATACTTAGTGCCATTACTCCTTGTCTTTATAATTTAGGATTGCTCTGACAAGTCCGTTTAGCACCTTTTTCCCCAACAGTTTTCATTTGATGTTAAAATCTCTTCATGTTTGGTTTTCATACTGGTATCTTTATGAGTGTTAGCTGGTGCTAATTTGAAAACTGAAGTATCCATTGTTTTGGACCAGAAGAACTGAAGTATACTCAGTACTCTGCTTTATTGAAAAGGAATATCCTACCTAACTTTCAGGTTAATTCTACAGCTCTCCCTCCATTCCCCCCCCCCCCCAATTGTACAAGCAGAGCAGTCCTCATGTGGTTGTTCCCCCTTCATCCTTAATCCTTACCATGGCAAGTATTTTTGAGATAATAAAGAAATTCTATTGGAATAGAAAGAAGGAAGAAGAAGAAGAAAGAGACACCCTTGGCAAACCCTAACCACTTGAAAATTCATTTCCATATGTACTTCCATTCTGAGTCAATAGATAGATCATTTGACACATACTATCGCAGGATTAGCGGTGTTTATTTTTAATCTCTTTTTCTTTTGGATGCTCTGTCTAGTTAGTTGTTTACGTAGCAAGTTCTCTAGTGTTAATTTTTTATGAATCTTCCTGTCGCTTAAATGTGTTTTGAATTTGGTGATTGAATGACAAGGTACTTGACCACCTCTTTTTTAGTCCATTTTGGGTTTGTAAATAAAGTTATTAATACTATTTTTGTTCAGTTTCTAAGCTTGAAGGGTTCATTTCAAATAAGGAGCAGTCCTATGAGGATCCTATTGAGGAGTAAGTTATTCTTTGATCTTTGGGTCATTTTCAATTTCTGTTATTAGCAGTGTAACTTGGAATTTTAATGCTAGTAACTGCACTTGTCAGGTTGCTATATGCAGTTTTTGTTGTATCAAGTGAGAATGCTACTGTTGCTGAACTGGCATCAACCTTACAGGCCGATCTTAGTCAACTGCAGGCTGCTGCATCTTTTGTTTGTCGCTTGGGATGGGCTACAAAAGTAATTGATCCTTCATCTGTGCTTCAAGAAAATACAAGCGTACCTCCTCATGGTGTGAGCCTTGCAGATGAAGAAGAAACTTCTCACCGTAGTTCAACCTCTGCAAATGTGTCCACCGATGGTGAGGCTGCTCAACAAGGAGATGTTTGGGGGACAGAAAACCATGGGCCTCATTCTAGCGATACTAGGGTTGCTTTTGTTGTTGATGCTAATATAACATCTTATCTTATGATGGGCTCTGTTTCACCAGGTTAGTTTCTTTTTCTCTTTTTTGAATGTCTAGTTTGTATGTCCCAGTCCCAGATATAATTTTTTTATTGGACATCGTAACCATAAATGCAGACTAAGAATGTGCGAAATAAACTCATTTTTCTAACCTTTATTGAAGGATTATTGTATTTATTTATTTTTTGTTTTAAACGACCCATCATCTGTCTAGAGTAGAAGGTGCTCCAAGATAGGCCAAAAGAAACTTACTGTTATTCCACAGTGGTGGCATTAGGGGGAAGGAACTAGACATACTCCAGTGATTCTAGTTTGAATTGAAAATAAAACGGCCCAACATCTAGAGTAGAGAAGGTAATCCAAGCGAGGGTGGGAGGCACTAACTGTTATTCCGTGGTGGTGGCATTAAGGGGGATGAATTGACATATTCCAGTAATTCTAGTTTCCCTGTGATGATGTTTATTGAAAGTAGTTTTCCTTTTTTAAACAATCCAACATCTATTTAGAGTAGATAAGGTGCTCCAAGCTAGGCCAAGAGGAACTAACTGTTATTCCATGGTGATGGCATTAGGGGGGAGGAATGGACACAATCCTGTTATTCTAGTTTGCATGTGATGATGACTAGACAAGTTCCAGTATTTGTCTTTTATGTTTTTTAGCATTCTAGTTTGAATGTGCTTACTGTTTCCTCTTCTTTGATGTAATTTGTATTGCCTCTTACTGGGTTTTTTGCAGGATTGAAATCTCACGCTGTGACACTATATGAAGCTGGGAAATTAGGCCATGCTAGCATTGCAGATCTTTGCAAAGACTTGAGCACGTTGGAGGGAGCAAAATTTGAGGGAGAGTTGCAGGAATTTGCTAACCATGCATTTAGTCTTCGCTGTGTCCTGGAGTGTCTACTATCAGGTGGTGTTGCCACTGATAATAGATTTGTGGAAATGACTGATAGAATGGGAGTGTCAGCTTCAGGTTATGATGAGTCTACCGTGATAGCTGACACTTCACTGATGGATGTATCAGATCAATCTGCTGCTAATGAAATTGAAGTAAACATTAACGGTACTGATAATTTAGAAACATCACAGGAAGATTCTGTTGTGGATGACTCTGTTGAAGCTGAAACTGCTGGTGATGACAGATCTGTTACCATATCAGATGATGGCAAGCCCTCGAGTGAGGTTTCCAAATCAGATCTGAATGTCCAGAATGATGAGAAAATGATACGGATGGAAGTGACTGACATGGGAAAAGGAACTTCGAGGAAGAAAAAGAAATATCGATTGGATATCCTCCGCTGTGAAAGCTTGGCTGCTTTGCCAAAGGCAACCTTAGACCGTTTATTTCTTCGTGACTATGATATTATTGTGTCTATGATTCCTCTTCCACATTCATCTGTTCTTCCTGGACGAACAGGTCCTATTCATTTTGGTCCTCCGTCTCACTCATCTATGACACCATGGATGAAATTGGTGTTATATTCAACAGTGGCCAGGGGACCTGTATCAGTTGTTCTGATGAAAGGACAATGTCTACGCTTGTTGCCTGCACCATTAGCTGGTTGTGAGAAAGCCCTTATATGGTCTTGGGATGATTCAACAATTGGAGGCTTAGGTGGAAAGTTTGAAGGAAATTTAGTTAAGGGAAGTGTACTTTTACACTGTTTGAATTCTCTTCTCAAATATTCTGCTGTTATAGTGCAGCCCTTCAGCAGATATGACCTCGATGGTTCTGGAAAAGTTGTTACACTTGACATACCCTTGCCCCTTAAGAATTCTGATGGCTCAGTTGCTCATGTGGGGGATGAGCTAGGACTATGTGTGGCAGAACGTTCAAAATTAAATGATCTATTAACTAATTTGGCTGACCAGATACAGTTGTGGACAGTCGGTTACATTCGAGTAGTAAGACTATTTAAAGAAAGAGATATGGATCATTTTGGCCCGGATGAAGAGAAATATGAATGGGTTCCATTGACTGTTGAATTTGGGATGCCACTTTTCAACCCTAAGTTATGCAAGAGTATATGTGAAAGGATTGTCTCGTCTGAGTTACTTCAATCAGACTCACTTACTGAGCATCATGATTCAATGCAAAGCATTCGTAGAATGTTGCGTGAGGTTTGTGCAGAGTATCAGGCAACAGGTCCTGCAGCAAAACTTTTGTACCAAAAGGAGCAGCAAAAGGATCATCTAGACACAAAGCAATCAAAGAAACTCATGAACTATGCTAGTGGGAAGTGGAACCCACTGCTAGATCCTTCTTCTCCCATTTCTGGAATGTCTAGTGAGCGTCAAAGATTAAAACTTGCCGGTCGCCAGCGTTGTCGGACTGAAGTTTTGAGCTTTGATGGTAGCATTCTTAGGTCTGCCATTCTATCTACTTGCCTTTTTTTTTTTTGGTCGTAATGTTTTATCCTCATTTTGGTTTTTGGTTGTGTATTGTTTATTCATTTTGTTAAATGATATTTGCAGAGCATATGCCCTAGCCCCTGCATATGAACCTGGGACAAGACCTGTTGAAGATTCCACCTCAGCAACCACAACAAAAGTTGATTCTGATGAAACTGACAGCAACGAAGTAATCCTTCCTGGCGTGAATCTTATTTTTGATGGTGCTGAGTTGCATCCCTTCGATATAGCTGCTTGCCTGCAGGCTCGCCAGCCAATTTCCTTAATCGCAGAGGCAGCTGCAGCCTCCTCATCTTTTGCAGTTAAATAGGTCTTATGAATATGAGAAGTGTGGATTGAATATCTTGTCGGTATACTGACAAATGGAAGTTATTGTGTCCTTCATACTGCATTCTTCTGGTTATCTGCTCAGTGTCATCTTTGATATCATTCTATGGATCTGAGCTAGCAGTTCCATCAAAGGTAATTATCATGATTTTTTTCCCCTTGATAACATCATGCCTATTTGTTTCATTGCTTTCATATGTTTCTAGTTATATTTCCAGTTATCTGGTACGCCATTAGCAGCCCCTTAGCTGTCTGAGGACTGCTATTGGTTTGGTGTAGAATGCGAAGCAGCTAATTGAGGGTTAACTTGTTACCTTATAGTATCTACGGGGCTTCATCATAATAGTTTATATATTTAGGGTTTATTTGGTATTTTAAAGTTATATCAGGGTTTAGGATCTTAGTTTTTGTCTTGAGTTTTGAGTTCAATTCTTTTAGGATGAGCAATGACTTGCTTGGAATCTTGCATAATTCAATATAAATCTTTCTACCGTGGTAGAGAATATTATGTTTTAGCACTGTTGCTATTGTCAACTATATGATGCTTAGATTTCGGATTTAAAACTGTGCCCCATCTGCTTCAGTTGATGCTATTGTAAGGCAGGGTAGTGTTATAAAGCCAATGAGGCCTTAGGAAACTTGAGATCCCAAGTTCAAAGTCCACCATGTGTGGGTACAATTCAAATTTATTCTGGTGATTTAATCATTGAGTTAATTATTCAATTTAGTGCTTATAATGATATATTATAATACTTGTAACTTAAAAAAAAGCCACCCTTAAAGAGTGGCTCTCCGAAGGTAAAGGAACCCTAGGTATGGAGTTTAGGGATATTTCCATTATACAAGTTTTCCCTATTTCCTTGACTATGAATCCTAGTGGCATCAATGAAATAAGATCCAACAACTGCCTGATTATTATTTTACGTTTACTGGCATAATTGCAGATACTATACCTACATTACTTGAAGGCTGCTTCCAGATTGCTCTGTGGGGGTAAGTGCATGTATTGTAAAAGAAAAGAGAATGCCTGTTTGCGATAAATGAGTTGATTACTTAAATGTAAACCCCTTTTGCATTGTTGCTTATTGGGTGCAGTAAGAGATAGAAACTATATTTTACATGATATAATTTACTTATATAATATAGTAATACAATTTAAGTTTGTTTTCTGTATTGAAAATTGTAAACAGTTTCAGTTTTCTATCCGTTAATACATTTCAATCTTTTTATTTCAAAATTCTCTCTTGCTTTAAACTATATATATATATATATATATCTCACGGTGAATCTTTCTTTTCTTTTTATTTTTTTCTCTGTTTTAGATGTGAATATTTTCTTTTAAAAAGGAAAATGCATTTGCTTCTTTCTTTCCTTTTTTTCATGGTTTAAGTTTTGTGAATAATCATTGGAAGGAAAGGACGAGAGAAGGGGTAGAACATAATGAACTTGAAAATGTCTGAATTTTAATTTAATGTGAAATATGATTCATGAATTTTGATTTGATGTAATTATGCACAAAATTCTTATTTTAGTTTCGATAATACATATAATTTAAATACATATTAGTAATTTGTGAAAATTAAATTAAATCAAAATTTAATATATAAAATTACACAAAATTAAAATTCTAAGTTCAAAACGTATTTTTTGATAATTATGTTGATTTTTGGGCTATGGATTCTTAACGACATTCAAATTCATGCGTGATCCAACCTTTTCGAGGTTGAAATGCTAGAAATCAATCTAGGGTAACTGTTCATTTCAACAAATATTGATCATAATCCACTTAGATTTAAGCAATAAACAACATTTCGAAAGGAACAAAATTCAAAGCTTTGCTCAATTAGTTTGGATTCAAATATCAACATTTATGCGAGTCCCTTTGTTTATATCCCTAAATTACAACCTAAAAAAAAAAACACTCATCGGCAGCAATTGTTGCCATCCAAAAGTTCAAGAATGAAACTCTAGGTGCCAAATATATTTAACAAAATAAATGAAAAATATCAAATCACTACAAAATTGGGGAAAACAAAAATTGAAGATATCACATGTCACACATTGGTTGTACCAATGTGAACCAATCATGCCTTGTCTTTCAATTTCATATACTTCAAAACAAATAATATGTACCCTTAAAATGTGGAAATGGTGATATTGCATATCACATATCTTCAAAAAGCCTCCAACGCTGTCTGAAAATCGTCGAAACTTTCATCTCGAATCACGACTGTTTTCGCGAAAAATGTGTTAAAACCAACAAAGGCAAAGAAAAAACTTGGCAAAACTTTGAAGTTAATGACATGCTATAAACAGGCAAACAACATAAAAGTAGATTAACAGTTTTATGAGAATTTTCATTATGAACATGAGAAATGATGGTTGATGATAACAAATCGAAATGGACAGTTGCAATACATGTATGTAAATACGACGTATAGATATTATCACTGCTCAAATGCTCTCGGCATGTCCATAACTAGAAAATAAATTATTCTAAACCACACATCACTGCAATGAAAATAAGAGTTCAGCATATAACCTACCAACATAAATAGTAACATTTCATATTCTCGAAAATAGATCATTAACTTCATGGTATAGGTTGAAACTTACATCAGCAATCCCGTGTAGGAACGGAGGCAGAAGTCGGTAGTGCCCCTCAACTGAACCCAGGTCTTTTATCAGCAGGCTTGAGAATTTGGAAAGAACACATTAGGCTTTCATCAACACTCATCATTGCACCAGCATTATCAAATTCGCCACAGTAGTTGGGAGCGGAAAATATTGTAACAAGCTGTCTGTCAGCAAAGAACTCATAACCATCTTCAACAACCTGATGGGCACGGCAAATGAGGTCCAGATCATTTTTCATTAAGAAGTCAGAGACTCTATCTGGGCCAAATGTGAATGACACTCCTCGATCACTCATGCCCCAGCCTTTGATATCCCTACCAGGATCTGACCAAAGTAAATCACAAAGCAAACCAGTATCAGGAACATCAGTTGGACGGGTTAAGGCCCTTATCTGATCCAAATTTGTTAGATCAGGGGAAAGGCCACCATGCATACACAAAATTTTGTCATCTATTAGAGCAGCCACGGGAAGACAGTTAAAACACTCGGTAAAGATTCTCCAAACTTTCACATTGAACCTTCGTTTGCATTCATCATAAAATCCATAAATCCGATTAATAGAAGCACATTCATGATTCCCTCGTAAAAGAAACAAGTTATCAGGATATTTGATCTTATAGGCCAGCAAAAGGCATATAGTTTCTAGACTCTGCTTGCCACGATCAACATAATCCCCCAGGAATAAATAATTAACACTGGGAGGGAAACCCCCATACTCAAAAATCCGCAGAAGATCAACATACTGCCCATGAATGTCACCTGAAACAAGAAAAAAAAAAATACCACAACACAAATTATTAAAACTTCTAAAAGAAGACACAATCAATTGTCAGAATTAAGAAGATGGTCATACAGAACTTCGGCCGAACTAGCATATGAAATATTGAGCTGTTTTACAATATTTGTTCTGGCTGCATTGCTTACCTATTCATATTTGAAACTACCAAGTTGCACCAAACAAGTACTATCTCATCAGTTTTTGGTGTTATGTAGGAAGCAATCTTTTAACGATAAGATAAAAATGAATTCAAAGATACGAGCATTGAGCAATCATTTAGTCCTATTTACGTATAATTGGAACTTTTCACAACAGTATGAAGGATTACTCACCATTGATTTGCATACAAATTGGTTTAGCTTTATAACAATACTTAAGAACTTTGCGGTTGCTCAAATAATCACCCAATAATAGTTTTCCCATAGAACCCCCATGCATATAACATAGAGAAATACAATGTAACAGACTGTAACAGAAAATATATAAAGTTAACTTTGGAGGATATTTGCATTATTGTGTGGACTTGACAACCTCCAAAACACAGAATTTATGTGCAGATACGACCAAAATGATTTTTACACCATGGTTGGACAGAGAATCAGCTCATAAATGTTATCTTATAAGGTGTTTGCTTACAATTAGTTACTTTAACTCAATTAAAGGGCATGAATTAATAAACTTTTTCCTCCTACAGAGGGTAACCTGCTCATCAATTTATAATTTAATCAAATTGAAATAAAACCTGGAAAATATCATGCTTATAGTATAAATCTTTGCCTTCCCAACAAAAGTGATTATTCCTGCCGAAAACACATTGACATAACTTTTCTTTTCTTAACCTCATAATTGCCGAAGTCTAAGACAAACATTTCTACTAATAAATGGTTTCTACTTTAACATTCAACAAATCTTAGAGTAGCCATTGAGGATTAACATAAATATCCTGCCTTCCCCATTCATTGCTCTTCAATAGCTGACCTTTCTCAACCTCAGAGACTTCCCTGCCTACACAAGGCATCCTCGAGTAACTAAGATAAAAAGAAGCAAACCAAGTTTCAAGATCCTTAATCCCCTACTTCCATTTTACATCAATTAGATAGCAGGCTAAGAAACAAATCATACCAAGAACAACATCAAAAAGTAAATAATTTTCAGTTGATGCAATTTAAATAAGAAATCAAGTATTATCCCAATGCAGCTCCTAAGCACTTACATAACCATTCAGGAACACCCACACCCACACACATTTCCTTAATTCCTTCAAATGCATTCAACTTTTCCCTTAATAGCATTTCTTCAAAGTTTTCAACTTTTCCCCTAACCAATCAAAATTAGGAACACCCAAATCCTAAAATTAAAATACCCAAAGACCAAAACATGAATTTCCACCATTTTTCAAATGGAAAATCCAAAAAAAAAAAACAATTAAAAAGCTAATACATATTGAAAAAAGAACATAAAGGCGTACCACATATCTTAATGGGAGCTTGAAGTTCAAGAAGAGTAGGCTGTTGAATAAATATCTCCCTTGCAACAGTGCAAAGCTGACGGATCTCACCTTCCATCAGCTGCACTTGCTTACCCCCTGTCCTTTCCTGCTTAAACTCCAATAAACGACATATTATATTATCCAAAACGGCAGAGTCCATTGTAACAGATCCCATAATTTGAGCACAATATTAATAATAATAAAGAAATCTCTCCAAAAAAATAATAAAAAAATTTATTTGTTTTTCTGTTCTGGGGTTTTCAACTTCTATTATTTTTTTGGTGTCATTTGAAAAAAGAGAGGCGGAATTCAACAAAAGAAAAAGAGACGGAGAAGAATGTGGCCTGGCTTGCGTGTAGGGATTAATAAAATTAATACTAAAGAAGAAAAATTAAAAGAAAAGTGGTGGTGAGTGCAACTCCGGAACGGCGGAGAAGCCTAATTTATGTACGCAAGTATTAAGCTTCGTCGGAGTCGATGATATAAGGCTTGGTAAATAGCTATTGATGGTTATAAATTTTCAAAAGAAAACCTTTTTGTTTCTCTCTCTCTCTCTCTCTTTCTAATATTAGGGTAATATTATATTTACTATCATATCTGATAACTGCGAAATTAATTAGTGTAAGTTAGTTGGAATTAAATTTGATTTAATTTAAAAAATTTGATAAAAATTTTAAATTTTAAATTAAATAATTTGAGTTAAGTTAATCGAATTATTCGTATTAATTTTAATAAAAATTTTAATTTTTTCGGTTTAATTTTAATATGAATTATCTGAAAATTCGAATAAAAAAATAAAATTACGTAGTTTTGATAAATATTTACATTTTCTAAAGTTAAAAGTCAAAACTATTAAATTAAAAGGCAAAACTACTCTTGTTTACTCGTTAAGTTAAAATGTAAAATCGTTATATTATTTATGTAGTTAAATAATCTTGTACATTGTCTACTATTTAAATAATCGACCAAGTAAACACAACATTAAGTATAAATAATATAATTTATTAACTTGACTCGATTCGATTTGAAAAAATTTCAAATTGAATTCGATTGTTAAAATAAAATTAATCAATTCGACTAACTTAAAAAATTTTAACTCTATTTAATCGAATACTCATCCCTAATATAAACTAATAGAACTTATAAATATTTAAAATTTGAAGTAATAATTTTTAATTATAAAATCAAATAAATCAGTTATTAACAAAACAGCACTAATGACCATCCATCAATGCGGCAAATTCTCACTTAACTGACTTTGGCCAGCTTACTTGTTTTACCGTTATCATTAAGATGTTTTCAAGCAATTTATTATAAAATATTATTAGTTTTAAAAATTATGATCACTCGTTTAGTATTTGCGAGGATTAATCATGATTATCAGTGTTGGATATCTTGATTATGATCAAAAATTTATTTAAAAAGTATAGTAAGTTTTAGATTGTTTAAAAAAAATAACTTAGTTCATCACTTAATTTTTATAAATTTTTATTTTGAGTATTGAAAATAAAAAATTTACAATATGGACATTGTTGTTATAAAATTCTATAATTTTAGTTATTGTTGCTACATGCTTTTAATATTTTAGTCATTCATCGTTAATTTATTATTACATATATTTATTTTAGTCACTCAATTTTAATAATTTTTCATTTTGATAATTCATTTTATCTTTTAAATTTTTTTGAAAATTAATTTTTTCGGACTTATTTGGGTAAGAAAAAACAGTTTATCTTCTTAATTTCCTTTATTTTTTTTCCTTTTTGGAATTAATTCCATTTTTTCACAATTCTTTTAAAATTCTTTTGTTCTTTTTATTTTTTTTTCAATAAAAGGAGAAATATGAGGTTTTACAAGAAATTACTTGGATTTTTATAGAAAAAAAACTAGGTTTGTACATGAAATTGAGTTATAGATGAAAAATCGTGAGTTTCATCTCAGTCGTTGAACAACTTAATTCCTTGTAAAAGTTTAGTTTGCCTGGAAAAAAATAATTTTAAAAAAATAAAATAAGTGATCAAAATAAAAATGTACTAAAGTTGAGTGTAAAATGAGTGTGTGTAATAGCAAATTAATGATGGATGACTAAAATGATAAAAAAGTATGTAACAGCAACACTCATATCACAAACTTTTTATTTTTAGTATCCAAAATAAAAATTTATGAAAGTTAGGTGTCTAATTATGTAGTAATACCCTATTTAAAAAGATCCTAAAATTAACCCCTCACGCGGCGATTCCAAAATAGAAAAAAAAAAAAAAAATACTTTTTTCCTAATATAACCAGGTTGGGGGCAATTTCAGACTCCTGCCCGATAGTTAATAAAAGCATTTGTGGGAAAAAAAAAAAAAAAAAAGAGTCAAATTTCAGTCCATCAAACCCCAACCCCAGCAGCATCGAGAAAAGATTTGTACAAAATTATGATTCGACGTTATTCCTATTCCTTAGTAATGTCCATTCTATTTTATAGACTTTTGACATATTCGATGAATTAGCTGAAGATGGTGATGTTGAAACCATGATCGCAACACATTCCTCATCCGAGAATAATGTAGTGGAGCTTTATGCACAGTTGAGTGATGTTGAGTAGGGGAAAGCGTTACCCGATATTCCATCTTCATCCAGTCTTGTTGTAGATATGTTTGGAGCACTATATCTTCACTGTGATCCTGCTAATATATGCCAGTATACCACACTTGTTAGAGGACGATCTTATGTACACAAGTTGGATTTGTATTTGAATTTAAGTCTAAAAGATCCATACCAGTATGCAGCACCATCAACACCTGCACCTCCTCCATATGAAGATCCATTTTCCTACATTACGGGGCGAACTTCCATGATGATACAACCTTCAGTATCCGAGTTCAGATCGGGTTACATTGAAGAAGAGGAAGAGGAGAGGGATACTGACACAAACACGATAGAATTTAGTCATTCAGACCATGATGAAGAAGTTGAAGCTGCTGAACAAGAATGTGATATTTGCGTCGATGAAGACATCCCTGGCACAAGCGCATTAATGGATCTTCCACCAAATGAACCTTCCTCTCATATGCACATAATTTCAATCGAAGGAGGTTGTAAAAGCAGCCGTGAGGGTGAGGGTGAGGGTGAGTTTGGATGGACGGTGTGGTGTGGTGTGGTGCGTTTAGTTTACTTTTTGTCTCACGCTACACAATTGTTACAATATCTAATCTCACCACCATCGTTGTTTTTTATACTAACTGCAAGTAAACGCACCGTCTATCCAAACTCATCTCGTTCTGCTATTATAAGGAGGTGGAGTCAACCCTAACCATATATGTTGGCAAGTGCGATAAATTTAGTGATAGGTGTAATTGGTGGATCATGGCCTCACCTTCAAAAAAAAGTATATTTGGGACATACGAAAGCATAATGGTCCATATACATGCACTGTTGGATGGTTCATGAACGATCATCATAAATTGGATTCCAAAATCCTACGTCACTGCATAAAGTCGATGGTGCAACAATGTTTGACCATTTTAGTCTCAGTGTTAATCGTTGACCTCCAAAGTCAATATAACTACACCGTCTCGTATGCGAAACAAAAGGCAACGGAAGAGCTGTTTGGTGACTGGGATTAACCTTGTACTAGGTTTCCAGCATGTTTGATGGCAATGCATCAGTTTGTTCCTGGTATCATGGTGAAATTGGAAATACTCCCTTTAATGGACAATGTTGGACAGCTAGTTCAGAGTAAGCGTATACTCCATAGAGTATTTTGAATGTTTAAGCCATGCATCAAAGGGTTTCCACATTGTAAGCCCATTTTTCGAATAGACGCTACTTGGTTATATGACAAATATATGCAGGCAGATACTGTTGTGAGAGGTGTTGAATCGGTTAACCGACTCGAACCATCATTAATCGAATTAACTGATCCTTTTAAATCTTTAATCATTAATTGAATTGAACTTTTTCGATTAATTCGGTCGATTAATCGAATTAACTAAAATTTATATGTTTTTTTTGTTAAAACAAGTATAAAACATATAAAAGATACTTAACAGACCGATTAATTTATACTCCCAAAAAATTAATCGAACCGACCAACCCCGACCGAATATTTATATATTCTAATCTTATTTATTAAGTTCGATTAATTCAGTTAACCGATCGATTTTGAATCGAATTAATCGTTAACCGCACTTCCAAAAAATTATTAACCGATCAATTAACTGAATTCAATCAGTCAACCGAATTAATTCGGTTTTGCCCGAAATTTGTCCACCCCTAATTGTGAAACCCCTCAACTCCTCACAATTGAAAAATATCGTTTCAAACAAAAGAGCCTTAAATACTTGTTTTACTATTCAAACAACTTCAAATATGTTTTCAAATGTTAAAATTGATATGATTAAGTTATAATACCTCATGAAATGAATGTTTTCATGAAAGAAAAAATTCGTACAAAGCATGATAGTTTCCCGATAATGCCTCCCAATCCTGTCCTACGTTAGAACGAGTGAGGAGTGTTTTAGTGTTATGTGAATAGTTCATGACCAGCTTAGTTTCTACTTATTTATCAAGCTAAATAAATAAATATAAACAAGATTTTAAGACTCATTTATCAAATGAATTGAACATGAACAATATGTCATTATAGCAAAACAGGTTATTAGCGGCACTTTTAGCGGCGTTTAGAAAGTAAACGCCGCAAAAGGTAAAGCATTAGCAGCGTTTAACCATAAATGCCGTCGCAAAAAAGTAAAGCAATAGCGGCGTTTATAGGAAAAACGCCACTAACGATCAGAGCATTAGCGGCGTTTACGGGGAAGCGCTGCTAAAGGTCGTAGCATTAGCGGCGTTTATGGGGAAGCGCTGCTAAAGGTCAGAGTATTAACGGCGTTTATGGGAAAGCGTCAAAGGTTTTAGCAATAGTGGCTTTTATGATAAAACACCGCTAAAGGTCAGAGCAATAGCGGCGTTTATAATAAAGAGCCGCTAAAAGTCAGAGTATTAGTGGCGTTTATGGGAAAGCGCCGCTAAAGGTCAGTGCATTAGCGGCGTTTATGGAAAAGTGCCGCTAAAGGTTAGAGCATTAGCGGCGTTTATTGAAAAGCACCGCTAAAATTCAGAGCATTAGTAGCGTTTATGCAAAAGCGCCGTTAAAGGTCAGAGCATTAGCGGCGTTTTCCCATAAACGCCACTAATTTACATTTTTTACATCTTAAATTATATTAGGAATAAATACCAAAATTATACATGAATTATGGTTTAATGTGCAGTAAACATAAACTTTGATTTTGCACATTTTTATACATGAAAATTTGATTTGATTTGATTCTTGTAAATTATTAACACAATTATTGTTATAACATAATTTTATGTTTATATATTGCATGCATAAATAATATGTCATATTTAACATGTCACGTAAGATAAACGTTATCCCATTAAAGATGCTTAATGGGTAAGTGATCATTTTATAACAACTCGATATTGTTAGTAACAGTTTTGTAAGATTTAAAAGATAAGTGATTGTTCGATTGAATTTTAGTTCGATTGGTATAAGTATTGTTAATTATTAGTATAAGATACTTCTAATATTACCTAGAAATGACCCTTAAACAACTATTTCGATAAGAATAATGACAAGATATGAATGTACTTTCACTCTGCAGTTTTCCAAAAAATATGATACTTCTAAGATGGTCCAATTGGGTTAAATTACATATTTAATTTTTAGATTATATTTGAATATTTAGATTTGCACTAATACTTTTTGGGTAAATTATATTATTTGTCCATAAATTTTAATTAAAATTTCATTTCGATCACTCAATTTTTATTTTTTAACAATCTTGTTATAGTTCTGATCATATTTGTTTTTTTTGACATAATGTTTATAATTACCTATAACCCCTCCCCAACCTATAAATAGGAGGATAATGCGCTTCAACCCATTTGAATTCACGTAATCTTGTATTGACAAAAAAATATTTTTTAATTATTATTTCGATATCATCTTAATTTTTTATTTTAAGATAATTTCGCGTTAAATATTAAGTAGGGAAAACAACATATTGACTCTTGTATTTTGTCAAATGTCTAATACTATGTATATTTTGATACTTGAAGTTTACTCTATCTTAAAAAAAAATTAGCTCAAAATTAAAAAGTTAATACAGTTGTTGATAAACACGTAAACTTGATTTATCAATTTCTTTTTTCTAATTTATTGTATAAATTGTTAAATTATTGATTCTTACTAATCTCTTACATACAAATTGTTGAACCGTCGATTCTCGTATCAACGATTTAACAATGTTACTAATTAGATTTAACTTCTTGATTTTTCATAAAATATAAGGACCAAATTCTTACAAATTAAAATACCCAAATTTTCCTTTATTGATAATTCAGAGTTGCTTTTTTTTAATATTGTTTTCCAATTGACTCAGGTGCCCTCGAAGGCATGACATTTCATTCTCAATAATTTATATGACAAAATGAAAACAAAATCCGAAGTTTTGAAATGTGTTATGTGTTGTTTTTTGATTGATTCATTAATTGATTTTAATTGTTGGTTAAAGACGAAAATTATTAACGGGATAATTTAATTGATTCTTTTATTAACGAAAGCTTAATCGATGAGAGTTTAGTGCATAGACTCAATTGATTTTTTTTCATTTTTAATTTGAAGGGATTTTGTACCCTAAGAGAATTTAGGGGTATAAGGGCCTTGCCTCCCAAAAAATAAAAAATTACTATTTTATCCCTTCAGAAATAATGAAATTATAAAGTAATATATGATGAAATTGCATTTTACCTCAAAATGAAAAAAATTAATGCCTTAAAAATATAAAATTATAAATTAATAATGGATGGAATTATATTTTGACCTCCCAAAATTTTATAATTAATTATCGATTTTCTAAAAGAAATTTTAAATTCTCTCATGCTTGTGCCTATAAGTCTTTTTTATTTAAAGTCAGTGGCGGATCTAGGGAGCTGGCAGGGGTCTCGGCCTCTTAAAATATTTTTTTTCGTTTAGGAATTTTATAAATTTTAAAATTTTAAATTAAATATTACAAAATTTCTAAAAATTTTAAGGAGATTAATAAGAATTTTTTAAAAAATTAGAGGTCAAGCAATAGCGGCGTTTATGGAAAAAAACGCCGCTAAAGGCGTTTATGAGAAAAATGTCGCTAAAGGTCAAGCAATAGCGATGTTTATGAGAAAAAAACCGCAAAAGGTCCAGAGCAATAACGGCGTTTATGAGAAAAACGCCGCAAAAGGTCCAGAACATTAGCGATGTTTTTCCCATAAACGCCGTTTTTGAAACGACAACATTCTGCCTTCTCCTCTCCAAAAGCTGATTTGAAATTTCCTCATTCATTCTTTATCAAAAAATCCCTCATTCATTTTTAAATTCCTAATCATTTCTACATCCCTAATTTCCACCAACAACCATCGTTTGCCTCCTTCATTCCATTCTCCACTCTACACCAACACCCATCGGCCGACCACCACCTGCCTTCTCTTTCTCCAAAAGCTGATTCATAAAACACCCTTCAAACTTTTAGGTGGCTTTTTGTAGGCTACTCTACCACTTTCTGGTAAGATTTTTCTCTCTTCTTTTTTTGGTTCATAAGTTGAACTTTTGCAGAAACATTTTTTGAATCTTATTAATGCCTTTTTCTTTTAAATTAGATTTGATCAGTCTTGAGTATATATTTTGTCTGAACTCTTTCATGTTCTGCTTTCGATTATGTCTGAATTCTAAAGTGTCAAAAAAATCATTTTTTCAAGTTCCCAATTTCTTTTTTTTTTTGGGTTGTGTCTTTTTCTTGTCGAATATAATATCCATTTTAGTTTTTTTCATGTATATATTTTGTCTGAACTCTTTCATGTTCTGCTTTGGATTATGTGTGAATTCTAAACTGTAAAAAAAATCATTTTTTCAACTTCCCAATTTTTTTTGGTGAGATTCAAGTTCCCATTTCGAGTAACCGTCTATTGCAAAAGGATTAAAACTTTGGGATTTTCGCAGAGACCTCTAAGATCTTGCTTCAAAAGGTTGTCCTATTTACAACCTTTTTCAAATCTAAACTCAAATATGAGTGTGTGTGTCTGTGCTTCAAAAGGTTGTCATGTTTACAACCTTTAAATTTTTTAAGAATTTTCTTTAGCTGCTAATTTCTTCATTTGCCTTTTGTCTTTCACTTCATTTAAATTTCATCTATAAATAATATCAGTTCTGCTCTGTCTTTATATATGCCAATGAGAACCAAAATATGTATTGTGATTGGCTATAGGTGCTTTCCACCTTAGATATGTTAGTGGGTCTGTCCTTTTTATGGAGCTAATACAGTTGTACTTGTTTTTTAGTACATAAAACCAATATGGAGATCAGTGGAAAGCATGGTTGGTGATTGAATATTATATCCATATATGACAAAACATGTTATCTTTTATGTTTCAAAAGCTTGCGTGTCGGTCCCTAAGATAAGCTTATTTTAGTTGCAAATGATGTCCCTAACATAACTAAGCATTCAACTTTAAAAATGAATTGATAATGTCACAAGCCATTATATACAGTGTAGCTTCATCATCATAATATATATAATTTTGCATGTAGCTAACGCCGATTGAATATGGAATGTGTGTGTCTCTATATATATATATGTGAGTTGCAATGATTCTGCATATTTTGTATCTTTGGATATTAATCTTCATGTGTAAAGAATTGTGGTGTCAATAATTCTCAACCTCTCTCTCTCTCTCTGATGCAGAAAACTAAGCCTACACAACATACTGTCCGAGAACTTAGAGCATTAGGCTTGACTCCTCATCTATCAGGTCAGGTACACTGCCTCGCGTGTACTTCTTGTAGTAGATGATTTTTTCACTTGAATCATTTGGAAAATTGCATCATTGCATTTTATCTTTCTGGAGTAATATTTTGTTGGCTCATTGTAGCACTTTTAGGCAATTTTATAAGTTTTTAAATGTGTTGGCATGAACCTATGTAATCATTATCATCTTAAGTTCTTCACAGCCCCACTTTGATGTTTCTAATTCTAGCCCCTTATTCTGTTCCCTAAGATTCTAGAGCAACATGGAAATCATTCCTTAGTCTCTGACATAGCAAAGTGCACTGCAAATCATGTGTAACATCCGCGTTTTTTAATCGGAGTTGGAACAGGATTAGAGTTGAATCAAGAATTAGAACATGTAGTTAAAATAAGAAGATTAGGAAAATTTAAAGATTAATTAGTAATTGTGTGAAAGAAGGAAGGACAAAATAGAAATTTAGCCAAAATGATTTATAAGACATTATGGGAATTATAGTGATTAAGGAGGGGAAAAAGAGTAATTTGGTGGAAGATATTTTTGGAGGCAATGAATTGGGCCAAAGTGTAAAGTTGGAAGGCCCAAGGACTAAAAGTGCAATTTTACCATTTTTATAAGAGAGATATTTTAGTCGAGAAATCTATAGAATTAGAGAAAGGGAAAAGAATTAAAAGATGAAAATATAATCTTTTCTTCTCATTTCACAGCCGTCACATGCATGTCTCCTTCCACCCAACTTTTCCTTTTATTTCAATTAAGTTCTTCCACCATTGTTAAACCCTTCAAGCTTTAAAATCTTCCATTTTCTTTGAAATTTCTTTAAGAAATGCATAGAAGGAAGTTAGTAGTCACCTTAATTTCCTTGTAGAGCTAACTTTGAAGGGTTAAAGTGTGTAGGGATTGAATTAGAATTTTGTGATTTCATGAACAAAGGTAAGAAATAATTAAATTCTCATGATATACATGTGTATTTTCATAATTTAGCATGAAAATCATTGAATTTTAGCCTTTAGCTTATATGTGTTTATATGAAATTGAAGAGAAAGGAAACAAGGAGAGGGACCAAATTGAAGAAAAGAGTAAAGAGAAGAGCAAGGAGTAAGAAGAGAAGAATATCAACTTTTTTGTTGTAAGTACTACAAGAGTTTTGAATTATAGTTTACTTTCTCTAATGGTATATGAATTATTACCATAAAATTTTTTTATATAGGTACATAGTATGAATATCTACAATGACGAAAATGAAGGGATTAATTGTGATAAAATGAATTGAATGATATGTATAATTATAAGAATGGTAATTATGTGTGATTGAGTAAAATAGTTTGGACAGAACAGAGGATTAACTTCGAAAATTCACCAAAAATTGTATATTATGAGTTAAGAGTCTAATTAAATATGTAATTAAAGCTTATTGAGTTTAGTTTCATATGGAAGAAATAGTGAAAGAAAAGGAATTGTACATTCTGAGATATATCTGATTTTGTCTAACAAGGTCAGAGTAGGTTCGAGTTCCCCTGTTCTGACTTTGAAAAATCATAGAAAAATATAGAAAAATTATTAGAGACTGAAATTTATATGGTTAATTAATTAATGAGTCTATTTTCAAAACAAGTAGACAGGAACATCATTTTATCTCTTTACAAAAAGATAGATAATTTTTAGTGAAGAATGGTCGAAACTGTCAGGCAGCAGAGAAGGGGTAAATTGAAAGAATTTACTGTACAAATTGGCAAAATTAAAAATTCTAGAAATTTTATGGTAAAAAGATGATTGAGTCTAGTTTCAGAAACATCAAGCATATTATAATTTTGAATTCTTTAGCTCAAGATATAAATAATTTAGTGACTATGGGGCAAGTGAACAGCTTTGAAAATCTAAATGTGAAGTATTTGATGATATATTTATGTGAGATATATCATTTATAAGAAATGATGCTAATTGAGATTGTGCCCAAGTAGACAAATTAGAACCATTGTGATATTAGTGGCATGCCACTAAGGAACACTAGCGCGCTCTCTGTTTAGCACGTCTCGTGCTCTCTGTTATTAGCACTGTGTGTACTCTCTGATTAGCACTTTGTGTGCTCTCTGATTAGTACTTTGTGTACTATCTGTTTAGCACTGTGTGCTCTCTATTTCCCAGCACTTATGTGCTCTCTGTTAGTACTTTGGTAGTCTCTGTTTGTTCCATATATCCTAACGGTTCTATGAAATCTACTATGGGCTAAGCTATAGAAAGTGGATAAAAGTGTAAATTGTGTCATTGTGGTAAGTTACATGTTACATGTAATTAAGGCAAGAAGTTTATATGCATAAGTACTTAAATGATCATTCATTACTTTTGTAGTGCTTACTAAGCCTTCACCGGCTTAGCGCGTTTATTTTAACGCATAGGTACAAAAGCTATGAGAAGTTGAAGTCAAGCTGAATGACCTCTCATCACATCACATCACTATTGAAAGACTTCAGTTTAGGTACATTACTTTTGGTAAAAATGACATGTACAAATGGTACTATTATGTGTCTCCAATGGATGGTTACAGATGTTGTTTTGGATTACTACGAGTTGATGAATTGAAATGATGAGTTTTGAATAAAATAACTCTAAAACACATCGTTTGAAAGAAAAAAATTTTATTATACTCGTGTTAAATTTTTCGATACTATATGTAATACTTCTATATCGGGTTTGTACGTGTGAATCGGGTATAGGGGTGTTACATCATGCATCAGTATATTGTAATTTTTTTCTTTATTATAAGTGACATCTACAAAGCAGGATGATTTTAACAATTCAGAATCACAAATCTTTATGTGTTTGGTGACGAGCGACTTCATAATCATATTACTAAAACAAAGAGAAAATATGCTGGCCACCTCAGCCATTTCAGCATCAACCTCACACATTAAAATAAATCATATAAATAGGTCCTATCAGCCACTATGGATTGTGCATCAACTGTTTTTCATCCATTACTCTAACGTATCATTGCACTATGATTTTTTATTGTTTTCTTGCTTATTTTCTTCTAATAAGAGTTTTTGAGACTGTTCTCTCTTCCTTTATGTGGTTAATATTAATTGGACTGCCTTGCTTTCATCATAATCTTAGTGGAATTTGCTGAATATGCTTTCATTCTCAAAATGAAGACAGAAGGCTATCTTGTCTATATATAATTAAGCTCTAAGCTCTAGTCATTGCTCTTCCATAGCTCTTCTTGATGGGTTCATTAGGTCTCTCTCAGATTCTATAATTTTACTTCTAAATATGTATAGAACTGTAGGGTTAGGTTTGATGGAACTTCGTTTCCAAACCACACAAGCATTTTTTAAAATGCATATGGTTTCTATTATAAATTAATAATATATACAAATTCCTCTATTGAACAGATTGGAACTCTCTTCACTCTATGCCATTTGATGACCAAGTCTTTCATATATATATATAGTATTAGTTAATTAAATATTTAATTCAAAATATTTAATTATTTAATTATATTTAATTAAATATTTAATTCAAGATAGTTAATTATTTAATTAGTTAATTATTAAAAACAACCTAAATCTTTAATTCAAAATATTTAATTATTTAATTAGCTATTTTTTAAAAACAATCTAAATATTTAATTCAAAATATTTAATTATTTAATTAGTTAATTATTAAAAATAACTCAGATATTTAATTATTTAATTATTCAATTAGTTATTTATTAAAAAAAAACCCAAATATTTAATTATTTGGTTGCTTAATTAGTTAATTATTTGCAACTATGTGCATATAAGTACTTCCATAAAATTTTACCAACACTATAGGCTAGAGGTGTCATATGAGACTATAGGCATAAATTTTTTCTAGTAAGATTTAAGTAAAATGTTATCACTAATATATATTTTTAAATTTAAATCTATTTAACTAACTATAATTTATTGTCAACTTTAGACTTCAAGAACTACGAAATGGATAAGAGTTGGATGCAATTGTCAAGGGTAAGCAACGACTATCGAAATGGACTGCAAACTTTTCTAAATTTTGCATTTCAAAATGCAAGCCAAGAGAAAATGATTTTTTGCCCATGTAAGAATTGTGGCAACATCAGTTGGCATATTCGTGAAGTTGTCTACAAACATCTAGTTGTTGATGGCTTTATTTGGGGCTATAAACAATGGATTTCCCATGGAGAGTGTACTCCTAGTAGAACCTCTTCAACGATTAATTCGGGTTATCCTCATTATGCTCATCATCAGTATGCTAGAGAAGATGACATGGAAGGTATGTTGCGGGATGCATTTAATATGCACAGTCATGGTTTGCAATCGTTTCCACCTGAATTTATTGCTTCCGATGATTGTGATATTGGTGGAAATGCTTTTACCGAAACGGGAACAAGTGCACCTGATGAAGAGCCAAATGGAGAAGCGGCAAAGTTCTACAAGTTACTTAATGAAATGAATGAAGAACTTTATGAGGGATCAAAATTTTCAAAATTGTCCTTCTGCATTCGTCTTTTTCACTTAAAATGTTTGGGAGGGTGGACCGAAAACTCTTTTACGCTGTTGTTAGAGTTTTTGACAGATATGTTTTCGTTTGCAAAAATCCTTCATTCATGCAAAGATATGAAGAAACTGATAAAGGATTTAGGCCTTGGGTACGAAAAAATTCATAGTTGCCCAAATGACTGCATGTTGTATTGGGGTGATCGGAGAAACCAATAGTCTTGTCATGTTTGCGGTACATCTCATTCGATGAATAGGAATGAAGAAAATGTGAATGAGGATGAAGGTGAGGCACAGTCAAGAAAGAAGCTAGTAAAGATTCTGCGATATTTTCCACTAATACCAAGGCTTCAAAGGCTTTTCATGTCATCGAAGACGGTCGAGTCTATGAGGTGTCATCATGATGAATGAACCGATGATGGATTATTAAGGCATCCCGCGGATTCTTTTGCTTGGAAATCATTTGACAATAAATTTCCAAGCTTTGCAAGTGATCCTCGGAATGTGAGGCTTGGGTTAACATTTGATGGATTTAATCCATTTAAACTCATGAGTACTTGGTACAGTACTTGGCTTGTAGTGCTTGTTCCTTACAATTTGCCTTCGTGGATTTGCATGAAGCAATCTTCTTTTATCTTATCTATGATTATCCTTGGAGAGAAAGGTTCCGGGAATGATATTGACATTTATATGCAGCCACTTATTGAAGAGTTGAAACAGTTATGGGCGGGTGTTGAAATATATGATGTCTCCAGAAAGGAGAACTTTTATTTACGTGCAGCTCTGTTATGGACTATTAATGATTTCCTTGCTTATGTAAATTTATCCGGTTGGAGTATGAAAGGACGTCATGCTTGTCCTTGTTGTGCAGCGCAAACTTGTTCGAAGTGGTTATATAATGGGAAGAAGTTCTCTTATATGGGGCATCGTCGGTGGTTAGACGGAAATCATAGATTTAGATTTTAGAGGACTCAATTTGATGGTACCGAAGAGTTGAGAGAAGTTCCTGAGCAGACCATTGGATCTGAAATCTTATTCATGTTGAAAGATATAGATTTCAGTTATGGGAAGATGAATCAACCATCAAACACGCAAATAACAGAAGACCGAGGGAGGCATATGTTGCCGATGTTGATCGAGAGAGTGATGATGAATCTGATGAAGAGAATGATCCTAATGAGACAGAGTTGTGGAAAAAGAAGTATTTTTTTTATTTGCCTTATTGGGAGCATCATATTTTTGCGACACAATCTTGGTGTCATGCATATTGAAAAGAATGTTTGCGAGAACATAATCGGGACAATTTTCAATGTTGATAGAAAATCGAAAGACAATCTTAAGAGTCGACTTGATCTAGTTGACATGGGAATTCGACATGATCTTCATCCTTAATTACTTCCGAATGGAAAATGTCGGTTCCAGCCTTTTATTTTTACAATGTCGAAGAAAGAAAAAGAATTGTTCTACATAGTGTTGAAGGATATAAAGGTCCCAGATGCATATGCATCAAATATATCTCGATGTGTGAGTCTTAAAGATCGAAGGCTATATTCCTTAAAATCACATAATTATCACATATTGATGCAATATTTACTATCAGTTGCTTTGCGGTGTTGTATGTCAAAAAAGGAAACGTCTTGTATAATTGAACTCCAATATAATGAAAGTTATTTGTGGCAAAAGTTTTGGATATTGAAGAACTTGAGAAAGTACAAGATCGAGTCACCTTGACGTTATGCAACTTGGAGAAGATCTTTCCACTTTCGTTCTTCACTATTATGGTGAACTTGTTAATTCATCTCCCTCATGAAGCAAAACTTGGTGGACCGGTTTTTTATAGGTGGATGTATCCTATAGAGAGGTGCTAATTAATTTGCAAAGTTTTCATTCATTCATTAATATATCTTCAGTTACAACTTTTGATAATGTTGTATATCGTGTTTAGGTTCCTATGCAAATTGAAGTCTTATTGTCGTAATAAGCGTTATCCAGAAGGATCAATTGCTGAAGGTTACTTAGCAGAGGAGTGTATGACTTTCTACTCTAGATATTTAGAAGATGTTGAAACAAGACTGAATAGACCAAGTAGAAATGCTGGGCTCAATAATGATCATAGCTTAGCTGAAACTTATCTATTTCGAAGTTATGGACAACCAATCGAGAAAGTTGAAATTGCACACTTAGATGATCACATCGATATGTTTTTTTTCACCACGATTCAATTGAATCATTACGCAAGTAAGTTTTAGAATTTGATAAATATTCATCCTTTTCATTTGTTTATTTTTCGCTAACCAATTTATTCACTTTTTAACATAGTGAGTATAAACAACTCTTGAGATCTCGTTCACGCTCCCGAAGATTACAACATATAGAGATCCATAAGTTATTCACAGAATCTTTTCATGAATGGTTACGGCAGACGGGATGCAACTGAAGCTTTCAATGACAAATAATAATGTTTTCGTATAACATTATAATTAATCAATTTACTTTCAATTCGATAGGTTTTGAGTGGAAAGGACGTCAGTGAAGAAGTTTAATGGGTTTCCCAAGGTACGAATAGAGTAGTAAAAAGATATAATGCTTTCCTGATTAATGGATTCAGGTTTCATACAAAATCTCGCGAAAGATTAAGGAGGACTCAAAATTGTGGAATAGTTGTTAATTCTTTAATTACAAGTTATGCTATTGCTAGGGACAATAATCGTATTGAAGGAAATGTGGAGTATTACGGACTTCTTACGGACATTATTGAGTTGGATTACTATGGCAAATGGAAGGTTGTTTTATTTCGCTGTGATTGGGCTGATGTTAATACTGCTCGTGAAATTAAAAAAGATCAATTTGGTTTTACAATATTAAACTTCTCTCGATTAATTCACAATGGGCAACAATTGATGGACGAGCCGTATGTATTTTCTTTTCAAGTCAAACAAGTTTTTTACTCGATAGATCCAACTGATAGGTTGGTACGTTGTACTCCGTAACACCCCTAGAGACTTGTTTGACATGGGCAATAGGAGTAGAGATGACATGGACGAAAAGTAAAAAACTTTGTCTTTTCCAGAACAAAACTTAAATGAAACTATCCCTAGTACTAATACACAATTTCAATGGGTTCCTCAGGATGTGGATGAAGATATTTGCGAATCATAATGTAGTAAGATTTTACGTTTTTTAATAGTATATAATATTATAATTTAAATCTTGATCTTATTAAATATATCCATTACTATTATTGTTATAATTAGTTACTAATATTTCAACTATTTTATGTGTATTGCAAATAATATGCCTAGAAGAAAATTTCGAGATCTAAGTATTATCCAAAATCCTCCGAATTCGGAAGAAACAAATAGTGATCAACAGACTGCTATTAGATCTTCGAATGTTCCGAAAACTGTAGAAAATGAAGGTAATGTTAGGTTTAATTTTCATGCATGTTCACTTTTATTTTTTATTTTTGTTTCAAATTCTAAAATTATCATACACAATTTTTTAGCTGAATATTCTGAGAAGCGCAGAACTCGAAGACGTACCCTATTAAAGGATTTATACAGTCTAAATCCTGAGGAGCATGTCAAAGTATCTGTAGATAGTCATGGTAAAATCGATTTAACCGATTGAACCAAATTAATTTGGTTAATCGATCAATTAATCGAATTAATTCGATCAAGCATCGGTTAATAATTTTTTAGAAGTTCGGTTAACTGTTAATTCGGTTTGAAATCGATTAATTAACCGAAAATTTATATTTTTTTATATACATTTTATATATATTAAATTCAGTTAATTTGGTTAATTTGGTTAATTCAGTTAATTTTTTATTTGTTTTAACAAATAAAATCATATAAATTTTGGTTCGGTTAACGATTAACGATTTAAAAAGTTTATTTAATTCAGTTAATGTTGGTTCGGAGTAATTAACAGATTTGTTAACCGATTGAACACTCCAAAAAAAAAGTGTCAAATTTAAGTGTCAAATTAGGAAAAAATATCAATTTTAGATATCGAATTAAAAAAATATTAAATTAAGAAAAATGTTAAATTTAAGTAGCAAATGTTATATTAAGTGGAAGTCAACTATGGCAAGTAATTTAATGGAATGGAAGCACAATCAATTTACGAGAGTGGGGCTGTGAAATGAAGAGGTAGAGTTAGGGGAGCCATACTTCCAAATTAGAATTCTGAGAAGGAAGAAACTAAAATTATTTGTTGGAACTGTTGGCTTTTGTTTCACAAGTGACAGCACTTTGCTCACCAAATTTCCATTTCAATCGCCTTCTAAACTAAAATTTCCACCATTTTCTGCGGAACCCAAATTGTAAAATCTCTTTAAATTTGTAATTTTCAATCCAATTAAAATAATAACTACACACTTTTTTTTTATAGGATTTTTTTTCTTCTTCTATGCAAGACGGCCCTCAAAATATGCCGTCTTATGAGAGAGAAAATTTTCTTAAAAATTATACATGGGAACTTCTAATACTCGTTAATTTTAAATATTTCCGTGTCTAGGTAGCTGATTCTCACATCCGATCTTTCCTTTATCTTTTAAATAAATTTTTATTTCCCCCAATTCATGGCATAAGAATTGTCTCCAATCAGATACGGGCACCTGCTCTTTTTTCCCCTTCCTTCAGCTCTGGTTCTCTGGTAAATTTATCACATTTTTTACTTGTTTATTCTGTTGTTTTTGTCTGTTTTGGGTTTCTATTGCGATTTTCTGAAATGGGTATTTGATTTTATTGTTCAAATTTAATGTTTTCTTTGGTACAACTGTGATTCAAACCCAAGCTATTCTTGAGAAAGTGAATACCCGATCAATAGGTCGATTCTTGATGCTTTCTCTTGAATTTTAGCTACGATCGTAACTTTTTTATGGAATAAGAAAGGGGAAATTGTATGCATAGGGATGAAGTATTAATTTCAATTTCACACACATATATATAGATATACCAAATTCATCACTATGTAGGCATGTAAATTTAAAAAGTATTACATTTTAGATTTGTTCCATCACAATTATGTTATTTTAAAATCCAGATTATTATTTTTTGTGTGCTTGTGTATGGATTTTGAATTTTGTGGCCAGTACTTGCCTTGCTAGGGTTTGTGTTTATATGCTGCAATTGTCAACTTCTTTTTTTTGAATATATGAAATTATCAACTTTGAATGAACCAAGTTTGTGCCTTAGATGTATCAATTTCATACTTGGGGTTTATGCATTGACTTGGGGGAGATAGTGAAGGTAAGGAACAGGAAGAAACCAAAAAGGAAAAAGCCTTAATAAATGATTGCTGTTGAAAAGTAAAATTTGACTGCACATGCATTTAGGATTATAATGCCTCAATTTACCCTTGAAAGTTTGTTTAGCTTGGCACAAAGAGGGTAAAAGATAAGTCCACTCCATAGTGGTTGTATTATATTGAGTTAAGAAATTGAAAAGAGCAATGTTTTAACTAATGGGAAGATGGATGTATAAATAAAGGATTAAAGGCATCTTTTGGTGATATTGGCATGTTATGATACTTCGATAAGTGACTTGAGAAGTAACTGAAGGGTGAAACTGATTTTCCTGTCTGATCCTTTGTGCCCTTGTAGAGGTGGATATCGATGTGCATAGGTTTTCAGTTTAGTTTGTGGGCTATATTGTGTGTAAAGGGATATATACCTTTTACATTTAATTTAGAAGGGATAGGGTTTAGTTTGTGTGAGCTATATTATATATTGTGTTTAATGTGATATGCATAGTTTTTCAGTTTAAGGGTAATGTGTATATTGATGATTCTTTGACGGTTCAGTCCTGTTGATATAAAACTTTTGACTGTGCGTGAAGCTCGGAAAAAATTTTCCATTTAGTTAAAATCGTGAAACATGTAGGAGTCGGTCGATTCCTCTGAGATTCTGTTGATGCAAGTTATTTTATCACAAATGGGTTGAGCAGTTTGAATGAAATTACAGTTCCTGTGAAAAGGGTCTTATTTTCATCTTCTTGTTTATTTGTTTGACTCAATTAACGGTCCTGTTGTGCAGGAGGATGGATCATGAAAGGGCCCCCATTTTGAGATCTAAGGATCAAAAGAAAATCGAGATGTCGTTGGTGTCTGAAGAGAGTAATGTCATTTTAATTCCAGCAGAGTTGAAATGCTTCTCTGTTTCTACTTCCAGACAAGAAAACATAACTTCGGAATCAAAGGAACGAAAGAAGTCGGCATCCCAACTTTCCGGGCTTATCATTTTCTATCTTGTGGTTATGTTAGTAGAGATTGTCGGTGGAATGAAAGCCAATAGCCTTGCGGTTTTGACAGATGCGGCCCACTTGCTCACAGATGTTGCCGGATTCTCCCTGTCTCTTTTCACTGTCTGGGCTTCAGCATGGAAGGCAACATCAAATCATTCTTTCGGATTCAGCCGTCTCGAGGTCTTGGGTGCTCTTATATCTGTGCAGCTTATATGGCTAGTATCTGCACTCTTAATTTATGAAGCGCTCAGCAGACTTCTCAATGACAAGCAGAAGGTAGATGGGGCACTCATGTTTGCAATTGCTGCATTCGGATTTTTTATCAACTTGATTATAGTCCTTTGGCTGGGTCATGATCACAGTCACCATGTTTTCGGGAATGATCACCATCACCACCACCACCATGAACACTTGCATGACCACCACCACCATGAAAATCATGACCATGAGGGCGGTAAACCATGCGATTTAACCAAGGAAGAGGAAACTAGTCTAGTAACAAGTACTCCGAAGACAAAGATATTGAACATAAATCTCCAAGGTGCTTACTTGCATGTCATGGCCGACCTAATTCAATCCGTCGGGGTGATGATTGCAGGAGCTGTTATTTGGCTAAAACCAAATTGGCTAATTGTTGATCTTCTCTGTACCCTCATTTTCTCCACCTTTGCACTAAGTACCACCTTCCCCATGCTTAGAGATGTTTTCGATATATTGATGGGAAGGACGCCGAGAGACATTAATATCGAAATGGTGGAAGACGGTATCAAGGGTATCAATGGGGTCGAAAGTGTTCATGACCTCCATGTATGGGCAATAACTGTTGGGAAACTTGTATTGTCCTGCCATGTAGTCGCGGAGCCAGGGGTCGAGTCTAAAGAGATAATTAGCAAGATCAGGGATTACTGTGAAATTACATATAAAATTCATCACATAACTGTACAAATCGAGCAGTTATAGGAGATTGTAAATTTAAATATTGGTAATGACTTTGGAAAGATCTGATGTTATGGGATAACTAGGTTTATGCTTATCAACTAGATGGTTAACACCTATTTGTACCTCTTCCCGGTTTTCCATTCCTTGCTTTCTTGATCTAATTTTATTTCCATTTGAACTATTCAATGACCTGCAACTGAATTCTATCTGTCAAAGCACTATTTGAACTGCAACCGAATTCAGTCAAAGGTCTATATGAACATTTTTAATTCTCAACTAGTCAAAGAACCCAGATATACAATTTGACTGACTCCAAATATTAACAAAAACTTCATCCAATTTCAATATAAATCCAACAACTTGAATTTTTCCAATCTAAACTGGAAGTGTTCATGGTCGGATCTAAGCATAATATTAACCATTTTGTACTTGTTCAAATCCATTCATATTTGCAAATGATTAACTCAAAACCCATTTAGACTAGCTCAATTTTTTTTTTTTTAAATTTAAAATATATTTGTATTATTTTGATTTAATGTTTAATATTTTAATATTTTTTGTTTATTAAACATTTATATATGATTATCTTTTAACATTTTTAATATTTACCTTACTATATATTTAATTTGTGTCATAAATTACATAATATATAAAAATAACATAATATGAAATATTACAAATTTAGAAACGGGTGGGACCGAACTTGAACCTTTAATATTTAAACCCGACCTATATTTTAAATAGGTTTAATTTCTTTACCTAAACTCATTTTTTGAGCTTAATATTTTTGCTCAAGCACTCTCAACTTTAAAAATAGCTCAGCTTATGAAGAAATCTAATCTAAACAAATCAAACCCTCTCAAAATGTAAAAGTGACATTAATTTTATTCGTCAAAACTTTTGAATTTTTTGAATTGCCGATCATAAATGAATTTATGAGCTGTGCTTTTATGGCTTGAATATTGTTTGGCAAAGTTTCGATTTTTTTTAATAAATATTTTTAAAAAATAAAACTTTTTAAGTAAATAAAAAATAATAAACTTTTATATAATATTTAAAAAACATTTTTATGTAGAATTTTAAAACTATTTTCACTATTTTATAAAATATTTATTTTTATACCATAAAAATAAAATTAATTATAAATTAAATAAGAAATAAAATTTAAATCAATTTAACTACAATTTAACTTGCATTCCATAAACCGTCAAAACACTTTGAATCGGGTCGGTTTCCAATTTTTTCTTCTTAATCCTATTAAAATGACTCAAGGTCAAACCAAACTCAAAAAGACTCGATCTCAAAATAATCTAAACGAGTAACATAAAATAATAATGTTATCAATGTACCAAATTTGGATGACAAAGTTCTCATGACAAAAAGCCCAACCGACAAATCAAATGACTTAAACCAAAAATCATCCTGACTAAACTTACCCCATCTGAAACTAATTCAATGCACTCAATTCACAGATGTCGACTGATATACTCACAATTTATGAAAGTTAAAATATAGAAAATGCCTACAAGGAGACGCACCGATCAAATAAAGCCATTTACTCTTCTTTGTTTCTAATAGTAACTTCCCACCCAATCTTCCAACTTCCACTTTTGAGGAGAGAACATGGCGAGAAAAAGAGCAAAGTATAAGCCGGCATTTCCTTGCTACTAACAAACAATATGGTTGTTTTGAAACAAAAGCTATGTATTCTACATGCTTCTTCTCTCAGCCAAAAGATGACTAAAGAAAAAAGAAATAAAGAAAAAAGAAAAGGCTTGCTTGCTAGTAAATATTTTTCACTTCCCCAAATATAATCTCTCACTTTTTTTTTTAAGTAGAACAGCATACTTTCTTAGTATTCCCTGACACATCCGTGACATTAATGGTGGTTCCTTGGCTCGGAACCGTGATACTCGCGGCTGCTTCTTGGGCTGCCAATGCTTTTTTGCTAATGATCTGGTAGATCTCATTCAATACAGTTTGGAATGCCTTCTCAATGTTGGTTGCTTCCAGCGCCGACGTCTCGAGAAATGAAAGGCCTTCCCTCTCGGCCAGAGCTTGACCATCCTCCTCAGAAACTGCTCTGAGATGAGTCAAGTCGGATTTGTTTCCAGCCATCATGATGACGATGTTAGAATCCGCATGGTCCCTCAACTCCCGCAACCACCTTTGAACATTATCAAAGGTTTGCCTCTTAGTTATGTCATAGACAAGAAGAGCGCCAACAGCTCCTCTATAGTAAGCACTAGTGATAGCTCGATATCTCTCTTGACCTGCTGTATCCCATATCTGGGCCTTTACAGTCTTCCCCTCAACCTAAATCATGAAAATTAATAGAAATTTATTACATAATACACACAAAGTCAACTATTTACAAAATTGCATTACCATGATACTAATTAACAAGTGGAAATGGTTCATGCACCTGAAAGTTTTGGGATCATATGACAGGGTTCTAATAATTCTAGAATGACAAGCTAGCCAACAAAAGAAAGTTTGGTCTTTTCATGAATCAAATACTCAACTATATCATGAGCACATATAATATATTCCCTATTATTGAGATAACAGGGAATAAAACAGGGTCAAATTTTGCAATTAGTCTTTGTACTATGTACTGTACTCTTAACTTGATTATTTTTAATCATATATTAACCCAATTTTGAAACTTCAATTCTGATGAAGAGGTAGCTGTTAAATCCATTTAAGCTAAATTTTACTATTTCCAGAATCTTATATGGCAAATATATTATCATATGTGTATCATCATGTTAGCTTGTTATTTTGACATAATACTCACAAATAAGCCATGTTAATTTAGTTAATGGATTTAATGGCTACTAGATTGAAATTTCAAAATACCAAAAGTAAAGAAACTAAAAATGATCAAATTGGAAAACATAGACTAAATTCATAACTTAAACAGAGTATATGATTAATAGTAAAATTTAACCTAACAAATTTAACAGCTACTGCTTGGGTCAGGATTGAAATTATAGAACGCGAAAAGAACAATAACTAAAACTGACTAAATTAGAGTACAATGGTTAAATCCGCAACTTACACATAGTATAAGGACTAATAGCAAAATTTAACCAATAAACAGCATGATAACAGTTTGGATTAATATAATAACTTAATTTTCAATTAAAAAATAGTCTGCCAACAGAGGGAGAGAGAGAGTTGTTTTATCACTAACAAAAAAGAAAAATCATCTAGCTCTTCCAACGGGTATTCCTATAGTATTTATGTTTTTTTTTCCATGTGTTCTTCGTATCATTTTTTAATTATTATCTTTTATATTGTATTCGTGTTACTGTGATTATATCCGCTATTACCGGGTCTACTAAAAACACACATGAACCGAACCTCTGAACTCAACTACAACGCTAAAGCGCCCTCGATGATCATCACTATCTGATTATCTTTTTCTTAGCTAACTACATCGCATTCAAAATGAACTTCTAAATTTTGTATTAAAAAAAATGAACTTTCAAATTTATAATCAGAGTCCAACTGTCCAAGAGAAGGCAATCGGATTCGTCATGAAAATTTACTGAAATAACTTTTTAAGATACTAATTATGCATTTAAAAAAAAGACTAATTATGCAATTAATTAACATAAAGTTCACAGTCAACTTAATCATGCAAAATTTTCCGAAAGTAAATCAGTCAATCAGATATCAACAAGTTAATTATTATCCCTTTAAAAAAACTAGATAATTATCAGTCAAAATTCTTGAAACTTCCTGAACAATTAATTTTCAGCAGGAAAAAAAAAGTTAAAACATACATGAAGATGAATGAAAGATGAGTTGATTGAAACTATGATAAACCTGGAGGGTTCTGGTAGCGAACTCGACACCGATAGTGGATTTAGAATCCAAACAGAACTCATTCCTGGTGAACCTAGAGAGAATATTCGACTTTCCAACTCCAGAATCGCCGATTAACACGATCTTGAAAAGGTAATCGTACTCGTGATCTACTCTATGCGCCATTTCTCTTCTCTCTCAAACCTGCAAGATCCAAAAATCAATTAATCAAAAAACTGAAAAGAAGAAGAAGAAGAAGAAGAGGATAGAGATCCGGAAGCGATTGAACCTACCAGGAGTGGATAGATCAAGAAGATAAAATTCTCAAAAAATAAACAAAGATAATTGTTAAGAAATTATACTGAAGTTTTTTTTAAAATGAAAATTAAGAAAAAAAAATGAATTATCGAATGAAAGGAAACGGTAAAAACGATGACCATTTGAGAAATGGTGGAAAATGGGACCGGGAGAGAGGGGGGCTTGATTTTTATTTTTGAAATTATATATACGTGTGTGTACTTAAAGAGGTAGGTAGATTCGGCGTTTGCCTTTTGGTGAGGGAATGAAGGTGGAACGGTGCCGTTTAAGTGATTATGTGAAAAAGGCCAAATTTGAAATTTGCAAAATAAATAGAATCAAGCTAGCATGGCTGCTGTTATGATGCGGCGGTGGATGGCTGCTAGCGACTTAGCATGACACCCACTATATCTGCCTAGACTTGTACTCGGGCAGCCAACCGGTTCAGAGATAAATATTAAATTTATATATGAATTTTAATAATATTTGTAATGTTATATATTATTTTAATTTGATGTGGTTTGTATATATTAAATTTTAATTTTAATTTATTTTTCACATTTCATTAATTTTATTATTTATGTGGTATACTTTTTGTTAAATAATAAGTAAATTAGTGACATGACATGGCATTTTATTATATTTAAAAATAATTTTTTCGTTAATTTTATTATTTATTTGGTGTATTTGTTTATATTAAATTTTAATTTTAATTTAAATTTATTTTTCACATTTAACATTTCACATCTCACAAATTTGTTTTTATTATCTCCACCTCCTTTTAGAAATTTTGTTTTTTTCTTTAATCTAGATGAAAATAATTTAAATTTATTTGTATATTTTAACTTAATAAAATGTCATTTTAATAATTTATATATAATGAAAAATTGTGCAACATAAATAACAAGTTAGTGAAACGTAAACATTGAATCAAAATCCAATTATGATATATACAAATACATCAAATTAAAGTTGATATATAACATTATAAATTATATAAAAGTTTATGTATGATTCTAGTATTTATTCCTTTTATATTTTGAGTAAAGTTTGGTTTAAATTAAGTTTAAATAATTTTTAAAAAATAAAAAAAAATTAATGTATTAGTGTAATTATATGGTAATATTTGTTCATACTTTTTAATCCTTTGACAATTCACACACACCTTACACACACAGGCGCTTGAACTCGAGACTCCTAGGATGAACAAAATCTTATTTTCCACTGAAATCACTTGTTGAGTTCTAAAAAATTAAAATTAAATATAATATATAAATATGAAATATATGTTTTAAATATTTTGTTATTTTTAAATAGTAAAATAGGTTGATGGACCAAATACATCACAAAATAAGCTAAATTAATAGGTGAAACTACATGGCAAACTCCTTTATCATAGGAAGATGATGAAATTAATCCTTTTACTATTGAATGTATCAATTTTATTGTTATACTATTAAAAAAATCAAATAAAATTGAATTTTATCAAAATTAATATCTATTTTATAACAGAATTAATATTTTTAAAGTTTTTATAGTTATTTTATTTAAAATTAAATTGTAAATAAAAATAAATTGACATCATTTTACAAATAACAAATCTTAACTCGATTGAAATTTGATATTTTATTATTTTAATAATATAAAAATTAAATTTATATATTTAATAACTAATAGATTAATTTATCTAATTTATATTATATGAGAAAATATATGCCTGACAAAACATTATCTTACCTAGTATAATTTTTTTTATCAATATCTTATCATGTTATATGTATAATTTAATAAGTAAAATGTCAATTGAGTTTAATTTAATTTGTGTTGATATTATTATTAATATAAAAAAATATAAATTTGATCACACTAAAATATATTTATTAATTTGTATTAATCCAAGAAATTACTAAATAAAATTTAAAATTTTAGTACTTTTAACAAGTTATTTTTCATCAATAACATTATCAACATACGGGAATGTCTTTATGTTTTCGTCAAGTCAACAAAGAATTATCACAAATTATTATCAAATTGAAGTCAATGATTTAATCAGTAAAACTTTTGCTCTATTTTATTCAACGAGATTAGATTTTCATTAGAAAAAAGAGAATTCATTATTGATTAAAATACTAACAATGAACATAGTATAATCCATTGTTGCATTTTTTATATAATATACGTCATCTTTTTTAATTTTTGAAGGGTTAATTTGTAATTTGACTCTGAATTTATTAAAAAATATTTTATATATTTTTAATTTTATGTCTATCACATGTCATATCGAGAGATTACTAAATATCATTATAAAATTGATCATCAATATTAATAAGCATAAACTAAAGGTGTTGGTAAAAAAATATCTATTTTAGTGACAAAATATAAATTCAAATATCAACTAAATATAAAAAAATATTCAAGTAAATATTTTTGGATATATTAACCCTTCTAGAAACTTTTAATTTCGTCCATGAAACTCAAAATTTCATAAACGTGAAAGTACTAGAATCTTCTCATTTTTTTTTCTATTTATTTATTTTTTACTCAAGTACTAGAATCTTCCATTGTATTCTTTTAAATACCCAAATGCCTCTCCTTATTCAAGAAATATTTGACGTTGATTCTCAAATTCACCCCAATACGCCTAATAGCAATTCGTAAAGGAAAAAAAATGTCTTTGATTTAAGATTCTTTGGCAATCGAGGGAGCAACATCTTAGATCCATTTGCCATCGACTTATGGGACCCTTCCAAGAATTTAGCATCACTTTCTCAAGAAAATTCAGCCTTGGTCAACACTCGCATCTGTTGGAAAAAGACCCAGAATGGCCATGTTCAAAGCTGATATTTCGAGACTGAAGAAAGAGGAAGTGAAAGTGGAAATAAAAAATAAAAGAGTGCTTCAAATAAGCGGCGAAATGGTTGAAAAGGAAGAGAAGGAGGAGACGTGATACCGCGTGGAGCAAAGCAATGGGAAGTTCTCGAGGAGGATCGGGTTGCCTGAGAATACAAAGACAAATCAAGTTAAGCTATGGAAAATGGGGTTCTCAATGTTATTGGAATTATTATGGATGGCAAATTTTGAATTGTCGGATAGATTTCGAAAATTTTCTTTGAATGGAATGAATTTTTTCTTTTAAATAGTGGGGATAGAAAGATTATAATAATTGCATGTTTTATTTTAATTTATTATTTTATATAAAATTATTATTTTATTTTTATATATATAAATTATTAAAATGATAAAAATTAGTAAGATAAAAAAATCGAAGTGAAAGGTGAAATAGGGTGTGCTACCTGTGAAGTAGTAATAGATATAACAATATCGACCTTTGCTCTCACCTCTCCATTACTATCCCATCATTATTAATATACAAAAAAAACTTAAATTTTTAAGTATATATTTTTTAATATATTAGTGTAATTATATAATAATATTTATTTATATTTTTTAAATAAAATAATATATATTTTATAGAGTGTTCGAATTTAAAATTTTTAAGATGAATAATATTTTTTTTTTATTGAAGTCACTTATCGAGCATTAAGTGTATAAAAAAAAATTTCAATTTAACGTGAATTAACTTATTGTACTACTAATGATAAACATGAAAACGTGCAATGTACTCTCAGTCTGCGTAACAGCAACGTCCTACATAAACCAAGCAAACTTTAAGGGATTTTATCATCTCACTAAAACCTTAATACACTTCAAAGGATTCCCTACTCCCAGGTATCCAGGCTTAAAAGAAACATCCATGGAGAAGTTGAAAGATGATCATACGCATGGCATGATGATGCGCAACACGTCAGACGGCGGCATGGCGATGATGAACCACCGTAAGATGATGATGCATATGACCTTCTTTTGGGGCAGCAACACCCAAATTCTCTTCTCCGGTTGGCCCGGAACCAGAACCGGCATGTATGTCTTGGCCCTCATAGTTGTCTTCATGTTTGCTTTCATGGTGGAGGGGATTTCTCACTCTCGGTTGACGAAATCTAGTTCGATCCACCACGTGACCGCCGGTCTGGTTCAGACTTTGTTTCATGCTCTGAGGGTTGGACTTGCGTATTTGGTGATGTTGGCTATCATGTCTTTCAACGGTGGCGTTTTCTTGGCCGCCGTGGCTGGCCATTCTCTGGGGTTTTTCTTGTTTGGCAGTCGAGTTTTTAACAAAAATTCCACCACTGTCCCCGCCGCCAAAGCTTCCGATCTTACTCCTATGAATTGTTGAATATTAAGGTTTATTTCTTTTGGCCATGGTCTGTATTTATTTTTATTTTTAATTTGATAAAAATGAAATTCATACAATATGCTTAAGAAACACTAAGTCACTAACTACTTTATGAATTGGATTTAAATTTATGTTAAAATTTTAACACATAAACTATTGATATATATGAAATTATGGTAGTAATTATCTTGATTATCGTTCTACTACTAATGTAATTTGCAATATAATCTATTTTATTTTAGTTTAGATGTGTAATTTTGAAAATTATTATTTCATAGATATTAGATACATTTATCATTAATTTTGTTTAATTTTAATTTTTATCTTTTTTATACTTATATATAATAATTGAATCCAACGAGTGGCTTCAGTGGAAAAGAGAATGATGTTCATCCTAGGAGATCTGAGTTCGAGCACCTGTGTGTGCAAGACATGTGTGCCTTATCAAAAGATTAAAAAAGTATGAACAGATATTACTATGTAATCACATCAGTTTATTAAAAATAATAATAAAATAATAATTTCATATAACGAGAAATGTGGGGCAAACAATATAATCCATCCATATCGGTTATCTAAAAAAATGTTATTTACCTACATTATTTTCAAAAGAAATCACTTTATTCGAAATAAATCAATTCATAATTTATCCAACTATCTCTATTTATTTGAAGGCATAAGTGCAAAATTAACCCCTAACGTTTGGGTATTTGGTTATTTTGGTCATTATCGTTTTTTTTTGTCATTTTCATACACAACATTTGTTTTTTTGGTCAAATTGGTCATTTTTTAACAGTCTTGCTCACGTAATTGTTAGTTGACTAACGGTGCTGACGTGGCAAAAAAAAATTTCATCTAGGCAAGTCCACATATGCAGCTGTTGACATGACATTATTTTGTCTTATACGCCACGTCAACATATAATTAATTTTTTGCTGACGTGGCATATTTTGTCTTATATGCCACGTCAGCAGTTGCATGCGTGACAGTGTCCACATGGGAAAAAAATTTTATCACGTCAGCACCGTTAGTCAACTAACGGCCACGTCAGCAAGACCGTTAAAAAATGACCAATTTGACCAACAAAACAAAGGTTGTGTATGAAAATGACAAAAAAAAAACGATAAGGGCCAATGTGACAAAACCACCAAACGTTAGGGGCTAATTTTGCACTTATGCCTTATTTGAATTCAATGAGTGGCTCCAGTGAAAATGAGAATGTTATTCATCTTAGGAGACTCGGGTTCGAGTACCTGTGTATCCAAAGTGTGGATGCATTGTCAAAAGATTAAAAAAGTATGAACAAATATTACCATATAATTAAAACAAATTTTTATTTATTTTGTGCGAGTAATAAGTGTGGACAAGGACAACTTGTTTTCGTGCACAAATGCAGCACACAGTCAGCAGCACGATGAGCATGCATGTTCATACCATTACTGATTAATAGATTTTATTTTTTAATTTTTTTGATCTTCTCATCTTTAATATCCACTTGGTTTCTTTTTCTTTTTTTTTTTAAATAAACTTATAAAATTTTAAATTTCAGCAGAACAAGCGTAATGAACTTCTACCTTATTATTCATGCTTCTTATGAGCATGCTTGGAAAGGGCATGGTAAAGGATTAATTTTTTTTTTAAAATTAAACTTGTTGAATAAAAAATTATAATGTTTATCTACTTCAAATGACCAAAATGGTATTGGACAAAAACCTTCCAAATTAAAGCAACTTTCCTAAATACTCAAAAGTAAATAAAGGAAGAATCTTTACATTCCTTATTTGTATGTTGTGTGGTATTTAATTGCTTAATGGAAAAGGAAAAGAAACCCATTCACTTAGTTTATAAAAAAAATTTGGGATTAAATTTAGGGACAATCTGACTCGTGAACGTTTTTATTATCTAATAAATATATTTACTTTTAATCAAAGGTAAACAATTTTCTTTTTTTTTAAAAATAAGTAGTAAATTATAATGATGATTAAAAATAAGTAGTAAAATTAACGGAGAATGAATTATTGGTTACAATAAATACATAAAAAATTGCAGAGTCTTTGACGCAGAACTTTAGGGCATTCTAGATGGTCTAAAAATTCTTCAACGAAGAGGACATGACAAGGAAGAGATCCGGTCGAATAGCTTGGAAGTCGTTAAAACCATTTGTGTCGGCGTCTCAAGCAATTCTAACGTGCTCTGATCAAAAGGATCCATCGCATTCTATCACAAGAGAAAAACTAGACTCTTCGACAAATCCTGAGAGACGAGAACCAGTGCACGGACTGCATAATCTAGTTGGCCTTCGAGAGGAGGAAAGGTCTCATCATGTTTGAGGACCTTTCGGATGAACTCTTAACTCTTATTAATGTAAACAAAAAAAAATATTTTGTATTTCTAATTCTTACCATGTAACTTAACTTTATGAAATTTTTATTCAAAAATAAAAAATAAAAAACATAGTTAAAATCATTTTTGAAAAAATAAGTAGTAAATGGTAATAATTTTACCATCAATAATATGAAATCTGTAAAATTATTTTTAGATAATTTAGTAGTAAGCATGTTTAAAACTGGAAATCAATTATCCTAATGTTCATGTCGCTGCATGAAATGCCAATTATAGAAGTGAATTATTTTATATATAATTTGATAATTGAGTTTAATATTTTGTTTTAATGTGAAATCTAAATTTGATAAAAGTTATATTTTTTATATTTGAAAGTAACAATGTTAACATTTTAGTGTTTAGTTCGAGTTTTAAAATTAATTTTTTTATATTCGTTTTATGGTTCATATTTAAAGTTCGGGGTTCTCTTTGTCTCCAAGGTTCAAACATACGTTCTTCCCTTAAGAGTGCAATGTACTTTATCATTACACCCAATAGTCGCAGAACCACGTAAAGGCCCAGGGGCCATGACCCCTCAAGTTTAATTTTTTTTTAATTTAATCCTGCGTAAATTTACACTATAACCCTCCCAAAAATATAAGTAACCCCTCAAGATTTAAGATTTTTATAATTTTCCCCTTTGTATATATATTATAGCCCCCTTAAAATGGTAAAATTTTAATTTAGGTCCTTTATAATTTATAAAATTTTAAATTAGTAATGGTAAAATTACACTTTGACCCCTTCAAAAATGGTAAAATTTTAATTTAACCCTTTAAAAATAACAAAGATATAGATTATTAAAATGATAAAATTACATTTGTACTATCGTAAAAATATACAATTTAATTTCGACTCTCCAAAAAAAATTTTCAAGCTTCGCCACTGACATAACCACTTAGTAGTTTTGAAGTTAATTTGATGAACTACAACAATATCTTATAATAATGTTTATTAATCATAAAAAATATAGTTTTTTATTGACATTCATTATTTTTTTTATATACAATACTTAAAAACACCAATAATCCTATCTTAACCCTTATTCATTCAAATAATGAGCGGATTTAAGGGTGCTGGTAAGGTCCGTCTCTACCCTCTAAATTTTGATAAATTTCAAATAACACTTTTTAAGCTTTAAATATTTTTATTTTGACCATATAATCAATGCTTAAAATAGAATTAATTTGTGTTTAGCCCTTCAAACTTCTTTTAATTTGATTTTTTTATAGAATTTATAATTTTTTATGATAAATTAATACATACAATGTATATTGCTTAAATAGTTACAATATTTAATACAAATTGGGTATTTGACTTATTTTATTTTTAGAAATGCTAATTTTGATGAGCAAAATTATCTTGAACTTAAAAAATACATTATTTAGACTTACTTTCAACATGTCTAATTTATATAAATATCTCGTCTCCTCTTATCAATATTTTTAGCTTCGCAGGATAAATGCACTTTAACGCATTTGAATTTATATTCTTCTATATTTGTAACATTGTCGATGTCAACTGAGCTAATATTGACGACAATTCATTCACATAATTAAATAATAAAATAAATTATATAAATAATATAGATGCTATAATTAATTTTTATGATAATGAGAAAGACAATGGTTTATCCTAATCCAAATTTCACTATTAAAGTACAAGTAAATCATAAAACTGAAAAACATGTGGGCTAAGTAACTAACTTTTCGCATTTCGAACTTCCATAAAACTCGATATTTTAGGAAAAAAGCATACACAAGAATAAAAAAAGCTTTGCTAAGTGTTTTTGTGTCTGTGTCCCTCAAAATGGTTAAATTCTCTATTTATATGATATGATTATTGTTTATGGATATGACATCGTAGGTAGGTTTTCATGCATGTCAACACATACCCTATTATAGGATTAACACTTGTTCTCTAGAAGCGGGTTCGCTTGCATGGTGGTGCAAACCAGCCTTGTGCGAGATCATGATTCATGTGAACTCATCACGTGCGACCCCAAAACGCAAAATATATAAGTTGTGGGCCGGTTTCAATTGGGTAACAGAGTAGCGGGTCGATAATGACGAACACCATAGCAAGCTTAATTCATGATTTAATCCTTAAGTATACTTATTTTTACACTTTGATATTTAGACTTTCTTTTTGTCTATTTTGGCACTTAAATTATCATTTTTTTTCTATTTTATCTTCTGCAAAAAAATTATAAAATAAAAAAAAACTATAATTTTGTCTTAGTTTACCTTAAAATGCTCTATGCCAATTAATCAAAACGTGATATATGGATGCTTTTTGAAGTAAACAAAGACAAAATGATAGGTTAACTAACAAGGTGGATACCAAACTGAAAAAATGATATATTTGAAGGGTTAAATTGTGAATAAACCAAGAAAAGAAACCCGGGAACGGAAGTTTGTTTTCCCGAGCAAGCCATTATTGGCCCCAAAAACAATAACCCAAAATCTGGAATAACCGGAAATTTCCCGACGATTAAAGAACCCTCTCCCGATCTCATTACACTGCATTTAAATCGGAGAGAGAGAGAGTAAGAGAAAACATCATGAAGGGAAAAGATACAGTCAAACTCATCAGCGCTGACGAGATGGAATTTGTTATTGACAGGGACGCTGCCATGGTTTCTCAGACCATCCGTAACATGCTTACATCCCCAGGTCCCATTGAAAATTGGTTTTTTCTGGGTTCTTTGTTGTTTTCCAGTTTGAAAGGTCTAATTTATTGTTTTTTGTGTTTTTTTTGGGTGATGGTGAAGGTGGTTTCGCGGAGACGGAACTTGCAGAAGTGACTTTTCCGGAGATAAGCGCTGTGATTCTTGAGAAGATCTGTCAGTATTTTTATTGGGCTCTTCAATATTCAAGGTTTGTGTTTTTGTATCAATGTTTGGTTTGTGTCAATGCTGTGGATATATTGAATGGTTAACTTAAATTATAAGCTTTGAATATGTTGATAAAACTTATGTGGGAATGCATTTGGTTGTTGTTTTTCACTTGGGAGAGCTCTGCCATATGATTGTGTTGAAGGTGGATTATCAAATTATACATGACGATGCCTTAATTGTACTAAGCTTGAAACAAATATTAGTGTTTTTCAATGATTTCTTTGACTAATGACTATTCATTTCATTTATTTCTCCTTCTGTAAACGAGCCACCTTGCAAATCTTATGAATTATTCTAGTGCTTGGGAAATTTGGATTTTGATTTCATTTGGTGCATGAACTGTGGGAATCAAATGCGTGTGATTATGTATAAATTGGTTAAGATTGAAAATGATTATATATTTGGAAGGTATAAAAACATGAATTTCAAATTCGTGAATATCTATTGAAGTTTCAATTTCATCACTAATAGGACATCTGACAAATCCATAATCTGAAAAAAAATTCATGAATGTTTCATTTTCGTTTTTACATTGATAAAAGAGTTAGTATTTGATCAGGGGTAAAGAGACTGAGTTTCACATTGAACCCGAACTGACTCTGGAGCTGATGATGGCTGCAAATTATCTCCATACATAGCTGATTGCTTTTTCTTTAATTCTTAGGTACGATGTTCTGTAGCTATGAACCAATAATTTTATTATTTTCTTACAAGTGTCACTGACAGGTAATTGTCTTCTTTCATTAATATCTATCTTGGATAATTACGCCGGGGATAGTATTTATGCCTAAGAAGAGAATCTGCGATGTGCATTTTAGGTCTCTGCTGCATTGCATAATGGTGTAATTACAACTATCTTATGTGATTGTTTTGACTTAGAAAGCAGACTTATATAGGTAAATGAATGTAGTTACTACAAGATGTACGATTGCTGCTATCAAATAAAAGAACAGCAGTACAATCGTGAAACTCGACTGTATAAAGACTAATTGTAATGTATGCAAAACTGGATATCTTTCCTTAACACTATTATGACCTTGTATCTCTTCCATAAGATATCAAGATTTGTTACATTGGAGAGCTCCTTGTAATGGAGTAATGGACAATAATAAAAGGTTTTAAGGCACTCCTAGCTTAAAGAAGTTCTAGGGAGTACATGCCGCACAGATCACAAACTGTACTGTAGGGGTATGTTGCATTAGGCTCGTGACACTAGCCCTTGCCATAGCAAGGCTAGCTATGTGATTATGATATAATGAGCTTTGGTTAATCAATTCAGAGAATCGTAGGTAGAACCACCTTATCTGATATAGAGTTCAAGCATCTCTAAAATTTTATTCCTCCACCTTAGTTCTTCCCCTTCTTTATCCACATGATAGCTCTTTGTATCTCTCCTCTTTCAAATACATTCTCCAATTGCAACCTGAGTTTCCATGCATGCATGACATACCTTGGACCAGAACATGGTTTGCAGATCATTGGATCCCAGTCTGATCTGCTTTTTGTTGTTCCGTTCCAGCCTCAACGTGTCTAACTCTGTCAACCCCATGTGATAATACCTCTTTTTGAGGTTCTCATTTTATAATTCTTGTACAGCTTTTATAAACCGTTCAGGCAACAACTACCATTTCAGATTGTCAGCTGATCCAGGCCTAATAACCCACAAGAATTGCTCCTGCCCATTACATCTCGCTTATTCTTTTCTATAGATGCTAAACTGCTCCATCTTACATAAACTGGAATTCCGAATTTGCTTATCTAATCATGTAATGCAGCTGGTGTCCTTTATTAAAGCTGATTGGTGAGGCTGGAATGACTTTGCGTGAAGGACCGATAGGGGAATATTCTTGTTTTTGAATCTTTTGCAGTGATGATTGTTCAAGGACATCGGCAGCATTCCGGATAACAGCTGAGGATGTTATTTTCTTGTATTAATGGCTATGAACTGCAAGAAACATTCTGGTGTTTCAAATTTAGAAACAGGCAGATCCTTGAATTAAAAGGGCCGAAGCCAAGGCACTAAGTCTTGTTGTAAGAACTATAATTTTCTTGTATCAATGATTCAAAGGCCATCACCAAATATGCTAATTGGCACAGTATCCCTATATGATTTATGAATCTATATGCTGCAAAGCCCCATCATCCGAGTGCCATATGAGCCTAGTTAAAATGAAAACGGCAGGATCTGGCTTCATTAACAAAGATGTATGCCCACATAAACTTGAAATAAATAACATTTTCCATGCATTAGTTCTATTTTCATTGTCAGTTAATGTTATACATGAAGTTCCCTCATTTCAAATGGGAAGCAAGAATGAGTTATTCCAATGGAGAAGAACTTATGTTGATGCCTAGAACCTTTAAGTAATTTATCGGTATTTAGTACTGTGACTAACCATGTCTTGGAAAGTGTCCATTAGCCTTGAACTAGTTTATATTACCAGATTCTTGGAGCATGACCCAAGGTCCAAATTTATCCATGATTATATTATGGAGAGGGAAGGGGGGTTGCACACGAATGCAAGGTAAGATGTGTATGGTTGCTTTCATGTTAGCTTCTTTATTTTCAAATATACAAGTCTTTATACATTTCATACATTTGGAATTTAGTCAATTACTTTTATTTTTAAGAATTTAGTATTTATATTTTTCTGATTTAAAAATTCAAGCCCACTTGTTACTACCATTAACTTTCTTGTATTAAATTATCTAGTATGATATTTTAAATTAATAAAAAAATTCATTTAGTATTCATGTAATTACAAAAATAATATTGAAAATAATTATTATAATTTTTTCGTAAAAAAAATTCATTTTAACTCATCATGATAAAATATTTTTTTGTTGAAATAGTGTTCGTAAGAAAAATTGACGTCAGCATTTTGATTGAAATAGTTAACAATATTAATTATTTAGACTAATTAATGATTTTATAAAAGTAGAGAGACAAAATAATGTAAAAATTAAAAAATATATATTAAATCTCAAGTTTTAACATAGTCTAGGACCAAAATTGAAAATTTATTATTATTTTATAATTTAAAAAAACAAAAGCAATGCAAACCTAAAAGAAATAACAATCACGCGTCAATCTCTAAAGCGATTAGGGCATTGACATTATATATAGTAATGTAATATTTTAATTGATATTATTTATTTGGACTAATTAATAACATTATAAAAATATAAGGACTAAATTATGTTAAAAATTAAAGTATAAAGATTAAATTCTAGTTTTAGGTATAACAGAGGGACCAAAACTAAAATATAACAAATTTTCTAATATACATAATAATAAAAAAAGAGCGTCTGAATGCTTACGTGTTAACGAAAGAAGGTATATACATAATACATCCAATGGACAAAAACTTAAAATAAAACTTTGTAAAGATAGGTTAAAGGCTTGATAGTTAGTTCGTATAACGTACGCATTAGAGTGGGCGTGCGGAGTGGTTATCGGGCATGACTAGAAGTCATGTGGGCTTTGCCCGTTTGTAAAATCCTAATCCTTAAAAATAGGATTAATAAATAATTTTGTTAAAAATTGTGTCAGAGTGGGCGTGCCGGAGTGGTTATCGGGCATGACTAGAAATCATGTGGGCTCTGCCCGCGCAGGTTCGAATCCTGCCGCTCACGGTTTTTTAATATTTTCCTCAATTGAACTCTCAGCTTCTTGCAGCCTGTCCACTACATTTACAGCTTCATTTTTTTTTCCATTTTACATACAAAGGAAAGGGGTAAGAGTTGTCCAAGAATTAATCTCGAGATTGATGTCAACTGAAAATTTAATATCCAATCCGTGGCGAGATACTAATATTACGGATTCCGTGAAACAAGAAGATGAAATCATGTTTGATCAATCTTGTAGAAGTTGAGAATACATTTCATCTTGGTCATTATCTTACAAGTCATTTTATTTTGCTGAGAGTTGATATATACTGCATCATGGATTTGGTTTCCAACTACATTCCAGCTGGGCTTTAGTGTTTGACATGTTGCAGGGATTAACTTCTCAATTTTCACAAAGTAGAGGGCTTCTCTTCAAAGGTTAAATTTTTTTAATAATTCCTCCCATTTTTTCTTTGAAGACATTGCATACAATTCAACTTACATTTCTTGCCTAAAATTTATAGATACACACTTGTGGCTAGAGTCAGTATGCTATGTTCATACATGTCATCTTCCATTATATGTCTGACTAAAAAAAACTATAGCCCCATAAGTTCAAAACACTAACAGAAGTTCATCACAAAATTTTCAACAAAAATATTTAATATACATCCATGTCATGGACCTTCAGGAAACCAAGCAGTTTGGCTTTGTTGAAAATTTTGTAACCCCTCGGTCCCCGAACGGTCAGGAATCCGGGTCTATGTCCCCGGAACTTTTTATTCTCCTTAAAGTACAGTATCCAACATCCATCCCTATGCATGTTCGAATATGAGCATCGTATACTTATATCTGACACTCACTCGAGTTTAAGTAACATAGTCAGATACCAGACCAACGTTGCTACTTTTGGTATTTGCAATATTGTTCCCTTGATATGCATAGAAACAGTCTCTCATATGCAGCTGCCATTTTGGTTGCTGTAAACAATTGCAGCCCTCTTTGCCTAGCAGCCGTGCCTTTATTCTCTAACACCACTCTGCCATCACTCCAAACTTTATACAGAGTCTTTTTCAAGGACTCCACACTAGGTGAGAAAGTGTAACCCGATTCTGGTCCGACGATTAACGAACCCGTGATGCTGGCGACTCGTGTAGCCATTACCGGTTTCCCAGTGAGCATTGCTTCCAACAGAGTATGATCCAATCCTTGTGCTCGGAGAGTCGGATTCACGAAAATATCGATTGCATTATAGAACTTAGCTAGTTGAGTTTGTTCCAATGGACCCAAAACAAGTATATTGGCTCCTAGATCTTTGTATCTAGCACCCCATGGACCATCACCAGCAACAAGAACAGTAACACTTTGTTGGAACTTCTTGTTTTCCATGAATATTTGCTTTAAAGCTTCATGTATCAAAGGGTGCCCTTTGTCTTTCACCAACCTCCCCGCAATTCCCAATACCAATGACCTACTTTTCAAGATGCCGAACTTCCGTTTAAAATCGATTCCAAGAGAGGGTTCGGGTCTGAAAATCTCCTCGTCGACTCCATTGAGGATGATGTGGACTCGTTCTTCCGGGATCATGTATATCCTTTTTAGGACATCCCCAGCATGATCACTTGTAGCAACATGATGAGAATATCTTTGAAAAAACCTCACCTCTTCCACGACCTTCATCGTTCTTTCGGTCATCATGGTAGCCTGTCGTTCTTCCGGACTATGGAGAAGCTCTTGGATGATATCCGAATGAATGGTTTCATACGCAATTCCATGCCAACTAACAGCTAGATTCGGCACATTCTTCGCTCGAGTATGCAACAGGCCAACACTCTCGGTGTGGATGACATCAAATGGTCTCCCAGTCGAGTTTTGAGCTCGGAATTGCTCCCATACAACAGCTTGGTTCAAATATCCACCAGATGTTGGCCTTGAAAGGTGAAAAACCAAGTTGGGAAATGGATATGTAGGAAAAGTGGAATCTGGTGAAGAAGTGGTGAAAATGTGCAGTTCATGGCCTCTTTTGGCAAGAGCAAGGTGTAGGGTCAAAGCATGCCTTTCAAGCCCACCTGCATGAGACCTGTGAGGCCATTTCTTCACAAAAACACCAATTTTAAGGATCTGAGATGCAGGATCAGCAGGAAAAGAAAGAACATTCCAAGCATAAGGGAATGTAAGCAAATCAATGCTTTCCTTCGCCTTTTGCATCATTATAATGTTCATGGAATAACATTTGCTTGAAAACTGGCACCAATAGAAGATTGAAATGAAAGAAAAAACAGAAAGGGTTGCAATTATGCAGTACAAACCATGGAACCTGAACATGGTACTTACAATCTGATCCTTCGCCATGAAAATGGAAAGCTTCAACAAAAATTTTATTTTTCCCTATCAAAACCTGTAAAGAGTTTAACAAGTTATTAGGCAAGGTTTCGGATTCAAGGAACTGGCACATGGGGTTTGAGAAGAAGCCGTGTAATCAGCCATTTTCGAAGGACTTTGCTTTTAAGGAGTAAATAAATAAATCAGGCTTTAGCAAAAGTTATCATCGAAAATCCCATTGACTTAATGGATTAATTTAATATATTCTTCTTGATTTCCAAGATATACATTTTTCTATTAGAAACAAAGGGAATCTCGAAACGTTGCAGCCCCATATGCTCAAGCACTGATTTTAATATAATAAGAAAATTAAGGGTAAAAATAGAGTCTTCTAGAACTCAGATTGCATTTGACCTCCTCAATATAAAAAATGGCCAAATGGAGAACAACAACATGATTGATCAATTAATCAAACAGGTGTGTCACATGTACCTCATGTTGAAATACTAAGGGTACTAAATCCAGTTTTTAAGAGTAGAAATTGATGGATTTTTTTTGACAAAAATGATAAATTTGCTGGGACTAATTCTCATTTTTTAGTAGTATGAGCAAAATACAACATGACTTCTAATATAGGGCCTCTATGGCAATTTTACCAAAATCAAGTGAGATAAAAAAATCGCCGTTGCCGGGGATCGAACCCGGGTCACCCGCGTGACAGGCGGGAATACTCACCACTATACTACAACGACAACATTGATATCAGCCTTAAAGTTTAATTTTATTAAGAAAATAGTTTGAATGTTATAAAGCTGGTTTCAGAAAAGAAAAGAAAAACTAACTATAGGAGTGGCATTATGCTTAACAAAAAAGATACCAGATTACTGAAGAGAATCCAATTGATTCTTGCATCGTCACAAAGTTTGAATATGGAGAAACCAACATTGATATCCCTATATATATGTTTAATAAAATGGATTTGGGTATTTGCAATATGCTTCCTTTGATATGCACTGAAATAGTCTTTCATATGCAGCTGTCATTTTGGTGGCAGTGAACAATTTCAACCCTCTTTGCCTAGCAGCCTTGCCTTTCTTCTCCAACACCACTTTCGCATCCTTCCAAACTCTATACAGCGTCTTTTTCAAGGACTCCACTGTGGGTGAGAACGTGTAACCCAGTTCTGGTCCCACAATCACTGACCCTGCGAGGCTGGCAACTCGTGTAGCCATCACTGGTTTCCCACTGAGCATTGCTTCTAATGGAGTTTGATCCAGTCCTTGACCTCGGAACGTCGGGTGCACGAAAATATCGATGGCGTTATAAAACTTTGCTAAATCAGCTCGTCGCAGTGGACCCAAAACAAGTTTGTTGGCACCAAGGTCTTTGTATCTAGCACCCCATGGACCATCACCAGCTATCACAAGAACAACACTCTGTTGGAATCTGTTGTTCTCCATGAATATTTCTTTCAATGCTTGGAATATCAAAGGGTGCCCTTTGTCTTTCACCAACCTCCCTGATATTCCCAAAATCAATGACCCGTTTTGTGGAATGCCAAGCTCGTGTTTAAGCTCTTCATCGACTCATCGACTCCATTGAGAATGATGTGCTCTCGTTCTTCAGGGATAATGTAAATCCTTTTGAGTATATCCCCAGCATGATTACTTGTAGCAACCTGGTGGGAATATCTCGGAAAGAACCGGACCTCTTCGACGACTCTCATAATTTTCTTGGTTACCATAGCAGCCTGTTGTTTTTCGGGTGCTGTTAAAAGCTCTTGGATTATATCGGAATGAATGGATTCATATGCAATTCCATGCCAGGTAACAGCTAGGTTGGTCACGTCCTTTGCTTGGGCATGCATCAGCCCGACGCTCTCGGTGTGAACTATAGCGAACGGTGTACCGGTCGAGTTTTGAGTTCGAAACTGGCTCCACACCACGGTCTGGTTCAAATATCCACCAACTGTTGGTTCTGAAAGGTGAAAAACTAGATTGGGAATGGATGTATTTGGAGAAGAGGTGGTGAAAATGTGCACTTGATGGCCTCTTCTGGCAAGTGCAAGGTGTAGGGTCAAGGCATGCCTTTCAAGCCCACCTGCATGAGACCTTTGAGGCCATTTCTAGACAAAAAGTGCAATTTCAAGGGTCTGAGGAGGGTCTGGAGGGAAATAAAGAAGATTCCAAGCAGAAGGGAACGTGAGTAAATCAATCTCTGGATTTTGAAATGAATAGCAGCAATTGCTGGAAAGTTGAGACTTATAAAGGATTTGGATGAAAGAAAATGCTGCAAGGATTGCAATTATGAAGCAGAAATTATGAAACTTCAAGATAGTAGTAATAATGTGATACTTTAAACCATGAAAACGAAAAGTTTTAAACAAAAAAAACATGGAATCAAGACTCAGAACCTCAGTCTAAAATACATGGGGATAAGTTTATGATTAAAGTAACTATGCACATGGGTTTGAAGTAGCATACGAGACCATGGATCGGTCCATGATATCAGCACTCCCAAAGGATTTCTTTTCGTAAAAACAAAAAATTCATCCATACCAAGTTATCATTGAAATTCACATTCACTAAACCGACCAATATTTTAATCTATTTCTAAATAATACTATTTCCGTAAAATAAATATTAGATTCAAAATTTGGATTTAGACAATAATTTTAAATATATATCCGTAAAATAAATATTTTATTTTTTTCTCTTGTTTTTCCTTTGACTTTGATGAAGAGATAATTTAAAATTTTTATTTGATAAAAATATTATGATTAGTTTATGGAGGATTATTTGAAGATTTATTGAAGTAACTATCAATTCGCCTATATAAAGGACGAGTTGATTTTTGCATATGTATTTGAGTTGAATTGAGCACTATTTTGTCTACTTGGAGAATTTTGTGAGAGCTTAGTATACATTTTTTTTAGTGTGTTTACTATTAAGGAATGTAATGTGTCTTATTATTGCATTCAATCATTTGTTGGTAATTTCAGTTGGTATTGATTGCACCAGTGCATTTTGATTGATTTAACTTGTACGGATCATAATATGGTATCCTAAGTACAAAAAATTATATTTTAAATTTAAATTTTTTTTTATCTATACATCATATTTCAATCAGTATAAACTAAATCAACTAATACACACCGATATAATCGATATCAATCAAAATTTATATTGAAACACATCTAAAGTTTATTATTACGATTTACTACCATAACCAATCATTCCAACCAATACAAACGGTATGTCAACCTAAAATTTGGTTATTATTAAAAGAATATGTATAATTATTTTGATTTTTTTTAAAATTATTTATATCAATGGGGTAAAAAAAAGCCTAGTTAGGCAGATATAAAAGAGTCAATAGTCAACACTTTTAAACCATATTATAATAAGTTGAAACTCGAAAGTACAATATTATTTTATTTAAAAAGGATCTAGAAAGTAGAGGTTTCACATGTTGAGTTCATATATTCTCAATATGCTATTCAATTATTTTAAGCACCAAAAATTAAAAAAAAATTGTAATTTAAACATATATGATATATAATTCGATTATTTTGATATTTTTGTTAAAATTACAAACGACAAAAATTAATGTGACAGAAGAGTATTTGAATTTACATTTTGAAATTCTCAATAAATTTACCTCATTAACACCTAAAATTGTTGATATTTTGGCATGATCATTGTAACATCCCTATATTCGGTTTATATATAAACCCAATATAGAAGCATTACATTACAGTACGGCACAGGAAGTCGAGTAACAGAAAATTTTCTTTAAAAACCGATGTCTTTTAAGACCATTCGAGTCAAAATATCGTATACTAATAATTTCTTTTCATAATTCCTAACATTCGAGATAACATTTTTCTCACTCATTAGGGACTCATAAAAGTACCATTGTGCATGTCATTTCCTTTAAAATAAATACCTATATTTGGAGTCCTCCAAAGGATGATGTGATGTGATGTGATGAGAGGTCCCTAAACTCGACTTTACTCCTTGTAACTTTGTACAAACGCATTAAGCCGGTGAAGGCTTAGTAAGTACCACAAAATTAATGTAAAATCATGTAAATACTCTTGCTTATAAGCTTTTACTTTTATTCATTTATATCATATAACTTATCACCATGGCACATTTCATACAGTGATTCACCTTTTTCTCATTTTAGCCCATTGTAGACTTTCATAGAACCTATCGGATAAATGGAACAAGTAGAAAGTACCGAAGTACTTAACAGAGGTACATAAGTGCTGGGGAAACAAAAGCACACACAGTGCTGAACAGAAATGCCCTAGCGTTCTTTAATGGCATGCCACTATTATCACAATGGTTCTAACTTGTCTACATGGACATAATCTCTCATATTCATCATTTCTCCTAATTTCATATATCACATTTACATTTCTCTTCACATATACATAATCATGTATTTCTCACCTTTATTTTCTCAAAAGCTTCCACAACATCATCATTTAGTCATATAATCAATATTTATATTTAAACACATAATATCTCATACATATATTTTTCTCATATATTCATCATCATATACCTCTTTTATTTTCACATTAATTTTCAAAGCTGTCCACTTGCGTCACAGTCACTAAATTGTTTATATCTTGAGCTACAGAATTCGAAATTATAATCCGCTTGATGTTTCTGAAACTAGACTCAATCATATTTACCATAAAATTTCCAGAATTTTTAATTTAGCCAATTTGTACAGTAAATTCTTTCAATTTACCCCTTCTCTGCTGCTTGATAGTTTCGACCTTTATTCACTAAAAATTATTTATCATTTTGTACAGAGATCAAATGATGTTCCCGTCTATTTCTTTTGAAAATAGACTCATTAAGGATTTATCCATATAAATTTCAGCCTCTCATTATTTTTCTACATTTTAATATGATTTTTTCAAAGTCAGAACAGGAGAACTCGAACCTACTCTGACCTTGTTACAAAAAATCAGTTATATCTCAGAATATACAAATCCATGTCCATCACCATTTCTTCCATATGAAACTACACTCAATAAGATTTAATTAAATATATAATTCGACCCTTAACTCAGTATATAAAATTTTTGGTGAATTTTCGAAGTTAATCCTCTGTTCTGTCCAAACTGTTTTACTAAATCACACATTAATCCCTTCATTTTATCATTGTAAACATTCAAATTTTGACCTATCTAAAAATTTCTATACTAATAATTGATATACCATTAGAGAAAGTAAACTATAAATCAAAACTTTTGTAGTACTTACAACAAGAAGACTGAATTTCCTCTCTTTTTACCCCTTACTCTATTCTCTTCCTTTGTCTTCAATTTGGTCCCTTTTGTTTCTTCTCTTTCTCTTCAATTTCACATAGAAATGTAAACTTATGAGCTCTAATTCAATGATTTTTATGCTAATATGCAGAAAAATACATGTATATCATGAAAATTGAGTCATCTCTTACCTTAGCTCTTGAAATCACAAAATTCTAATTCAGTCCATATGCTCTCTAACACCTCAAAATGAATTCTATAAAAATTTTGAGGTGTCTACTAACCTCCTTCTATACTTTTCTTTCAGAAATTTCAAAGAAAATAAGAGATTTTGGAGCTTGGAGGGCCTAACAATGGTGAAAGGACTAAATTTGAATAAAAGCAAAAGTTGGATGTAGAGAGAATAGGCATGGACGGTTAAGCTTATGAAAAAGATGATATTTTTTTTCATATTTTATTTCTTTTTCTTTCTCTCAAATTCTCTAGACTTCTCTTCAAAAATATCTCACTTAATAAAAATGGTAAAATTGCACTTTTAGTCCTTGGACCTTCCAACTTTACACTTTGGCCCAAAACTTTGCCTCCAAAAATATCTTCCACCAAATTACTCTTTTGCCCCCCTTAATCAATCTAATTCCCATGATGACTCATAATTAAATTTGGATAAATTACTATTTAATCCTTCCTCCTTTCTCACAATTACTAATTAATCTTTAATTTTCCAACTTTTTCTTATTTTAGCTGCATAGTCTAATTCTCAATTCTACTCTTTTACTGTTTCAAATCCGATTCAAGAACACGGATATTAAAATTCATATGACACGATTAATATTTAAGATCAAGAGAAAAAAAGAAGTGGTTAGCCTTGGGTCGTCAACCAATCAATCCAACCCAATGAGCCAAGGCCACCATCGTTGTCTTTGTGCCACCAATCATGGGAACGTAGACTTGAGCATACATATAGACTTAAGCTAATCCAAAACAAAAACGAAGTGAATGATTTTGTTTTTCAATGTCATCCACTTAGACTGCATTGTGCAATTCAAGGGGCTGAGATTGTAGTGCCTTTTCTTTACGGCCGAGATTCATGCAATGATCTCTTCATGTTGGAACTTTATCAGCTATAAGAGGGAGAGGCATAAGAAGCAATGAAGTGGCGAACCATTTTCAGTTCAAAAACCATGGGGGATGATGAAGAAGTGAAGGTATTTGGGATGTGGGCAAGCCCTTACAGTCGCAGGGTTGAACTGGCCTTGAAACTAAAGGGAATACCATATGAATACATAGAAGAAGATTTATCCAACAAGAGCGCTTCTCTTATCAAACATAATCCAGTTCATAAAAAAATCCCAGTCCTTGTTCATAATGGGAAATCCATACCAGAATCACTTGTAATCTTGGAGTACATCGATGAAACCTGGAAGAACAATCCAATTCTTTTGTCTCAAGATCCTCATGATAGAGCCATGGCTCGGTTCTGGGCTAAGTTCATTGACGAAAGGGTATAGTTAACCTGTGTTAATTTTAAAATTTTTAGATGATTTTGAGTCTGGATACAGATTGTTTAGGTTTGTCAATTAATATTTAAGGTATTGAATATTTCATTTAAGTTCGACACCTAAATTCGGATGAATATTTTGTTTAGATAATATGAGTCAGACAAATTTAGGTGGTTAACATTTTATGATCAAATCAAGTTGAGTTGAGTCTAGAATTGGTAAGATTCAGCTGGTGTAAACCAATGATGGGATACAATAAGTTTAAGAGTTCCATTATTTGCAGATACTGAGCACAGCAAGGAAGGTTAGTTTTACCACAGGAAAGGAACAAGAGCTTGCAATCGAAGAAATAACGGGGCAGCTAAAACTGCTGGAGAATGAAGTGAAAGGGAAAGCCTATTTTGGAGGTGAGGGTATTGGATATGTGGATATCGCAGCCAATTTCTTGGTATTCTGGTTTGGAAACCTGCAAGAGGCTTTGCGAATCAATATCTTCTCCCAACACAAATTTCCATTCATATTTGAATGGATCCAAAAGCAGCTCAAGATCGATATGGTCGACGCATGCCGGATTCCCAAGGACAAACACCTCACCTACATCCAAACTCGACTCCAAGCCTTCAAGTCTGCATCCAAGTAATAAAAGATACACGTGGCATTTTTATAATAAAAACAAATGCTGACATAGGCAATATTACATGTGTGAAAGAGTAAATAAGCAAATGAAATGTTAAATTTGAAGTTGTAAGGTTTTCGATCATATATTATATTTCATGCACTGTCAGTGAATCATAATCTTACACCTCATCTACCTTTGTGGTAAGGATTCTATCTCTTTGATCAAGTACTGGGAAATCAAGCTCTACAGTGGCTTTTCGCTGATTGCTTGAGTTTACAATGTTTACGACATTGATTTGTCCAAAGCTTGTGATGACACCCATCTTAACCTTCTCTTGTTACAAAGCATGACAAATCTGTGATTGTCATCGAGGATCTTGATCGGCATTTGTCGGAAAAACAATATGACCATGACTTCTGGGATTTTAACCTCTACTTGCAGCGAAGACGGAGTGATGATGGCCTCCACAATGGACATATCGAGGAAATCATTGGTGAAGCGGATGGGGAGTTTTGGTAAGGAAGGAACGGTTAAAGGGATTAAATTAAATTTTAAAATATTGAAATATTTTATAAAATATTAAAATATTTCAGAACCTCCAATTTTTTTCAAAAAAAAAAAAAAAAAATCCGTTTTGATAGTTTAATATGGTGGCAGTCTTCTAGAGAAACGGCAAATTATACATGCATAAATTAAATGCATCCACTTGTCGAATTAACATCCGTGTTCATGGTCATGTAGATAAGTATGAACATGCATGCAAGTGATGTGGCTTAGAAAATATCTAAATTATTTCATGCGTAAGGACTTAATTGGCCCTCCAACATAACAAAAAAAAAAAAAATTATTTTAATTTTTCATTTAAATTTTTATTTTTTTTAATTCTTAAACTTTCGTTGTTTGTCAAATCATTTCAAAATAAATAAAAAATTTCATGCTTGTTATTTGCTGACATGACATACGTATAATTGTCACATCATCAATTAAATAATATTTTAAATTTTAAAAGTTTAAAATTATCAAAAAATTTTAAAATTATAAAAAATATATTTTTAATTTTTTTTAAATTAATTAATTGTTTATATAGATTGTCACATGAATGTCACGTGACGTTAACAAATATTAATTTTTTTTGTAAAGTTGGAGGACCAAATAAGTCAATATTCCTTATTTAATTTGAATCGATCGTTGGTTCTAAATTGTATAAATTTGGAGAAACAAAATTAGTTTGAGTCAAATTCGGGTAAACCTGATTTCATTTTAGGTTGAGATCTTTTTGAGTTTGAGTTATTTAAATTTGAAAGTCGAGTATTTTGAGTTCATGTCATTTTGGATTCGGTTTGAATTTGGATCCTTTCAAGCTTGGATCAATTTGAGTTTAGATTGATCTAGTTTGAATTGTTAATTTTTAGGTTAAATTTTGCTATTAGTCCCTATACTTTTTGGATCGATTAATTTTAGTCATTGTACTTTTCAAATTTTGAAATTTTAGTCTTAACCCAAACAATAACAGTCAAATTCAATTACTAGTCATGTACTAATGTTGACATGTCATTCAAACATCAATCCACGTGTATGCCACATCAGCAAAATTTAAAAAAAATTAACTTTTCCATCCATTTTGAAGTGATTTGACAAAAAAAATACAAGTTGAAGAGTTAAAAGAGGTGAAAAATTAGATATACAGTGCTAAAATGATTTTTTTTATAAAGTTGGAGGGCTAAAAAATAAATTATACATTTTAAATTTGGATCAAAATTGAGAAACATCCATCCTCATCTAAATGGGGGTCATCATTTTTGGTGTAAAAGAGGTGAAAAATTAGATATACAGTGCTAAAATCATTTTTGGTGTCAGGTGGCAAATCTTCGATGATTACTATTGCATGCATTAGAAACCCCCGCCCCCCCCCCCCCCCTCAAATATTTGGGTTATTCATATTGGAATAATTCAAGAATCGGCTTATGCTACCTGAAAATTGAGTTACAAAAAACCATTGAATCCCAAAGCCATCCATATAGAGTGAAACAAGAAGAATGGGGGAAGAAGTGAAGCTTCACGGCATGTGGGCGAGCCCATTCAGCCGCAGAGTGGAACTAGCACTCAAACTCAAAGCCATACCCTACCAATACATAGAAGAAGATCTGTCAAACAAGACCCCTTCGCTTCTACGTTATAATCCCGTTCATAAGAAGGTTCCTGTTTTAGTGCACAACGATAAACCAGTTGCCGAATCAATGGTCATTATCGAGTACATGGATGAGACCTGGGAAAACAACCCCATTTTGCCTCGGGATCCTTATGAAAGAGCAATGGCTCGCTTCTATGCTAAATTCATTGACGATAAGGTATATCAAATGTCAACCCTTTTCTCATTCAACAAATAGTTTGGTCAAAGAAAAAGATAAAGAGTGCATAACCCTGTATCATTTGAGCTAAAGATGCAAAGTGATTTACATTGTGCAGCTTTTGCCAACACTGGCGAAGTGGCATCAAACTGCAGGGAAGGAAAACGAAGAGACCCTTGAAGAAATTCATGAGCAGCTGAAAATCCTTGAAGATGAGCTGAAAGGGAAGCAATTTTTTGGAGGGCAGAGAATTGGGTACCTTGATATTGCTGCAATGATTTTAGCGTTGCTTCATATTGCAGGAGAGATTACTGGACAAAAAATATTAAGCACTGAGAAATTTCCAGTGATTTATGAATGGATAGAAAGGGTGATGAAAATGGAGGTGGTGAATGAATGCTTGATCCCAGAAGAGAAACGTCAAGATTGGATTCAACTCACCCGAAGAGCCCCCAAATATGCTTCCAAATGATTTAAAAAAAAAAAAACTCTCACCACCATGGTAATCATGTGTGAGTTTTTTACTTTCGGTATCCATGGTCCAAGGTCTAAGGTTTCAAGGTTCGGAGCTTAAGTTAAAAAAATTACTAAAATGATGGGTTAATGCCATGAAAAAAATGTTGAATTGACATTAAATAATTGATAAAGAATACAAGATGATGTGATGTATTTATTTCATACAATCCTTTCCTTAGCTTCAAGAGTCAAATACATTAAAAGATAGTGAAACATTGTTACTTAAATGCGACCATGAACAATGTCCATGCCCATACATAGTTTGTTTATTTATGGAAACAGCACTGGAACTGATCCTAATTAAGCACTCTCAGGATCTGAGTACAACAATTATTTTCAAAGATACATTACTTTTGCAGAATACTGAGATCAAAATCCATGAGCACTAGATCCTTTGACAATTGTTACAGGACAAGTTGCATTTACCATCACATAGTTGCTCACACTTCCAATCAGTACCCTAATTTCAATCAAAATCACAACCTCAGAATCAAAAAGGGGAAATGATGACAAGACCAAGAAACAGTTTATCAATTTATGTTAGAATCCAACCCGTCGGACCATGGACGGAAATTGGAATTGTTTTCTTTAGATGTCCATTAATATTTCAAGGTTCTGTCATCGGCAAGAGTGTATAAGTAAATTCCAACTCGTAACTTTACGTATAAAAGAAGATATTTCAATTTCCCAGGAAGAAGAGAAAGATTGAATTACCTTTGAATGGTGCCAAGGCCTCTGCTGCCCATTACCAAACAATCAAGCTTCAAATCTGCAACAGATTCACATATTTTATCCCTGGCATCACCCCAGTAAATCTTTGTGACAATATTCACCTCTTTCTGCCTTGAAGCCGTATCAACCAAGTCTAAAACCTCAGGATCAGGTTCCACCTCATAATGTTTCATCACTTCCTTCTCTCTAAACTCCAATAATGGTATCAAAGCTACAAATAAAAGATCACCCAAGTCAAAGATGGTCAAAATACCAATGATCCATAGTTTTAAAACTTGATCAAAAATGGAAGTGGAGTATGGCAGTGACTTACGTGAGCCACTGGTGGACCAAAGAAGGTTACGAGACTCGTCGCTCTGATGGCGTTTGACGTGAATGAGGTAAAGGGTATCCCCTTTGTATACCAGATTGTCGATTGACCATTTGAGAGCCGCTTTGCTTCCCTTGGAGAAATCCACAGCTACACCGATTTGCCTATCTTTTGTCATATTTTTTTTTTTCTTGAGAAATTAAAACCAGAAATGAACAACAAGATTTGATCACAGGGACTGGGCCTTCAAATCTAAGCTCACAGTTTTGAGGAACAAAGAGGAAGCTACCAGATGCTCAGCCTTACTTTTTAGGCATAAATGATATAAAGCCATTTGACCACTTTAATTTTATTATATACATATTCATATATAGTATCTCTCTAACTCACATTAATTTTAATTAAATTATTTCGTAAAATAATTAATTAATTTTTGAAAAAAAAAAACACAAATTTTATTATAAATAGATGTGTGTATAATATTTTTTTTATGTGTTTAAAAATTAATCACATGATTTTATTTCATGATTTTCATTGATGTATAAAAGTTAAGGTTTTTAACATCGTTTTAATATTAAGTTATTCCCTTAAATAATTAGGATAGTATCATATTATAAATAATTTTTTTCTCTTTTATCATTAAATATTTATCGAGGAAAAAAACAAAATAGTAATTCTGATTTAAATCAATATTGTAGGTTTATGGTGAGCGTCCAATCGAATCGAGTGAAAAAATTTCGGGTTAATTGAGTTCACGAGTCTTATTTTATCATCCTAATTCAATTTGGAATTTTTTTCGAATTGAATCAATTGAAATAAAATTAGAGTCGAGTCGAATCGAGTTAAATTGTTCGAGTTAAATTAAAAAAATAAATATTTCAAATAAAAACATTGTTACATAGTGAGTAATTCCATGTTAGAGCACATGAATTTGAAATAATATATATTTAAAAAAATTCAAAGCAAAATATTAAAAAAATAAGATACTTGAGTATGATAAATTTGAATCATTAATTAGGTTCCAAAATTATTGTCGAAACCATCCTTTTTTATGAAAACGACGTGTCTCGAAAAATCATTTTAAAATTGAAAAACAATGGGAGTCGCCACCAATCCTTTATTCGGTGTGATTGGATCACCACAAGACGTAAAAAAAAAACCATTTTGAAAACACGCGGGTCTTTGAAATCCAAAAAAACAGGTTCAGGAGTCGATTACGCATGAGGAAGGATTAGCACTCTCATACGCCCAAAATTGGTACCCTATTGATTATTTTTGGGTCTTGATTTGTAACTCTTAAGAGCTCGAATAAAGTTTAAAATACAATCCTTGAATGCATGAGTTAAGTTTAAAAGAAAACGGGTTTGTTCGGAAATCCCGCTATTTCAAAGTGATCGAGGAAGAAAAGTTACGTCCGGTGAGTTAGGACATGACATTTCAAGATAAAAAAAAAATTGACTTGCTTTCCTTTGTAAAATCTTTTTTAATTTTTGGGAAAAAGGATATTCGATTATCTCGATTTGAAGAAAGGTTGCACCTAGTAAGTTAAGGCGCAATATTTTAGAATCGAAGATAAGGAAACATTGCCTCGATTAAGGGTATTCGATTATTTCGATTTGAGGAAAAATTGCACCTAGTGAGTTAAAGCACAAATTTTCGAAACTCGAGATAAAAGAAAATTGCCTCGATTTTAAAGTTTTATGAAAAAAAAGTTTTAAAAACAAACATGCGAGTTTAACATGAATAGGCAGCTAATAAGGGATATTAAATAACGCGAAGCAAGATAAGTAAGAAGATAAAATGACGAAAAAATATAAAAATGCAGAATACGAGTGCATAATGGTTAAAATATACGCAAATATTGATAAAAAAAAAAGGGACACGATCGAGTTTGAAAATGTGACTTCTTAGATACTCGAGGGTAAAATGGTAATTTTGGAAAAATTCGAGGTTAAAAATGGGAATTTTGGAAGTTCGAGGGTAAAAATGGAATTTTTGGAAGATTTAGGGTCGAAAATGAGATTTTTGGAATGTCGGGGGTAAAAATGGAATTATAAGGAGTTTTGGGGTCAAAAATGAGATTTTTGAAAGTTAGGGGGTAAAAATGAAATTTTTGGAAGTTTTTGGGTCAAAAATGGGATTTTTGAAAGTTCGAGGGTAAAAATGGAATTCTTGGGAGTTTTGGGGTCAAAATGGGATTTTTAAAAGTTCGGGGGTAAAAATAGAATTTTTGGGAGTTTGGGGTTAAAATGGGATTTTTGGAAGTTTGGGGGTAAAAATGGAATTTTTGGGAGTTTTGGGGTCAAAAATGAGATTTTTGAAAGTTTCAGGGTAAAAACAGAATTTTTGGACAATTTAGTGACCTCTGAGGTAATAAAACCAAAAACAAGTGACACGTGGCAACCCCTAAACCATCCTGAAGTCAGAGGACTATTTTGAAAACCATGGAAAATTTTTGGGGTAATTTTGTAATTAAAGTAAACCTGATTTAAAGGTTAAATTAAAATAAATTTGAAATAAAAGGGACCATTTGCATAAATAAGCCGAAATCATGACACGTGGCAACCCCTGGTGCTTTTAAAAGGTCGAGGGACTAAATTGAAAAACTATGAAAATCATTGGGCTAACTTAAAAACTGATTAAAAGTACGAGAAGGACCTGATTGAAAATTTTGAAAAAAGCGGAAGGACCAAATGCTGAAATATCCCTTTTCTCAAAAACACGCGGATTCTCCAGGCGGGCCGGGTCGAATCGGGTCGAGGGAGTAAAACGGTGCCGTTTTGGCACCCAATTCTCTTGCCTAAAACGGCAGCATTTAAAGGTGGCTATAAAAGTCATTTTTGAACCCTAAAATCATTTTGCTCATTCATTTAAAAAAAAAAACTGAGATTAGCCCATCTGTCCTCTCTTTTCCCTTTTCTTCCGGTCTTGGGCCGACCGTCGCTTCATTAGGCTCCAGTTTCATGGGCCGCTATCTTCCAAGCGCTTGGGGCATCACGCGCACCACGTGCCGCCCCTGTCGTCACTGACCACCGTGCATAGTCGCCGTTCGTCCACGCGCCATCGATCAAGTAAGCGAATCGTCCGTTTTCTTCTCCTTTTTTATTTATTCTTATTATTTCCTTTTTTAATATGCTTATTTTAATAATGGTTTTCTTTTGCAGTTCGGCTGTGCTCGGAACATCCATCGCAACTACGGACGAGGTCGGACGGGCAATGCTCGGAGCTACGACGACGACGACGGCTTAACCAGGTATGGCCCTTCGTATTTTCCTTTTATTATTATTTTATTAATATTATTGTATTTAATATATTTATTGTTATTATTAAAACGTTCTGAATTTCTCACAAAACTAACTAAAGCCATTAATAAATACATTAATACATTAGAACAATAAATAAATATATTATATATAAAAGAATCTTGGATTTCGAAAGACATAAATGAGCAATAAATATATAAAAAACTTTTTCAAATCAAAATAAAATGTATGCCAATTAATACCTTCAAGATTGATATTATCCTGCCGTTCGAATCTGACTTGGATCAAGCCTCTATATTCTATTTCGAGAACCTATATTGCTTTTGAATTAACTTTTATTGCTTCTGGTTTTTTTGTGTATTCGGTAATATCTCTGTTTTGGCTTGAAAGATGGTTTTTTTACATTGATTTCTAAAAAAAAAAGGCCCCCTTTTACAAGTGTTTGAATCTGGCTTTATAGCCATGTTACAAAATGATGATCTTTTGTCTGTTTTAATTGAATGCCTGTCTTGTTCTTTCTTCTGTAGGTTGGCTTGACAGTGGCGGTGCAATTTGCTGGTGATGATGGTTGATGATGGTGATGGGGCTGCTGATGTGGCAGCATGTGAGTGGGTGGGGTGAGTGGCAATTGGTCCAAGTTGGCTTAGTTAGGGCAGATTGGTGTTTGGTTTGGGTTAATTAGATTTGGCACAATTAGATTTTGAGGTGCAATGGGTCAAATTGGGCTAGACTTGTAATTTGGGTCAATTAAAAATGGGCCCATTAAAATGGGCATTTGTATTTGGACTTTTTAATTGGACCTTTAATTTAATTTTAATTTAATAATAAATTTAAATTCAAAGTAAATCCAAACTCAAAATGAATTTGAATTTAAAATAAATTCAAACTTATTAAAAAAATTAAAATTTAAAATTTGGACTCAATTAAGTGTTGGGCCCGGTCAAAATTTGGGCTTTAACAGCTGCCCCTCTTTGCTCGTTGTTGTGTAACGGGAACAGAGCAAAGATCCAAAAGAAAGCCCAATTTTGTCAAGTTCTATTTCTTAGCTGCTCTTTCTTCAACTGGTCCACCCTTTGCTTTACGTCTGTCGTTTAATTTCACTGCATCCGCTTCTCTACATCTTTGATGTTGTGATTCCATCTTGCTCTTAGGAAATTTCAAAGAGACAAAATTTGCTACTGTAATTTCACTCCATTCTCTTGAAATTTGAAATTCGTCATCGTAGTCTTTGAGTCTGGTTTCATTGACTTGGCCTTCTTCTCAGTATCTCATCGGGAAGATGACTGTGTCGTTTGTTTCAATTCGCTTCTCTGTATCTCATCAGGAAGACGAATTTGATTCACTTCTCAGTATCTCATTAAGAAGCTAACCGTTTTATTGCTTCAACCTGCTTCTTAGTGTCTCATCAGGAAGTTGTGTTCGAAGATTTACTCACATCGGGCGCGAGTTTGATTTGGTCTTCTTCTCAGTATCTCATTGGGAAGATGACTACGTCGTTTGTTTCAATTCGCTTCTCTGTATCTCATCAGGAAGACGAATTTGGTCAACTTTTTCGTATCTCATCAAGAAGCTAACCGTTTTATTGCTTCGACCTGCTTCTCAGTGTCTCTTCAGGAAGCTGGGGTTCGAAGATTTACTCACATCGAGTGTGGGTTTGATTTGGTCTTCTTCTCAGTATCTCATCAGGAAGATGACCGGGTCGTTTTGTGGATAATCGCAATCTGCCCCGTGATCGGGGTAAGGCATTGGAGTCCTATACCTTTTCATCTTGGTGATCTTAATGATTCATCTCGCCTTGTGACGGGAGTGTGACCTGTGAAATATGCTTATATGGGCCTCTATGTAGGCCTAAATTAGAAAGTTATGATTAGAATGAATTAAATGCTCCTAACTTGTATGAATGTGTATGAGGAATGTCAGATTTGTTCATTGTTTATTCAGGTCGGCATGATTTGTCGCCCGTCCAAATTCTGTCTTTGATGTGTTGCTCTGTCTTTTCTAGGTTATTCTGGAACTGCTTGTTTTTAAGCTTGTCTTCCCATTGGTGGTCTTGTTTCGGGTTTTTTGTAATTTCTAAAAACTCCAGAATAATGCTCATAAATTTTTGTATGATTTATTAGTTCATTACCCGTTATTTAGATGCAAAATGCTTTGATAAAATTGTGCAGAAACAAAGTCGTATTCCAAGAATTCTATTAAAAAGAGGATCGAAGGAAATAATATTAAAAAGAGGGTCAAAGAAAACAATCATTAATTGAAAATTGTCAAGTATACAGTGAAGAATAATTGGTTGCCTCAGGTATCGCAAAATGAGCTACTCTGTGCCAACTTGCTTGTGAATCACCCTAGCTCAGATGTGTGTCTAGAAGACCTAGAGTACTTTGTTGATGTTTCAAATTGTAACCTTCCTCCTTCTCGTCGACCCGTTCTTGGACTTGAGCCGCCTTTTACGGGTTTTCAACTCAAAGTTCCCTTGGTTCTAGGACGCCCTTTGCGGGTTTTCATCTCAATTCCCATTTTATTTTTAGGCGAAGTATTTTTTCACCGAGTCTGAATTGACGAGGTTGTACAGTTCCTTGCCGTCCATCTCTGTTAAGATGAGAGCTCCTCTTGAAAAAGTCATTTTCACCACATAAGGCCCTTCCCAATTGGGCATCCATTTCCCACAGAAATCTTGGTGTATGGGAAGTATCTTTTTCAAAACTTGATCTTTCTCATAGAATTCCCTGGGACGAACTTTTTTGTCGTAAGCTCGCATCATTCTTTTCTTGTACATCTGGCCATGGCGAATGGCTTTTAATCTCTTTTCCTCGATTAAATTCAACTGGTTATATTGAGATTGGACCCATTCAGCCTTGTCAAGTTGAAGCTCTGTTAAGACTCGAAGGGAAGGTATTTCAACCTCAATATGCAAGACTGCTTCCATACCGTATGCCAACGAGAATGGTGTTGCCCCAGTAGAGGTTCTGACTGAAGTTCTGTAGGCAAAGAGGGCAAATGGTAATTTTTCGTGCCAGTCCTTGTAAGTCTCAGTCATTTTGGCCACAATCTTCTTGATATTCTTATTAGCTGCCTCCACAGCTCCATTCATTTTTGGGCGATAAGGAGAGGAATTATTATGCTTAATTTTGAACTGTTCACAAACTTCTGCTATCGTGCTGTTGTTCAAATTGAGGGCATTGTCGGATATGATCCTTTCGGGCATCCCATATCGATAAGTAATTTCTTTTTTCAAGAACTTGTTAACCGCAGATTTGGTAACATTCGCATATGAGGTTGGCTCTACCCATTTAGTGAAGTAGTCAATCACCATAAAGATGAATCTATGGCCATTGGAAGCCTTTGGAGAAATTAGCCCGATGACATCCATGCCCCACATAGAAAAAGGCCAGGGAGAGGTCATGACATGAAGATATGATGTAGGTACATGGATCTTGTCCCCATAGATCTGACATTTATGGCACTTCTTGGCATAATTGATGCAATCGCCCTCCATACTAGACCAGTAATACCCAAATCTCATTATTTATCGGGCCATCGTGAAACCGTTGGCGTGTGTCCCACAAATGCCTTCGTGAACTTCTTCTAAGATCTTTTTAACTTCAATTGCATCGACACATCTTAGCAACACTTGATCTTTTCTCTTTTTGTACAAGATTTCCCCGTCTAGGACATATTCACTGGCTAGTCTTCACAACGTCCTCTTTTCATTTTCTGAGGCTTGCTCGGGATACTTTCGATCTTTCACAAACTGAAGAACATTCTGGTACCATGGGTGATCATCTCTTCCTTCTCTTTCCTCTGCCTCAATATCGCAACAATAAGCAAGAGCTTCATAGATACTCATTTGAATGGGCTTTATATTTTCCATCCCACTCACCTTAATCATCGAGGCTAGAGTGGCAAGAGCATCATCCATCTGGTTTTCTTCTCATGGGAGATAATGGAATGTGACGTCATCGAATCTGGTGATAAACTCGAGGACCAATTTACGATAATCCATTAACTTGGAATCCATTATTTCCCCTTCTCCTTTTAGTTGATAGATTACCAGTGCAGAGTCTCCATAAATCTCCAAAATTTTGATTCCCCTTTCTATGGCCGCACGGATTCCCAATATAAATGCTTCGTATTCAGCCATATTGTTTGTGCAATCAAAATCAAGCTTGCTGGTGAAAGGGTAATGATCTTCCTCTGGTGATACCAAGGCTGCCTCGACCCCATTGCCTGTGACGTTTGAAGCTCGATCGAAATTCGTCCTCTAAGGTCATTTTTTCGTGATTGCCCTTTCAGTAACCGTAACATACATTAAATCCTCATTTGGGAATTCGAAGTCTATAGGCTCATAGTCTTCTAGAGCCCTACTTGCTAGGAAGTCTGCTATCGCACTTCCTTTTATTGCTTTTTGATTGACATAGACTATGTCGAATTCGGAGAGCAAGATTTGCCATCGATCTAATCTCCTATTCAATGCTGCTGACTCCATCAAATACTTCAGAGGATCCAATTTCGAAATCAACCAAGTGGTGTGATATAGCACGTATTGTCTTAATCTACGTGTAGTCCAAACTAGTGCACAACATAATTTCTCAATAGGTGAATATCGTGTCTCGCAATCAGTGAATTTCTTGCTGAGATAATATATCGCCCTTTATTTCTTTTCGGATTCATCATATTGGCCTAGTACGCATCCCATAGAATTTTCAAAGGCCGTTAAGTACATGATCAGTGGCTTATTAGGAATTGGGGGTACCAAGATGGTAGCTTTGGATAAATAGTCTTTGACCTTATTAAAGGTTTCCTGACATTCATCATCTCATACACCCGGGTTGCGCTTTCTAAGTAGGCAGAAGATAGGATCGCATTTCTCAGTTAACTGTGAGATGAACCGAGCAATGTAATTTAGTCTTCCTAAGAACCCTCAAACTTCTTTTTGCGTGCTGGGTGGTGGTAATTCCTGTATAGCTTTGACTTTATCCGGGTCGATTTCAATTCCTCTTTTGCTAACCACAAAACCTAACAATTTTCCTGATATGACCCCGAAAGTGCATTTTGCTGGATTCAACTTTAGTTGATATTTCCTTAGCCTTCCAAATAACTTTCTCAGGATTCTTACATGTTCCTCCTCCGTTTGAGATTTCGTAATCATGTCATCGACGTAAACCTCAATCTCTTTGTGCATCATGTCATGGAACAAGGTCACCATGGCCCTCTGATAAGTTGTCCCTGCATTTTTGAGTCCGAAGGGCATCACTTTGTAACAAAATGTTCCCCATAGTGTGACAAAAGTGGTTTTGGTCATATCCTCAGGGTCCATCCTTATCTAATTATACCCAGAGAAGCCATCTATGAAGGAAAACAGGGAATGTCCTGCAGTGTTGTCGACTAGAGTGTCGATGTGGGGCAAAGGAAAATTATCCTTTGGGCTAGCTCTATTTAAATCTCGATAGTGCACACACATACGTACCTTTCCATCTTTTTTGGGAACGGGGACTATATTAGCTACCCATTCAGAGTATTTAACCACCTAGAGGAAACCGACGTCAAATTATTTCTCGACCTCTTCTTTTATTTTTAACAACACATCCGGTCTCATCCTTCGAAGTTTTTGCTGCTCAGGCCTGTTTTCTTCCTTTATAGGGAGTTTACGCACCACAATGTCAGTACTTAAGCCGGGTATATCTTGGTAAAACCATGCAAAGATATTTTGGAACTCTTGAAGCAGCTTGATAAGATTCCTTCTGGTCTCTAAGGAGATACTTGTCCCGATTTTCACCTCTTTCTCTTCATCCTCGTGCCCCAGATTAATAACTTCCACTGGGTCAAAATGACGCTGGATCTGTTTTTCTTCCTGTTCCATCATTCTTAACAGATCCGAAGGTAAATGTATAAGCATGTATCTTGCTCAAAGTGGGGTTCTAAGTTAGCGTCAGGATTGCTCATATTATTGATATCCGAGGATCTGCCAAAGGATGAAAGGAATATCCAAAGAGCAAAATAAATTTACGAAAAAATGACTATGTGGTATATGTATAAGCATGTATGTATTTAATCCTATTTTTAGATATGTACGAATGGTTTATTAAGCCGAATTTAAGAAATGAAAGAATAGTTACGGAACGAGTATAAAATGGAAAGCGCACTTCATTCAAAATAACTGAATAATAACCATGGGCCCTTTTACAAAAAGATCCATATTGCTTTCGAGCCTAAAGCAATAGGTGTTTTCGAGCATTACTCTGAGAAAATCTTAAAAATTACAAGGAGTTCCTCCACGGTCAAATTATTCAAGGTGCTTCCTGGTGCACACGGACCAATTCTCGATGGATCCCTTCCCTTTTCTTCATCTGATATAGCATTAATGCTTAGATCTTTTATGATGCCCTCTTTAGTTTCGATTGTCACTCGTTTCTTTTCCTACTGGTTGATTACCTCTCCTAAGACGAAAGTCTCGTGGATGTGCGGGAAAACCATGGGTTCCCACGAGATATCCTTTCCAACCAGTCTGGCCCTCCTTCTTTCTTACCTCTTCTCCAACTCCTTTCTCTTTTGTTTTGCGTCTGGCTTGTACCTCAGGCCATAACGATCCCGTTTTTCTATTAGCATCAGCACATTAACTCTTCCTTAGAGGTATTTTCCTAGTCCTTTCCCAAGTCTCGCTCCTTTTCCGACCGTTAATTTTAAACCTATCCTGATGGTCGATGATATTGTAGGCACAGGTATTTTTCTCCCTTCCGAAATGAAGGTTGCATTGACAAACTCTAGTGAGAGGAACGAGCATTCCACAGCCTCCTCGTCTATTCCCACGTAGGGTGAATCGCTTGTTATGGACGCGATTTCCTCCTCAGCATTAATCGTGATCAGCAGCCATTCATTTATTAGCTTCACTTTCTGGTGCAAAGGCGAAGGTATTGCCCCAGCTGAATGGATTCATAGGCTTCTCAGCAAACAGTTATAAGTGGGCCTAATGTCCATTACTAGAAAATCTACTTCATACGTATTTGGCCCAATTTGAAAGGGTATTTCAATCTTCCCCATTACCTTCCTTTCTGTCCCGTCAAATGCTCTAACTATGTTATTACACCCTTTCATGTGAGAGCTATCGATTGGCAATCTTTGCAGTGTGGCTAGTGGCAGTATATTCAGGGCTGAACCATTGTCTATGAGTACTCCAGGTAGCGTATACCCTTTACAACGGGTAGTGGTGTGTAGAGCCTTGGTGGACCCTATTCCTCCCGTTGGTATTTCATCATCGCTGAAGAAAATGAAGTTATTAGCACTTACATTATTGACCAATCGATCTAGTTTGCTGACGGAGATGTCATTTGCTACATATGTTTCGTTTAGCACCTTCATTAGCGCGCTTCGATGGGCTTCCGAGCTTAAAAGCAATGACAAGATTGATATACGAGTAGGCTGTTTGTGTAGTTGCTCTTCTACACTATATTCACTATGTCTTAAGAACTTTAAAAACTTCTTTGCCTCATTCTCGGATACAAGCTTGGTGATGAGTGCTTCTAGCTTGTTAGTCATTTCCTCCTCAGGCTCACACATTCTAGCTTTCCCTTTATTGACCTCTTTTTTTTTATTCACAAGGTCATAATTCTTACCGCTCCGGGTAACAAGGTTAACGTCCTTCCTAGGTTCCCCCTCCTTTGGCACGGTCACGTTGCAATTGTAACTCTAGGGGACCCTCTTGCTGTCTTTATAAGGAAACGTCGCGAGCTTTTGTAATAATGCAGGAAGTTATTTGTTCTCTTATCGTGCCATGAATAATCACCTTGGGACGATTGCTTCCGTAAGTCTTAGCTGTCCCGTCCTCAGAGGTGCAAATATCATTAGCTTTCACTCCCTCTTCAAACAATTCCAGCTCTCGATTATCCATCAACATTTGGACAACGGCTTTGAACTCAACGTAACTTTGAATTTTATGCTCTTTGACGGCGTGAAACTTGCAGTGGTCATCATCCTCGATTATCATACTCTTTTTATCGCTCAAGATTATTCCTTCTTTAACCAACTTCTACTATACCCACCGAAGTAGAGACTTGATTTCTTCAATATTTCTCTTAATTTTCCGGGCTCCTTCTTCCAACAATGCGTTCACCCCTTACTTTGGGTGATTAGGCAGAGGATTTCCAATAATATTGGGTTTTGCTGGCTCTTCTAACTTTACGATCCCGTGCTCTATGAGTCCTTCGACTCGTCTTTTAAAGGCGGGGCAGTTTTCAATCGAGTGTCCTTCTGCCCCTGCATGGTATTCGCAGTGAGCTTTTGCATCATACCAAGTCGGGAATGGGGGTTTGTATGGTCTTACATGCTGAGGAGCTACCTCATGCGCATCGTATAGAGTTCTCCATATGACATTGGAAGGGGAGTATATTGAATTTTTCCCCTATTCGGCCTAGTGTCTGTTTCCTGCCGCGGAGCATTTTGATAATTGCCCATTGGAGTCTTTGGCTGACTTGTCACGAAGGGTCAGGTGTAACCAGGTCTGTATATGCTTGCATTTTTGACCTCGTTATCCCTTCTTCTAAGGGCAGGCCTTTTAGGGCTTTCTTCGGTCTCAATCTTACCGGCTTTGATCGCATTTTCAATCATTTCCCCCGACATGACCATATCAGAGAAACTCTTGGTAGCGTTTCCTAGCAAATGATTTAGGTAAGGAGTTTTGAGTGTATTGACGAACAACATTGTTGTCTCCTTTTCTGTTAACGGTGGCTGTACTTGTGTTGCCACCTCGCGCCACCTCTTCGTATATGTTCTAAAGCTCTCATTTGACTTCTTTTCCATGTCTGCAGTGTAAGCCGGTCAGGGGCTATTTATATTACATGGCCATATTATTTTAAGAAAGCTTGTGCCAAATCATTCCACGAATGGATTTTTGATCGGCTTAACTGATTGTACCATCTGATTATCGACCCGGCCAGGCTGTCTTGAAAACAATGAATTAACAGTTGGTCATTATGTACATGCCCCGCTATATTTTTGCAGAACATGGTTAGGTGAGCTTCAGGGCAGCTCGTCCAGCTATATTTTTCAAATTTCGGAGCTTTGAATTTGGAAGGGAGCACTAGTTCCGGAACCAAACTTAGTTCTTTGGCATCTACCCCATAGGCAATTTCAACCCCTTGCATCGCGTCAATTTTCTGTTCTAAACGCTTGTATTTTTCTTTTATTTTTCTGGGAAGATCTTCTCTCATCATTTCGTCAAAGTCTGGAACACCCAGATTTGCGATATTATCCTCTGGATTTGACCCTGATCCAGTGGGATAATTAGTCGGTCGTGATGTGCCTGTGGCTGGTTATTGTGTCCTTACAATAATGGTGGGCTCCCGTATCGGCATTTCCTGCGACGCTGGGTTATGGAGGGGAGTAAAGCCTGGGGGGACCATCGGGTCTTTTTCTTCCTCAATGGCTGAGCTTTTTCTTTTGTTAGTCATGCTTTGTTTTACTTGCGTTAATTCGTTCATCAGGCTCTTCTGTACTTCCATGAATTGATTCTTCATTTCTCTGCACCTCTTGGATGCGCTCTTGCATCTGGTCTTGTAACTCCTTTTGGATTTGTTCAAGTCTTTGTTCTATGGCTTTAGTTTTCTTTCGAGTGTTATAGCGGTGTGAGTTTTCAATGGTTACTGATGTAGTAGTAGTAGTAACTGGATGGTAAATTTTAATAAGTTAAGATTGTTATTGTAGAAGTATGCGAAAATGTGACGTGGATATGACGCATGTATGCAAGAGAAAGATATTGACTTATAATTCATTTTTCATTTAGAAAACTTCATTTGGATAACAAGTTCCTTAACATAAAGCAAATTACATAAATGGTTTCGATTTGATGCTCAGAGTCTTGACTTTCTTAGGGAGTTTTGACAGCTTCTGTCCTCGTTCAGTCTTTGTCTCGTTCTTTATGCTTAACCCTTCTGCTTCAACTGCCAGGGTCTACACGTGGCCAGCTACTTCGCGGATTTGATTTAAAGCTTCACCCATAACGTAATCCCTTTCTCTGACTTCCTTTTGAGTTTGCTGAAGATGCCAATCGTTTGTTTTCAACGTTCTTTCCAAAATCTCAGTTCGCATTTAACTATTCTGCAAAGAGGCCTCTAATTCTTTCACCCTCTCATTTAGTCTCTCGATCTCAGCTCGGTTTGCTTTTAACTCTATTACTGAATTTCGACTACGATGCCTATATAAGGATTCCTCCAATTCTCCTACTCGAGCTTTTAAATCGGCTACTTTGGCTTGGCTTTCTAGAAGGTTGCTTTTCATAGCATTTTCCTGGACTTGGGCGTCTTGGTATTTGTTTTTCCAGTGACTTGTTTTATTTTCCTCTTCACAGACTTCCTGCTGCCATTGCTCTGATGTCTTACCCAAACTGGCGGTTCTCATTGACAATCGAAGTTTTTTATAGTCCTTCTTTAGGCTGCTCAGATCTTCTTCAGCCTTATTCTTCCCTTTCCTTAATTTTTTCGCCTCTAGCTTCTGAACATCAACATCCAGTTCTAAGAGCATCTTCTCTTCCTCCAATTTTTCTATCACTTTCCCCATCTCAGCATTTTTCTTTTCAAAATCCTATTTAATTATCTCTAATTCAGTCGGAACTACCTGCTGGTGTTCTTTAATTGGGCGAACAATCTTCGGGTTCGACACGGGAATGTTATCGTTGATCCTTCTGTTTCTCCACCAATCATATTCTGCAGCCAACATGGGATTGACGCCGAATGCTTTCATTTTTCGAACCTGGTTCCATGCATTCGAGATTTCCCTAATCCTTTTCTTATTATTTTCTCCCCCGTACACGAATTCACACTGAGATATCCCCTGAGTTGCGAGTATGAACTGTCTTGATCTGTATTGTCTTGAAACCAGCAAAGGTGCATATCCGGTTGCGCCCCATATTCCTGCCAATGGGACCTAGTCAAGATCTCCACACCGATACAATATTTCATCGGGAACGAACCATGGTGCTCGCCACTCTATGTCTTCGTCTTTGAGGCTTTGAAGTATGGCCATCCACTTTTCTTCTGAGAAGTTTTCTTGTCTCTGCGTGGCCACGAACTCTTTCAAAGGGGAGTAATCTTTAGACAAGTACTAATAGGAGACTTTTTCTGTTTTCCAAAAGTGACTGTGAAACCATACCATCAATAGCGATGCGTAAGCAATAAATCGACCTTCGCCCTCCTTTCTGCATGTACTTAGGGATCTGAAAGTTTCAGCTAGTATAGCCGGGACAGGTATCACTCTTTTACTTAATCTATCAAACAAATCTATCACCGCGTCTTCTATATGCCCCAAGACCTTTGGAAAAATGACCAACTCGTAGATACTTAGGGCTAAAATATCGATCTTCTTCTTCGCATCTGGATGAGCTAATATCAAATCTCGCACATTTTTTGACGTGATGCACTTGTTACCGCCTTTGACCTTAACTCGAGCTGCAACCCACTGTTCGCTCATGCCCGTGATGTTTATTAGTCTTTTAACCATGGTCGGGAGATTTGAAGCGCTAGAGTAGGTCTTATTTACTGACATCTTCGGGCAACGAAGGTGAAACAATTGTAGGCCAAATTCCAATATTGTGTTAAGGCTCTAAAGAGGGATTTGTCCACCTTAACTTCGCACAAGTATGGCAGATCTTCGTATTATTAGAAAAAGATCTGTTTCATGTTGTTGTCCCAACTGTCCCAGATCTCCTTCAATTCCAGCACATTGTTTTGAGCCGTACTGATCCTGGTGTAATCCCAAAGCTCGGACTCATATCCTTCCACTAAGTTGTCTCCTTTTTGGCGTTGAGTCTCCTCCGACCACATGCGCACGACCATATTGTATGATGATAAAATGCGATGCAAAAAGAGACAAAATAAACTAGTTAGGGAAATACAATAATATTAATGTACAAGTAAGGCATAGAACCTAAGAGGCTAATTTGGAAGGTTGCTAAATGGTTTAACACAACTCCTTTTAAAGCAAGTTTCTACGTCTTACTACATGTGGTTTTAGGCTCTAAAGTAGAGGTACTCAAACCAGCAGATTCCTCAATCCTCACCCATTACAGGATCATACGGACGAGTTCGGTTTAGGGGGACGCATTTCCCACATGTTTGCACAGAAATGAAAACTTCACGAAAACAAGGGTACTTTGTAATCCCGAAAGCAATCCACTATCCTGCACGGAGGTAAAGACCTCACGAAGAAGTAGTTTCAGGCTTCCACTTATGAGGGTAATATCATATGCAGATGTATGCAAATATACACTAGCACATAATATAATGTCATAAAAGATGTCGAGATCGCATATTAAACAAGACTGAAGCTTTTAAAAGTTTCTAAAGAATACCCGAAAATAATCAATTTTGGCTTGACTCTCATTTATTTTAAAAATCCCCAGTGGAGTCGCCAGCTGTCGAAACCATCCTTTTTTATGAAAACGACGTGTCTCGAAAAATCATTTTAAAATTGAAAAACAATGGGAGTCACCACCAATCCTTTATTCGATGTGATTGGATCACCACAAGACGTAAAAAAAAACATTTTGAAAACACGCAGGTCTTTGAAATCCAGAAAAACAGGTTCGGGAGTCGGTTACGCATGAGGAAGGATTAACACCCTCATACGCCCAAAATTGGTACCATATTGATTATTTTTGGGTCTTGATTTGTAACTCTTAAGAGCTCGAATAAAGTTTAAAATACAATCCTTGAGAGTTAAGTTTAAAAGAAAAAGGGTTTGTTCGGAAATCCCGCTATTTCAAAGTGATCGAGGAAGAAAAGTTACGTCCAGTGAGTTAGGACATGACATTTCAGGATCAAAAAAAAAATGACGAGCTTTCCTTTGTAAAACCTTTTTTAATTTTTGGGAAAAAGGATATTCGATTATCTCGATTTGAAGAAAGGTTGCACCTAGAAAGTTAAGGCGCAATATTTCAGAATCGAAAATAAGGAAACATTGCCTCGATTAAGGGTATTCGATTATTTCGATTTGAGGAAAAATTGCACCTAGTGAGTTAAGGCACAAATTTTTGAAACTTGAGATAAAAGAAAATTGCCTCGATTTTAAAGTTTTATGAAAAAAAAGTTTTAAAAACAAACATGCGAGTTTAACATGAATAGGCAGTTAATAAGGGATATTAAATAACGCGAAGCAAGATTAGTAAGAAGATAAAATGACGAAAATATAAAAATACAGAATAAGAGTGCATAATGGTTAAAATATACGCAAATATTGATGAAAAAAAGGGGACACGATCGGGTTTAAAAATGCAACTTCTCGGATACTCGAGGGTAAAATGGTAATTTTGGGAAATCGAGGTTAAAAATGGGATTTTTGGAAGTTCGAGGGTAAAAATGGAATTTTTGGAAGTTTTAGCGTAAAAAATGGGATTTTTGGAAGTTCGGGGGTAAAAGCGAAATTTTTGGAAGTTTCGAGGTTAAAATGGTATTTTTAAAAGTTCGTGGGTAAAAATGGAATTCTTGAAAGTTTTGGGGTTAAAAATGGGATTTTTGAAAGTTCGGGGGTAAAAATTAATTTTTTGGAAGTTTCGAGGTAAAAAATGGGATTTTCGAAAGTTCGAGGGGTAAAAATGAAATTCTTGGGAGTTTTGGCGTCAAAAATGGGATTTTTAGAAGTTCGAGTGTAAAAATGGAATTTTTGGAAGTTTCGGGGTTAAAATGGGATTTTTGGAAGTTCGAGGGTAAAAATGGAATTTTTGGTAGTTTTGGGGTTAAAATGGGATTTTTGGAAGTTTCGGAAGTTTGGGGTAAAAATTGAATTTTTGGGAGTTTTGGGGTCAAAAATGGAATTTTTGGAAGTTCGAGAGTAAAATGGAATTTTTGGGAGTTTTGGGGTTAAAAATTGGATTTTTAAATGTTCGGAGGTAAAAACAAAATTTTTGGACAGTTTAGGGACCTCTGAGGTAATAAAACCAAAAACATGTGACACGTGGTAGCCCCTCAAGCATCCTGAAGTCAGAGGACTATTTTAAAAACCATGTAAAATTTTTGGGGTAATTTTGTAAATAAAGCAAACTTGATTTATGGGTTAAATTAAAATAAATTTGAAATAAAAGGGACCATTTGCATAAGTAAGCCGAAATCATGACACGTGGCAGCTCGTGGTGCTTTTAAAAGGTCGAGGGACTAAATTGAAAAACTATGAAAATCATTGGGCTAACTTAAAAACTGATTAAAAGTACGAGAAGGACCTGATTGAAACTTTTGAAAAAAGTGGAAGGACCAAATGCTGAAATATCCCTTTTCTCAAAAACACGCAGATTCTCCAGACGGGTCAGATTGGGTCGAGGGAGTAAAACGGTGCCGTTTTGGCACCCAATTCTCATGCCTAAAACGGCAGCGTTTAAAGGTGGCTATAAAAGTCATTTTTGAACCCTAAAATCATTTTACTCATTCATTTTAAAAAAAAAAACTGAGATTAGCCCCTCTATCCTCTCTTTTCCCTTTTCTTCCGGTCTTGGGCCGGTCGCCGCTTCATTAGGCTCCGGTTCCACGCGCCACTGTCTTCCAAGCGCTTGGGGCATCACGCGCGCCACGTGCCGCCCTCTGTCGTCACTGACCACCGTGCACAGTCGTCGTTCGTCCACGCGCCATCGATCAGGTAAGCGAATCGTCCGTTTTCTTCTCCTTTTTTATTTATTCTTATTATTTCCTTTTTTAATATGCTTATTTTAATAATGGTTTTCTTTTGCAGTTCGGCTGTGCTCGGAACATCCATCGCAACTACGGACGAGGTCGGACGGGCAACGCTCGGAGCTACAACGACAACGACGGCTTAATCAGGTATGGCCCTTCGTATTTTCCTTTTATTATTATTTTATTAATATTATTGTATTTATTATATTTATTGTTATTATTAAAACGTTTTGAATTTCTCACAAAACTAACTGAAGCCATTAATAAATACATTAATACATTAGAACAATAAACAAATATATTATATATAAAAGAATCTTGGATTTCGAAAGACATAAATGAGCAATAAATATATAAAAAATTGTTTCAAATCAAAATAAAATGTATGCCAATTAATACCTTCAAGATTGATATTATCCTACCGTTCGAATCTGACTTGGATCAAGCCTTTATATTCTATTTCGAGAACTTATATTGCTTTTGAATTAACTTTTATTGCTTCTGGTTTTTTTGTTCATTCGGTAATATCTTTGTTTTGGCTTGAAAGATTATTTTTTTACATTGATTTCTCAAAAAAAAAAAAGGCCCCCTTTTACAAGTGTTTGAATCTGGCTTTATAGCCATGTTACAAAATGATGATATTTTGTCTGTTTTAATTGAATGCCTATCTTGTTCTTTCTTTTGTAGGTCGGCTTGACAGTGGCGGCGCAATTTGCTGATGATGGCGGTTGATGTTGGTGATGGGGCTGCTGACGTGGCAGCATGTGAGTGGGTGGGGTGAGTGGCAACTAATCCAAGTTGGCTTAGTTGGGGCAGATTGGTGTTAGGTTTGGGTTAATTAGATTTGGCACAATTAGATTTGGGGTGCAATGGGTCAAATTGGGCTAGACTTGTAATTTGGGTCAATTAAAAATGGGTCCGTTAAAATGGGCATTTGTATTTGGACTTTTTAATTGGACCTTTAATTTAATTTTAATTTAATAATAAATTTAAATTCAAAGTAAATCCAAACTCAAAATGAATTTGAATTTAAAATAAATTCAAACTTATTAAAAAAAATTAAAATTTAAAATTTGGACTCAATTAAGTGTTGGGTTCGGTCAAAATTTGGGCTTCAACAATTATTATTTTAGAAAAAATTTAAAAGTTTAACTTATATACATTTAGAATTTTTATAATTTTATTATAAATATTAAAAAATTGAATTTTTGAAAATTATTTGGAGTTGTTTTGTAGTTTTTGTTGAGAGATCAATTTGTTTATTTTCAAAATTAACAGTGATCAAAAAGGTATTTAGACCAATATGTTCGAATTATTCAAATTATGAAATTCAACTAGACCAATTTGTTTATTCAAATTTTATTATAAACTTGATATCTCTCAATCAAAATTTATTTATTTTTTTGTTAACTTGAATTGACTGCCATTGACGAAACAAATCAAAGGTAAAAAAATTTTAATTTTTTTAAAGTTGTTAGACTTACAATTGGATTGAATTAACGAAACTAATATTTTTTTATTTTCAAGTAATTGAATTAGATATTTTTCAAAATCAAGGTTGTTTTATTTCAAGTAATTGAATTAGATATTTTTCAAAATCAAGGTTGTTTTATTTCAAGTAATTGAATTAGCTATTTTTCAAAATCAAGGTTGTTTTATTTCTTGTTGTTGTTCATTTTTTTTCATTGAATCAAATGTAGACACAATGTGGAAAAGGGTCAACAAAAAATTGCAAAATGAACAAATTACACAATATGTAAATTTGAAAATACAATTTTTTAGATTTAAGACTAAATTGAAATAATGTATAAATATTGTGGGTTAAATTTGCTATTATGTCAATTTTAAAAACTACTGTCTCAACTTTCTGTTAGCCATTTAATGTTTGGTAACCAAAAAATAAAAAATTGAATAGTTAGATGATTATTTTGCAACTTTTTCACAATTAGATGACAAAAAAGAAACTTTCTAATAGTTGGGCTATTACCAATGTAGTTTACCAAAAATTTTATGTACTAAATTTATAAAAAGTAGATATAAAAATCAAATGTGATTTTGGTTAAAATTGTAAAGTTGAGGTATTGGATATCATGATGTATTAGGTCCAAATCTTATTGAGAAAATTATCTTATATATGGGTTGTGGAGATTTAAAGGGTTGAGGGTGTGACATGTGTATTTTGGGTGAGTATTTAGTACATTGGTAATGTATTTTTTTTATTCCACAAGCAACTTTAAAAAATTGATTATACCCTTACAGGACACTTGTTATCCTCTTGGCTCTGTTAGTGGAGTTTAAAAACTCCAAGCAATATACCAAATAAACTCCCATGTATTATGTAGGTTAATAAAAAATTATATCTAATCAAACCATCTTAGGCAAAAATACCATAAAGATTTTTGTACTAGAAATTGAATTGCATTTTACCCCCTTCACTAAAAAATGAGCAAAATAATTATTGTATGTTAAATCAAAAAACAAATCAATCCTTCCTATTTAAAGCTTCATCTATTTGTACTGTTAAAAATCGAGTGATTGACAAAATAATCAGACAATGACACGTGGTGTGCCACATGTACTTCATATGATGTGCAAGGACAAATTTTTAATTGTGAATTTTGTAATAAAAATACCAGTTTACTCTTTCATTTAACGCACAATAACTAATTTATCCATTTTTTTTAATAGAGAAGATAGAATGCAATATGACTTCTAATACAAAAACTTTCATAGGACTTTTACAAATCATCTTATTGTATGTATCTAAGTATTTTTTAGAATTTATATAAAAAGATAAAAATACCCTCAAAATAATATGGATGAGGATACTTATAATTATACCAAAAATAATAATAATAAATTTTTTATAATTTAACTACAGAATTAAAACTCGATTAATGAATAACATTGAAATCTAATGCTTAAATATACCAGTAAATAGATGCATAGATATGAATAGTTTCTAAAGCAAAATAAATAAGAATAACATATTGTAGAGCATTGTTACTTTAATCCAAACCATGGACAATGTCACAACATGTGGAACTGATCTTAATTAAGCAGTCTCTCAGGATCCGAGTACAATCTGAGAATCAAGAGTCCATACATAGAAATTGAAACAAGGGACATCAATTATTTTCAGACACACATACTATTGCAGAAGACTAAATCCAGACTTTCGTGATCAAAAGCCATGAGCACTAGGATCCTTCACAATTGTTACAGGACAAGTTGCATTTACCATCACATGACCGCTCACACTTCCAATCAATACCCTAATTTCAATCAAAATCACAATATCAGAACTAAAAAAAAATGATGACGACAAGAGCAAGGAACAATATGTTACAATTCGACCTGAAATTGTTCTTTTTAGATGTTCAATAGTTTTTCAAGGTTTTGTTATTGACAAGAGTTGTTGAGCATTTTTTTGTGTGTCCCTTCAAATAGGTTAATTTTGTATATTTATATTATATGATTATTGTTTATAGATATGATATGTTAAGTAGATCTTCATGCATGATGATGCGTATTCTTAGAGTTAACACATGTATACTTGAATAACACATGTATACTTGAAGTAAGTTCGCACCATGTGTAAATGAACCCATATTACACGTACCCACACTACTACACATGTACGAACTCATACAGATGGTAGGTCAAAACCCGACAAACTAACGGGTCAATAATAGTGAGTATCATAACAATAGCATTTCAATAAATTCGAATTATAACGACAGAACCTCGATTCAGAAATATGTATCAAAGACAGGGCTCATAACAATTTAATCAATATATGTAGCTAAATAAATGATTAGTTTCCGAGGAAGACGGTAAAGATTGAATTACCTTTGAATGGTGCCAAGGCCTCTGCTGCCCATTACCAAACAGTCAAGCTTCAAGTCTTCAACGGATTCACATATTTTATCCCTGGCATCACCCCAGTAAATCTTGGCCACAATAGTCCCCTGTAATCAAATCTTGTGAGAAAACTCAGATAAAAAAATAAAGAAAAAATACAAAACAAAACAGCCTGGGAAAACCTGTTTCTGCCTGGAAGCAGTATCAATCAAATCTAAAACCTCAGGATCTGGTTCAACCTCATAATGTTTCATCACTTCCTTCTCTCTGAACTCCGATAACGGAATCAAAGCTACAAATAAAAGATCACCCGAGTCGGATATCGTCAAAATACAAATGACCCATAGCATAAAAAGGGAAAAGTGGAGTATGGGAGTGAGATACGTGAGCCGGTGGTAGACCAAAGAAGGTTGGGAGACTCGTCGCTCTGATGGGGTTTGACATGGATGAGGTAAAGGGTATCCCCATGGTTTAGCAGATTGTCGATGCACCATTTGAGAGCTGCTTTGCTTCCCTTGGAGTAGTCAACTGCTACACCGATTTTCTTATCTTTTGTCATCTTTATGAAAATGAAACCCAGAAAAGAATAGCAAGATTTGATGGCAGGTAGAAGGTGTTGAAATCTAAGTACACGGTCTTGAGCATCAAAGGAGAAGCTATGGGAATGAGATGCTTGGGTGAAGTTTTAGGCAGTGTCGGTTGTTTTCAAGGCCAAGGCAGAAAATATCTCGTTGTTAAATTAATTGACAAATAAGAGGTCCTAAAATTTTAGAATTTTTAAATTTAATTTTTTGATGACTTAATTCACCTTTCTTTATTGATGCTAAATTAGTTATATATATTGTTATTTTTTTTAATTGATTAAATAGGTTTTTTTTTTTAATTTAGAGAAATAAATCAATTTTGAGAAGAGAGTATGAAAAATGCATCTAACTAAGAACGCTTTCTGTACAGTTGACAGGAAAGTTCGTGTAACTGAACGAGCTTTTGATGACATGTCAAGGAAAGCGTACCTAGGTAGACGCGTTTTTTTTTTTAGAATTTTCAAAAAATGGTTTCAGCTGGACACGTTTTCTTGACATATCAGCAAAAGCTCGTCTAACTAGACGCACTTTCACATACTCTCTTTAAAATCAATCTATTTCCCTAAGTTTTAAAATAAACAATCTATTTGGCCAATTAAAAAAAAAAAGCATATAACTTACCACGACAGCACATTTCATACAGTGATTCACCTTTTTCTCATTTTAGCCCATTGTAGACTTTCATAGAACCTATCGGATAAACGGAACAAGCAGAAAGTACCGAAATACTTAACAGAGGTACATAAGTGTTGGGGAAACAAAAGCACACACAATGCTGAACAGAAGCACACACAGTGCTGAACATAAGCGCGCTAGCGTTCCTTAATGGCATGCCACTATTATCACAATAGTTCTAACTTGTCTACATGGGCATAATCTCTCATATTCATCATTTCTCATAATTTTATATATCACATTTATATTTCTCTTCACATATACATAATCATGTATTTCTCACATTTATTTTCTCAAAAGCTTCCACAACATCACCATTTAGTCATATAATCAATATTTATATTTAAACACATAATATCTCACACATATATTTTTCTCATATATTCATCATCATATACCTCTTACTTTTATTTTCACATTAATTTTCAAAGCTGTCCACTTGCGTCACAGTCACTAAATTGTTTATATCTTGAGCTACAGAATTCGAAATTATAATCCGCTTGATGTTTCTGAAACTAGACTCAATCATATTTACCATAAAATTTCCAGAATTTTTAATTTAGCCAATTTGTACAGTAAATTCTTTCAATTTACCCCTTCTCTGCTGCTTGACAGTTTCGACCTTTCTTCACTAAAAATTATTTATCATTTTGTACAGAGATCAAATGATGTTCCCGTCTATTTCTTTTGAAAATAGACTCATTAAGGATTTATCCATATAAATTTCAGCCTCTCATTATTTTTCTACATTTTAATATGATTTTTTCAAAGTCAGAACAGGAAAACTCGAACCTACTCTGACCTTGTTACAAAAAATCAGTTATATCTCAGAATATACAAATCCATGTCCATCACCGTTTCTTCCATATGAAACTACACTCAATAAGATTTAATTAAATATATAATTCGACCCTTAACTCAGTATATAAAATTTTTGGTGAATTTTCGAAGTTAATCCTCTGTTCTGTCCAAACTGTTTTACTAAATCACACATTAATCCCTTCATTTTATCATTGTAAACATTCAAATTTTGACCTATCTAACAATTTCTATACTAATAATTGATATACCATTAGAGAAAGTAAACTATAAATCAAAACTTTTGTAGTACTTACAACAAGAAGACTGAATTTCCTCTCTTTTTACCCCTTGCTCTATTCTCTTCCTTTGTCTTCAATTTGGTCCCTTTTGTTTCTTCTCTTTCTCTTCAATTTCACATAGAAATGTAAACTTATGAGCTCTAATTCAATGATTTTTATGCTAATATGCAGAAAAATACATGTATATCATGAAAATTGAGTCATCTCTTACCTTAGCTCTTGAAATCACAAAATTCTAATTCAGTCCATATGCTCTCTAACACCTCAAAATGAATTCTATAAAAATTTTGAGGTGTCTACTAACCTCCTTCTATACTTTTCTTTCAGAAATTTCAAAGAAAATAGGAGATTTTGGAGCTTGGAGGGCCTAACAATGGTGAAAGGACTAAATTGGAATAAAAGCAAAAGTTGGATGGAGAGAGAATAGGCATGGACGGTTAAGCTTATGAAAAAGATGATATTTTTTTTCATATTTTATTTCTTTTTCTTTCTCTCAAATTCTCTAGACTTCTCTTCAAAAATATCTCACTTAATAAAAATGGTAAAATTGCACTTTTAGTCCTTGGACCTTCCAACTTTACACTTTGGCCCAAAACTTTGCCTCCAAAAATATCTTCCACCAAATTACTCTTTTGCCCCCCTTAATCAATCTAATTCCCATGATGACTCATAATTAAATTTGGATAAATTACTATTTAATCCTTCCTCCTTTCTCACAATTACTAATTAATCTTTAATTTTCCAACTTTTTCTTATTTTAGCTGCATAGTCTAATTCTCAATTCTACTCTTTTACTGTTTCAAATCCGATTCAAGAACACGGATATTAAAATTCATATGACACGATTAATATTTAAGATCAAGAGAAAAAAAGAAGTGGTCAGCCTTGGGTCGTCAACCAATCAATCCAACCCAATGAGCCAAGGCCACCATCGTTGTCTTTGTGCCACCAATCATGGGAACGTAGACTTGAGCATACATATAGACTTAAGCTAATCCAAAACAAAAACGAAGTGAATGATTTTGTTTTTCAATGTCATCCACTTAGACTGCATTGTGCAATTCAAGGGGCTGAGATTGTAGTGCCTTTTCTTTACGGCCGAGATTCATGCAATGATCTCTTCATGTTGGAACTTTATCAGCTATAAGAGGGAGAGGCATAAGAAGCAATGAAGTGGCGAACCATTTTCAGTTCAAAAACCATGGGGGATGATGAAGAAGTGAAGGTATTTGGGATGTGGGCAAGCCCTTACAGTCGCAGGGTTGAACTGGCCTTGAAACTAAAGGGAATACCATATGAATACATAGAAGAAGATTTATCCAACAAGAGCGCTTCTCTTATCAAACATAATCCAGTTCATAAAAAAATCCCAGTCCTTGTTCATAATGGGAAATCCATACCAGAATCACTTGTAATCTTGGAGTACATCGATGAAACCTGGAAGAACAATCCAATTCTTTTGTCTCAAGATCCTCATGATAGAGCCATGGCTCGGTTCTGGGCTAAGTTCATTGACGAAAGGGTATAGTTAACCTGTGTTAATTTTAAAATTTTTAGATGATTTTGAGTCTGGATACAGATTGTTTAGGTTTGTCAATTAATATTTAAGGTATTGAATATTTCATTTAAGTTCGACACCTAAATTCGGATCAATATTTTGTTTAGATAATATGAGTCAGACAAATTTAGGTGGTTAACATTTTATGATCAAATCAAGTTGAGTTGAGTCTAGAATTGGTAAGATTCAGCTGGTGTAAACCAATGATGGGATACAATAAGTTTAAGAGTTCCATTATTTGCAGATACTGAGCACAGCAAGGAAGGTTAGTTTTACCACAGGAAAGGAACAAGAGCTTGCAATCGAAGAAATAACGGGGCAGCTAAAACTGCTGGAGAATGAAGTGAAAGGGAAAGCCTATTTTGGAGGTGAGGGTATTGGATATGTGGATATCGCAGCCAATTTCTTGGTATTCTGGTTTGGAAACCTGCAAGAGGCTTTGCGAATCAATATCTTCTCCCAACACAAATTTCCATTCATATTTGAATGGATCCAAAAGCAGCTCAAGATCGATATGGTCGACGCATGCCGGATTCCCAAGGACAAACACCTCACCTACATCCAAACTCGACTCCAAGCCTTCAAGTCTGCATCCAAGTAATAAAAGATACACGTGGCATTTTTATAATAAAAACAAATGCTGACATAGGCAATATTACATGTGTGAAAGAGTAAATAAGCAAATGAAATGTTAAATTTGAAGTTGTAAGGTTTTCGATCATATATTATATTTCATGCACTGTCAGTGAATCATAATCTTACACCTCATCTACCTTTGTGGTAAGGATTCTATCTCTTTGATCAAGTACTGGGAAATCAAGCTCTACAGTGGCTTTTCGCTGATTGCTTGAGTTTACAATGTTTACGACATTGATTTGTCCAAAGCTTGTGATGACACCCATCTTAACCTTCTCTTGTTACAAAGCATGACAAATCTGTGATTGTCATCGAGGATCTTGATCGGCATTTGTCGGAAAAACAATATGACCATGACTTCTGGGATTTTAACCTCTACTTGCAGCGAAGACAGAGTGATGATGGCCTCCACAATGGACATATCGAGGAAATCATTGGTGAAGCGGATGGGGAGTTTTGGTAAGGAAGGAACGGTTAAAGGGATTAAATTAAATTTTAAAATATTGAAATATTTTACAAAATATTAAAATATTTCAGAACCTCCAATTTTTTTCAAAAAAAAAAAAAAAAAAATCCGTTTTGATAGTTTAATATGGTGGCAGTCTTCTAGAGAAACGGCAAATTATTCATGCATAAATTAAATGCATCCACTTGTCGAATTAACATCCGTGTTCATGGTCATGTAGATAAGTATGAACATGCATGCAAGTGATGTGGCTTAGAAAATATCTAAATTATTTCATGCGTAAGGACTTAATTGGCCCTCCAACATAACAAAAAAAAAAAAAAAATTATTTTAATTTTTCATTTAAATTTTTATTTTTTTAAATTCTTAAACTTGCGTTGTTTGTCAAATCATTTCAAAATAAATAAAAAATTTCATGCTTGTTATTTGCTGACATGACATACGTATAATTGTCACATCATCAATTAAATAATATTTTAAATTTTAAAAGTTTAAAATTATCAAAAAAATTTAAAATTATAAAAAATATATTTTTAATTTTTTTTAAATTAATTAATTGTTTATATAGATTGTCACATGAATGTCACGTGACGTTAACAAATATTAATTTTTTTTGTAAAGTTGGAGGACCAAATAAGTCAATATTCCTTATTTAATTTGAATCGATCGTTGGTTCTAAATTGTATAAATTTGGAGAAACAAAATTAGTTTGAGTCAAATTCGGGTAAACCTGATTTCATTTTAGGTTGAGATCTTTTTGAGTTTGAGTTATTTAAATTTGAAAGTCGAGTATTTTGAGTTCATGTCATTTTGGATTCGGTTTGAATTTGGATCCTTTCAAGCTTGGATCAATTTGAGTTTAGATTGATCTAGTTTGAATTGTTAATTTTTAGGTTAAATTTTGCTATTAGTCCCTATACTTTTTGGATCGATTAATTTTAGTCATTGTACTTTTCAAATTTTGAAATTTTAGTCTTAACCCAAACAATAACAGTCAAATTCAATTACTAGTCATGTACTAATGTTGACATGTCATTCAAACATCAATCCACGTGTATGCCACATCAGCAAAATTTAAAAAAAATTAACTTTTCCATCCATTTTGAAGTGATTTGACAAAAAAAATACAAGTTGAAGAGTTAAAAGAGGTGAAAAATTAGATATACAGTGCTAAAATGATTTTTTTTATAAAGTTGGAGGGCTAAAAAATAAATTATACATTTTAAATTTGGATCAAAATTGAGAAACATCCATCCTCATCTAAATGGGGGTCATCATTTTTGGTGTAAAAGAGGTGAAAAATTAGATATACAGTGCTAAAATCATTTTTGGTGTCAGGTGGCAAATCTTCGATGATTACTATTGCATGCATTAGAAACCCCCGCCCCCCCCCCCCCCCTCAAATATTTGGGTTATTCATATTGGAATAATTCAAGAATCGGCTTATGCTACCTGAAAATTGAGTTACAAAAAACCATTGAATCCCAAAGCCATCCATATAGAGTGAAACAAGAAGAATGGGGGAAGAAGTGAAGCTTCACGGCATGTGGGCGAGCCCATTCAGCCGCAGAGTGGAACTAGCACTCAAACTCAAAGCCATACCCTACCAATACATAGAAGAAGATCTGTCAAACAAGACCCCTTCGCTTCTACGTTATAATCCCGTTCATAAGAAGGTTCCTGTTTTAGTGCACAACGATAAACCAGTTGCCGAATCAATGGTCATTATCGAGTACATGGATGAGACCTGGGAAAACAACCCCATTTTGCCTCGGGATCCTTATGAAAGAGCAATGGCTCGCTTCTATGCTAAATTCATTGACGATAAGGTATATCAAATGTCAACCCTTTTCTCATTCAACAAATAGTTTGGTCAAAGAAAAAGATAAAGAGTGCATAACCCTGTATCATTTGAGCTAAAGATGCAAAGTGATTTACATTGTGCAGCTTTTGCCAACACTGGCGAAGTGGCATCAAACTGCAGGGAAGGAAAACGAAGAGACCCTTGAAGAAATTCATGAGCAGCTGAAAATCCTTGAAGATGAGCTGAAAGGGAAGCAATTTTTTGGAGGGCAGAGAATTGGGTACCTTGATATTGCTGCAATGATTTTAGCGTTGCTTCATATTGCAGGAGAGATTACTGGACAAAAAATATTAAGCACTGAGAAATTTCCAGTGATTTATGAATGGATAGAAAGGGTGATGAAAATGGAGGTGGTGAATGAATGCTTGATCCCAGAAGAGAAACGTCAAGATTGGATTCAACTCACCCGAAGAGCCCCCAAATATGCTTCCAAATGATTTTAAAAAAAAAAAACTCTCACCACCATGGTAATCATGTGTGAGTTTTTTACTTTCGGTATCCATGGTCCAAGGTCTAAAGTTTCAAGGTTGGGAGCTTAAGTTAAAAAAATTACTAAAATGATGGGTTAATGCCATGAAAAAAATGTTGAATTGACATTAAATAATTGATAAAGAATACAAGATGATGTGATGTATTTATTTCATACAATCCTTTCCTTAGCTTCAAGAGTCAAATACATTAAAAGATAGTGAAACATTGTTACTTAAATGCGACCATGAACAATGTCCATGCCCATACATAGTTTGTTTATTTATGGAAACAGCACTGGAACTGATCCTAATTAAGCACTCTCAGGATCTGAGTACAACAATTATTTTCAAAGATACATTACTTTTGCAGAATACTGAGATCAAAATCCATGAGCACTAGATCCTTTGACAATTGTTACAGGACAAGTTGCATTTACCATCACATAGTTGCTCACACTTCCAATCAGTACCCTAATTTCAATCAAAATCACAACCTCAGAATCAAAAAGGGGAAATGATGACAAGACCAAGAAACAGTTTATCAATTTATGTTAGAATCCAACCCGTCGGACCATGGACGGAAATTGGAATTGTTTTCTTTAGATGTCCATTAATATTTCAAGGTTCTGTCATCGGCAAGAGTGTATAAGTAAATTCCAACTCGTAACTTTACGTATAAAAGAAGATATTTCAATTTCCCAGGAAGAAGAGAAAGATTGAATTACCTTTGAATGGTGCCAAGGCCTCTGCTGCCCATTACCAAACAATCAAGCTTCAAATCTGCAACAGATTCACATATTTTATCCCTGGCATCACCCCAGTAAATCTTTGTGACAATATTCACCTCTTTCTGCCTTGAAGCCGTATCAACCAAGTCTAAAACCTCAGGATCAGGTTCCACCTCATAATGTTTCATCACTTCCTTCTCTCTAAACTCCAATAATGGTATCAAAGCTACAAATAAAAGATCACCCAAGTCAAAGATGGTCAAAATACCAATGATCCATAGTTTTAAAACTTGATCAAAAATGGAAGTGGAGTATGGCAGTGACTTACGTGAGCCACTGGTGGACCAAAGAAGGTTACGAGACTCGTCGCTCTGATGGCGTTTGACGTGAATGAGGTAAAGGGTATCCCCTTTGTATACCAGATTGTCGATTGACCATTTGAGAGCCGCTTTGCTTCCCTTGGAGAAATCCACAGCTACACCGATTTGCCTATCTTTTGTCATATTTTTTTTTTCTTGAGAAATTAAAACCAGAAATGAACAACAAGATTTGATCACAGGGACTGGGCCTTCAAATCTAAGCTCACAGTTTTGAGGAACAAAGAGGAAGCTACCAGATGCTCAGCCTTACTTTTTAGGCATAAATGATATATAGCCATTTGACCACTTTAATTTTATTATATACATATTCATATATAGTATCTCTCTAACTCACATTAATTTTAATTAAATTATTTCGTAAAATAATTAATTAATTTTTGAAAAAAAAAAACACAAATTTTATTATAAATAGATGTGTGTATAATATTTTTTTTATGTGTTTAAAAATTAATCACATGATTTTATTTCATGATTTTCATTGATGTATAAAAGTTAAGGTTTTTAACATCGTTTTAATATTAAGTTATTCCCTTAAATAATTAGGATAGTATCATATTATAAATAATTTTTTTCTCTTTTATCATTAAATATTTATCGAGGAAAAAAACAAAATAGTAATTCTGATTTAAATCAATATTGTAGGTTTATGGTGAGCGTCCAATCGAATCGAGTGAAAAAATTTCGAGTTAATTGAGTTCACGAGTCTTATTTTATCATTCTAATTCAATTTGGAATTTTTTTCGAATTGAATCAATTGAAATAAAATTAGAGTCGAGTCGAATCGAGTTAAATTGTTCGAGTTAAATTAAAAAATTAAATATTTCAAATAAAAACATTGTTACATAGTGAATAATTACATGTTAGAGCACATAAATTTGAAATAATATATATTTAAAAAAATTCAAAGCAAAGTAATAAAAAAATAAAGTACTTGAGTATGAGAAATTTGAATCATTAATTAAGTTCCATAATTATTATTTTAGAAAAAAATTAAAATTTTAACTTATATATATTTAGAATTTTTATAATTTTTTTAAAATATAAAATTTTAATTTTATTATAAATATTAAAAAATTGAATTTTTGAAAATTATTTGGAATTGTTTTGTAGTTTTTGTTGAGAGATCTATTTGCTTGTTTTCAAAATTGACAATGATCAAAAGGGTATTTAGACCAATATATTATTCGAATTATTCAAATTATGAAATTCAACTAGACTCGAACTTAAAACTCAAATCGAGTTATTCAAGTTTACTCGAATAATTCAAATAACTCGATTCGATTAACTAAAAATCCGAATTTTTTTCTAATCAAATAGAATTTTACTTACCTCTAATTATAAGGATAAGAGGTTAAACTACTCTGAAAAAGATAATTCTCAAATATATTATTTTTTTTTATATAAACTTGATATCTGTCAATCATAATTTATTTATTTTTTTGTTAACTTGAATTGACTGCCATTGACGAAACAAATCAAAGGTAAAAAAAATTTAATTTTTTTTAAGTTGTTAGACTTACAATTGAATTGAATTAACGAAACTAATATTTTTTTATTTTCAAGTAATTGAATTAGATATTTTTCAAAATCAAGGTTGTTTTATTTCAAGTAATTGAATTAGTTAATTTTCAAAATCAAGGTTGTTTTATTTGTTCATTTTTTTTCATTGAATCAAATGTAGACACAATGTGGAAAAGGGTCAACAAAAAATTGCAAAATGAACAAATTACACAATATGTAAATTTGAAAATACAGTTTTAATAGTTGGGCTATTACCAATGTAGTTTACCAAAAATTTTATGTACTAAATTTATAAAAAGTAGATATAAAAATCAAATGTGATTTTGGTTAAAATTGTAAAGTTGAGGTATTGAATATCATGATGTATTAGGTCCAAATCTTATTGAGAAAATTATCTTATACATGGGTTGTGGAGATTTAAAGGGTTGAGGGTGTGACATGTGTATTTTGGGTGAGTATTTAGTACATTGGTAATGTATTTTTTTTATTCCACAAGCAACTTTAAAAAATTGATTATACCCTTATATGACACTTGTTATCCTCTTGGCTCTGTTAGTGGAGTTTAAAAACTCCAAGTAATGTACCAAATAAACTCCCGTGTACTATATAGGTTAATAAAAAAAATTATATCTAATCAAACCATCTTAAGCAAAAGTATCATAGAAATTTTTGTACTAGAAATTGAATTGCATTTTATCCCCTTCACTAAAAAATGAGCAAATTAATTATTGTATGTTAAATCAAAAAGCAAATCAATCCTTCCTATTTAAAGCTTTATCCATTTGTACTGTTAAAAATCGAGTGATTGACAAAATAATCAGACAATGACACGTTATGTGCCACATGTACTTCATATGATGTGCAAGGACCAATTTTTAATTGTGCATTTTGTAATAAAAAGACCGGTTTACTCTTTCATTTAACGCACAATAACTAATTTACCCATTTTTTTTAATAGAGAGGGTAGAATACAATATGACTTCTAATACAAGAACTTTCATAGGACTTTTACAAATCATCTTATTGTATGTATCTAAGTATTTTTTAGAATTTATATAAAAAAATAAAAACACCCTCAAAATAATATGGATGAGGATACTTATAATTATACCAAAAATAATAATAATAAATTTTTTATAATTTAACTACAGAATTAAAACTCGATTAATGAATAACATTGAAATCTAATGCTTAAATATACCAGTAAATAGATGCATAGATATGAATAGTTTCTAAAGCAAAATAAATAAGAATAACATATTGTAGAGCATTGTTACTTTAATCCAAACCATGGACAATGTCACAACATGTGGAACTGATCTTAATTAAGCAGTCTCTCAGGATCCGAGTACAATCTGAGAATCAAGAGTCCATACATAGAAATTGAAACAAGGGACATCAATTATTTTCAGACACACATACTATTGCAGAAGACTAAATCCAGACTTTCGTGATCAAAAGCCATGAGCACTAGGATCCTTCACAATTGTTACAGGACAAGTTGCATTTACCATCACATGACCGCTCACACTTCCAATCAATACCCTAATTTCAATCAAAATCACAATATCAGAACTAAAAAAAAATGATGACGACAAGAGCAAGGAACAATATGTTACAATTCGACCTGAAATTGTTCTTTTTAGATGTTCAATAGTTTTTCAAGGTTTTGTTATTGACAAGAGTTGTTGAGCATTTTTTTGTGTGTCACTTCAAATAGGTTAATTTTGTATATTTATATTATATGATTATTGTTTATAGATATGATATGTTAGGTAGATCTTCATGCATGATGATGCGTATTCTTAGAGTTAACACATGTATACTTGAAGTAAGTTCGCACCATGTGTAAATGAACCCATATTACACGTACCCACACTACTACACATGTACGAACTCATACAGATGGTAGGTCAAAACCCGACGAACTAACGGGTCGATAATAGTGAATATCATAACAATAGCATTTCAATAAATTCGAATTATAACGACAGAACCTCGATTCAGAAATATGTATCAAAGACAGGGCTCATAACAATTTAATCAATATATGTAGCTAAATAAATGATTAGTTTCCGAGGAAGACGGTAAAGATTGAATTACCTTTGAATGGTGCCAAGGCCTCTGCTGCCCATTACCAAACAGTCAAGCTTCAAGTCTTCAACGGATTCACATATTTTATCCCTGGCATCACCCCAGTAAATCTTGGCCACAATAGTCCCCTGTAATCAAATCTTGTGAGAAAACTCAGATAAAAAAATAAAGAAAAAATACAAAACAAAACAGCCTGGGAAAACCTGTTTCTGCCTGGAAGCAGTATCAATCAAATCTAAAACCTCAGGATCTGGTTCAACCTCATAATGTTTCATCACTTCCTTCTCTCTGAACTCCGATAACGGAATCAAAGCTACAAATAAAAGATCACCCGAGTCGGATATCGTCAAAATACAAATGACCCATAGCATAAAAAGGGAAAAGTGGAGTATGGGAGTGAGATACGTGAGCCGGTGGTAGACCAAAGAAGGTTGGGAGACTCGTCGCTCTGATGGGGTTTGACATGGATGAGGTAAAGGGTATCCCCATGGTTTAGCAGATTGTCGATGCACCATTTGAGAGCTGCTTTGCTTCCCTTGGAGTAGTCAACTGCTACACCGATTTTCTTATCTTTTGTCATCTTTATGAAAATGAAACCCAGAAGAATAGCAAGATTTGATGGCAGGGAGAAGGTGTTGAAATCTAAGTACACGGTCTTGAGCATCAAAGGAGAAGCTATGGGAATGAGATGCTTGGGTGAAGTTTTAGGCAGTGTCGGTTGTTTTCAAGGCCAAGGCAGAAAATATCTCGTTGTTAAATTAATTGACAAATAAGAGGTCCTAAAATTTTAGAAATTTTAAATTCAATTTTTTGATGACTTAATTCACCTTACTTCATTGATGCTAAATTAGTTATATATATTGTTATTTTTTTTAATTGATTAAATAGGTTTTTTTTTTTTAAATTTAAAGAAATAAATCGATTTTGAGAAGATAGTATGAAAAACGCTTTCAACTAAGAACGTTTTCTGCACAGTTTACAGGAAAGTTCGTGCAACTGAACGAGCTTTTGATGATATGTTAAGGAAAGCGCACTTAGGTAGACGCGTTTTTTTTTTTAGAATTTTCAAAAAATATTTTCAACTGGACATGTTTTCTTAACATATCAATAAAAGCTCGTCTAATTATACGTACTTTCACATATTTTCTTCAAAATCAATCTATTTTCTTAAGTTTTAAAATAAACAATCTATTTGACCAATTAACAAAAAAAAAATTGGCATATATACACAATTTAACCCTTTATTGAGGTTGTATGGTAACGGTTGATATAAAAATTAAAATAATCTATATTTTTCATATTTTTAAATTTCAAACATTGTAAATTTTATGTTAGATTTCTTATATAAATTTCAGGGTGTTGATATTTTGAAACTAAAAAAATAACTCAATTATCACGCAAAAATAAAATTGTAATAAATATGAATTTAATAAAAAATTAAAAATATTAACATGTATTTTTAAATTTAATAAGTAGAAATTAAATTCTTATGAAAATAAGAAAAATAAAATTTAAATTACATATTTTATATTTTAAAATAAAAAATTGGTTCAACCAAGTAGTGAACAGGCATTAAGAAGTGGTTCCCACACCCACTCCTCATTGGCTCATCCTTAATGCCAGCACAGTCTGGAGTTGAGGCTGACTCCACAATTAGATAAACCAGCTGCATTCCCACCTACCCCTCCTCTCTTTTTAGATGAAAAGAGTGTTGGAGACTAAAATTAGTTAAAGCTCTGGAATTAAAAAATCAGTATAAGAATTTTAAGTTTGAGAATGAGTGTTGAGTAGCAACTTAGGGTTGCTAATCCTTCCATCATCGTTCTACAAGGTATTTGTAAGGAGGAAGGTCTCGGGTCTAATAATGTCATGTTATTGACAAATTCAAACATGATTATTTGATCGGATAGATGGAAATATTATTGTACGTGGATTGTCGTCAAGTGTGGTATTACTCTAACATTATCTTTATTGAGGTAGTACGAAATTATTATGCTTTAGTGATCCCTTGATGATCCTCTCTTGGAGGTGATTACGTTATTGCTAAGAGTGGTGGCTTGGAAGACAAGAAGTTTGGGTGATTGGTCATAGAATGACCAACTGGGTGATATAAGATGGGAACCGTTTGGATGATCTTTAGATACAGAACTAACCAAGTGATACAAAACAAAAGATCATCTATAGATATCTCATAGTACCACATGTCTACACCGAATAAGATATAACAAGAGTTCCGAAACAATTTATACATTTCAAATAAAGGACCAACTTGGTTTTTATTTTTCAAAAGTCCAACAACTTGTTAAGTCGGCGTAATTATAGTTGAACAAATGAAATCATGCTCACTTATTAAAGAGAAATAATTATAGGTGTGATCTGAGTTCGAGTTGGAGAAATAATTATAGGTATGATCTGAGTTCGAGTTGGATCAGTCACGTTGTTGTTAGGGTTTTGTCCTCCTCTTGTAATTCACCAAAAAAAACATTATTTTGATGATGTAGAAAAAGGAAAAGTAGTAATGAAAAATGTGGTGCCTAAATAATAAGACAACTTCTAAATAGGTTAAAAAGAAGATACTATTTGTTATTAACAGTTTAATTAATTAGATTGTGGGTTACATTGAGATAAAAATATTATGCAAGTTCTGTATTAAGAATTAAATTACATTTTTTTTCTTTTATTTAGAAAATAGATAAATTATTCTTTGTACATTAGGTTAATCGGCAAATTGATCATTTCTGTTAAAAAATTTATCTATTTGTACCATTAAAAATGGGCATAGCTGATGAAATAACTATATAGTAATATGTGGTGTGTCATATGTATCTCGTGTTAACATAAAAGGACCAATTTTTTAACAATAGAAATTGATGAGATTTGTAACAGAAGGATCAATTTGTCTATTTTTTTAGTAGAGGAAACAAAATGTAATCCAACTCTTAGTATAAAGATTTCCATGGTATTTTTAATGTTGCAATGAAGTTATAGTCTAATGATAAAACAAGAAATTAAAATATAAAGTCATATATAATTGGTTGTTCAACAGTTTTCATTTCACATCTATTATATTTAGTAATCACATTAGATCTCGATTAAATTATAAATTGAATCTCTAAATATAAAAAACAAAAACAAAAAATTATTTTCTCTAAATTATTTTTTAATCAATAACACTCAATTTCTAAACTTTATTAAAAAAAATCAAAATTCTTATCAGTCGATCCATCAGTTATATAGAGATCTCTTGTGCTAGTGCACTTCTTCGCAAACAAGAGGGGGTGCGGGAGAATGATGGCACCAACACCATGGATTTGTGTTAGAACTTTTGGGCCTAGACCTTTCATTTTGGCCCATTAAATAAACTTCAAGACTTAGGGCAATGGTCATTTGGAAAAATCAAGGAAAGAACTATACCAAGGCCCATTAATAAAAAAAAAAGGATTAACAAATATTGAGAAGATCAAATTTTGATTATAATCTCTTGACTAGTATCATGTTTGTATCTTAATCCTAATACTTTGATTTTTTTATTATTATTTTGACCCTTCTAGAGTGTGAAGAATTAGGGCAATAATAATGTTAAAAAAACCCTTAACTATGACACTGTTTTGTCGATTAAGTCTTAATTTAATTACCATTGATGTTATTTTTAATTTAGGAGGATGCAAGTTCGAACGTGTTAAAGTACGTTTATCCTCTTATTTAAAGGTTGAAAGAGATTATGGATAATTCTAGTCATTGTATAGAAAAAAATATGACGTTATTTTATTCAAATTATGAATTTAGTCCTTATACTATCACCAAATTGGGGGTTTAATCCCATTGCCTTTATTTGTTAAAAAAAATTCAACCCTAGCCCAATTCTCCTCTAATTATGGTGATAGTCTTCCGGGGGTTTGTAAATCCATATTCTTCTATTGTTTTCTAAACCCTAGATCCATACCAAAACTCTAAATAGTTAAAAAATCCCTAATCCAATTACACTGATTCTACCCAAAATACCAACACCATATGACAAAAATCCCTAAATTGTTCAAATCCAAAAAGTAAGGTAGGATTTGAATTTCAAAAATAGAACAACATTCATGATAATTTTTTAAATTCATGAATTTGTTAGGTATTTATTTAATAATGAATTTGAAATTCTTAAAATATTTTTGAATTTGACAAATTCATGTTTTTTTATATTTTTTAATATACATTATACTGAATCTCAATTAATTTCTACATAACATATGCATTTCATTCTTACAATTTATATAACAAATAAAAATCTAAATTCTCAAATCTTTTTTCCTGAACGGAGCATAATCGAAATCCTTAAATCCTTCTAGCTGAAACTTTGATTTTGTTTAATAATTGTAAGATTTTTAAAATTCCTAAACTTAAACAATAAAAACATTTCAATTTTTCTAACCAAATTCAAATTCTCAAAATTATTTTCTTCTAATAAACATGCGAATTAAACTCTAAACATAATCAAAACCTCAAACATATACCAACTATAAAGATCCAAAATAATCAAAACTCGAGCCCACGGAATTTCCTCTATTATTTTCCCAAAACGTATGTATATTTTTACATTTTTTTCTTGCACCATATAATATAACAAGAAGACCATAATTGATAAATAAAAAGATCAAATCTCAAATTTAATGATCGTGCATGTACTAATATCATAATTTAACTTGCTAATGAAAAGTAAGAGTTGTCTAATGATAAAAAAAGGAAGACTTAAACATAAATATTTTATCGTTTCACGAGTGACTCGGTTGTGAAATTTTATTTTCACTAAAAACTAACCATCACTTAAAGATTGAAGTTTTACTAAGATAAGCACAAACTTAAGAAGTAATATAATTGATAATTAGTGTGAATTTGGAGAAGAATTTATATATGTAAAAAGAATAAAAAAAAAAAAGGAATTTTTTTTAATTATAAGTGGAGGGCAAAGCTCTAACAACAACATAATTAACGTGATTCGAACCTAAATCATATTTGAGACGATAAATATTTTGATCATCAGGTTAATACACGAAATTCAAAAAATGAATGTTTTGATAGCATATCAAAATCATGGAATATAAAATTTGATTTTCCAAAACCAACTAAAGGTTCCAATGATTTTGCAATGAAACCAATTCCATCTAACTCTTTTTGTACATTACCAAACCTATCCAACCAAACCAACACACTCCGTTCATTCTCACCTAATCCATTTATCAGTTGACTAACTACCCAACCTTAAAATTAAATATATTTTAAATAAATAAATCAAAATGCAAAGCAAAGCAAAGCATGAACACAAAAAGTAAACAGTCTTTATATATATATATATATATAAAAGTCCACTTATTATTACAAATTGATGTCCTCTCTTCTTTCTTAATGGCTAACTTTTGTAAAAAAAAAAAAAAAATTCTTTATTTTAGATGTCAAAAGAAATGCTTTTGCTTTGTATATGGTTGAAAAAACTGAACTGGACAGTTCAATTATGTTAAAAAAATATAAATTCATAATAATTAAAAATTATATAAAAAATAAGTTAACAATTGTATTTACAAAAAATGAAAATAATGAAAAAGGCTCTTTTTGTTAAAAATAAAAAATAATAAAACAAAAAAATTCAAAAATCGGGTTTTACCTAAAAATGATTTTCGAAAAACATCTTATGTATTTCCCTGTGTTTGTTTCATGGAAAATAGTTTGGTCAACGAAAAATAAGTCATCTTTTCTGTAAAATTACTTACACTTTTGAAAAACGTTAATAATTTTCCAAAAAAAAAGCGCTCTTTTATGAATAATTTTATTTTTTTATAAAAATGAACTTAAGTCGAGCTTAATATTATTATATTGTTAATAAATTTTTATTTTTAAAAATATTTAAAATTAGTAAAATATTAATTCACCAAAAAATAATAAAATAATTCACCACACCAACAAGTGATTGGGTGCAATGGTAAGGCATATTGCACTCCCATAGGAAGGACTTAGGTTCGAACCTTAGAGACAATATTGTTGGGAGGGACAGTCACGCACCCCAAACATGTCCCGTAAAACGGACATGAATAAAAACAAGAAGAAAATCTCAAATGTATGTTTGTTTCATTGAAAACAACTTTTGTAGAATATTTTTTAATAAATCTGTCAAACAACAGAAAATATTTTATACATATTCATCTAAACATCATAAATTATTAACTTTTTTTTTTAAAGAATAAGAAATATTCCAAAAATTATTTTAAGAAAATCATTTCAATAAAACAAACAAAGTCTTATTTTTAGGTTCACAATTTATCAATTTTGACTTATGCACTAATTTCTTTTTAACGTATAAGAATTCTTGGAACAGCGGATTTTCATTTCAATCAAGAATCTGGTATAATAACTTATTTGGCCTTTGAATTTTTATAAAAAAATCATTTTATTTCTTTGAAAATCATTTCAATAAAACAAACGAAGTCTTATTTTTAGGTTCACAATTTATCAATTTTGACTTATGCACTAATTTCTTTTTAACGTATAAGAATTCTTGGAACAGCGGATTTTCATTTCAATCAATAATCTGGTATAATAACTTATTTGGCCTTTGAACTTTTACAAAAAAATCATTTTATTTCTTTATTTTTTTTTTTTATCTTTTGTAGCTTTTAAACTTGTGTTGTTTGTCAAATTACTCAGAATGGATTATAAAATTAATGTTTGTTAACTTTGATGACAAGATATACTCATGGATAGCACAATAACAATTAAATAATTTTTTAAAATCTAAACAATTGAAAACAATTATAAAAAGTATAAAAATCATAAAAAATAGTTTTTAAATGTTTTTTTAAAATAATTAATTATTTATGTGACATACATGTGGAAATCAGGTCAAGAAAGTTAAGAAACATTAACTTTTCCAGCTATTTTAAGATAATTTGACAAATAATACAAGTTCAAAGATTAAAAAAATAAAAAAAATTAAAAAAAGAGTTAAGAGTAGAGGTGTTCATGGGTTGGGACGGGTTTAAATATGATATTAACATACTTTATGTTTGCTCAAGCTTGGCTCGGCCCAAAATTTGGGCCTAAAATTTTGCCTAAACTCGCTCATATTTGCAAAAAAATTAACACAAACCCAATTTAGATCCGCCAATATTATTTTTAAAAAAAAATATTTATAGTGTTTTATTTTAATATTTAATACTTTTATATATCTTTTATTTATTGAAAATTTTTATATAGTCATCTTAACATTTTTTTTAATGTTTACATTAGAGTAGTATTATATATTTAATATAAATTTATTTTTTAATTAGTTCTAAATTACATAATATATAAAAATAACATAATATTAAATATTATAAACTTAAAACGGGTTGGGCCGGGCCATGTCCTGGCTTTAAATGTTTAAGCTCGAGTCCCACCCATATTTTAAATAGGCCAAATTTTTTACCCAAGCCCATTTTTCGAACTTAATATTTTTATCCAAACCCTTTCCAATTTCGAATGAGCTTTTGTACCTGAACAGATAATCCGACCGATTAACAATTTTAATTTAGAGTGGCAAAATTTGACTTGTTTTCTAACTTTATTTTATGTAATTAGGTTTATATAATTAAAACTTTTAGATTGGGGTTTAATGGTGTCAAATGTCAAAACATAAGAAAAGTGCATTCACACCAAAATTGAAGCTCATTCAACAAATCAATTTAATTTTGGATCTCCTTTTTTGGAACAATTCACCAATCCTCACATTTATTAATTCAACCAAAAGTATACAACTCCCTAACAAATGGCAGGTGTGTTTACCATACAACGTAGTTGGACCAAATTCTACTCTCCCAACCTACTAGACTTCTTTTCTCTCAATTTTCAATACATTTTTAATCTTTTTAATCCCTCTTCTTTTAATTCTTCAAATTTAATCCTTTTCATCTACCCGATTTAAAAATTAAAGTCCAATTGATAACAATATTAATCAACTTTTTGATTATATATTATTTTAATATTCAAAAAACCTAATTTAAAAATTAAAATTCAATTAATAACACGTCTTTAAATTTAATAAATGTTTAACAATGTTATCAATTCGATTTTAATTTTCTTCCCTAGACTTGGTAATCATTATAACATAAATTTCATTGGTGACACGTATACAAATCTCAACAATTAGAGAGAAACCCTAAAGTGTAACGTGGTGGTACCTTACTTAGGCTTGATCTTGGAGATAATTTGGGAGTGCGGTCGCTCAAGACCTAATTCCGGAAGGAATTTCTTCAACTTCTAATGTGGAAAAGAAAAATCTTCAGCTTTTTAAGTTTTTCAATCGACGCTTCACTGCAAGCAAGAAAAAAGAAAAGAAAGGAAAAAGGGCCCAATTTTTTTATTTTATTGCTAGTATATGTTTTTATTTTATTGTATTACATTTTATAATTTTTTTAAAAGGGATCCCAATTTATTGTTTCACCTAAGATTCCAAAAATGTCAAGAACGAGCTTGAACTTACCTCGTTCCTTAATCATGTGGTTTGGGTTTCAATCATTGCTTGTGAGAATAGAGCATATTTTGTCATCAGTTTTTTACCTCTTCGGACATGGAGAGACTAAGTTTAGGACTAATTTTTTTAAGATCAAAAGAATATAGTGATTGAAAGCATAATTAGACAGAAAAAGAAGACTATGCAAACTCATCCTTATTCTTTACTCAACTTGGCCGATTCTATAATATGATTCCTTATGACATCAGTTAAGAAGTCCCATAGGAATCTCTTTCTTTGTCTATTTATTTAATGTTCTTTTTTTTTGTGTGTGTTTTCAGGCAATAATTGTAACTTGTCCACCCAGCAACTCCAATAGCAACATCATCAAATCCCTTCAACTCATTTTTTTTAATTTTGGATTCCATTTTCCCAAGCTCTGTAAAATTTCATTTATGATGGCTGTTGACCTGCACAACTGTGAGTTATTGATTCCTTCTGATAACTTTGATGGTCTTTCAATGGAAAACAGCAACACCAACAACAACAAAGGCAGGGCTTACTTATTTGGCTCATCCGAGTTTGGCTCCGAGTTGAGTTCGCCTATTGGGTTGGATCAGCTGAGTTCAAGCTCGACGGAGAGCAGTAACAGTGAAGAGGAAGAAGAAGAAGACTGTTTTATCGGTGAGTTCACTCGCCAGATGGCTCAGTACATGCTTCAGGATGAAGATAAACATGAAAAGGTATTCAACACAGATTCGATTTTTTCTTCTGGGTTTTCTTTAAAAAAAAAAAAAAGCGTATCTTTTGTTTTTAATTTTTCTCATTTCAGTCCTCTGGTTCAACTATGGCTGGGAAATTTGAAAACATGAAAATAAATGAAGAAACAGCAAGATATTCCCATGGATTTCAATCAAAACAAGCCCGTATTGATGATCAAATAAGAGCTATCCAAGTAAGAATGAATCATTTCTCTTTTTTTTTTTCTTTTTTGGACTTGAAAGAAAATTGAAGTGATTTTACTTGTTATGAATATTACAGTTTTACAAGCTGAAACAAGAGCAAGCAATGAAGCAAAGGGAAGAAAAACCAAAAACTAAGCATTCTGAAAGCAAAGGAATAGTTATTGGAGGGTTCAACAATGGCCAAAAACTTGCCCCCACCTCTACTAATCCCTGGTACAGTCTGAACCAACAACAACAAAGCAACCAACATACCCGTTCTGATATGAGGGCGGTTTTCCTTAATGGATCCGGTTCCAGAACTGGTTCTTGTGGAACCGGTGTCTTCTTGCCTCGTGCAACAACTCCTGCCAATTCATTCAAGAAACAAGGTAAAAAATTAAGTTACCTTAGTGTTGTCGAAAGGTGAAATAATAAAAAAAACTCGATAATACTTAAAAGTGAAATTTTGGGTTCGAATTTACGTTGAGATACGAGAAAGGATAGTATAAAATATTGATGTTATCATTTTTCAATAGTTTAATGTCGCATCAATAATTTCATTCTGAATTTTAAAATTTTCATTTGGATTTAATTTTTTTTAAAGTAAAAATACTGAAATTCAAGATAAAAATACCAATGTGATATTAAATCATTGAAAAAATATACAAATGATACTATTACATACAATCTTTTTCTGCTAAGTTACTGGATATCAAAAAATTTATAAAAAGATTTACTTGCATGTGAATTATGAGGATGGGTTTAGGATTTAGACAAAATAGTTTGGTTGGATTAGTTGGGGGTGGTTAAAGTGTTCAGTGGACTATCAGTCATCAGTTATCCCTTATTATTTTCATTTTTTCTCACATGTTGTGTTTCCAAAGTCTCCAAGATTTGTTGACAATCTTCCCCTTGCCATAGTCACTTACTTTTTAGAGGAGATTAGTTGGGTTAAAAAATCCAAATTTTTTTTTATCTTAATCAGTGGTCAAGAGTTTAATCTTCGTTGGGTTCGCTTCAATAGATACCTTTAAAAATAAAATAAATCGAAAATTTGATCTATCTCTTATGTCTTAATCGATTTAATCAAATCTTCCATCACTTAAATTGGTAATTTTCTTTCGTTTCTTTCATAATAGAAGTAGGTTTGAGGTTTAGTTAGAATTTATTTTTAAATATGTAATATATAATTAATATATATTAAGAGTTAATCAAGTCGTTGGATTCGATTATAAGATTGTTTTTTTTTTTTTTTTTTGAATACATGCTGAGTACTATGTTAAACAAGTAAGAAATGTTTTGTATATTTTGAAAGTAGCTAAAAAGTTAAGTTTTGGATTTGGCAGTCCCTAATGTAATTTCTTTTACCTTGGATTTTGTTTTGATTAGGATGCCCCACAGTTCTAATTCCTGCAAGAGTAGTTCAGGCCTTGAAGCTCCACTTTGAGAAAACAGGGGTTCCATCAAGGTTCAATACCAATGCTTTTCCTCCACTTAATGCAGCGGCTTCTTCCATGAGTGGGCGGCAAAAAGGTCGGTCGGAGGCGGCCGTGCCGGCTACAAACCACCATCATCAAGAAATGAATCTACCTCAAGAATGGACTTATTAACAACCCTCAGCTAATTCTTCAATGTAAGACAAAGGAAAGGAACAAAAATAAGTTCCGACTAAAAAGAAAAGAATAGGACAAATTAGGCTAGGAATGTGGATTTTCCCATGGTTTGTGTAATCAAGTTAGATGGGCAAATAAAAATAAATGTGCTATGAAAAAGATTGGTACAGTCTTTTTTGTACCTTCCACTGGCTGCTTTTTTGTAAAAATCGTTGTAATAAACTCAGCTATTTCAGCAAATATTAAATTTTCCGTGGGATTTTTTTTTGCTTTACATGACATCTCCCTCTAAATCTTTTTAATGTGACAAATAATGGAACTTGACTGGTATTTTCATAGGCAAAACTCATTGATTTTACACATGATGGAAACTAAACATTAATAGTGGAAATCATCATGACATGCAGCACTGTTTGATGTTTTTAAGGTTATCAATAAAGGCTGAACGTGTGGTTTACTAATAACCTATACAGATTTTTCTTTTTGGGTTGATTCCAAAGGATAGTAATCTTGAAATGCCAGTTCATTTTCATTTTCATTTTCGTCAGATTTTTCTTTTTGGGTTTTTAATGTAGTTGCTCAACATATAATCAAGTGACATAATTTCCGGTAGTTAAAAGATATATCTCATCATTATGAATACTGACAATTCTGGTATAATTTTTGAATTACTTATCAAATGGTTGGATGGTACTAAGGATTTATTGCTATTATAATGTAGGCTATCAAATGGTTGGATTAAAATCCTCAATTTTGGGTATATATGTATGATGTATAATGCTATTATAAAGTGCGATACAAAATTAAGTGATTAATTATGTTATAAGTGTTATAGATATTAAAGTATTGTGGAAATAATGGATAGATACCATAAGTTGTATTTATAAATTGATGAGGGGTCAAATTATAAATATCCAAAATTTATTTAATAAACAATTATTTAAAGAGAGGTAGTGGTCCCCAAGAAATAAATATATCTCGCATTTCTTTTCCATCTTCATCGTAGAGTTATACAAAGAGAAAAAAATATTTCCTTGGAAGATTAAAACCACAAGATCTGAAGATTTCAAAAAATAGATGGATTTAGATACGCTTCTGTATCTAGTTTTGTTATTGATTATCTGACATGACAGATATTGATTTATTAAGTTTTATATCAGAGTTTTACTGTTACAACAAGTAGTTTTCAAGTCTCGTCATGTTGAATCATTAGGAATCAATTTATATATATTTGATTGATTTGTGCTTAAGATTTTATGGATTCAATATGTTGAATAAAGTGTAAAGTTTTGGTTTTAATTGTTTGTGTATTAATTTTTAGGGTTTTATGAACATAGATTAAATGCATTATTATAATTTTTCGATGATTCAAGGATTTATTTTTAAAATCGATTCTTCGTTTACATATACATATTTTTATATTTGTTATTTTGATTGCTATGTTTCAATATCCGTTGGCCAATTTTGTAATAATATTCTATTTTAATTTAGATTGAGGCAATGTGATTATTATTTAAGTTTGGATTTGAAACAATTATGAATGGGTGGTTGAAAGTTGTTTTTTAAGTTTAAAAGTTTGAGGTTATTATACGATATTGCTTTAGAATATATTATAATTCTTGCCATGGAAGATGTTGTATTAAAGTTGTGTTGCAGTCACGGATGAAGTCAGAAAATTTTGTAGGGGGTCGAAATTAAATTTTATTTTTTATGTTAGTGAAAATGTAATTTTATCATTTGAATAGTTTATATATTTATAAATTTTAAAAGATTAAATCAAATTTTTATTATTTTTAAGGGGTCAAAACATAATTTTATTTTTATTAAAATATTTTCTATTAAAAAAAAAACCGAATCCCTACCAACTCCTTAACTACACCCCGGGTTGCAGCCGCAATAAAAAAAAAAATCAAACTTTGGAATGCATGTGTAATTGTTGGGTAAAATTAATGCGTATTTTAATTTTCATTTGTATTTATGTATTTAATTGCATTATTTAATAGTGTATGGTTTAAAGGAAGTTAGTTATAATATAGAAAGTTCAAGTTTTAAATTTATGTTGTGATTATGTATAATTGTATATCATGGGATAAAGTTGTGCCTTTAATGGGCCTTTGATAAATGATTCAATTATGATTGTTTGTCAAATTGGTTTAATGGATAATTTAATTTTTGGATATTTTAATGCAAATTCATGTTAATCGTGATATATGAAATTAATGTTAAGTTTGGTTCAATAAAATTTGGCTTTAAATTTGTTAAGTATTAAAAAAATCAATTAAAGATTAAAATTTTCGATTTATTATGATAGCTTTTAAACAATTTTATTTTAAGTTTTTTTAAAAATTGTAAAACTATCAGAAATTTCAGTTTTGATCTTTGTTTGACATGGAAAATTTAAATTTGAATATTGACATATTTTTATATTTTAAAATAACTTAATGAAAATAATAAGTTGTCAAAGTGACATCTATTGTTGAAATTATTTTGTTTTAAAATATAAAAAGTTGTGTGCTTGTAAATAAAGTTATGTTAATAATCATCGGTCCAAAAAAAGGTTAATATTTAATAAAATTACTTGTGGAATTGTGGTAATAAATATGTGACAATTATTTGATTTTACATGTGAGCAATAAATCGACCCAAAAGAAGATTCATTGTTCCACATGTTCTTATTATCAGTGTTTGATTACTACAATAAAATATCATTTACAAGTTAATATTTTGTCCAAAAATTAAATATTAATGGAGCGTCTGATATTTAGAGATGGGGTTTACCGTTATTCGAATTGATTATTTTAATTTATATTTTAAGTCTTACGTGAGCTTGTTTTGTTTGATTCAGCTACTATTATACCTGTTAACATCATTGCATGTGTTGGAGCCCAATTTTGACCGGGCCCAACACTGAATTGAGTCCAAATTTTAAATTTTAATTTTTAAATAAATTTGAATTTATTTTAAATTCAAAATTCATTTTGAGTTTGAATTTACTTTAAATTTAAGTTTATTTTAAATTAAAATTAAATTAAAAGACCAAGTCCAAATAAATGTCCATCTTACAAAGCCCAAATTGGGCTTGATCCTAACATACCCAAAAACCCGAGCCCAAATACAATTCCAAACAAATGGCCCAATTACAAATGACTCAGACAGACCCAAACCAAGACACTAAAACCAAATCAGAAACCCTAAGCTTCAACTTGTACTGCTGCTGCCTCAGTTTCATCCTATCAGAGCATGCCACATCAGCCCAAGTAGCTCCTCCTTCAGCCTCAACTTGCTTCTGCCACTGTCACGGGCCGCCATAGCCGAACCTGCAAAAAAAAAGAGATTAGATGTACATTTAATTGCAAAAAAATAAATAATCATCATTGTAAATCTGATTATAAAACCAGATTCAAACATTTTGTAAGGGTTACGAGATTTTTTGAAGAGATCAATATAGAACATTTAGCTTTTGAAAATCAGAAAACACAAAGCAGTCGATATCAAACTGTGAGCAGAATACCAAGCAATCTCAGATTCAGTGTTAGCAAGATATTAATTTTTAAAGGCATACACACTTATTGCTTATTTAATATCCCGCATGTATCAAAAGTAACTGTCTATATTCGGTGTAGATTGATGTATATCATTTATTAAGCATTTATTATTGTTTGTCAACATTTATTTTGTAGTATTCAATGCTCATAAGTATAATAATAATAATAATAATAATAATAAGTAATAACTGTCTCATTAATAATAATAATAATAATAATAATATTATTATTATTATTATTATTATTATTAATCATTAATAATAAAAAAGGAAAACAAAAGGTCAGAAGTCACTCTCTTGATCCGCGTTGCCGTCGTCGGAGCTCGCGCCGGAGCCTCCGCTAAAGCCCCGCCCAACATCGTCCGTACCCTGTTAAATGTAGATCTGCGAAGAAACAGAGAATCGGGTTTTAATTTTTTTAAGAAAACGGGGGTTAACAGAATCGAAAACAAAGGAATAAAAGAAATGGATTTCAAAAGGAAAGTTTAAAAGTGTTTTTTTAAAGAAAAGGGGATGAATTAACTTTAAGATCTGAACTAAAAATCTAGATCTGGGTTTTAGAAAACAAAAGGAAAAAGAAAGGATTTTTACCTTAGACGGTGGCTGGCCGACGCATGAGGACAGCAACGACGATGGACGTGGTCGGACCGACACGCGTGACCAGGTGCAGCGACGACGCGCGACTGCGGATGACGGCGCGTGATGATTACGCGCGACAGACGACGACTGGACTTACCAGTCGGAGTTTGGCCGGCCATGGAGGGGGAGAGAGGTTTTTTAAGAGAGAATTCTATTTTTTTTCAAAAAAAAAGGGAGAAGGGAAATAAAAAATAAAAAAAAGAGGCTAAGGCATGTCTTTTATAAGCCTTTGAAACAGTGCCGTTATGAGGGCTGAGTTTCAGCCCCAAAACGACACCGTTTTAAAGCCTCTGCCTATGACCCATCCGACCCGACCTGAACCGTCTCTAGGATCCGCATGTTTTCGTTGAAAGGAATATTTATGCATTCGATCATTCTGCTTTTTCTCAAATTTTCAATCAGGTCCTTCCCGTACTTTTAATTAGTTTTAATTTGGCCCAATAATTTTCAATACTTTTCAATTTAATCCTTTGACCTTTTGAAAGCACTAGAGGCTGCCATGTGTCACTATTTTGGTTTATTTACGCTGATGGTCCTTCTTACTTTTAATTTGTTTTGATTTAATCCTTAAATCAAGTTCTATTTAATTACAAAATTGACCCAAAAACTTTTTATGGTTTTCAAATTAGTCCTTTGACTTCAGGATGCCTGAGGGGTTACCAAGTGTCACTTCTTTTTTGTTTTATTGCCCTGGAGGTCCCTAAACTGTCCAAAAATTACATTTTTACCCCCGAACTTCCAAAAATTCCATTTTCGATCCCGAAATTTCCAAAAATTCCATTTTTACCCTCGAGCTTCCAAAAATTCCATTTTTGACCGCAAAACTTTTGAAAATTCCATTTTTACCCCCGAACTTCCAAAAATCCCATTTTCATCCCCGAAATTTTCAAAAATTCCATTTTGACCCCTCGAACTTCCAAAAATTCCATTTTTGACCCTAAAACTTTCAAAAAATCCAATTTTACCCCCGAAACTTCCAAAAATTACCATTTGCCCTTGGATGTCCAAAAACTCCATTTTCGACCTCGAAACTCTCAAAATTACCCTTTTACCCCCGAATGTCTAAAAAATCCATTTTTAACTCCAAATTTTCCCAAAATTTCCATTTTGCCCCTGAGGATTCAAAATTACCATTTCACCCCCGGGTATTCGAAAAGCCTCATTTTCAACTCCGATTGCATCATTCTTCTTTCTCATTAATATTTGCATTTAATTTTAAATTATTATGCACTCGTATTTTGCATTTTTTATTTTTTGCATATAATTTATCTTATTATTTATCTTACTTCGTGTTATTTAATATCCATTATCAACTGCTTATTCATATTTAACTCGCATGTTTGTTTTCAAAATTGTTTTTCATAAAGACTTTAAAATCGAGGTAATATTCTTTTATTTCGAGTTTCGAAAATTTGTGCCTTAACTTACTAGGTGCAATTTTTCTTCAAACCGAAATAATCGAATACCCTTAATCAAGGCAATGTTTTCTTTATCTTCGATTGTAGAATATTGCGCCTTAACTTACTAGGTGCAACCTTTCTTCAAATCGAGATAATCAAATATCCTTTTCCCAAAATTAAAAAAAAAAGAGTTTTACAAAGGAAAGCTCGTCATTTCTGGATCTTGAAACGTCGTGTCCTAACTCATTGGACTTAACTTTCTTCCTCGATCACTTTGAAATAAGCGAGATTTCCAAACAAACTTGACTTCTTTTAAACTTAACTCATGCATTCAAGGATCATTTTTTAAACTTTATTCAAACTTTTAAATGTTACAAATTAAGACCAAAAAATAATCAATACTGTATCAATTTTGGGCATATGAGGGTGCTAATAATTCCTCATGCGTAACTGACTCCCGAACCTATTTTTTCTAGATTTCGAAGACCTACATGTTTTCAAAACGGTTTTTAAAACGTTTTGTGGTGATCCAATCACATCGAATAGAGGATTGGTGGCGACTCCCTTTATTTTTCGATTATAAAATGAATTTTCGAAACACGTCGTTTTCCAAAAAAGGATGGTTTCGACAGCATGCATTGAAACATTCAATGGCGTTATGTCTAACAAGATTACCATTAGTAATGAATTCATGACTGACATTGAGAAGAGGCTTGTCAAGAACGAAAATGTTAAAATTGATACATTCTTAACAAACTTAACTTCAATGTGGTATACATAGAAAAATAAGAAAATTGTGGATACATCGCCGCAAAAGAAACAACAAAAGGATTTAACAAAGGATGGTTGTCTCTATTTTGGTGCGAAAGATGCACTACTTAATATCCTTTTGTTCTGAGGTTAATTTAATTTCAATAGGGAGACACTCTTTGTGGATAGATTCCGGTGAACAACTCTCACCAGTGTGTCTATGCAAGATTGTCAGAAATATTTTTTTTAATATTCTAAGAAAGTGCCAAGAACCAATATGTAAAATTTTAGATAGTTTGCAATACATTTACCCACTGAAAAATTTCAGTATGGATTGAGATTTTAAATCCACGAACAAAATTGATCTCTTCTGATTCATCCTCACTCCGTGTTGAACTCTAAAGTTAATTGTATTGGATCTTCAACTTTTCTTTTCAAAATTTATTCCTGATAAAGTCTTGAAGGAATAAATTGAATTTTAACTTCAATTACTTGAATTTGTATCTCACGATTCAATTTTCAGGGAAATTAAGCTCATCATATTTATAGGCTTGAAATTGAATCTTAAATCTCGTATCATATTTATAGAATTTGATTAATTTAAGTAAATCAATTAATTTACTAATGGAATCAAATTAATTGAAAATCCAAATTTTTTAAAAAAAAAACTCCCACTGTCACCATCTAGAAATTGAGGGGAAGACAGCCAATTAGTGATTGAGCCACTAAGAGATTCAAAGGTCATAGTCTTTTTAAGGTTTAAATTTTTTTAAATTTTTTTCTTTATATACATATTATGAATCTCCCAAATATAGAAATAGGCTCCTCTAATTTTTTTATAATATTAAAATGTAATATTAAAAAAATATTTTTGATAAAAACAAAGGGAAAATCTTTTTGAAGAAGCCAAATTTGAGGAATAAAAATTGGAATATGAAAAGAGCCGATTCCACTGTTGACACTCAGGCTATTTTCGAGTCTGTTAGTATTGACTCTAAAAAACACTTTTGAAACAAAAATATTCCTAAACAAATTGTTTTTTTTATAGAGAAAATGCTTCTTCCAAATCAAAAATTGATCTAAAAGCATTGTTTTAGAAGCTGAAAATTTTATCTTCCCCACTTAAGAGACGCAATTTTATATTAGGATTTCTTCATCTTTTTTCCTTGGAAAAATTGGAATAAAAAATTCTCTTTTTACGTATCATGTTTAATTTTAAATTAATTTACTCAAAATTAACATCCCGACTCCACCACTGCAACAAATCTCTCAATCTCGAGAATAATTCAAAATTCCGTTTTAGATAATCACTATCACTATAATTAAGGACGTGTAAATTTGGTATTTAGTTCTTCTCCAGTCGTAAAATTTCTTACTATTTATTTCTTGAATTTGTAAAGGATGAATGGGGCTCGGTTAGGAGTTGATGCCAAAATCGAGAGATTCTATTTCTCGAATGCTTAAATGAGTTTCACGAGACTAGACTTAGAGCAGCCCCCTTTCTTCTAGTAAATGTTACCATACATTTATATTCCCATATTCTCCATTCCGTATTCTCTTTCTTCATTCTCCAATCCTTACTGTTACCTTCAACTAATTTCACTTGATTTCTCACCGGCCAAGGATGATATTGGTCCACCCCTTTTCCTTCTTTATCTATCCACAAAGCTTCATCTCCTATTTTTTAATTAGCATCAAAGCTTTGCAAAAAATTACACAAATCATTATTGCCGTAAAAATTGTTGTGACTTTCTCGTGATAATTCAAGAAGCATTCTCATGATGAGTCAATCTAATACCTTGTTCTCTCATATGTTTATGCGTTTGATTTTACATCTCATTTCAGTGACAGCACATTATTATTAATTAATCACATATATTAAGCTAAACATATTGTTGTTGTCCCGGTTCACCATAGTACTGGAGGAAAGAAAGTTCAAGAATTTCATACGATTCTATTGATAAATATAAATTTTATCAATTAATATATAGTTTATATTATATATTTTTAAAATATTCACATTTTTATAATTTATTTTTACATTAATTATTTAAATCTAATAATTTTTTTGGTTTTTCAAAATATTCATTCGAGCAAGTCCAGTGATTAATCTTCCGCATTCTGTAAGCTCATTAAGGAGTAGATGTTAACCATAAGTTTTAAAACTGCTTTATACTCAGGATGAGAATCGAACCCTCGATTGTTGATTAAGAAATATGATGATTTATTTAATTTAGTATAATAATTTCGTTTAATATTGTAGAACTATGTATTTCATTCCACTAATCAACTTATTACTTTTCTAGCCATGTTTATTAATGGCTTAGTGCTTAGTTGGCAATCACTGTTTGAACAGAAGGCTAAGACAGAAATCTTGGGGCTCAATCTCCCTATTTTTTGAAGACAATGTGAAAAACATTATACATTTGACTGAATTTATTTGCTTAATTAGGGATTCAACCTTTTTGAAAAGGGAATTATAGTATCTAATCCTTTTGGACATTTGGGATCAAATTCATGGCACTGCTAAAAGCCATGGAACATGATAAATTATGCTCCCAAAAGAAGCAGAATCCAATCCCATCAGCATGTGCGATTTAACCCTTTATACATGATGGGATGCGTTCCTATTTTTCAGCCAGTTAAATTTTATTATCTTTTCTCAATTATTTCAAAAATATCTTGATGTGATTAAAACTCTAATATTAAATTATTTAAAGCGGTCTTATACCCTTGAGAAATCAATCGAAAAGAGTTCTTCTTTGGGGGCAACCAGATGTAGTCGTATACGAGTTTCGGTGAGTTTCGTGATCATTATGAAGAGTATTTTATACCATTTTTGTGAGTGCCTATAAGATATAGGGTTTTGCTTACCGGTCTGCTCTTTAGGATTTTTTAGCTTTGTATTTGGTGTTTTGAATCATGTAGGTTTAGTACATCGTGTTTATTTTCTCCATAGTGTACTCTTGTTTGTCTACTCATTTAGTGAGAAATTGAAACCTCCTTTGCTCGCGATTTTTCCTCTTTAAAAGTTTTTCACGTAAAATATTTGTATTCGTTTTTCTTTACTTTTAAACATTCCATTATGAACATAACTCGGGGGAACCCAAACATTGGAACCAAGGTCCCTATTTGGATATGCACATCTCTCCCCATGTTCTTTTCTTAGGATTATTATTTATTTATCGTCTATTGTATTCAGCCTTTTGCATGTTTGTATGCGACCTAAATCTCATTCCATGCAGAGGCTTCTACGAGTGGGAGGCAGAGCATGTTTGTTTGAAAACCTAACAAATCTTGCATAAAATCCCAGAGAACTCTGTCATAAACCTTCTTAAGGTCAATTTTTATAGCCATCCATCCCATCCCATCCCATCTTTTCTTTTCGGATATAATTTTGAGTTATCAAAATTTTATTTATGATATTATGCCCAACCATAAAACTCGTTTAATCCAGTCGTATCAGTCGCGACATTCTCAGCAATAACCATGGATCCTGCACAGTCTCAGCAACCAAATTTATGCATTTCCATAGACGCCTATGTTTAGAAGCATTTGGACTCCCACAGACAGCGGTTCAGAATCAAAAACTAATAATAATAACTTTAATCCTCGCTTTTATATTTTCTGTCTATTTGAATTTGATTCTATATGAAAATTATTAAAAACTAAAAATTATTTAAAAATAGAAATTTATAGAAAATAAAATCTCAAAAATATTGCCGTAGAGTCCAATAACAAACTAAGAATATAACCAAAAAAAAAATCATTACATGCTTCTTTGATGTCTCTCGAAACTAAATTAGTATTACAAATGCTTGTGAAATTGACTCCGACACAAAAAATATAAAATATATCAAATTGCAAAAATAAATTATATTTTGAATTTTTTCCTTTCTTATAATGAAAAAAAACTATGCCTAGAAATAAAAGAGGTAAAAACGGAGAACCAATAATTTTGTTTAATGTTTTTTTTTTTTTTTTTTATGTTTTCTTAAAGAATTGGTATTAGATGTCTTTACACAGATAAATACAGAGAGAAAATTTGGAGGGTTTAAAAACAATTTTCCCTCATTTTCTCTCATTCTATTTTATTTTTTGAAATTTTTATTACTTTTATTTAAATTTTAAAAAAGAATTTTAAATTTTTATCACTTTATATACAATCAAAGTCAAATTGATAGAAAATATAGAAATTGATAACTAAAATTGTTATTATACTAACTAAAAAAGTGTCACTTAACTGTCGAGCGACAAAAAAACCCATTTCAAAAATATTAGTGACCAAATTATAACTTTTTTTTAATTAAGTGACTAAAACGAAAACCTACTCATAGTTTAATTAGTTTAATGAATAATGGTATAGTTTACCTAAATATAAATGTTTTTTAATTTATATTTAATACAATAATACTTCATACACTGCTGGTGAATTATGTATTGGCATATGATTATAAATTTAAATAAATATTAAAAAGATTGATAATTGATATTTGTGGACATGCCATTAATCTTACAGATACATGACTGTAGGATCCGTCAACAGTGAAGGATGCTAACATTTTCTGTTTGACAAGTCTACAGACAATCAAGTCTAATCTGCTACTCGGGAACATTAGGAGCAAGCAGATTGTTTAGAAGGCAAACAGATCCAAGGCCAATGTGATGTCTGCAGCTATTTCTTGATAGCTACAAGGCAATAATAATTAAGGGACAACTTTCTTTAATCATTGATATATACTGTGGGGTCAATGAAACAGGCCTGGCCCTGTTTGGAAGCCTGGAAAGTCATGGAAAATTGTTGGGTCAACCAGATTCTGAGATGATTCTATGAGATTAAGAGATGATCTGGTAATTCTATCTACTGCTAATCCATTGTGCGGTATATGAGCTGGTTTGCATCAACTTGAAAATTTGATTTGATTATAAAAGTTAACCAATCGATTTATCTAACTTTAAACACGGATTGGAAAAGAATAATGTGACGTTGCTGTTTTATACAATGTTTTTCACCATTCTACTATTTATTATTCCTTTTCATCCAAAAAAGAATAGAACCCAATCCATCATCATGTGCAAATTAACCCTTATATATAGCTAGGCAATTATCACAGCAAAAAAGGGAAAAGAAGAAAAAATCTTCTTCTTGATAATTTGATTCTCCATTAATGACAAATATTCAATTAAGAACATAGCTTAAATATTGACCCTAAACAATTTGTGGCATTTTTCGTTACAATAAAAGAAGGATTCAATATCAGCAAGTCACAGGGGGAAGATCAGATGCATTATCATCAGACAACATTTCACTGCTTTTCTTGAAAACCCTACTTCCAAACAACAAAAATCCCAATGCATGGCCAGCCACCGCCATTAAAAACACCCCACCATGAAAAGACATGACAGCAAGCATTACCAAATAATCAAGACCAACCCTAATGGCATGCAACAATGTTTGCACAACGCCGACCGACACATTGCTCGACCCTTCCCCTAGCAGCTTGATCAGCTGAGAATGCGGGAGCCATTCGACGAGGAACGCAAGCACGAAGATGAATATTAAGGCTAATGCATACATGCCGGCACCTTGCCGGCCAGGCCAGCCAGAGAAGAGGATCTCGGCATTGTTGCCCCAGAAGAAGGTCATATGCATCATCATCATGTTGTGGTGGTGCATACCAGAGGTTCCATTGGTTGACTGAGATGTCGGTGCCATACCTTCCATGCCATGTTCATGATTCATTGTTGATATATATAGTATAAGTACTGTAAAAGAAATTGTTTTGATGGATATATGATAGAAATTTTAAGTTCAAAGAAAAACGTATAAATGTTAGAGGTCTTGGAAGGTTAAACGTATAGTATTAGTACATTCTCCATTATTGTACCATTAGATTTTGTACTACAATTTAGTTCCTTTTTTTGGTCCCTGCAATTGGCAAATTCTACTTAGAATTTTCTTCCCAAAATAATAGCATTGACCCAATTTATTTTAAAAGTTTAAAGGGCAAAGTACAAGAATAGTCACCTAACTATCAGTTCATTCTATTTTGATCACTCAATTATTAAATTTTTTGATTTAATTACACTTATTGTTAACCTAGTAACCGAAGTCTAACATGGACTTTGTTTGACCTAATAATAAATTTAGCCCTCCAATATTTATACATTCTATCAATTTGATCTTAAATATAAAAAAAAAATCAACAAATTTAACCTTCAATATTTACAAATTTTGTCAATTTAATTCTAATTCTAAAAATTATAAAAAAAATCTTTAAAATATTTTTATATTTACTTTTTAAAAAATTTTAAATTTATATTTACTTTTTTTCATCAATCATGCTATTTTTTTCATCAACTAAACATGTCAAGAATCCATAAATTAAAGTTACTTTTTTTATCAATCTCTTTTTGCTACATTGTTGGTCTCAAATCTCTAACTAAAACCCAAGAAAGAATCTCAAAATTAGGATCTCTTTAAATATTTTTTTATACTTTTTTATAATTAAGACTAAAATGAAGAAATTTGTAAACACTGAGTGATAAATTTGTTGAAATTTTTAGATTTAAGATCAAATTGATAGAATATGTGAACATTGAAGAGTTAAATTTATTATTAACCTAATAAACAAAGCCCATGTGTAAGATTTCCGTAAGGCAACTAATGGAAGAGTGACTAAAATATTTAATTTTGAAAAATTGAGTGACTAAAACGAAAAATTGTAATAGTTAGATAATCAAAATAAAACAAACTAAATAATTAAGTGACTATTCTTGTTACTTAAAATTTTTTTGAATAATTTTAGTATAGGTTCTAATCATATTTGCTCTTTTGACACAATGCCTAGAACTATCTACAGCCCTTCCTCACCCCATAAATAGGAGGATAATGCGCTTCAACGCACTTGAATCCATGTCCTCCTTCATTGACAACAATACTCATATCAATCGAGTTAATACTCAATCGACTTACTTAAAATTTTAAATGGTAAAAATCCTTGTTTTTAACTTGATTGTAAAATAACCTTCGTATAAAACTATGTTTGTTTTATTTTAGGCAAAATAATAAATTTAGCCCCTATTATCTATCTTTCTTGCCACTTTATAATTCTTATTTTGTAGGTTAAGGGTATGAAACAAACAAATTAAAATATTATTATTTAATATATAATTTAAATATTTGTTAATGATAAAATTTATTATGAAATATTAAATACATGAATATTATCTTTCGTTTAGTAAAGATAATTTCATAAATTATTATTATATTCTCGAGAAAGTGTTTATTAAACCAAATGTCATAAAATAATTTTCCTATCACATTACAAAAAATTACATTTCCTTGAAATCATAATATGGGAAAGCATCAAATGCAGCATAAACACTGGTTGCTCACTAACGTAGATAATCTATCTTGGTTTTAAAGTACAAGATGTAGCTTGAGAAACACTATTTGGCATTATTTGTTGAGCCAAAAAATTGCTTTGAAGGATCAAAACGAATAGTTTTTCTCCTTAAATAGCATTTTTGCTATTTTTTGTAATTTACATAAACTTTGGTGCTTGTTAAAAAAACGTTTATTTTTCGGGGAAAAACAAACAAGTCTCGAACAATATTTTAAAATAAAAAAATGGGTATGATAAAAAATGAGAGTCACCACCAATCTTTTTTACGGTGTGATTGGATCACCACAAAACATTTAAAGTTTGTTTTGAAAAAATATTTTGGTCTTCGAAATCCAGAAAACAGGTTTGGGAGTTGGTTACGCATGAGGAAGGATTAGCACTCTCATACACCCAAAATTAATACCACATTAATTACTTTCGGGTCTTAGTTTGTTAAAACTTTGAAATCTCGAGTAATACTTAAAATACAATATTTGATTTTAGAAAACTTTGCGTGATTTTCGGAATCCTATTTGAGGAAAATCGTCCATGTGTTTCGAATTTCTAAGAGAACTGGAAGTCGTGTCCAACACATTAGGACACTACATTCTCGGACTTTCGAAATTGAAGGACGTTTTGAAAGACTTTAAAGAGGATATTCGATTGTGTAAATTATACGAAAATCACACCCAGCACATTAAGGCATGGTTTTCGAAATCTTCACACAAAAGAATATTGTCTCGCTTTGTTTTCAAATCATTTGTATATATATATATTTTGAGAACTTGAAATTTCGCATCGAGTATAAAATACAATCCTCGGACACATGACTTAAAAGATTTAAAGATAGAACGCCCATTTACTTCGATTTTCGCGAAGAATTTAAGCCGTGACCAACACGTTAGGGCACGACGTTCTCGAAATCTCGAAGTTAAAAGGCTTTTTAAAACACTTGGAAAAGGATATTCGATTCGTGTGAGTTATATGAAAAAAAATCACACCCGACACGTTAGGGCATGATTTCTCGAAGTTTCACACGAAAGGGACATTGCCTCGGTTTTAAAATAATTTTAAAAACAAATGTGTAATTTTAAATATGAATAAATAGTTAATAATGAAGATTAAATAACATGAAATGAAAATGATTACGTAGATAACTGATATACAAAAATAAAAAATATGAAATACGAAAGCATATAATCAAAAACTAAATATAAACATCGAAGAGAAAGAAAAGCAAAATAAATAGAGTCAAAAATGTGATTTTTGGAAGCCTGGGGGTAAAACTGTAATTTTGGATGCTTGGGGAACAAAATGGTAATTTTCAAAAAAAATTGAGGTTAAAAAATGGAATTTTTAGATATTCGGGGGTAAAATGATAATTTTTGGAAGGTTCGGGGTCAAAATTGATATTTTTATTCTGGGGTAAAATGGTAATTTTTGAAAGCTTCGAGGTCAAAAACGGTATTTTTAAACATTTGGGGGTAAAATGATAATCTTGGAAAGTCCAAGGACATAAAATGGAATTTTGGAAAGTTCAGGGGGTAAAATGGTAATTTTGGAAAGTTTAGGGTCAAAATGGAATTTTGGAAAGTTTAGGGTAAAATGGTAATTTTGTAAAGTTTGGGATAAAAATGGAATTTTAGAAAGTTTAGGGGTAAAATGTAATTTTAGAAAGTTTAGGGTTAAAATGGAATTTTGGAAAGTTTAGGAGTAAAAATGTAATTTTTAGAAAGTTTGGGGTTAAAATGGAATTTTGGAAAGTTTAGGGGGTAAAAATGTAAGTTTTAGAAAGTTTGGGGTAAAAAATGAAATTTTGGAAAGTTCGAGGATCTCTTGAGTAATAAAATAAAAAAGAAGTGATACGTGGTAGCCTCTCAAGCATTCTGAAGTTAAAGGACTAATTTGGAAATTATTTAAAATTACTGGACAAATTTTCAATAAAATAAAACTCGATTTAAGGACAAAATTGAAACAAAAATAAAAAAGGAAGGACTAATTGCTTAAATAAGCCAAAGGTCGGACACGTGACAACTTCTCATGCTTCCAGAGAGTTTAAGGACTAAATTAAAAATGAAATAAAATTAATGGGAAAATGTATAATTAATTAGAAGTGTAAAAAGGATTTGATTGTAAATTTTAAAAAAAAGGACTATGTGCGCAAAATAACCCATTTCTATGTTGAATTCTTCATCCAAAAAACAGTGTTGCACAGGTAAGGATATTTAAACCATTTTTTAGCAAAAAAAAGTCCATTTTCCTTCATTTCTTTTTTAAAAAAAAGCTTATTTACTCTATTCCTTTTTTCTCTCAATGGCCTAAGGGCAGAAACCCAAGGTCGTCGCACTGCCCATTGTCAGGGACCGATCTCCGATGTCGATCGTCGTCTGCTGTTGTCAGTCGCCAAGCGCAACATTCGAAAGGTAAAAGAAAACCTTTTTTATTCGTTTTTTTTTTTAGATTTTACCCAGATCTGGACTTAAACCCAAATCTAAAATTTTGATCCTTTCTCCTTTTTTCTTTCAAACTTTTGTTTAAAACATCAAAAAGATCTGGTTTGACATGTTGAAATCCAGATTTGGTTATTAATTTTATTCAAATCTGTTTTGTCGTTTTATGTTTTTATTTACACCTTTTATTCTATTTAGCAATCTACTTGTTATTGCCACCTTGTTTCTAACTCTTTTTCATGTTCCCTTTTTGGAATCTGTACGCGACTGAGTACGGGCAACACTCGGAGGGGATCGATTTCCAGCGACGGTGGTGTCCAAAGGGTGGTAGCACTTCTGGATTTTCAGTTTCTTTTTTTTTCTTGTTATTTAATATTATTTGCATAAATATTTATTAGGTATTTATTATTTATTTATTCAAGACATTTTTGAAATAACTAATAATAAAAGATAATAATGTACAATAAATAAACTACTATTAAAACGTCTCCAATGTTTGAGAGGATAATAAATGTATTCAATAAAAATATTAGTATATACTAAACAATAAATGAATATATTATTATATACTTAATATATGAAAAAACGCTTTGAATTCGAAAGAAACAATGAATATGTATTAATGCATTTATCATGTACCTTGAGAACGTTGTTTGTTTCTTTGTGTACTGCTTTCAAATGCACTATATATTGACTTTGATGCTCAAAAATCAATTTCTTTGTGTACTGTTTTTTGAATCTCTTCCACCAAGGGTTCGTAACCTCCATTACAAGTATTCAATTCTGGCTTTATAGCCATATTTACAATGATTATATTTTGTCTATCCTAACTAAATGCTTGTCTTGTTTTTCTTTTGCAGGTTCAGCTATGGAGGTTGTAGTAGTGACGGTGGCAGTGGCAAGTTGTTAGTGGTGCAACTTGATGCTGACAGTGGCATGCTCTGAGTGGCTGAAATGAGGGCAACAATAGTGCAAGTTGGCAGTAGATTGGGGCTTCTGTTTAGGATAGAGTCATTTGTAAAAGTTTGGGTCTTTTGGAATTGCGCCCCAACTTGGGTTGTAATTTCGGACATTGGGTTTATACATGGACTTGTATCTTTGGACCTTATTAATTTATATTTAGGATAAATTTAAATTTGATAATAAATTTAAACTTAAATTAAATTTAAATTTAAAATAAATTTAAACTTAAACTTAAAATAAATTTGAATTTAAAAACAAATTCAAACCTAAAACAAAATAGGTTTAGAGTGGACCCGAACAAATTGGGCTTCAACAGCTGCCCCTCTTTGCTCGTTGTTGTCTCTTTGCTTGTTGTTGTGTAACAGGAATGGAGCAAAGACCAAAAGAAGGCCCAAATTTGTCAAAGTTTCATTTCTTCAACACTCTTTCTTCCACCGGATTGCCCTTCACTTCATTGGTCGTTCAACCCTGCTGCATCTGCTTTTTTACATCTTCGGTGTTGTGATTCCATCTTGCCTTTAGGTAATTTCAAAAAGGCAAATTTTGATACTGTAGCTTTATTCGATTTGCTTGCAGCTTCAATGGTTTGATGTCTTTGATTTGGTCTACTTCTCAGTATCTCATCAGGAAGATGACCGCATTACTTGTTTCAATCCGCTTCTTTGTATCTTATCAGGAAGACAAATTTGGTCCACTTCTTAGTATCTCATCAGGAAGCTAACCATTTTATTGCTTCGACCTGCTTCTCAGTATCTTATCAGGAAGCTGAGGTTCGAAGATTTGCTCACTTTGAGCCTCGAGTTGGTGTACTTCTCTGTATCTCATCAGGAAGATGACTGCCTTATTGTTTTGGATAATTGCAATCTGCCTCAGACTCGAGGTAGGAGATTGATCGATGATGATCTGCCCCAGGCTCGGGGTAAGAGTTTGGTTTATGGTGATCTGCCCCGGGCTCGGGGTAAAAGATCGAATGACTACAATCTACCCCAAGCTCGGGGTAAGACATTGGTTTATAGTAATCTGCCCCAGGCTCGGGGTAAGACTATGGTTGATGGTGATCTGCCCTAGGCTCGGGGTAAAAGATCGAATGGCTGCAATTTTCCCCAAGCTCGTGGTAAGAGATTAACTTATAGTGATCTGCCCCAGGCTCGAGGTAAGAGATCGTGGTTTTCAATCTGTCTTTCTGGAATGATGTAGTTTGAATCAAACTCCACTACAATTGCATGAAGATAGGATTTGATGTCGAAACTTCATCTTACTCTTACTACAACTTCAGAGAGATAAAGATTCGTTATTTTGACCTATATCTTTGACTTAGAAGCTTCACAGTTACGGCTTTAATCCGCTCCTTTAAGGTATTAGATTTGCTGTTGCTGCTTCAAAACGCATGGTACTAAATTCGCAGTTGCGGCTTTAATTTTTCTTTCATGCTTCTGAGGTATAAGGTTTGCCATTGCGACTTAAACCTTTCCCTTTGTGTTTCGTGGTACTGGATTCGCCGTTGCAGCTTAAATATTTCCCTTTCATGCTTTTAAGGTATAAGGTTCGCCATTGCGACTTAAACCTTTCCCTTTTGTGTATTCGTGGTATTGGATTCGCCATTGCGGCTTAAATCTTTCCCTTTATGTCTCTAAGGTATAAGGTTCGCCATTGTGACTTAAAGCTTTTCCTTTTGTGTCTTCGTGGTACTAGATTCGCCGTTGCGGCTTAAATCTTTCCCTTTCATGCTTCTGAGGTATAAGGTTCGCTATTGCAACTTAAACCTTTCCCTTTTGTATCTTCGTGGTACTGGATTCGCCATTGCAACTTAAATCTTTCCCTTCATGTCTATAAGGTATAAGGTTCGCCATTGCATCTTAAACCTTTCCTTTTTGTGTCTTCGTGGTACTAGATTCGCCGCTGCAGCTTAAATCTTTCCCTTCATGTCTCTGAGGTATAAGGTTTGCCATTGCGACTTAAACCTTTCCTTTTGTATCTTCGCGGTACTGGATTCGCCGTTGTGGCTTAAATCTTTCCCTTCATGCTTCTGAGGTACAAGGTTCGCTGTTGCGACTTAAAACTTTCCCTCCATATCTTCGTGGTACTAGATTCGTCGTTGCAACTTAAATCTTTCCCTTCATACTTCGTGGTACCGAAACCTGTAGAAATATGCCTTAATGGGCCTTTATGTAGGCCAGATTGTTTAGGATATCATGATCAGGATAAGTCAAATGCTCCTAAATAGATGGCTACGAATGATGAATGCAAAATGTCATCTTTGAGAAATGATTTTATTTTGAGTCCTTAGCCGACATCATTCATTGTTTGTCTAAGTCCTTTCACTGATGTGTTATCATGTTTTCCTTTTGGTATGGTATCCTTGACATGAAACCTGAAGAGGTGGTCGTTTTTGAACTATTTATTTCAAAACCCTTCTATCCCTCGTATTTGTGTTATTTCCAACTAGTGATCCTATTTTATGTCCCTGTACTATTTAGGAATTTTCAAGAATGATATGCAGAAATTCTTTTATTCCTTTTACCGTTAGACCACTAACCGTTATTTTGAATGCAAAGATGCTTGAATCAAGGTTATAAGGTGGATGAATTTGAATTTGATTAAAAACAAAGGTCGTATGAATGAAAAGATCGTTGGTTCATTAATCGCTATTCAGAATTGCTTGAACATGGTCATAAGGTAAATGAAATTATTGGAACATGGTCACAAGGCAAATGAAATTATTGGAGGCAAAGCTCACATAAATAAAAAGATTAAAAATGACTCATATTAGTCAAAGAATTGCCAAACACAAAGTGAGCAAACAATAAGGTTAGGTGCTCCAAATATCAAAGTATGAGCTTCAGTGAGCAACCTTAATGAGGACCCTTCTGAGCTTGATATATGTCCATGAAACTCGGAGTACTTTGTCAATGCCTTAAGGTGTAAAATTTCTCCACCTTGCTACTTTTGAAAGAAATGACCACTTCATGCCCCTTTTCTTTTATTCGAATTTGAGCTGCTTTTTCAGGTTTTCAACTCAAATCTCCTTAGGTTTCGAGATGCCCTTTATGAGTTTTCACCTCGACCTCTCCTTTTCTTTTTCCGTTTTTCTCTATTTCTTTTTCCTTTTTCTTGTTTTTTTCTTTCTTTTCTTTTTTTATTTATTTTTCTTCATTGTATTTGAGTTCACGAAGTTGGGCAGGTCTTTGTTGTCCATTTCGATAAAAATCAAAGCTTCTTCAAAAACTTTCTTCACCTCATGGGGCCTTCCTCTAATTCAATACCCTTTTTCCTTGGAAAACTTTTGTAAGCAATATCCTTTTTAAAATCGGCGCTCTCTCGTGAAATTCTCTAGAGCGGATCCCTCTTTGTCGTAAACCCTTGTCATTTGAATCATGACAGATGACTTTTAATATCTTTTCTTCAATCAAGTTTAGCTGACTCCATCTGGATTGAATCCATTTTGCTTCATCAGCTTTTAACAAGATCTAGAGGGAAAGAAACTCGACTTCAATAGGTAGGACGACTTTATTCTAGTGAGAAAGGTGTTGCCCCGATGGATGTTCTGATAGAAGTCTGATAAGTCTCGAAGACAAATGGTGATTTCTAATGTCGAGTCTTTGTAGGTCTCTACTATGAATCCTTTTGATGTTCTTATTGGTCACCTCCTATGCCTCATTCACCTGTTTTTTCAATGTGGTGCTGAGTCGTGATATTTGTTCTTAAATTGGCTGTAGACTTTGCTCTCATGCTGTCACTCAGATTCAAGTCATCGTTGGATATAATCCTTTCTTGGCATTCCATACTGGAACATAATCTCTCATTTTCAATAATCTACTTAACCGCCAATTAGCCTAGGAAGTAGTAACGAATTTATGCACATTAGAAACTCTTTTGCAAAGTTGGCTCGATGGTGTCCATGCTTCACATAGAAAGAGGCCACAACATGGAAAGATGATGGTAAATAAATTTTCAAGTTGCCCTTTGCGGGTTTTCATCTTTGACTTTTTCTTCCTTTTCTTCCTTTTCCTTTTTTACTTACTTTTTTTATTGGGTTTTAAAATGCCCTTTTCGAATTTTCGACTCATTTTTCTTTTTTTGATAACACATCGAGCCTAAAATTTTCAAGTTTCTGTTGAATTGGATTGCATTATTCTTTTATGAGAGTCTATGTGTCACGACATCGGTTCGTCAAACCTGGCATGCTTTGATAGGATCATGCAAAGACCTTTGGATTCTCGAGGTAGCTTGCAGTGTTTTTACAAAGACTCATGTCTCGATTCTTACTTAAAATCACGACTCTTCAAGGTGATGTTTGTTTCGTGTCTTGCTCAAGCATCGGTAGCAGATCGGGAGACAAGTTACATTCTTGATCATTTCAAAACCTCAAAGTTTTTTTTTTTGGACACATGTCTTACTCAAAAGGGGTTTAAGTCAATAGTAATGTTGCTCGTATCCATGATATCAAGGGACCCAGCATAAAGATAAAAAGGTATCCAAAGAATAATTGAACTAAAGAATGATTAATTGTGGTATGAACGAATGAAAAGAATGGTAAGGTGTTTGCCAAATAGGACAAAAACAATGCATCATTTTTATTGAAATAAAATATAGTGGTTATTTGTCCTTTATAAAAGGATCTCTATTACTCTCGGACTTAGAGTGATAAGTGTGTCCTGAACATTTTCCTGGAAAAGTCATAAAACTACAGGAAACTCCTCCACAGTCTAGTTGTCAAAAATACTTCCGAGGGTGTAGGGGCGAACTCTCCACAGGTTCTACTCTCCACATGGTTTTTTCTCAAATTTTTATCATTCCCTATCTTGATTTATCATGTTTTCTCTCAGCTTTCATTTAGGGTTGATGACTCACACACACACAAGTGTTTCAAATATGAGGGATTTCATTGAAATTTAATGCATGAAGTGCAATGTAAATGAATGGTAAAATGCATGCAAAAAGGCTTGATTCTAGTTCAATTCCGTTTAGAGCAACTTTACTAGAAAACAAATTCCTGTACATAAGGCAAATACATGTATTGTTGTGTCTTAATGCTCAAAGTCCTAATCTTCCAAGTTAATTTGCTCTTGATTTCCAGTCCAAGGTGCTGGTCTTAAATGGCTAAAGTCTGCAAATGGTTAGTCTTTTCTTGCACTTGGTGGAGTCATGGGTTGCGACATGGCTCCTATTTCAAACTTGCCCCTAAGAGCGCTGGAGTAATTCCTTATTTATAAATTTTTTTTGCTATATTTCCTTGTCTTTAAATAGGCATAAATTCCTTTAACAAAGGATAGTCCTCAAAGAATACTCAGCAAAAGACCTTTTCAACTTCCAAAAATGGTCACAGAACCATTCTAGCAAAAAGTTGTGTACCAATACACCTTTTTTTGCCTTTTCTTCGATAAGTGTTTAGAACATGAGATTGTTGGAACATGAGTGAATTTCTTGTCACGTCGATAAAACGAATCTGCAACCGTATTCTCTACGTGCCTCGAAATTTTAAGGAAATCGACTACATATGCATTTGAAACAAAGATGTCAACATTCTTTCTCGCCTTTGGGTAAATTACGTCTTGCGAGTTTTTTAAAGTGATGTACTTATTATCCTCTCTTCCTTTGATCAAGGCTGCAACTCGATGCTCACTCATCCAGAATAGGTCTTATTATTCGAAATCCTCGAGCAATGAGGTGATCGTATTATTCATATTTCTGATAGTGAAGCAACCTAGCTTGAATAGTTAAGGCGAATCATCATATTTGAATTAGACATTTGCTTCATTTTGCCTTCCATACTTCTTTCAGCTTTTGCAAACTGTTATGGCTTTCATGTATTTTGGTGTTACCCTAGAACTCTGATATTTGCCCCTTTGATAGGCAATCACTTTTCGTTGTTTTATTTGACCACTTATACACACGATCACGTTGACTTCTACCTTATCAAGAAATCCATTTTCTTATGACCAATTCTCTATTTGGCAATAGAATATGAATCAACACCTTTTTTTATGAAAATGCAATGCAAACAGAATTAAAATATATTGCAATTAAAAGCAAAAATGTAATCGTGTCTCTTAGCTTATTCAGGTAACCACTAAAGGTTTGGCACAGTTCCACTTATGGAATTAAATGCAAGTTAATAAAATATGCAGCTTATGAATACATGTATGCATGAGAAAATACATTTATTTTAAATTCAATCCCATTAGAATAACTTCTCTAGAAGACAAAATTCTCCTCATAAAATGGATTACATAAATGGCTTTGCCTTATGGCCTAGAGCTTTGATCTTCCTAGAAGTCTGGCTAATTTTCGTCCCCGCTCCGATCTTGATTCATATTGCATGCTCAACATATCAGCTTCGATGCGTAATCTTTATCTCGAACATGTCTCTGAGCTTGTCGAAAGTGCCCCTCACTTGCTTCTTGATTCCTTTCAAGAATCTTGATCTGAATTTGCGCAATCTTTCTTCAAGTCTCCTAAATCTTCTTCGACTTTGTGCTTTCCTTCGACCATAAGTGCAAAGCCATGTTATCTTCCACTTAATTAAGAAATTCGTTCTCCATGATGAAACTGCCTATTTGGTAACCGAATTTAAATCAACACATTTTCTTGTATGATGATGCATTATGCAAGCAAAAGAAAAGAGACAAAATAGAACACGTTAGCAAAACATAATAATATCAACATACAAGTATACAACAAATAACCAAAGAAATTGTCTTGGATAAATGCTAAAAGGTTCGGCATAACTCCGTCTAAGGTGAGTACTTACGGTTTACTATATGTGGTTTTAGGCTCTAGATTAAAGGGTACCCAAACCAACAGATTCCTTGATCACTCATTACAGGCTCATACGAATGAGTTCGGTTCAAGGGGACACATTTTCCACATGTTTGCACGGAAGTGAAAACTTCACGAAAACATGGGTACGGATGTAATCCCGAAAGCGATTCACTATCCTGCACGGAGGTGAAGACCTCACGACTGAGTAGTTTCCCGCTTCCACTTAAGAGGGTAGTAACATAATGCATATGGATGCAAAATTACACTAGCAACATCACATAATATAATGTCACACAAAATATGTCGAGGATCGCATATTAAACAAATTCAAAAAGGACCCAAAAATAATCAATTTTGGCTTGACTCTCGATTATTTTAAAAAGTATGTCCCCAGTGGAGTCGTCAAGCTGTCGAAATGTTTATTTTTCGAGGAAAAACAAACAAGTCTCGAACAATATTTTAAAATAAAAAATGGGAGTCACCACCAATCTTTTTTGCGGTGTGATTGGATCACCACAAAACGTTTAAAGTTCGTTTTGAAAAAATATTTTGGTATTCGAAATCCAGAAAACAGGTTCGTGCGTCGATTACGCAAGAGGAAGGATTAGCGCCCTCATACGCCCAAAATTGGTACCACATTGATTACTTTCGGGTCTTAGTTTGTTAAAACTTTGAAATCTTGAGTAATACTTAAAATACGATCTTTGATTTTAGAAAACTTTGCGTGATTTTCGGAATCCTATTTGAGGAAAATCGTCCATGTGTTTCGAATTTCTAAGAGAACTGAAAGTCGTGTCCAACACATTAGGACACTACATTCTTGGACTTTCGAAATTGAAGGACGTTTTGAAATACTTTAAGAGGATATTCGATTGTGTAAATTATACGAAAATCACACCCAGCACGTTACGACATGGTTTTTCGAAATCTTCACACAAAAGAATATTGCCTCGCTTTGTTTTCAAATCATTTGCATATATATATTTTTTGAGAACTTGAAATTTCGCATCGAGTTTAAAATACAATCCTCGGACACATGACTTAAAAGATTTGAAGATAGAACGCCCGTTTACTTCGATTTTCGCAAAGAATTTAAGCTGTGACCAACACGTTAGGGCACGATGTTCTCGGAATCTCGAAGTTAAAAGGCTTTTTAAAACACTTGGAAAAGGATATTCGTTCGTGTGAGTTATACGAAAAAAATCACACCCGACACGTTAGGGCATGATTTCTCGAAGTTTCACACGAAAGGGACATTGCCTCGGTTTTAAATAATTTTAAAAATAAATGTGTAATTTTAAATATGAATAAATAGTTAATAATAAAGATTAAATAACATGAAATGAAAATGATTAGGTAGATAAATGATATACAAAAATAAAAAATATGAAATACGAAAGCATATAATCAAAAACTAAATATAAACATTGAAGAGAAAGAAAAGCAAAATAAATAGAGTCAAAAATGTGATTTTTGGATGCTTGCGCGTAAAACGGTAATTTTGGATGCTTCTTGGAACAAAATGGTAATTTTCGAAAGATTCGAGGTTAAAAATGGGATTTTTAAACATTCGAGGGTAAAATGGTAATTTTGGAAGGTTCGGGGTTTAAAATGGTATTTTTAGACATTTAGGGGTAAAATGGTAATTTTTGGAAGGTTCGAGGTCAAAAATGGAATTTTTAGACATTTAGGGGTAGAATGGTAATTTTGAAAAGTTCAGGGTTAAAATGGAATTTTGGAAAGTTTAAGGGTAAAATGGTAATTTTGTAAAGTTCGAGGTCAAAAATAAAATTTTGGAAAATTCGGGGTAAATGTAATTTTTAGAAAGTTTAGGGTTTAAATGGAATTTTAGAAGTTTAGGGGTAAAATTGTAATTTTTAGAAAATTTAGGGTCAAAAATGGAATTTTGGAAAGTTCTAGAATCTCCTAGGCAATAAAACCAAAAAGAAGTGACATGTGGCAGCCTCTCAAGCATTCTGAAGTCAAAGGACTAATTTGGAAATTATTTCAAAATCGCTGGATAAATTTTCAATAAAATAAAACTTGATTTAAGGATAAAATTCAAACAAAAATAAAAAGGGAAGGACTAATTGCATAAATAAGCCAAAGGTCGGACATGTGGCAGCTTCTCATGCTTTCAGAGAGTTTAAGGACTAAATTAAAAATGAGATAAAATTAATGGGCAAATGTATAATTAATTAGAAGTGTAAAAAGGATTTGATTGTAATTTTTTTTAAAAAAGGAAGGACTATGCACGCAAAATAACTCATTTTTGCGTTGAATTCTTCATCCAAGAAACGATGTCGCACATGTAAGGATATTTAAACCATTTTTTCGCAAAAAAAGTCCATTTTCCTTCATTTCTTTTTTTTTAAAAAAAAGCTTCTTTACTCTGTTCCTTTTTTTCTCAATGGCTTAAGGGCAGAAACCCAGGGCTGTCGCACTGCCCATTGTCGGGGTCCGATCTCTGACACTGATCGTCGTCCGTTGTTGTCAGTTGCCATGCGTAACATTCGAAAGGTAAAACAAAACCTTTTTTATTCCTCCTTTTTTTTAGATTTTACCTAGATCTGGACTTAAACCCAGATCTAAAAATTTTGATCCTTTCTCCTTTTTTCTTTCAAACTTTTGTTTAAAACTCCAAAAAGATCTGGTTTGACATATTGAAATCCAAATTTGGCTATTAATTTTTTCAAATCTGTTTTGTCGTTTTATGTTTTTTTTTACACCTTTTATTCCATTTAGCAATCTACTTGTTATTGTCACCCTGTTTCTAACTCTTTTTCATGTTCCCTTTTTGGAATTCGCACGCGACAGAGTATGGGCGACACTCGGAGGGGATTGATTTCCGACGACGACGGTGTCCAAAGGGCGGTAACTCTTTTGGCTTTTCAGTTTCTTTTTTTTATTGTTATTTAATATTATTTGCATAAATATTTATTAGGTATTTATTATTTATTTATTCAAAACATTTTTGAAATAACTAATAATAAAAGATAATAATGTACAATAAATAAACTACTATTAAAACGTCTCCAATGTTTGAAAAGATAATAAATGTATTCAATAAACATATTAGTATATAATAAACAATAAATGAATATATTATTATATACTTAATATATGAAAAAACGCTTTGAATTCGAAAGAAACAATGAATAAACAATGAATATGTATTAATGCATTTATCATGTACCTTGAGAACGTTGTTTGTTTCTTGTGTACTGCTTTCAAATGCACTGTATATTGACTTTGAATGCTCAAAAATCAGTTTCTTTGTGTATTACTTTTTGAATCTCTTCCACCAAGAGTTCGTAACCTCCATTACAAGTGTTCAATTCTGGCTTTATAGCCATATTTACAATGATTATATTTTGTCTATCCTAACTAAATGCTTGTCTTGTTTTTCTTTTGCAGGTTCAGCTATGGAGGCTGTAGCAGTGACAAGTTGCTGGTGGTGCAACTTGATGCTAACGTGGCATGCTCTGAGTGGCTAAAATGAGGAAAACAGCAGTGCAAGTTGACAGTAAATTGGGGCTTCTGTTTAGGATAGGGTCATTTGTAAAAGTTTGGCTCTTTTGGAATTGGGCCCCAACTTAGGTTGTAATTTTGGACATTGGGTTTGTACTTGGACTTGTATCTTTGAACCTTATTAATTTATATTTAGGATAAATTTAAATTTGATAATAAATTTAATCTTAAAATAAATTCAAACCTAAAACAAAATAGGTTTAGAATGGGCCCGGACAAATTGGGCTTCAACAGTGCTAATTTTAAAAAGATAACGATTAAAATTCACTTTACACTATAATATAAGGACTTGTACAACAATATTTCCATGTGGGATATGGTAGGTTGTGGTCCCTATTCAATTTATAGTCTCTAACCATAGCAATTAATATCTGACTACATACATTTATGAAATTACAGCTAAAAACCACAATCCAAAGCATGATTCATTGATACCCTTAATTTTTTTAAGAAGTCAACAATTGGGGAATTTGGCAATGGATATCACAAGAGAAGGGAAGATTCAAGAATGAATGAGAAATTCATAAATTTGATTTAATTTTTTTAAATATATTGATGTGATTATATGGTAGTATCTGTTTATATTTTTTTAATTTTTTATAAAGTACACACACTTTACACACAGGTGCATAATACAATAACCGAAAGCATAGTTAAACCATTAATAAAAGTTGAATTTATCACTTTGACAAATTAAACCACCGCCCCGTTGTTGCTCTCATCAGCGCACGGCAGTACCGCATGCACCTTGCCTTTTGCACACACATTTTAATTTCCATGGACGTCATAAGTAACATCAAATATGTTTTTTTCTTTCATAAGTAGAGAGATTGCAATAATTTTTAGAATAATCGTTCAAACTAAAGTACTCCCGATCTGAGACATCCAATTCTTATACAATGACGAAATTAGGGAGATTGGTAGGGGTTTCGATCTTTTTTAAAATGAAATTTTTTTCATAGATTTCTTTAAATTTTTTAAAATTTTAAAATAATAAAAATAAAGTTGCATTTTTGTTCTCTTTAAAAATATAAAAATTTGACTTAAATTTTTAAAAATTATAAAAATATAATCTATTAAATTAATGAATTATATTTTTTAATCATAAAAATTAAAATTTAATTTCGATCCTCCTAAAAATATTTGATATTTCATGACAGCAAACATGTTAGTATACACAAATAAAAAAGGAATGCAAAGATTCTTTTCTAAAATCATTGATGAGCTTTTGAGTATTTAGGAAAGTTGTTTTAACTGATGGGTTTTTGAAAGTTCCATTTTTGTTCATTTTGAGTTATGCAAATCAATTGAAAATTTGAACATAAATTTTTTTTTTGTCATTCTATCTATATGATTCAAATAATCTTGATTCTTTTGATTTGATTTGATAATTAAAGTTGAATTGAAACCACTATTAAAATACTTCCGTTTAAATTATGTGAATTTCTTTTCGGAAAATTGTTCACCTCACCAATTTAAAGTTGCATGTATGTCATGTAAGCTAAAAAAAAAATATTGACTTTGATTCAACTTATCCGAAACCGTAATTAAAAACCTTACAATAAAATGGAAGCATTACTTCAAAATCAATATTTTTTCTATTTGACTTTCCACGCTTATAATATTATAGTCTCTTTGAATGGGCAGTACGTTTACTTGATATATTAATGTAAAAATAGTGATGACAGTAAGACAAAAAAAAGTTAAATGCATCGCGTTAAAAATAAACACTCATCCAAAAGGACCCTTAATCATGTTAGAAAATACTTTTAATCGAAGTCTTTTGACGGTGTTATCAATTGAATTTTAGTTAGACCTTATAAATTTTTTTTATTGTAACTAAAATATCCTTTGCCAGCAGAAGTGACTAATCCTTTCACAACGATTGTTCTCTAAAGATGTAACCGATTAGCAATGAAACGTACTTTATTCTCAAGAGTAGAAATTAAACCTCCAACCATGTGATTAAAGAATGATATAAACACTATCTCATGGTTATAAATATCAACATCTATGCTATATGTATGCATAAAAACAAGGTATCTTAAATAGCGGTGCCTGCTTGCAAAATGCAAAATATCATGATTCTAGAGAAAATATCTTAATGGAACCAATATGGATCCCTACATACGTATGGATGGTACACATTTTATTGGATCCTTGATGTGAAGGCAATAGATAGAAGAAACACCCATCAATTGCATTCATTGGACAATTACTTGACCCCATACCAATATTCCACCCTAACCCTAATGACTTGACCTATCATAAAATCATAATTAGCGTAGAGTAACAAGCGGTTGAAACTGATTTAATTAAATTTAATGGCTTTTGGTTCCCTCGGTTAAGTTGATTAGGTTAATAAAATCGATTTTAAAATTAATATACTAAATGAACTCTATATGTCGATCTGATGATTAAGATGTTCACCGTTTTAGATGTGGTTTGAGTTCAAGTCGTCTTAATCGTATTGATGTCAGTGCTTTACCCTCCTCTTATAATTTAAAAGAAAAAAAATGGTATAGTTAATAATAAATATTAGAGAAAGATCTTTTAGTATAAATAGTACTTTAATGATCTAATCGTCATATTTTATATTTTATTCATATAGATCATACATGCCAAATTTGATTGTAAATTAAAATTTCCTAACTCTTTATTTTATGCGAAAAGTTTTCAACCGTTCAATAAATATTAACATACACAATATTTTAGATCGATATATAGATAAATTATTTTATAGACTCTTTCCACCGTATCATTCATAGTCACTTTTCAATTATTTAATTGAATTGCAAGAATTTTTTTCATGTGATTGATATATAATTTTAAAATTTTTTTTATCTTAACCTTAAACCTTAAGTCCAAAACCTGTTAAATAATAATCCAATGATAGTGATGGACATTTTAGGAATTTTAATATTTTTAAATCTAACCGGTGAAATAAACCGATGGCTCTTACACTGTCTTGACCACAGCCTCATGTTAAAGATAGGAATCAATAATATCAATGGGTAAATTCACCAAAAATATATATATATATCAATGGGTAAAACTACAATATCACTGTTTCTTAAGCAATCTATGATTTTCTTTCTTCTTTTTTTTTGTATCAAATGAAAAACAAATACAGAGGAAAGCACAGATTAAAAGATAAAAAGAAAAATAGAAAACCATAAACATCAATTCTTTTAGACCAAAACCCAAAAGAAATCAACCCTAATATTCAACAACTCATAGGCGGAAGATCGGATGTTTTGGCGGCGGGGACGGTGGCGGAAGGTTTGTTAAAAACACGACTGCCAAATAATAAAAAGCCCAGAGAATGGCCACCCACGGCGGCCAAGAAAACGCCACCGTTGAAAGACATGATAGCCAACATCACCAAATACGCAAGTCCAACCCTCAGAGCATGCAACAAAGTCTGAACCAGACCGGCGGTCACGTGTAGGGTGGAACCGGGTTTCATCAACCGAGAGTGAGAAATCCCCTCCACCATGAAAGCAAGCAGGAAGACAACTATGAGGGCCAAGCCGTACATGCCGGTTCTGGTTCCGGGCCAACCGGAGAAGAGAATCTCGGCGTCGCTTCCCCAAAAGAAGGTCATATGCATCATCATCTTATGGTGGTTCGTCATGTTCATGCCGCCATCTGCAGTGTTGTTCATCATCATGCCATGCATATGGTCATCATTCATGCCCTCCATGGATGTATCTATTTCTTCTTCTTGAGAGGGTGGGCCTGCTTGGGAGCTTGCAAAAATGTAGTGTTTAGGTTTTAATGAAATGGCAGTCTCTTAAATATTTGGTTTGGTTTCTATAAAGGAGGGTAGCTGTCATTGCAAACTGACAGTACATTGACATGCACGCTGTAATGTGTAGTACAATGAGATTGAGAAGAAAAGTCAAACATAAATAACAAGACAAGCTTCTCAACGAATCAAAGGCCCCCGTGAACTTTAAATCCTGAAGCGATAGTTAAAAGATCTTCATCATCTTCAACGTATTTAATTTCGAATAATATTAATTGTATTTATTATTCCAATCTTATCGTTTTATTGCAATTAAAAAAAATTACATGAAATTTATTTTGGATAAGTTGATTCATGTTTTAAAATTTTAAATTATTTTGGTTTGAATTAATTTTAATTATTTTAAGCTTTAAATTTATACATTTTTTTAAAATTTTTATAATTATAATTTTATATTGTGTCAATAAATTAAATTGATAATAAAAATAATTATAAAAAGTTTAAAAAAATTTATTATGTATAAATTATAATTATTAATAAAATTTATAATTTTCAAATATAATGTGAGCAAAAGAAAACTATTATAAATATTGTTAATTATATCATACATAATTTAAAAAAAATATTTTTTGAAAAATAAATAAAATTTATTTTCATTTGGAATGGGCTTTTTTTATAAAAAATACTTTTTTTGCTAAAAAAACTTTTTACACTAATTGATAAGAGGTTTCTCAATTTTTTATGTTGAAGGGGAATAAAAAGAAAATAAAATATAAAAAAAGTTTACAAAGTAATTTTTCAACAGCCAATCTAAATGGACAATTTACATATCAGGTCTCTAAATACTTTAATTTATCACATTTTAATTTAGTGCCGTCAATATGTCAACGATGGAATACCGTAACAAATATTTATTTTCGTAATTAACCTGTTTATCATATCATTTTCGTAATTAATTATTTTTATTTTATTTATATAAAAAAAAACCCTGTTTTTACTTCGAAAAAGAATTCTGGTCACTCTAGCTCCTATATTTTCCTTCAGTTTATCAAGTTACCTCATCTATGTTTTCTGTCTAAAATTACAGGCTGTCATGTATAAAAAAAGCAAATATTCCTTAAAATTCCCAAAATTATCATAAATTTCATTAAAAATGCAAAAAAATAGAAAAAACAGAAAATTCTAAAATTTTCTTCATAAAAACTTTATAATTTTCTAAAAACCCTATATTCTAAACAAACAAGAAAATTACATTTTTGAAAAATATTTTTAAAATAAATTATATAATTATAAAAAAATGTATTTTAAAATGAATCTAGACAAAAGCACGTCTAAGTTCGCCCATCAAAATTAATAAAAATTATCATGTTTTCTATCTACATTTTCCACCACATGTAAAATAATTATATTTGATTAAAATTATATAAAAGGCCAAAACCCAAAAAATCTAAAAACTTAGAAAATTCTAAAACTACAAAATTCATAATTTATTTGCAAAAACTATTAAAAATATTTTAAAATGCAGAATTAAAAAAAATCCCTAAAAATGTAGAAATTTAGAAAATTATAAAAAACTGAAAAGTTCATAATTTATTTCTAAAATTATTAAAATTATTTTTAAATGATAATTTTGCAGAACTTTAAAAAAATCCAAAAAATTATAAAAATATATATATAAAATAAAAATTAGAGATTGAGAATTTATTTTTAAATTAATATTTTTCAAAATTTTATAAGCAGTATAAAACTATTGAAAAATGCAATCACAATGAATATAGACAAATGTATATATTTCTATAAGTTTATACTATTTTATAATTCCAAATAATAATAATTTCAAAATAATAATCCTATTATTGCGGGTAAGTAATTTACATCATTTAACCCATCTAACAATAATGTGACTGGCCAACAACTTCTTAATCCAATGACAAGAGTATTATGTTATAGACATGAGAGTTTAAGTTCAATCTCAAGCAATCCCATTCCCCTATTCCAATTATCAAAAAAAAAAAAAAAAAAAAACAATGACGTGATTGTGTTTAAACATTGTTAACCCAACGTCTCCTTCTCTTCCTTTTCTACATTCTTTTCGCCGCTTATTTGAACATCATTATCTTTAGATACCAAAATATATAAGTTTTAACATATACAAGTGTCAAATTAGACAAAAAAATTTATACATGCACCTTATTTAAAACTTTACTATAAAATTACATTGTTAAATATGTTTTATATAATATACACAATCAACCATGTATATGCAAACTAGTTATAAAATGTTTCAATAATCTAATTCTAATTTCTCTCATTGTCTAATAATATTTTCACACATTCTAAATTCGCCAATAGATATATAATCATCAAAGATTTCACTAATCAGTGTTGATTCACATATATGTAGCTAACTGAAACGGTGATTCACCTTACTAATAATTCGATAAATATTTGATACGACTATTTAAAGTAAAATGAAGCAATATACATTAAAATAATTTTGTTTTGCATTTTCATTTTAGACTTGCCAATATATATACAAATGGTAATGTATTTTTATTGAAGTACTGACAACGCTCTCGTGTCATGGGTCGCGGTTTGAATTTTATGAATTTTTTCTTCAAATATTTGGATCAAGTTTTAATCTTGGAGTCGACTGTCGGTTGGATTTATCTAAATATATCATCTCAACTCAAATAATATTAGGCTCAAATTGGGACATTTGTGATTATGCCAAAAAATAGTTAATTGAGTTATTACTCGCAATCATGTATTTTGTTCTATGTTGGCCACTTAACTATTAATTTTTTCAAATTGATCATTAAACTTTTTGAAAGTAAATATTTTTCTCTCCCATGAGTGATGGGAAACTGATGTGAGCTTTTTTTTTATCGGTCTAATAACAAATTTAGCTCTCTAATATTTATAAAATTTTTATTTTAGTTTGAATTTTAAAATTTTAATAAGTTTAACCCTCAACATTTATAAAATTTGTCAGTTTAATTCTAATCTAAAAATTTTAAAATATATATATATTTTAAAAAAAATCATTTTTATCTCTCTATCAACTCTTTCAACATCAATTTTCTTTCTTTTCCTATGATATTCAGGGCTAATTTAGTATTGTTTTTGAGAAGTGATTTTAAAAAGTATTTTGAAAAAGTGATTTTGAAAGATACTTTTGAAAAGTTTGGTTTAATATTTAAGTGCTTAATATAACTGTTAAAAAATGCATTTGAGAAAGAAAATATCCATTTTAGACATGTGTTATAAAGTAATAAATAAACATTTAAATAATGTTTAAATTAGTTAATATTATGATATTGTAATAAGAATATAGAAAATAATTTATTATATTTTGGTTATTATTATTTTAATATATAAAATATAAATTTTAAATATTTATTAAGCAATTAATTAAAGAAGGGAAACTACCATGTATTGGAGGAGTGAAGACGTGATTGAGCTGTCAAAAGTATTTTTGAGAAAAGCTAAAAATTTTAATTTCTCCATTTGAAAAAAAAAATACTTTTAAAAAACTAAAAATTTCCTTAAAAAATTACTTGTTTAGCATTGCTTTTAATTTAAAATTACTTTTCATGTCAAAAATACTTTTAAAAAGAATTATTAAACAAAACCTCATGTTATGACTGAGAAAATGATTGTGGTAGGCTAGTAGCCTTTTCTCAGTCTAGCCTAGAATTGCACTCAAAGTAGAGTTTATTATCTTTGAATGTTTTGGATTCATGATTGCCTTTGCATCCTTTTCAACTTCCATTAACAGAATATTAGCAGCAAACAACTCACTTGGCCAATTGCCACATAATGGTTAAGCAATATCCACAAGAAACAAGGGTCATGCAACATCTGATCCATTCCAAGGACTACCTGTGTCTTCTTTACGAGGAGGTTGAATATGCTCGTATAATGTCAAGGTGGGAAGAATTTGCAGCTGAAGATAATGGAGAGAATGATGAAGATGAAGATGTTAATGCAGCTGAAAGTGATGATGAGGATGAGCTGACTAAAGCTACTTTTCATAGAAAAAAGGATGAAGGTTACAGTTATCTCGATCATGGTCAAAGATATTGAGAGGTAATGTTGGGACTTGGTGCTTTTTACCTGTTAATACAAATGTATGTTGAATGTGTCACTTACGAGATAGGTGTACGAGACTCTGTGTTTTGTTTTGTTTTTCAGATTACTTGTCCATTCCAGATTCAAATATTTCAGCTTTTCTAGGGCTCTCAGTTCGACTGGCAACTTTCTTATTTCTGTATATGACAGATTGAGATGTTCTAGTGAAATCAACTTTGCAATTCCTACCGGCAATTCTTCCAAATTCCTATTGTGGGACAAGTCCAAAATCCTTAGCACCGGCATGAGATTAAAGAAATCATTGATGATCACCTTCAAACGATTCCACCCAAGAAATAAAGTTTGGAGATTAGGGCATGCCAATATCTCAGTTAGATTTTCAATTTGATTATTCATCAGCGACATTCTTATTACCTCTTCCCACTTTTCAGCTTCTGGTTGTTCCTTTAACTGAACACCTGCTTTCACATAAAATTTCTCCTCCTCAGATTCACCAGCAATCCACAGAGCCATGTCACGAATCACATCGTTACTATATCACTACCTTCTTTCTCCAATAAGCATGCCTCAATAAGAGAACCTATAATGAAATGTCCCCGCTTTCTGGCACTGCTCAAATTGGTATGCTTGTCCAAGATTCCATCCCCAATCCAACAATGTATTAGTTCATCTTTTTCGTTGAGAAGATCTTCTGGATATAAAGAGCAATACAGGAAACAAGATTTCACTTTTTCAGCAGCTAAACAGTCAACACTGAATTTTAACTTGGGATACATGTCTTTCCCTACCCTTGGGAAAGCAGAAGCCGCTGATTGCCTTAAAGCTTCAATAGCATATTCCCATTCTCGACGGGTCTTCTTGGATGCCATGGCTCGCCCAATTGTAATGAGAGCGAGAGGTAGTCCTGCACACTCTTCAACCACCGCTTCAGCTAACTTGCAAATATCTGGATGCAAATATCAAAGTCAGAATATAGAAAAGCAAGAATTGAAAGCACCAAGAGCCTTCAACATCTATGTTATCCAAATGGATGCTTTACCCTGCATTAGCTTTTACATTATCAACATTAAAACCATATCTCTAAAATTACAATCTTCATCGAATCTCCACATGCAAGAGCAGATCTAAAATTTTATTTCAGGGGAACGAAACTTCTAAATCCGAATGAATTTTTTTTTAACCTAAAAAAGCGTCAATTCTTCTCGGATACTTTTTTTTATCTTATCAAACAAATCAATTTAATGTTTCTTTAAAAACCATAAACGATTTAACCATAAAAAGTTAAAAGAAAAGAATCGCACTATATAAAATTAAATATTTCCTTCCAATATGCAAAAAAGAATAACTATTATTATACTAAAAATTTTATAAATATCATCATAATTTCAAAAATTAAATTAGAAAAACTTGGCCTTAGTCTTATTTATCAATATTAAGCGTTCTAAATTGCACCCTCCGTTTTTTATTAGATTGAACTCATCAATGGTAGAATCTATTGAAAATTCTCGAGTTATCTTCTCTTCTTCTTTTTTTTACTTATACCACCAAGTAAGTTAAAAGAAAAGCATCCTTCATTCTGTTGTGAAGTATTTTTTTTACTCTATGCTCTCAATCTCGACATCAAACTCCTTTCTTTTTTTCTCGACAGTGTTTACGTCTTACCAGAAAAAGTTAATTCCTTAGCAAGACATACAAATCAAAATATAAGAAAGTCACTAACCTAATATGTATGGATACGAGTATGGACCAAATCAATTAATTCTAGAATTCGGCTTCAAAGTCCATATTGGACTTCTAAGTTTAGCCTTTCAAAACCGATTATACATTAATGTTTGATCATTATTATTAAAGTTATATAATTAAAAATGAAAAAATTCTTTGTTAATATAAATTAAGAATAACCTTATGACTTAAGGGGCGAATTATATGAAATATAATTTAACCAAAAGGGGTAATGTTATATAATATGGACACCGAATCTAAAATACATGATAATTTATATATAAAATTCAAAAATTTAAAAATTTCAAGGGAGGCGATCCCTTGGAACCATAAAATCTTTAATATAGCATCACGTTAATAGGTCCAAATGTTTTTTTCATTAAATCGCAACTTATTTGCAAGTAATTAAATTGTCTTAGTGATAGCCTGCAATAGACACTACCAAACGTCACTCAACTTCAATCTCCACATCTTGAAGCGAACAACCACAAATTATGGAAAGAAAAAAAAAACTACAATTAAATTATCAAACATAATAATATATGTTCATACTTTTTTAACCCTTTAACAAGACACACACACCTTGCACACACAGGCGCTCGAACTTGAGACCCTTAAGATGAACAACATCTTCTTTTTCACTGGGGCACTTATCGGGTTCTTTTTTAAAATTATTTTAAATTTTACATAAAAATAATTTCAAAAAAATTTACATAAAAGTTTTCAAAGCGTTTAAAATATACTACAAATATATCACCATTTGTTAATTAAAAAATGCATAAAAATTTAAAACTATATTAATTATAATTAAAATACTATATTTTTAAAATTTTAAAATTATTTAATTTATAAATATGTTTTCAATAAAAATAATTTTTCCAAAACTGTTTTAATTTGTTTATAAAACTATATAAACAAATATTTAAAAAATTAAAAATAATTATATATTGTATTAAATTTAAGTGGTTTTATATTTTATTTAATTAAAAAAATTTGTTTTTAAATTTTTAAAGCTAATATTTATTTAAAGGCTTAATATATCATTTGGTACTCGAGTTTGATCATTTTTTAATGTGGTACTTGTATTTGACAAAATTTACATATTTTGGTACCTAAAGGTAACAATGTTAAATTTTTAGTGTTTAATTCAGATTTTATGGTTGGTTTGAAGAAAATTAATTACTAATATATTTTGGTATCCAAAGATCATTTTGACACAATGCTTAGAACTATCAATAATCACCAATTCCTAGAACTACCCATAACCCCTCTCCAACCCATAAATTGGAAGATAATGTGCTTCAGCCCACTTGAATCCTTGTCCTCCTCGATTGACAGCAATGCTCATGTCAATCGAGCTAAAACTCAATCAACAATTCCAAACTTATATTTAAATATATAGAATAGTAAATTTAAAACAACTTTTATATTAAATTCTAATCTTAAAATAATTATAAAATATTTTACTTATGAATTAAAAATTTTATCTAACCTGTTAACATTTGTATTTCAAATTTGATTTCCTTGTTATAATTTAATATACACTAAAGTGTGTACATTTGCAATTTCTATGCTGACAGATCACTTACAGGTTAGAATATAATGTGAAATTTCTTTTTAAATATTGGATTAGATTGAATAATCACAACTCTTTTGATTATGGAGAATCATTTGGAATTGCATGATGAATTTCTTTGAAGAGTGAATATTCATCATTTCACATTTTATTAGACTTTATTAGTATATTACTTTTGCTATTTTGTAGTTGCGGGGTTGTTGTATCGTATTCAATCATTGGAATGTTAGCAAGCATAAACATTTACATATATTATGAGGCTCATATAGGAGTTTTACGAGAGTATATTGAGAGCACTTTATTTGTTCATTGCGTAAGTGTAATTGAAATTATAATCTAAATTCTCCGAAAAATATTTAGAAGTGAGTGATTATACTTTAAGTATAAATTTGAGATCTCTATATTTAATCATTAATAAGTTGTAAATATCTAAATTTTGGGAATACTAATTTTTGTTTTTTGAATTATTTCTTTTCATATGAGTGTAATATCACGATTCCTAATCTTTGTTATATAATGTTTAGAATTATCCATAATCCTTCTTTAACCTTTAAATAAGAGAATAATTTACTTTAACACATTCAAACTCACGTTCTTTTATACCGGGAACAACATCGATATCAATTGAGTTAAGAATTAATCAACAGAAATACTAATTTATTATACCTTTTAAGTGTATAATGCCTTCGAATTGATAAATATATATATTTCGACAATGGCGGTGAAAGGATGTATCAGAAACAACAATGAACATGAAACAAAAAAGAGAAAAGAGGGAAAAACCTTTTTTCTCAAACTGTGCATAACATGCTTTATGCAGAGAAGAATAGCAGCAACTGCAGCTAACAAATTCTAAACAGGCTAACTTCTAAACAAACTAACTACTCCAACAGACTCTTAGTTACACTAATAAGCTGCCATTACCAGATTTATTTCTACAATTCAATTAAATGGGGTTTTTATATTTTTTGTTTCAAAATAATATTCTGAGTTTTGTTGATGTAATTTCAAATTCAAAAAAGATGGGCAATGTTGAATGATGGTGAATAGATCCAGACTTTTTCTCCAAAGTGGAAAGAGAATCTTTTGCTTTTCTGGCCTAATTTCATCATTCTCCTCAAATTATATTTAAATATCAAATTGGTCCTTAACATGGACCAAGGCGAAAGGACAGGCAAGGTTTTTGCCCCTTTGCTAAACCACTTTTAATGCTATTTAAAAATTAACGGCTTAAAAAAAGAGCTCAATTTAATCTTTTTAGCTTTGAATAATTTTTTTTTTAATTTTTGGCATTTCCAAAATTTAATTATCAATCTAAACTATCTAACACGAATTTTTTTAATTTTATCCTTAAATTTTTTAAATATTTGTAGACTCATTAAAATAAATTTATTGATTTCCTTTTTACTTTTTAAATTTTAAAATATTCTAAGTAAATCTATAAAGCATTAATATAGTACCATTAATAGTTTTTCGTCAATTTAATCATTAATTTGGACGTTGGATATGAATAGACTTATAATGGGTTGGGTCACTCATATAAGCTTGAAGATTAATTTGAAAAGTGAAAGAATTTGATAAAAAAAATATAAGTTCGAAAAATAAATTTGGACAAAAAAATAAGATCCCTATCCTAAATGGGTAGGGCACCAAGTAGGATTTTTTTGGCTTGAGCTCAATCTGACCCAAATCAACTGTTTCGCTATTGTTTTGTTATTGTTTCAGTGTTGTTTTGCTATTATTTCACTATTATATTCCTATTATTTTATTGTTATTGTTTGGATATTGTATAACTTTTGTTTTATTGTTAATTTTGCTATTATCTTAGAGGCAATTACTTGATAAGTTGCAAATATATTAATGTTATTTAAATATAAAAACTTTTGTTAATGTATTTCAATTTGTTGAGAAACATTATTTTAATATTTTTAATCTATTTGATGTATTATATCTTTAAATTTATTTTTATATAAAAAATAACACGGACTAGTCAAATTAAACTCGAGTTTAACATTTTAATTTGAGTTAGAATTGAGTAGAATTTTAAGTCATTTTTTAATCGAATTAAATCTAAAAACAAATCTAAAATTTTAAGTTGATCCAACCCGACTCATAAACATATATATATATATATATATATATATATATATATATATATATATATATATATCATATTTAAAACACTTTAAATAGTAAACAAAAATAATTGGGATGTGACATGAAAACTTAAAGTGCCACTCCACAGTCGGTGAAAGGAATGATGGTGAAAATGAAAGTGCTCCATCAGTCGACCAAGAAGACAACCCAAAATCTTTCAAAGATTCATTTCAATGGGTTACCTTTATTTTATCCACTGCTACTTCCATAAATGTCTCATTTTAATATAAAGTATTTATATTTTGTTTTTTAATTTATATGATTATTATTTTTTTGATAGCTTCTGATCATAATGTTTAAAATTATTCGTAGTTTTTCTTCAACATATAAATATAAGAATAATACGTTTCAGTACACTTTAACTCACGTATTTTTATATTAACAATAATACTTATACTAATCAAGCTAAGACTGAATGTAATTTTTAAATACAATATAATATGCTTACTTAAATAATGAGTATATGATGACTGAAATTGTATACACAAATATGTGTCACTACTAAAATTAAATTAAACAAGTAATATGGATTTTACTAAACTAACAATAATGAAAACTTCTAAATTTCTCGATCAATTTATGAATTTGAAATTCTAATTTCACCTAATTTAGTCAATCAAGTAAATGAATTACTTGCTCGATTTATAAATTTACTTAGGATACAAATACATTAACTAGACTTTTTCAATATCTAGTTAAGTTATTCCCCGTTCTCAATAGCTATGTTAAGCAAATTGAGTTAATTCGTTAAAAACAAACTTAATTAGTTGATTAGTGCATCAGATATACTTCTATCTTACCCACAAATAACTTGCTAGTTATCGCTACTAATGTTAACCCAATTCTATTTAATTTATATCTCAACTTTAATTTTTTTTTCCAAGACAAATCAATGTTATCAAAGTAATACAAATCGTTGACCATGCAAGTACATTTAACAAGCCCGGATCGAAACAACTAGAGAGAAAAATAATTAATTTTACACTTTCGAATCTTAAACTCTAAAATTAAAATCTTTATTATCAATATATCCAACAGAAATTTTTAATAAAGTTATAAAAAGATGAAAGTACACCTATGAATGATCCATTTATGTTAGAGGATGAACAATTGCTATCATAGTCTCCCAAGAGTAGAAAATGTAGGATGATGCAGGAATAATTTCATCATTTACAAAGAAAGGTTTTGTTTTAAATTAGTGTAACCACCACATGTGCACCACCACAAGAAGGAACTATAACATGGATCAAATGTTAATCAATGTTTCATAGAATTCTTGTTCATTATCATATCTACTAAGTTTGTGCGAGATCCACATAGGAGCTCAAAATCATTGATTACCAATCATCTTAAGGTGTCTTATCCTAGAACGTAACATTTCCGTTACTACCAGTAAAATTAAATCAGACTTCCATGTCAATAATCTCAGGACACGTAACTGAACTTGTCTCCCACTATAAAAGAATCCATGCAAACGGCTCATACATACACACCTACACTTCTTCTTCTGCCCTGAGACATCACCACAAAGAACCCTTCTCACCCAACTCAAATCTAATAGATCGTTCACGCATTTCATCTTCTTCTACCTCTTAACCCAACGATTAACAACACTATTGAATTTTATCGATTTGATCTAATTTTAAGATGAATCCATTTAAATTTTGACTGAATTGGCTTCTAGGATGGATGTGGAATAATCATGAATAATTTTTGTGAAGAGAATTATAAAGATGGTAGCATGAGGAAGTTAAATAATGGAGGGAGTAGAATTATTGGTGATAGTAACATTCCACAAAACTCCAAATCTGCTTAAGCAATGGATTGGGATGAGACAAATGACTTTAGCATTACATAATTGTGGATATCTACGTTTAAGGCAAACAACGGCTTCTTCTGTCAGCTAACTCCAAACTTAATATTTGATATTTAATCTTTAATTTTGTTATTAATTGGTATGGATATTGTTACCAATACAGTAAGTCGTACATTCAAATGTGTTGAAGTGTATTATCCTCTTATTTATGGATTAGGGAGGGGTTATGGATAGTTTTAATCATTGTGCTAAAAATAATATAGATATAATCATAATTTATAATGACATTGTTCAAAAAAATTAATTTTTAATATTAATTCCTTTAAATCACAAAATGGTTCTTAAATTATACTTTTTTTCCTAAATTGGTACTCAAACTTTTTTTGTTACAAGTAGTATCCAAGTTATACTCTATTATCGAAAATAGTACCTAAATTATACTTTGCTACCTCAATTACCCTAGATGTTAAAAAAATTTCTTAACCAATCATTTTGTGACATAGAATACTTTTAAATTAAAATTAAATTAATATAACAATAGACCTAAATTAAATTAAATTATAACAAATAAATTTATTTAAATTACAGTTTTTCAATTTTTTTCTAGAGTCTCTCCCTCCCACGATTCTTTATTCTCTTTTAATGCTTTTTCTTAATTATTATATAACTTTTCTTTCCATTTCTCTTATAATTTTTTTTACTCAACTTCTTTTTAGTATATGGATTTCATGATTTATTTTTTTATTATTATAGAGGTTTTATTGGAAAAAATTTGGTTCGAAAATAGTTTTATTACACAACAGAATTTTTTTTTTTTTTGAAAATCGAGTCCATTTGTAATATTTATAGCAATAAATCTTTTATCAAATTTTCACCTGTGTTTTCAGCTAGACGGATCCTTAACGTTCCTAGCTTTCAACTGAAAAACCTTCCACGCTATTCTCGTACCACAAATTGCTTTGAGTTTGGGCTCGAACGATTTGAATCAAACACAAAACCAGAAATAATTTTCTTTGTTTTAGTGTAAAAACGAAAAAAATTCCTTCTCAATAGAAACCAACAAAATTGTTATTCCGAAAAATAGATTTAATACTTAGAGAATAAAACTCTCATTATTTTCGGGCAGAGTAACAATATCTTAGAGTTGTGTATTTAACCCTACTTGTTTCATCTATTTATAGGGAGAAAAAGTAAAACTCTTGGTGAATTGTAGAAGTTTATTTCAAATAGAAAAACGAACTCTTAATCTAACCAGAAGTATAAGGGGCATCAACTCTAGTTAATAATACTAGGATTTGTTGTCCCTCCCTTTGACATGAGGGGCTTTTGGGCCTCTCTCATATCGGGTTCAATTACAAGTACTTTCTAGACTTTTAACTCATTACTTTATTTTTCTATTTTTCAAAATAAACTTCTCAATTAATTTCCTAAATTAAATAATCTCTCAACCTAATTCTAATTCCATTAAAATCATGATGACTTTACCGTAAAAATTTTATGAAAAAATATATTTATTATTTTTACATTCAACGGGTTCACTATGACCAAATGATTTATTTCCATTTTCAAAATTCATTTAATTTGAAAACCACAAATTAGTTTCTAGGTCATTTTCATTTTCATTTTGGAGAAAATCATGTTCATTTCCAAATGTTTCCCAATTCTCCATTTTCAACATTTCTATCCATTTTTCTTCATTTGATTTATCACGCAATTCATTTTTTATTTCAATGAGCTAGCAGAGGGACCAATTGGACTTATGTGATTAGAGCTCAAATTATTTATAATTAAGTTCTAGGTCTTTGCCTATTACTTATAAGCTCATTTAGTCACGAAGTCATTTCATTGTAGTATCGTGACTGAACTCTCCCAAACAACATACTGTTACGAAAGCAACTCAGCCAGTGCTCGTTCAATTACCTTTTCATAAGTATATTACCATCATAAGATATCTTTAATCTCTTTGAGATAAATTCGTTCTCCCAATATGATCATATTTTATCTCATGGTAACCATTATATTTTTCTTCTTGAAAAGTTAATTATTATAAAATAGTAATCAAATCATTCATCACAAATACGAATGACCGGTGATCACTTTTACTTTTCATCAACCATGTAATACCAATGAGATGATATTATTTACCCATGTCTCAGGCTATGAATTTCACTGTTGTAAATGACGTTACATACTGTAGAAGTCGTATACCCAACACACCAACTTTCAGTTCCTTATCTATTTGAATACAGGCTTTTACTTACATCAAAGTATACGAGTCATGCATACATAGCCTATCATTCACTCAGGATTTAGGTATGTCACACTATGAACATCACAAGTGAATAAGTCAATAAATGAATTCAAGATCTATTCTTCTTGGGTCCAGTTTGATGGACTATCAATCCAGTTAATCACATTTATTTCCCTATCTTCTAGGAGCCATCTGTTCTGATGTCCAAGACCAAGCATCTCTCCAATTGAACTTGATAGACGATATATTATTAGTCTTTCAATCAGTTTGCTCATTTTCGATTAGATAAAGGATATGTTTAGGTTTGTCTACTAATAAAAGCTATATTTCCGTATTAGAATCCGACCACGTAATACCGCTTAGTACTAGTTTAAATATTAAACAATAAATGAGCCAATATTTGCTTCTCTTTTGCTTTGCATGCAAAAATCATATGAGGAAAATTATACAAAGTGTATTAATGTAATCCATGAATTGTTTTATTAACCAATCTGTTCGAAAAAATTATATTTTTATAAATAAATATACTACATTTAGGACACCAGATCCAATAAGGTCACCTAATGTTAACTATTTTATGCAAAGTATATAGAAAAGAATGATGAAAGTTATTTTTAAGAAAAATAATACATAGATTTTGATTTAGGTGGGAATAGAATCTAAATCAATGTTTAAAAATGGAAAAGAAGCTTGCTACAATCTCGATTTTGTCGTTAGAAATAAGGTTTGGATGATTCTTCAACGGATTCTTGAATTTTCAGTCACTAGAGTTCGAAGCTGAAAAGCAAAAGAGATTAATATGTTTATGTTTAAAAAATCTTAAGGAAATAATATTTAAGTTTTTTGGATTTTTTAAATTAAGAATTACCACATGTCATGAAATGATTGGCCAATTGGTTTTTTTAACGGGTGGGTAATTTGGATAACAGAGTATAGTTTAGATACTATTTATGACCAAAAAAAGTTTATGTACTAATTTGGGGAAAAAAAAAGTATAGTTTAGGTATTGATTTAGACAAGTAACAAAAGAAGTTTAATAAGGTTAATTGTTGGACCAAAATTTTGAAATTTGAAAAGTAAGAGGACTAAAATCTTAAAAATAAAAAGGACTAAATTCTAAATCTACGAAATGTAGAAGGGCTCGTAGTATATTTTAACCTTTATATTATTCATATGTTTTCCTTTACTATTGGTGGAGATAGAGATTGTTTAATGATGGAGTTCGAAACTAATATGAATTGAAGATTTATAAATCACTTCTAATGATTCAATCCACAAGTGCTACACATATGATTTGCCTATATAAGTAAGTATGTTGCACATATCTATTTCACATAGTTTAAGCTTTATAATTTGGGAGGTATACTGTTAAATATAGCCCTTAATATTTACGTTTTTATCAATTTAGTCTTTAATTTTTTGAGTTAAATTTGATTATTTATCTTTTAAAAAAAGGTCATTAATTTTTAACGAAGTTGATATATACTTCATGTTAAAAAAAATATTTTAAAAATTATAAAAATATTCAAAAAAATAAAAAATCTAAAAATTAATAACTTTTTTAAAAAATTGATAATCAAATTTAATTAAAAAAATACAAAATAAACAAAAGATATAAACATCGAATGCCATTACGACTAATTTAAAAAAGATTTAAAAAACTTAATAATTTCTTACAATTATCATTTATATATAAAAAGAGGAATTAATATCTGAATTTAAAGAGAAATAATAAAAGGTGTAGAAGGAAAAAGGAGTAAAAGACAAAAACAGATCCTATAATGTAAAGAGAACAGTATTTTTTTTTTCCCCCTTTTTTCTTATTGCTTTGTAAGAAGTGATTTTGAAAATAATAGTTCTAATCATCGTTTCCAACTTTACCAAAATATATGTAATAATTACAAATCAGCATTTATCTTCAACTTTTTCTCTTTTTATTATTCTCACTGTCGCACTAATTTATTTCTAAATGGATTTTTTATTTATTTTAAGGCAATAGGGTAATAAAAAAAAGTATGCAAAATTAAAAAAATTATAGAAATTATTACAATTTTATAAATTATTATTTGTGTTTGTTTTACTTTTGCATATAACTAATTTGGATATCCAAATTTATCATTGGTTTTCAGTTTTAAAATTTTTAATTCAAATTAAATTTACATATTTAATGAATTTAAATAAAAGATAAATAATTAAATTAAATTAAATTAGTTTCAAATTTAATAGTAATAATAAATATCGATTGAGCTATAGTTCGATTGGTATGGATATTTTTATCAATGTAAGAAGGCGCGGATTTAAACACATTAAAACGTATTATCTTCCTGTATTTAACAATTTAACTTAAATTTTGAAATTTAAAAAATAAACTTGAAAATACAACTATAAAAGCCAAATTCCTAAATTTTTAAAAATACAATAATCATAAACATATTTTAACCAATAAATAGTATTTTCTAACTATTTTTGGAATAAATTTAATTTTACCATTTAATTTTGAAATCAATTCTATTAGCTATTTTCTATAGACTACTACAAATAAATGCCTCATTTCCTATCTAATTTTATAGTTGGTGGACCTTTTAGTATTTGGTGTACAATTTTATTCTTTTGTATGCTTTGTGTTACTTTTGTAAAAAAATTAAATTATTATAAATAAAAACCATTCCAATATCCGTTGTAATAATTTTAAATAGTCTTAGCTTTATTGAAGTGGTGATTAAAATTTTTGTTAGACATTTATACGGTACATGCTTGAATCATGTTAGCTTCATTCCTTACCCTTACAATTGTATTGAAAAAATTATAATAATTTTAAACTGTGATCGTATGAAAAAATTTACTAGTTTTTAATGTCACATGCATGTGATTTTACATATTTAATATTATATTTTTAATTACAACAATTAACCTATTTCTTATTTGAATTATTTAATATAATTAAAATATATTAACTCATCACAATTCAAATATTATAATTAATATGTTTAAAAATTCTATTAAAATAATAACTTTATTTTGCATCAATAAAATTGGTATATCTTTTTTAATTAATATTTATAAATTATAATTATAATTATCACAAATGTTTTTCCTATATTTTATTATTCTAATTATTTTTTTTCAGTTCAAATGCTTGTACTTTTATATCAATTATGTATAGATAAAAAATTAATTTCAATTTTATAGAAATTAATCTAAGTGGGAGAGAATTCAGAATGGTGAAGACCGAAGAACTCCCGGTATATACAGATGATCAAGAACTCAATCACACCGTTCATCAATCAATAATGTACGCCGATCACATAACATAAGATCTAATCAAGCGGTGGACCCACCACTTTCATATATCAGCGGCCCGCCCGCCCGCCCGCCCGCCCGAACATGACCCTCTCCCGTCTCCCATCTCTCTGATCTGATGTGACCACTTGACTTTAATCATTTTTTATAAATCTTCCATTCACAACCGTCCGATTAAAAAACTACTGTTTTCTATTAAACATTAATCAATTGCAACAAACTATCCCAACCCACTTTCTCCGCTCGCCTTGACTGTCTTTAGTCTACACTTCGAGCCATTAAACCAAATAAATAAATCTCTCTTCGGCTGCGGCTTTGTTTTGTGCTTTGGGATTTTTGAAGTGAAATTTTTGTTTTATAAAAGCTATAGTGTTTTTGTTTTTATTTTTATTTTTGTTTTTGTTTTCGAGGAGATTCATCATTGTTTTGGGCGTTTTTATTTCTCGTTTTCGCCTCTGATCTTCTTTGGTTTGGCTTTTTTTACTGTCCAATGCGCGGCCGAAACGTGGCGTTTCTTCCCCTAGGCGTTTGTGTTTTCCGTTACTGACGGCGGTTCCGTTCTGCATTTTCCAGTACTCGGACCGGTATGTTTTTCATTTTCTGGTTGGTTCCCGGGAAAAAAATTTAATGCTGTTGAGTGTTGAAGTTAACAAGTACATTTCTTTTGGCTTCTTTTTTTGTAAAGAATGATATGATAAACATTGGACACTTGTTAGAATTTGGGTTCCTAAAAGAGAAAAGAGAAAATAAATCGCGTGTGATTAATTTGGTGAAATAAACGTGGTTTTTAATTCATAGAAGCTTGTGAGTTTGAATAAGCTGAGGACAATCTTCTCTTTTCATTAAACTTAAAGCGGATTGGTCATAACTCTTCATTTTTACCTTATCTGAAGAACTACTTTCAATTATTTTTTGTCGTATGGACCACTCACTGTCGGTTCTTTTCAAACTATACATCAAGATTCTCTAGTTTCAGTTTCAGTTCCAATTTTGTATTCACCGTCCTTTTTCAATTTATCAACCTTGAGCTCGTTAAACTTTTGACAATTTCGTTCACTTTTAATAAGATTTTTAGAACCGTTTAGCAGAAATTGTTCGCTAGAGGTCTACTTCTGCAGTGAATTTGTTTTTTTAAGTGATTTGATCTCTGTTGATTATGAATTAGTTTTTGATGCATAGTCTGGAAAGTTCTAAAAGAAAAGTGCATGGATTTTAATTGTTTAGCTAGGAATCACATAGCAATCTGTGGTTGATTTATGGTGTACTCTGAAGGAAACAAATTTGACTGGAACCATTGTGCTTACTGAGTTTGGAGATATTACTTAAGAAATAAGTTTTTGTGGCGTAACTGGTTTGTTGCAATCTTTAATTTTGGCATTTGCTGCTCTTCATTCTATGGGTGTATTAGTATTTTTAATGTCAACTGTTAAGTATTCGGGATGCTTATGCTAAGTTTATTTAGTGTTATAACAATATTGCAAAAAGGATTAAGTTTTTAGTTTTGACCATTTTTTGAATGATGTTTAACTATTAAAGGGTAAAGACTCGTTAAATACTTGATACAATAGACATTGCTGCTTGTGGGGATATCCCACAACTTCATCCATGTTAAGAGAATCAATGTGTGTTGCTTTAGGGGTTATGTTCTCTTGGTTGCTCTAGTTACTAAAGTTTCATCTAACATTTGTTTCGAGAATCTTATGCTACTATGCATGTGATTGACTTGTTTTGTTTTTAATTTGATCTGGTTCTAATATATTCTTATATAATGTTTGTTCTTATGTCTAGAGTAGTATGAATGATCATGAACTGAATCAAGCTGTGCAGCTGAAAGGGATCTGGAGTTGTTAATACCTATACAGACTATGGAATGCCAATTAGAGCTCTAACGGAATTCAAGAGGTTAATCCTTTGGAACTTCTGTAAAGACCATGTTGCACCAAGCAAGCCAGAGGGCAAAGATGCAAGGCAGGTTTAAACCAGAAATGTCTAACTTGTCACACACCGATCTTCATCCAGAAATTACCAAAGGTGGAAAAGATGTCTCACCTGAATCTTCATGGGAGCATAAAAAGCAACATGCTGATATCAAGGCAAATGATGAGGAAGAGCTTGTGAAGTACATGTCAAAATTACCAAGTTATCTGGAGAGAGGAGCAAAAAAACCTCAAGAGAAAGTTTTAAATGTTGGGGTCCTTGAGTGGGGGCGTCTTGAAAAATGGCACGGTAGCCATAAACCGATTTCACATAGAAGTAGCATCTCTTCTCTTTCCAGCAGCAACACATCTTCCTCTTTATCAACAGATGAATCATCTGCACGTTCAAGCACAGGTCACAGTTGCTCTCCTGGTCATCAAAGGTTACAGCAACCTTCACTGGAATCTCATCCAATGTCAGTTCCCAAAATGGGCCATTTGCAATTTGTCAAACCTTTTAGGGAAGGCGGTGGAAAGTTTCAAGATCTTAAGCCTACCCAGAGAAGCATCTTCACTGTTCAAGAAAAATTCATCAGAGAAAAATCCTCTTGTAAAAGTAATCCACATATCAAGCCGGACAAGTTCAAGAGAAGGGAAATGCTCCCAAAGATTGTTTCAGAAAGTGGAACTGTGCCAAATGGGGTAAAAGATAACATGGCATCATGTGAGAAGGTGAAAATGAAGAACCAACGTGGTGAATTTATGAAAAGGGCTGAGATATTTCAAGAAGTTGTTGGGAAAGGGGCTAACCAAGATGTCACTGAAAAAAGAAACACAGTTGTCCTCCTTTTGCCTAGAGATTTAGCCAAAACGAACCATTCAGGAGCAGCTAACCTTTCTGATTTAACAACAAAGTTGAGTAAAGAGGAAACAGAACCTAGGCAGAGGAGCTTCACAGAAACATTTAAAGAGGCTCAACGTGGAGAGCTTAGTTCCAGTTTCTATCATTCAGGCCCATTGCCTTCTGAACTTGATGGTAGCAAACATTTACAGATTAAAGCCACAGGTTTGGTAGATGCAAATAATAATAGCTTTACATCAGAGAGATCTCAATCTGTACCTCGTGCAGCAAAGGTTGAAATTAGTTCTTCCAGAAGTAGAAATCTAGAGAAAAAAATCATACATGGAACAAACACAAGTTCTGCTACAAATGAGGCTTGCAAAGGATTGGAGACGAAAGTACACAAGGTTGCATCTGAAAAAGTTCGAAGCACTTCACCTTTCCGTCGTTTTAGCTTCAGCATGGGTAAGACAGGCAAAAGTTCTGGCCTCAAAGAGGGCTTTTCTATGCCTCAGATGAGCTCAACATGTAGTTCTGCCAAAACCAAGCCAGAGAATCTTGTTGCTTCTGGTGTTGATACTTCTTGTGGTGATAAACTCAATGCTAAAAGCAGAGCGAGGTCCAGCCCTTTGAGAAGACTAATAGAGCCGCTTCTGAAACCAAAGGCAGTGAACTGTCGCAGTTTTACCAATCAATTACAGGAGTCAATTATAACAGAGGGTGCCTGTAGGTCATCAGAACGGACAAGACATTCAACTATGACTATGCAGCCAGCAAAAGTGAAATCAGACACAACCAGCACAATAGTAAATGATTCAGCACCGAACAAAACGTGCGGATCTTCAGCAGTTCAAGCTCTTCTCAGAGTTCAAGTAAAGAATGGGTTGCCTCTGTTCACATTCGCTGTTGATAATGAGAGTAATATCCTTGCTGCTACAGTGAAGATGTTAAGCTCTTCAAGTAAGGGTGACTATGGATGCATTTACACATTCTTTGCTGTTAAAGAAGTCAGGAAAAAGAACGGTTTGTGGATAAATCAAAGAGGAAAAGGCAAAGGTCAGGATTATGCCCCTAAAATTGTTGCCCAGATGAAGGTTTCTGGTTCTGAGTTTTCTCATTTGTCCAGGCCAAACCATGTGGATCAATTTAGCTTTAGAGAATCTGTTCTTCTTACCTTGGACGTAGGACAAGCACATACACAAGCATCTGATTCCCAGCCAAATGATGAGCAGGCTGCTATTATTGTCAAGATCCCAAAAAAGAACAGCAGAAATTCAATCAGAGATGGGTATCTGATTGATAAGCGTCACAGCTTCCCTGAGGCCACATCAAAAGAATGTCTGCCAGATGTAAAACTTGAACTCAACTCCGGGAAAAAGGATTCTTTTGAGTGTGTTCAAGACATTAATGCTACAGTCATACTTCCAAGTGGTGTACATAGCCTGCCAAATAAAGGCGAACCGTCATCACTGATCCAACGATGGAAATCTGGTGGAGCATGTGATTGTGGTGGCTGGGATTTGGGTTGCAAACTTAGGATTCTGTCTAATAAGAGCCAATGCAGCCAGCACCCTAGTTCTTTGAGAGGTTCTTCAATTTCTAATCAATTTGAACTCTTCTTTCAGGTATGATTTTCGATCCTATTCTAATCAATCTAAAGCATCCACTATAATAGAAAATGTCAACTGAATCTTGTCTTTGTTTTAATTTATAACAGGGAGGTGCACAAGACAACATTCCTTTTTTCAGCTTGGGCTCTTTCAATGACGGTATCTATTCAGTTGAGTTCAATTCATCGCTTACTCTTATGCAAGCATTTTCGATTTGTATAGCTGTTTGGGATAGTAGAAAGCATTGTGAGCTTTCAGAATTAGTTCCCTTGTATGAAGAAAGAACTTTAGGGGAAACCATATTAAATGATGGAACAAATGAACCTAGTCAAATTGATGGAGGGGGCCCTGCTAGGTATGTCTCATATCCACCCATTTCACCAGTTGGAAGGGTCTAGAAATTTCACTATTGTGAATGATGTAGTTAAGTGTAAAGGTTGAATTATATATCATACATATTTCTGTTTTTTGGTTGGGCAATGGTCTGTGAGATATCTATCACTGATGAAAAATAAGCAGTAATGAACAAGGCTCGTTTGTGAAAGCCAGGGACAGGTTCCCCTTCAGTTTCAGGTCGTCATATTTTGTTTCACTTTTGACAAAAGAAGCAACGACTGATGTAGTATGAGCAAAAGTTTCTATCAGTGTAAGTGTGCATATAATCAAGGAATTATGATATTGCTATCTGCTTTTCACCTAACCAATGAACTTCAGCATGCTTGATGGTGCCTTTCTTGCATTAAGGAACTGAATCCTTATTGCCAGTACTTGCTTGATTTTTTTCCAGGTTCTTTTTTTTAACCATTTTCTTTAAATTTTGATTCATTGAGTTCTAACACTTTATTATATCCAGTATCGGTCACCATAGGGCCATTCACTTCAATGGCTAGATTGTATATGCCCCTTTGGATGGTAGATTGTATTATTGTAGCATTAGTTGTGTTGCACTTGTAGGTGATTACAAGCTGACTAGAAATAATAGGATGGCAAAGAACACTGAGGCATTCCTAAATTGGAATTCTTTGGCAATTACAAGATCAGCATGAAATATAAGCAAAATTTTGTGGTTATTTATCCATTTTGGTTGGTTAGATGTTTTCATCAGGTATTATCAATCAATCACAACAATGCAGTTGGATTCATTGATAAATGGTGATTTAGATTATGTCAGCTCAAGCTGATGATAGCTTCACACTCATACTCTGTTCAGTCACTTATAAGATGTAATTAACCCCCTTTGAAATGGAATGAAATATCAACTTTTTCAAATTCCATGTGACCTCTTCTCATTGATTTTGCTTAGTCATTTGGACGTATTACTCTGTTTCCTTGTGTGGGCTCGAGGCCATTGAATATATATATACACACACGCGCACATAATCCTAGTGTGGGCAGATTTTTTTTTTACCATTAATGCATCCTGCATATTGTTTTTAGGGTATTTGACTATTTGTCGTGACCTTTTCCACTATTCAATCTCGTGACGCCCATGTCAAGGGTTTCTTTGTCATTTTTGTCTACCCTATCATCAGGGATATGGCATGGAGTTACGATCAGTCAAGCCTGCCTACATTATGAAATCCGACAAACATTGGTTGCTTGAAGTATTACTCTGTTTCCTTGTGTCATAGAATATATAAATATACACATATTCCATGGCAGTTTGCTTGTATGCTCGAAGATTTGTTTTTCATTAATACATCCTTGTGATGCCCTCGTGAATAGTTTTTGTCATTTTTATCTATCTCATCTCCAAATGTTGTGACACTCAAGGTGGGTTTGGATAAATGTTGCGTTTATTTACGATTAATTTAAAAATAACGATGGTGATGAAATTAGATATTATAGTGTCAGACAAATAAATTAAATGCAACACATCGCAACGTTCATTCAAATCTACATTAAATCCAACAATCAACGGTTGCTCTAATGAGCTATTACCTTTTTTTTGAACTTTTTTCTTCACAATAGCCAATTATATTCTACTCAACTGTCATATCCAAAGATGAGAAAGAAAATCAAATTGAAAGCAAGCAAAAGCTGAAAGATACACACATTGAAGGCCACTGGTAGGGCTTTTTTATTACGCTATACGGTGGACAAAGATGAGGGAACATAACATGTGATGATGGCTTTCATTTTGACTTATCGGAAGCTGGCTTCCACCAATTATTCTTCTAAATAATTGCCATTTGCCATTGCTATTGTTATCGCTTTTTTCCTTTCAAATTTATCACCAAATTGATAACCCTCTCCCAAAAAACACTATCTATCCTAATAATTTGGGTACTTTATAGAATAAAATTTATGATTCGGAATCCAAATTTTACTTTCATCACCCACCGTGCTTAACGGTGTTTATGTAATGTCTCTCAAGTATACCTTGGTCACATTAGGTTTGATTAATTTGGGGTCAAATCGGATCAGAATTTATCATTTTTTTCATTCACAAGATGGGGAACGACTCCTTTGATGGGTGTCGCAATGGCTTTATTTGCGATATTCTTATATATTATTTTGGAGATTTATAATTCTTCCGTTTTACTGGATGAAATTTCAATGAATTAGATTCACAAGAATCACGAAGTCTCGCTTTTCAATACAGAAAGTGAAATTTTTAGTTCTCGGATTTTTTTAGCCCCATTCTATTTCGGTAGTTTGACCGTGAAATTTATTTGTTTCTGTATTTCCGGAATATGAGTGTGTGACTTGTTATAATTGATCCTATTGATAGTACAAAAAATGGGTCTATCATCTTGATCGAGATAGTTTTATCCCGTCGAATAGTCATTCTAGTATCTGGAGCACGGAATATATGAAATGGATCACAAAGTATTTGAACTATGATTCATACTTAATATTCAAACCTCGCGGCCGGACTCAAAAAAAAAATTCAAAGAAATGTAAAATATGTTTAAAAAACATCAAACTTTTTACTGCTTACTTCAAATATCGACCAACCTAAAAATGATAAATCTCTCATTTAATCCCTTCAAAAATTATAAAATTAAAAATTAATATAATAGTAAAATTGTACTTCGACTCCCCTAAAATAATTATTTGACTCATAGAAGCACTATATTCTCTTTCTCCAAAGGAGGATATGATATTGGTGATGACACATGTAACATTACATAGCTTTTCATAGTTTCTTTCACCATCAAGCGACTGATTTCTTCCTTCTTCTTTAATGCTAAAATCTAGGGGTACAGGGGGGTGCCATGCCCATGCCAAGAAAATTTCGTTTGTTTGCCATTTTCATTGTCAATCCTTTTTCGTAAAGTAGATTTTGTTGCAGTTGCATCGACTTTCCTTCTTTTTGTTTCCGTTTCCCAAGTGCTTGTAGTGCATGTGCTACATAAAAAAAAATCGTGAGGTGTAGCGTGGTGCAGTGATTACTCATCTCATCTCTTAACTATGAGATCAAGAGTTTGATTGTTACCCATGAAAATGAAATACATTTCATGACCAATTGTTTACTTTTTTTAAGAATATTTACTTGCGGATGAACACGTTGGTTTCAAAAAAAAACAACATAAAACAACTATGCTAAAGCTGTTTGAAAGCAACTCCACAACATTGTGACACCATTGCTTTAGCAAGTAGATAATGGTCTTAGTCCCTCTACTATGCTGAAAAATTGATATTTAATTATTATTTTTTTAGTTTACTTTGATATAGTTCGGTTTTTTTGTAATTTTATAATATTTTAATAGATTGAAATTGATAACATCATTATTTGCTCTTTTTTATGTGATGATTTAAATTCTCTTATTATCTTTGTCAAGTGTTTTTCTATCTATTTTAGATTATGGTATTTACTTATTTACATTATATGGGTACCGTTCATTGACATGACATATTAGGTAGGTTATATGCATATAAACACGTATGTTACTCTAGACAGAACACGTGTTTACATGACTTTATGCACGTGTAACTTTGCAAGGAAGGAAAACGAAATCGACTTGCAAGCTCAATCTTGGACTGTGATCTTATCCCTCAAGCTCATTATAATCCGGCCCAAACTTGATGATAGTATTTATCCCAACAATCTTCCAAACACATAGGCAATGCCATGTGGAAATCCGATGAGCATTAATTTAATAATGATAATTTTTTAGTATTATCAATTTAGATATGACTAGAATATGATGTACAAAACTGAAAAATAATTAAAAGTGATACAAATACAATTTTATTATTATATTAATTTATAATTTTATAAATTTTAAAATTAGTGTATTGAAATTTACCAAATAACTTTAAATCTACTAATAACATTAAAAAAAACAAATTAAAACGAAAAATATCAAATATCAAATGTGAATCAAAGATTAAAAATTTGGAGACCAAATAATTGAAGCACATGCATACAATAATAGTTGAATGAAAAAGCATATATGTCCTACCTCTGAAATAATCACCAATAATTAAAGCAAATAAATGGCTCAACATGTGATATATGTTCATTACTCCAGTGGTCCTTTTCTTTTCCGAAAATTATTATAAAAAACCACATCTTTGTTTATTTTCTTTTTCTTTTTTTGTTATGAATGCTATAATATTCAACCTTCATCTTCCTTAATTTATCGGCTTTCATTTTCATTAACCTTTCATCTTCTTGTAACTCATTCTTATTTATATATTAAAAAATGAAGAGTCTAATCTTCCAATATATATATATATATATATTGATGAGTCTTTATTTTCATATATTATTATTGTGTTATTTGCATTATTATTATTTTATAATAATGTTTATTTTCAAATTTAATTATGTTGGGTGAGTGTTCATTTATTTAAAATTATATGTATTCACATTCATTCGTTTCAATTAAACGAACATGTTTATGAATGTTAAACGAAAATGTTTACTAATATATTTATGACCTTGAACATATTCACAAACAATAAATAATTAAATATACATACATATATATACATATATATATATATATATATATAGAAAGGATTGTATGAAACAGAAACTCACATCATATTATATTCCTTACCAATTATTTAATGTCAATAACACATCCTTTTGATAATTTTTTAACCCGAATCCTGAATCTTGAACATTGGATCTTAGGCTCTGAAACCTTGGACCATACTACCATAAACCTTAAACTCTTGAAAATTTTACCAAAAAGATATGTCAGTAGTATAAAAAAAATGTTGAAATGATATTAAATAATTAGTAAAAGACTTGAGATGCTATGACGTCTCTATTTTATATAATATTTTCTTTATATATTTTAATTTTTAGATGTAAAATAATAAAATATTAACATGAAAAAAGATGTTAAAATGATATTAAAGAATTAATAAAATATATAGGATGATGCGATGTATCTATTTCATCCAATATTTTCATTATATATTTCAATTTTTAGATGTAAAATAATAAAATATAAATATAAATAAATAAATAAAATAAGGAGGGACATAAATGACTTAATGTTTGAAATGTTACGTTTTAGTCACTTGTGTTAGTATTTTGCTACGAAGTGATCCTTGTGTTGTTAAGTTCCGTTATCTCCCTAACGGTAATCTTACGTAGCAATCCAACTAGATTTTAAGTGCCAACTTAGATTTCAAAATGAAATGAGAATAAATCTTTAATTAAATAAATTTAATTAATTAAAATTTTTAAACCCTAAATCCATTTCCACACACCTCTCTTTCTCATCTTTATCTTCTTCCATTTTGATTCCAATATCTTTAGTTCCAATATCTTCTTCCTGTTAAGTTTCTTTGGGTTAATGGGTTTCAAAAATTCAAGCTTTGAGATAGATTTGTAACTAAAGATATTAGAATCAAAATGGAAGAAGATGAAGAAGAGGAAGAAGGGTGTGTGAAAATGGATTTAGGGTTTTTCATTTAAGATTTAGGGTTTAAAATTTTTAATTAATTAAATTTATTTAATTAAATATTTATTCTCGTTCCATTTGAAAATTCAAGTTGGCACTTAAAATCTAGTTGGACTGCCATGTAGGATAGTTAGGGAAATAACGAAACTTAACGGCACAATGATCACTTCATAACAAAAATACTAAAATAAATGACTAAAAAGTAACATTTCAAACATAAATGACTAAAATGTAACTTGAGGCAAACAAAAGTAACTATTTTGGAAATTTACCCATGAATTAATGATTTGAAGCCAAAATCTTGTTGATGAAAATGGTGTGAATTGGAAAGCATAAAATAAAAAATAAAAAATTGTTTTACTTATTTTCTGGCTTCTGAAAGACCCCCAGTGTTGGTTTTAGTAGTAGTAGCAGTATCAAATTTCTTCCTCCATTCTTCAAATTCCATTGCCATTCTCAAAAACTAAGAAAGTAGAAATCCTTTTTATTCTATGTTCAAGCAATGGGAGCTCGTTGCTCCAAACTAACACTCTGCTGCTGCCAGTCAAACATCAACGACTCCTCCAATCTCGGTTAGTTCAGTTGACTCCTTTCCATCACTTTCTCCACAATATTTTACTGTTCTACTGATTTCCTTCCTTTCTTTCCACTTTTTCTTATTACTTCAGAGAATGAGAAGGAATCCTTACCTGGATTCATCGAGTACAGCTTGGACCAATTAAAAGCCGCCACGTCCGGCTTCTGTACGGACAACATTGTATCGGAGCATGGAGAGAAAGCTCCCAATGTAGTCTACCGAGGGAAGCTCGACGGCGAGGATCGTTTGGTCGCTGTTAAACGCTTCAATAGATCCGCTTGGCCTGATCCTCGACAGTTCCTTGTATATATTTTCTTTCCATTTTTACTGTAATTTATTTTGATTGTTTTGGCTGAATTTTTTTATATGTTTATTGTTCTTGATTTATAGGAAGAAGCGAAAGCAGTTGGCCAATTAAGAAGCGAAAGGCTGGCGAATTTGATTGGTTGTTGCTGTGAAGGAAATGAAAGATTGTTGGTTGCTGAGTTCATGCCTAATGAGACTCTCTCTAAGCATCTTTTTCACTGTAATTTCCACTCTTTTCTTCAACCTTTCCCCCGTTTCTATATGGGTTAATTGCAGTAAACGTCCTGAGACTATTCTCAAAATTTTAAAATGTTTTAATTGGACCTTCAAAATATCGGTACCATATCAATATGCTCCTTGTCATATTTGAATTGCATTTAATGACTAAATTGATGGCTAAGCTGACAGAATATCCTATCGACACGATTGAAGACTCAACTAGAACCTTTTGAAGTTTAAGGATCAATTTAGAATCTCGGTGATAGTTTGGGGACATTTAGTTAAATTCACCATTTTATATGTTATACATAGTTTGATTCGAATGAATCCAAATAGTCATATAGAATAAATATGGTAGTGATGAATATCTTAACTAATTATTTTCTGTTTGGTTGCAACTTGCAATGGATGTAGGGGAAAATCAGCATATGAAATGGGCAATGAGATTGAGAGTGGCTCTATATCTAGCGCAAGCGCTTGAATATTGCAGTTGGAGAGGAAGGGCTTTATACCATGACCTTAATGCTTATAGAATCTTGTTTGATCAGGTAATTTCGATCTTTATCATCCTTATTTGAACCTAAAACCTTACTGCATATGTTCACTTTGAAATTTGTGTTGTTTGTTTCTTGACAGGATGGTAATCCCAGGCTCTCTAGCTTTGGCCTTACGAAGAATAGCAGAGATGGAAAAAGTTATAGTACAAACTTGGCTTTCACCCCTCCGGAGTACCTAAGGACCGGTAAATATATGCTAAACAGATAAAGTTTATGGAACTCTTTTACATATTGCAATAGTCAATTAAGCTTAGTATGTATGTTAGGTTCTCATACTACATGGAATTAAAGTCTCTTTAGCTGAGTTTAGGTGCCTTTTTTTGACAGGAAGGGTTATACCAGAGAGTGTAGTTTACAGCTTTGGTACCCTATTACTTGATCTTCTTAGTGGCAAGCATATACCACCGAGCCATGTGAGTTTTCTGTTCTGAAATCTTTTCTATAGTGATTGAAGAAACTACTCCTCTGGATATCTAAACTGCATCATAGGATGGCCTTAGGAGATAATTTTAATGCTTAAATGCTGGATTTGTTATCATTGTCGCAGGCACTTGACCTAATACGTGGTAAGAACTTTCTGATGCTAACGGACTCGTGTCTGGAGGGCCAATTTTCAAATGATGATGGAACTGAAATAGTCCAGTTAGCTTCTCGCTGTTTGCAGTATGAACCTCGTGAGAGGCCAAACATGAAGTCTCTTGTAAATGCTCTTACTCCGCTTCAGAAGGAAACCGAGGTATGCTCATATTATTCCTCACTATTATACCTTCAAAAGAGACCTTGTTATGCTCTGTTATAATCAGTCTCTTTCAGATTTTGCTGGCAGATAGGACCCTCCTTTGTAATTTTTGTGAATTATTTACTTAACACTAGCTTGAAGCTTTATGGTAGGGGTAAAGTGTAGTTTTTCTTTAAAACATTATGTGCTTAACCCAGTTTCATTATTCTGCTACTCGTAAGTATGTGACTAGTTGAGTTAACCATTGCTCCCTTGCCTTTTCTATGTAACAGGTTCCATCACATGTTTTGATTGGCATTGCACATGAAACAACGTCCTTGAAGCATACAATGTCGCTAACACCTTTGGGAGAAGCATGCTCAAGAATGGATCTTACTGCAATACATGAAATACTGGAAGAGACTGGATATAAAGATGACGAGGGAACTGCAAATGAGGTTAGCAATCCATATATTATATGTTATTTCAAATCTGAGTCATTGGTGAATTCACAAAACAAATTTTTGTAACACAGGAACTCAATAAATATAATAATGTTCTTATTGTCTTCATTGTTGACAGTTTTATTATTCAAGCTGCTAGAAGAAGAGAATTGAGCTATTCACTTTCTTTAGCATCATCAAAATCATATAAGTGAACTTTTGACATGTATTGAAAAAATTGTTTTATGCTAAGTGGCATTGTATTTTGTTACTTTGTAGCTTTCTTTCCAGATGTGGACAGATAAAATACAGGAGACCCTAAATTCGAAAAAAAGCGGCGATACTGCTTTCCGAGCAAAGGACTTTGGAACAGCCATCGAATGCTACACTAATGTAAGTCTTTTGTTTACGATTAGGCAATCTGCTGAACCATTTTATTGTCGGCAATCAAAATCCTCAGTACCATTCGGATAATTTCAACAATATGCCTAATTGTTTTAACAATGCGCCTTGTGTTAGTTCATTGATAGCGAGACAATGGTATCACCAACCGTGTTGGCGAGACGGTGCTTGTGCTACATGATGAATGACATGCCACAAGAAGCCCTTGGAGATGCCATGCAAGCACAGGTAATATCTCCGGAGTGGCCTACAGCATTCTATCTCCAAGCAGCTGCTCTGTTTAGCCTTGGGATGGACAATGATGCCAAGGAAACCCTAAAAGATGGTACAAACTTGGAAGCCAAAAACCATAGAAACTGAAACTGAATAAAATATCCTGATATCTTCCTGTCTTATGTCACCCTTCTGCATTTTTTTTTTTGCCGATATGATTAAAGATTGGAGCAATGTAATTGAGATTATTTGCACTTAACAACAAGCTTGATGTGTTATTTATGAAAGAGCAATGGTAGTTTTATGGATGAAAGCTTGGTTTATAAGTTCTGATTAGCTGTTCCAAACAAAGATAAATTACTAATGCCAATTGCAGGACTTAGCCTTGTTTTACATTTTAAACGAATTCAAGATGGGAGGATGATGACAATGACCGTGTTTTACATCGGAGGCCGACCACCAGCACTTAGCATCTGGCCGATCATGCTATTCACCTACAAAAGCACGAAAGGTTGTACGTATAAGAGCCAAATGTCAGCCACCAAACTAGGAAATAAACGCAAAGATAGAATGATTCTAAAAGCAAAGTTTGGTGGTTATAGAACCAAGAATAGTTCAAACCAAACAAGAAAGCTGAATTATAGAAACCTTTTGCCAAGCATACCAGCCATACAACACAACGTAAAATTAGTTCGGAAATCTACGAAACCTAAGTTTACCTGCCAATACTTAGAAACGCAACGATCAATGCAGCTGTTTTCCCCCATGTTTAGCTCAGATTCCTTGTACCTAAAGCAGAATTGCATTGTCATGGACATCGTATCTTTTAAGGGAGAAACATTAACCCTATACCAAGTCTAAATCGATTAAATAGATAGATCGAAACAACAAGAAAAATGGTGTTGGGACTACTCATACCTTTTGTCAACACACTTGTTGAAACATGTTTGTGCAAGCCTGAACGACATTCATAAAACCGAGCTGAATTCAGATATTCAAGTATTGGTAGCATGAAAGTTTGCAAAGTAACGCCATTGATAACACAGAATCAAACCAGGCCATTGAGGTCCTCTTTCAAGTTCTCTACTAGGAAATTTTCCTTGCTCAGAAGATTATATCGAGCATAACAAGGAGTTTTACGCGGCGAAACGAAGGTTACATGCCTTTCACATAGAAATTTTGACATTTCTTGTTTAATCCTAAACATATTCATTAAAATTTGGGCAATTCTGCCTTACCTGTTAAAAAGTTCTACCCTATATTCCATCTCTGTTTCTGCCATGCCAAAGGCCTACAATGTGTTCAAAACATGAACTGTAAATCACCCAGATCGCAAAAATAGAAAAACAAGAAACACAGAAAAATACAATCACAATTCACAATCTCTCAACAAAAACCCAAAACGAAACGAATCTCAAAAAACCAATTCCAGTCAGTTCCATTACAAACAAACACCTTGATCCATTGAGACTAGCTGTAACCCAAACATTACTTCAACATCCCAAACTCAATAAAACAAAAAGCCCAAATCGATCAATGGAAAAAGATCAAGTCTTTCTTCAATTCAAGAGTATTAATTCGAAGCGAAGCTATTTAAAACTATGGGAGAGCTGTAACAGCTAACCTGCTCTTTGTCTATTCCAGCTGGCATGTTGTTGGCAGCCATTAGAGCCCTGAAGCTGAGCAACCAACAAGATCCATAATTTCAAGGGAAAGCATTTAAACAACATCAGGGACAGAATAAATATATATTTACTTACAAGATTTTCCTCTGATTGGAGCAAAGTTTTCTTTCCGTTAGGGTTTAAGGATTCCCCGAAAAAAAGGAAATGGCAGCAGAATAGGTTCGTTAATCGTTCTATTGAAATTAGGGTTTTAGGAATAGCTCTACCACTCACTTTTTGCTACAATATGCCCCTCACTATACTTCCTAAACTCCAATTAATCTTTTATTCTAATTTCAAAATTAGGAAAATAATTAAGTTAATATTACAATAATTAAGAAAATATAGATTCAAACTTACTTTTTCTTCTAATTTAAAAATTAGGAAAAGATTTACTTATAATAAAAGTAGGCATTACATGAAAAAAATTAAAATTAAATAAATTAAAATAGAAAAAATAACTTGAAAATTATTAAATTTATAAAAATCTGATAACTTATTTTATGAAAATTAATAAAAACAATCAATTAATTTTATATGTTTATAAATAATTAAATTAATTTACGAATTTTTACAAAATAAAAATAAATTAGTGTAAATTAAATTAAAAGCAGGGGCTAAATTTGTAATTTAAGTAATTCCCTTTTTCTCGGTTCTTCTTATTTGTGAGAGAGAGAGAGAGAGAGAGAGAGAGAGAGAGAGAGAGAGAGGAGGTGTTAAAGCTTTAGGGTTTTGCAGGGAGGTAAGATAAAGAGAATTTGTGCTTTTCTTTTCCTTTCGATTTTTTTAAAAAAAAAATAAGTTTTTCCAATTATTATTGTGTTAAATTTCATACTTTTGATAGTTGTGTTTCTTGGTTTGGAGATTTAGAAGTTGGATTAAAGGAAATAATGGAACACGGGTCTTTCACTGATAATAGTGCTGCCACTTTCTCTTTAACTGATGAGGATCATACCATAGCTAATGCTGTTAGATTCACTTTGAATCAAGAGTCAGTTCACTCACCTCTGTTTTCTGCTTTGATTAATGCTGGGTTTTCTTTGTTTTTGAAAGTGGAAGCTATAATTTTTATATTGTGCAGCCCAAGGGTTACATTCTGTGGGTACAGTATTCCTCATCCTTCAGAGGCTCGAGTTAATATTAGAGTTCAAACCACTGGTAAACTCCATATAACACTCTTTTCCCAGTACTTTTGTTGGGTTCAAGTTCTTTTAGTTGTTGAATGTGAGAATTTGCAGGTGATCCAGCAAGAGAGGTATTGAAAGATGCATGTCAAAATCTGATGTTGATGTGCAGGCATGTGAGGAGCACTTTTGACAAGGCTGTTGAAGATTTTAAAGCAAGCAATGCTCTAAAGGCCATAAAAATCGATTCACAAGACAGTAGTGATGATGATTCAGAAGAGAGTGAATGAAAAATATTACCTATTATCTATTTTTCACATCTTAAGACTATCATGTGCTCATTAGCTCAATCTGAATTACTTCTTTTTGTTATCATATCGAAAGCTTTTTGTTCGATATCTTGCTTATCATCAACTATTTTCATTTGATTTGCAAACTAGAGTTGCCTATGCAATCTATTCAGTTTACCTTGCTTGCACAAACCTATTTATGTTTAAGGAATGAGTTGGGGGGAATACAATAGCATGTTGTTAGCATCCACTATTTCAGGCTCTGGGGCATTTTCTGTTTGGTTTCATCAAGTTCAGAGTTGTTTCTCCCGGCTTCGACAAACGTGGTATGGATCTCCAGCACTTTTGAACTCTGATGAGTGTCTTAAGCCATTTTATAACAGGTAAATGCAGAAATCATATCTATTCCTTGAGTTATCAATTACAAATTCTGGGATTACACATTTGCATATGCTCCACAATCAAATACAACAACAATACACAATATTCTTACGCACATTTCCACGAAAACTATAATATTTCCCTCTACATTAAGTTTGCCTCGAGGTGTACGATTGAGTTTCGCTATGCATTTGTTTTCCAGAACTTATAAAATTTATCACTGCTTGCTAGAACCCTCTGAAGTTATTCGAAATTGTGCTTAACTTCATCCGGCTCATTGCATCGGTTTGCTCTTCCAGTACCAAATCAGTATACATTTGTTTCTTCCATTGACAGAGCTCAACTCAACAAAAACACTAGTATTTTTCCAACCAGGGATCAAGAGTGTCAAGGGAATAAACTCTATCAAAATGACATCAGAAAAGGCCTAAGTAAAGAATGAGTCAATTTCACTGAAATGGAAAAATATCTAAACTGAGCGACCATAATAAGCAGCCCCACCCCACCCCCCCCTCAAAAAAAAAAAAGTGTCAAGGGAATAAACTCTCAAAAAGACGATCGGAAAAGGCCTAAATAAAGAACGAGTCAATTTCACTGAAATGGAAAAATATCTAAACTGAGCGACCATAATAAGCAGCCCCCCCCCCCAAGAGTGTTAAACCCTAAAATTCTAATTTCTAACCCTCTTTGTGATTACACAGCAAATGAGATACAATCCCTCTTTGCTAAAGATAGCCCATGCTATGCCCCCTTCAACCTTAAGAAGTAGGAAAAAACAATTATAAATTTGAATAATTGATTACATTCTCAATCTTGGTTTAGAGCAAACATCATCTTTTTAGTGATTAGTATTTTGGTTTTTGATCAGCTCAATATAAATAAAATATCAAGGTGCTCGAGATATAAGGAGCAAATGAAACAAAAAAAAGTTAACTTAGAAACTTCAAAAGGAGTAAAGTACATAAACTGCGCATGCTTTGCTAAGTATTGAGCATGAAAAGCTCAAGAAACAAGTTCACTTAGAAACATAAATGTAATAACAGTCACAGCATAATGACTTTCTTTCAGCAACTGGAAGTTGAGATTTGAAATATGCCTAAATGGCATAAAAGTTTTCCTTCCTAATCCTCGTACTCTGCTTCCTCTTCTTCATACTCATCTTCATCAGCTGTTGCATCTTGGTACTGCTGATACTCCGAGACCAGATCATTCATGTTGCTCTCTGCCTCAGTAAACTCCATCTCATCCATGCCTTCTCCTGTGTACCAATGCAAGAAAGCCTTCCTCCTAAACATAGCTGTAAACTGCTCACTTACACGCCTAAACATCTCCTGAATAGATGTTGAGTTGCCGATAAATGTGGATGCCATCTTGAGGCCTGTGGGTGGAATGTCACAAACTGTTGACTTGACATTGTTAGGAATCCACTCAACAAAGTAGGAAGAGTTCTTGTTCTGAACATTCAACATTTGCTCATCCACTTCCTTAGTGCTCATTTTTCCACGGAACATAGCTGATGCAGTCAAGTATCGACCATGTCGTGGATCAGCTGCACACATCATGTTCTTTGCATCCCACATTTGCTGAGTTAGCTCAGGGACTGTCAGGGCTCTGTACTGTTGGGAGCCTCTTGAAGTGAGTGGAGCAAAACCCACCATGAAGAAGTGAAGCCGAGGAAATGGGATGAGATTCACAGCAAGTTTCCTTAGATCAGAGTTGAGCTGACCAGGGAATCGTAAGCAGCATGTAACCCCAGACATTGTTGCGGATATCAGGTGATTCAGATCACCAACTGTCAAAGAACAAAAAGAAAACAGAAAACTGTAAGAATTAAAAGATTCTCAAGCTAAAATAAACAGATACTAGTTATTACTAACTAAATTTTCGCCTCAGGAAACTATTTTTATTCTTAGGCCAGATCATAAAGCAAAAACCTACATCTGCTAGGTAGGAAAAGTACATATGAAACAAAAGAAAACAATTCTCAGATCAAATGAAACAATGTAAGAACTTTGAAGATCCCCTAGCTAAATATACAGATCCCGGTTCTTACTAATTCAAATTTAACCTTTCAGGAAATTATTGTTATTCACAACCCAGATCAGCAACGATTGAACAGTACTAAATTTTCAATTAAAATGTATGGCTCTGAACCTTTGCTACTACGTTAAAACTAGACAAACAGAGTCTAATAAAAGATAATAAACGAAAAAGGACTGAATAAGGGGAAGACTTACAGCTGGGAGTGGTGAGCTTAAGTGTCCTGAAACAAATATCATACAAGGCCTCGTTATCGAGAACCATACACTCATCAGCGTTTTCAACCAACTGATGAACTGACAAAGTAGCATTGTAAGGCTCCACGACGGTATCAGAGACCTTAGGAGATGGGAAAACAGAGAAGGTCAACATCATCCTATCTGGGTATTCTTCCCTTATCTTCGATATCAAAAGTGTTCCCATTCCAGATCCAGTTCCTCCTCCCAAAGAATGACAAACCTGAAACCCTACAAAGAACCAAAGCAACAGAAAACCCCATTTAAACATCTTATTTACACAATAAGTTAAAAAACTTCAGTTTCCCTCAGATCTTTCATTTACCTTGAAGGCAGTCACAGTTTTCGGCCTCTTTTCGAACAACATCTAAGACAGAGTCTATTAACTCAGCACCTTCAGTGTAATGACCTTTAGCCCAGTTGTTACCAGCACCGGACTGACCGAAAACGAAGTTATCAGGTCGGAAGATCTGGCCGACGGGGCCAGATCTGATGCTGTCCATGGTACCGGGTTCAAGATCCATGAGGACGGCACGAGGAACGAATCTACCACAACTGGCTTCATTGTAGTAGACATTGATTCTCTCGAGTTGAAGATCCAAGTCTCCTTGGTAACGACCGGTGGGATCTATGCCGTGTTCTGAGCAAACCACTTCCCAGAACTTGGCTCCGATCTGGTTGCCGCACTGGCCACCTTGAATATGAAGGATCTCCCGCATTTTGATTTGTGAAGAGAAAGTGAAACTGAAATTTTTAAAAGGAAAAGAAATGCAGGAAATTTAGAGAAATGGGGGGATGGGAGTTGCTGCAGGGTATAAAATTGAAAAGGAAAATGAGGGAGAGCTAGGGTTTATATATTTTAAAAGATGGGAAGAGATAAGATTGATTTATTTCAAAATTTTTAATTATTTTTGTTTAATTTTTCCCCAGTCCCTTTACGCTTTTAACTGTTTAAATTTAGTCCATTTTTTATTTTCATAAATTTAATTATATGACATTTTAATATTTAAATATTTGGTTTAAAAATAAAATTTCGGTTTGTAAATTATATTCAAATTTAAACAAATTGAAATAATATTTTTAATTTTTAAAATTCACAATTAAAAAATTAAGTTTCTGAAATTAAAATTTAAAAGGTTAAATTTTAAAAGGTTGAAAAGTATATGGACTTAAGATAGAATTAGACTTTTTTATTTGTTTGGGGGGGGGGGGTTACGAGGTACGGGTAACGGGCAGAAAAAAGGCAACGGCTAAAAGCGGGAGTGAAATAAGAAGGAGAAATTTTTAAAATTCAAAAAATTTAGAGAGACAGCTGGATGGCATTGTCGGGCAGCTGAAACAAAATTCAAATTACGAGGGTGGCGCCTTCTACCTCTACCTTAAAACACAGCTGGCAAGTCCCAATTGCATGTTACTTTACCCCATCTATACCCACTCTTTTTTATTTTATTTTTTGTATAAACTATCATTTTTATTTTTATTATAAATAATATACTAACCAATTTTTATAATTATTTTTTCATTCAAATTTTCTAAAATGTTTTAAAATTTTGCTAATGGACTTTAGATTATTTGAATTTTGGTGATATTTTGGTTAGATCAAACCATCATTAATCACAAATCAAGTAAAAGTCTCATAAATATCTTTATATTAAAAGTTAAATTATAATTGTTTTATTTATTTAAATAATGTTAAATTAATTTTTATACGTTAGATTAAAGAGTAATTTGATCATTTCTGTTTAAAATTTTGTTATTTTGTATTGTTAAAAGCTAACGTGGCTAAAAAAATAATCTGACAGTAACCTCATGTTGATGTACAAATACCAATTTTTAATAACAAAATTTGATGAAATTTTTAACAAAATATTTAATTTGCTCTTTGATTTAATATAAAAAAATTAATTTATTCATTTTTTAATTAAAAGTAAAAAATCCTTAATACAGGATTCTTCATTGTGCTTTTACCTCACAAATCAGTATTATTGAGATGGATTACATATCTATGACATTTATAAAAAAATTATATACCAAATATATTTATTAGGGATTAATATCATAAACGGTTAAATATAAATTTGGTACTTAAATTTATCAATTTCTCTCAAATTGGTACTTAAATCTTCTTTGTCTTAGATTGGTATCAAATTTTTTTTCCGTCAATTAGTTTAGTATTTTTTTAACACCGTTAAGTTTAAAACAGATGATAGTATTAAATAATAACACATATTATTAGTGACATCATGATGATATCATCATTTAAATTTTAATAAATTTTAAAATATATACAAAAAAAATATTAACTATCTGTTCCTTTTCTTTTTCAAATTTCCTTTTTTTTCTTCCCCCATTTCTCATCATCTCCTTTTCTCCTTCTTCCTCCCACAATCCTAGTCAGCACCTAGCCTACGCCACCATGATTGGCCGCTTTTCTGGCTCGAAAGTGGCACCAAATTATTGCTCTCCATTCCCTGTTTTAAATGCTGTGATTAAATTTCTTGAAAATTTTTCCAAAAGCCACGATAATGCTTTCAAATTTTGAATTTTTTTAAAGTCTATACGAAGATCAACCGTTGAATCATCTTGTAATTTCAATCATGACTTCTCTTTGGTATGATGAACTTTTTCACTGCTCGGATCTTTCAAATGGGTTGGCTATTATAGTCATGGTGGTCAGTATTTAATCTTTTGCCAAATCATTTTCTGTAACCATGGGGATTGAGGGTCTTGGTATTATGAAGGATTGAAGGGTTGGTTGATGGTCACGAGCACTAACTTTCTTACATTGGGGAGTATTTAAATAAGTTATCTCACTAATGAAAATTAATGCTTCCTGCGCCGAAGGTCAACCAATCCTCAAAGCCCCTTCTCGAGACACTCTTTCTTAGTCCCTTCGCTTTCTCCTTTTCGATGTCATCTCTTATTTTCCCTTAGATGCCACTTCCTCTATCAAATCAAAGAGCCATTTTTCACCATCAAGAATATAGTAAGCCAAGGAAAGGAATATTGCAAACAAAATTGTTGCAGATTTGGGTTTTTTTTTTTTCACAATTTCAAATTTGAGTTTTTGTTTGGTTTTGTTAAATATCCATTTTAAAATATTCATTTAATTATTTTATTTGTTTGCATGTTTATTAGTTTTCTTGAACCAAAGGTTACTGGGTTATTAATGATTTTCTTCAAATTTATTTGTAAAATCTCATAAATTCTGAGAATATGCTCCTCTTTAACGTGAAAAAGAAACAAAATGAATAAAAACTCAAGTTGAACACATCCAACTCAAATAAAAATCAATTAATAAAAGCTCTAATAAATATTTTTTTTAGAAAATCAAATGAAGCAGGAGATGAAAGACAATGCAAGCAAAGGGAAATGGAAAAACTTAATGGAGATATTCAAAAAATCTAACAAATATTTTTTAATTTATCATTTTTATAATTTTTTTAGATTTTTTAAAAACAATAAATTATTATAGTTATTTTTTTATTGATTTTTAATCTATTTTTTAAATTATGACATCATCATGATATTATTAAGGACATGTATCAAATTGAGACAAAAAACCTTAAGTATCAATCCAAAGAAGTGAACAAATTCAAATATTAAATTTATATTTAACCCTATCATAAAAATGAAGTTTTAGTAAAAGGCTTATATAAAAAATAGGTACTCAAACTATACAACTTTTCTTCTCATTAAGATAGCTAAAGTTTTATTTTGTTACCATTTTAGGTAATTAACTCTTTAACTCCAATTAAAAAAATTAAAGACATGTGTCTTTTTAATTAAATAAAAATATTTAAAATATTAATTGTTTAAAAAATCTCGGGATCAATCAAATTATGACACGTGACATTTTAAATTAAATAAAAATATTTAAAAATATAATGTGTCATAATCTGATTGATATAAAAGTTTTTTAATTGGAGTTAATGGTTGATACCTAAAGTGATGAAATAATAAAACTTTAGATATCTAAATGAGAAAAGTTGCATAATTTGAGTATCTATTTTTCATATAAGCCTTAGTGAAATGGTAAAATTAAGTTAAAATATTGAAAGTCATGGTGTAAAAGTAACATTTAGACTGTTGTATTAATAATTAGATTGCATTTTTCCCCTTCGCTAAAAGAATTGTCAATTAGTCCCTATATGCTAGTTGAAAGAGCATATGGGTCATTTTTATTAAAAACTTCATCTACTTGTACTTTTAAAAGCTAGCATGACTGGTGAAATAATAAATTAGTGATACACAGTATGCCATGTGTGCATCATGACATGATATGGGTGAATTGGCAAATTAGTCCCTATATATTAGTTTAAAGAAGCATATGAGTATTTTTTGTTAAAAATTCATCCACTTGTATTATTAAAAACTAGTGTGTAACCAAACAATGATATTAGCATGTCAGGTTGACATATAGAGACCAATTTTCAACAATTGAAATGGGTAATTTTTTTAACAGAAATACTAGTTTGCTATTTAATTTAATGTATAGGGACTAATTTGCTCATTTTTTAGTAGAGAGGACAAAATGCAACCTGACTCTTAATACAAAGACTTTCATTATACTTTTACCAAAATTATGGTGTTTTGAATTCAAATTCCCTTCAATACATTTTTCTAAAATTTAAATAATTTAAAACAACAAAAATATCCTTAAAATAATATTTGTTTATTTATGAAAAAACTATAATTTTTTTTGTAACTTCATGACTGTGCTAGGCCTGTATTATGCGACACCAAATTCAATCAGGTTCTTTATAAATATTAAGTACTAGATATATAAACCTACCGTCTCGACTGTGTAATACCTTATTACTAGATTAGATCGTTGGGTCTGAGTTAAAAGGTGTCACATTCGTTATTAGAGTAATTACAATCAATTTATGATCAAATTATGCAATTTATTGAAACAAATCAACAATTATACATTCAATGAGAAATACAATCATTTCCAAGCTGGTACAAGCTTACGGAAGCTCTAAAGTAAATTTAAAACCGATAAAGTCTTAAAATTTCAAGGTCGACGTCGTGACGTAAGGGAGTTCCTCTTCACGACGTGACTCACTATCTTGCTCTCGTTGAGACGACATGAAGCCTCGTCACGTCGTTAACTAGGCTAAGCCTCATCCCGATGTCCCGATTTTTGACGTCATGACGTGGATCCCTTATTGCTATGACATACAAACGAGGTCGCAATGTCACAAGCTATTTCTGCAAAATTAACTTACAAAACGTGCAACTTTTAGTTAACACCCAACTAAGCTCAATTCCACATGACCAACACGTCAAAAACCAAACGAACAGTACCAAGACACTTTAAGAAGTACAAAATACATTCATTTAATATACCAACCTGAACTTAACAAGTGGCTCTAGTAGAAAAGAGAATATTATTCATCTTAGGAGTCTCGGGTTCGAGTACTTGTGTGTGCAAGGTGTATGCGAATTGTCAAAGGGTTAAAAAAGTATGAATAGATATTACCATGTAATCACACCAATATATATATATATACCAACCTTAATTCCACATGACCAACACTATCATCACTCAATAACAAATTTTAAACATATTATTTCATAAAAATATTTTTATTTTTAAAAAGTTTAATTTTTAAATAATTTGTTTACACATGGTAAAAATATTGTAAAAAAAAATTGTATTCTAATATTATATATTATAAAAATTTAAAATAATAACAATACGTATAAACTTATGATTATTTTATTCCAATAATTGTTTTATATTTTATAATTTTAAAGTCATTATTTTTAAGATTGTTTAAAAATAATTTTAATTGTATTTGTTAATAATTTATAATTTATTGTATTGCGTTAGTAATTATATTCTATTCTTAAAATTTTTTAATTTTTTTTGTCAAATTTACCCAACTATTTAAAAATTTAGTTAATAACAAGTACTCAACACTCTTTATGTTTTAGGGCTACCAACTTTCATAACTATTTTATAAGTCAATTTAATTGAAAAGTTTAAAATACAACTATTATATTTATGAACTTTAACATTTCTTTTAAAATTTTAAAATTATTTTTTAGAATGAAAAGTATAAAAACAATATTAGTTAAAATAAAAATTAAAAATACTTAAATTGATAACATGCAATATTACACCTTAAACTAAAATATGATATATCAATGATAATTAGGCATAATGTCAAAAATAACTTCTAACATTTGATTATTTAATCATTTTAGCTTTTTAACTATTTTTTAAAGCACTTTAATCCCTAATGTTGATTTTTTTTTTCAAATTGATCTATTTATAATGGGCATGCTAACGTGTCCATTAATTGATTAACGGTTAACAATAACTGTTAATATGACGGTTCAAATATAATTAAATATTGACGTGATATTATTTTATTTTGTATATTACTTCAATAAATAATTTTAAAATTTTAAAATTTATTTTAAAATCATCATTATCCGTGTTTCTTCTTCTCCATTGTTTCTATCCATTTTTCCTCATCATCACCGTCTCCATTGTGAAGCTTCCAGATCTCGGCGGAGTTGCTCTCGCAAGCTAATACTCCGTTCCAAGAAGTTAGATCGAAAATTGGTGTCGTGCCAGCGGCCGTTTTGTCCTCGTAAAATGACTCTAACATCAACATCGGCGCCGTTGACAATTTCATCGATGAAAAGTGATTAATTGCTAACGTTTTCCATGTAAACCTTGGAGAATCTGTAACCTTTTATTACTTGAAAGATTGAAACTTGGTCACTCATCGACAACCCCAAGCAATGTAAGAGCCAAAATCGTCGACCCATCTCTGTAAAAACCATGAAAAAAGCTGTATAGAAAAACCCACCAGAGATAACCATTTTACGTTGGTTCAAGTTCACAAAAAATGAACATTCCATTTTGGGATGAACAAGTTTAAGGTACTTGTCTCTGATGAACTTAGCAAAATCAAATTTCGGGTTAGCATGTTTTAGGGTTTTGAATGCATTGAAATAATGCTCCCGGTGGAGACTTTTAAGCCACCAAAATCATGAGAACCGAAGCCTTGTAACATTGTTCTACACACAAAAGATTCAAACAGAAAGCACGCATAGCCAAAATCTCTGTTTAGTAAAAAATTCAACCCCAAGGGTACACAAAAAGCCCTCTCCCAACTTCTTCCCCTATTTCCAATTTACTCCTCAACTCCTTCAAAACCCCAAATATTTTATCCGATTCATCTCCATCCTTATCCTCCTCCGTCTTTGCAATTTCCACACCTCCTTTATGCCTTTTTGTTAGGCTTTCGCCATCTCAACCCCACCCGCATGTGTTTTGCCGGAGAAGGATGCGAAGACGATTTCTTAAGAAATCTCAATGTCATTGAAGGAGTTTTGGTTTTGCTTGGGTGAGTCGGACTCGGAGTGTAAATGCGAGGAAAAGGGGTGGTCGGAGGCAGGAGCGACAGAGAAGATTTGGGTGGCTGAGGAAGGTAGGATAGTCATTTCGGTAGCTGTCTTTGGGGATGAGTGTTGTATCGAATCGAGTGAAAAAATTTCGAGTTAATCGAGTTCACGAGTCTTATTTTATTATCCTAATTCAATTTGATTTTTTTTTTAAATCGAGTCAAGTAAAACGAAATTCGAGTAGAATCGAATGAAATGAAATTATTCTATTTAAATTAAAAAAAAGTAAATATATCAAATAAAAATATTGTTACGGTATAACTAATTTCATTTTAGAGCATAAAAATTTGAAATTATATATATTTTAAAAAAAATTGAAAGCAAAATAATAAAAAATAAGATACTTGAGTATGATAAATTTGAATCATTAATTAGGTCTCAAATTATTATTTTGAAAAAGTTTTAAAATTTTAACTTTTTTTAAAATTTTTATAGTTTTTTTAAATATAAATTTTAAAATTTTTATCAATATCTTGAATTTTAAAAATTATTTTGAAAATTTGAAAACTATTTTTTTTTTGTAATTTTTGTTCAGAGAGAAATCAATTTGTTTATTTTTAAAATTGATAAGGATAAAAAGAGTATTTACACCAAATTATTATTCGAATTGTGAAATTCAACTCGACTCAAACTCGAAATTCGAATTGAATTATTCAAGTTAACTCGAATAATTTAAATAACTCAAATAACTCAATTTGATTAACTCGAAATTTGATTTTTTTCGATTTTTTAAAGCAAATCAAATTTTATTCTCCTCTAATTATCTTTGGGTTTTAAAGGCTTGGATAGAAGAGATGTGATTGCTGATGGGTTAGGTAAGAAGAAGAGGGTAAGGTTTATTTTTACCCAGACGTGTCTTTGAGTATTTAATTTTTAATTTTTTTAATAATTTTAAAATTATTTATTAATATATTTGACGAAATTGTGTTCAAGACCTCGACAGTCAAAAGGTGAGAGAGTTGTTGAAAAAGTCATTCCTCGTGGTTGTTTTGATTTTTTTTTCTTCTCTGGCGGTAATAGGATATATAAATTTCTTGACTCAAAGTTCCTTTTGGAAACAATTTTTTTTTTTTTTAAATACAAGGGCTATAAATTTCTTAACATACAATAACAATATTTGGGTGGTTGAATAGTTAAGGAAGGTTTAAGGTTGAGGTTGGATTTTGGTTAGGTTATGAATATTGTTTGGGGTTTACGGGAAATAAATAAGAAGAAAAAAAGTATTTTGGGGTTACGAAAAATAATTAAAAAAATTTAGAAATTTTTTTTATGTTGATAGCATATTACGAAATAAATGTTTTAAAAAGTAAAAGAATAAATAAATTAGAAGAGTAAAGGAGGTCATATGAATTTTATTGATAATGGGATGTTTCTACTTCTAATAAACATTAAATATTTCATTATCAATAAATATCTCAAAATAAAAAAAAATTCATTTAACCCTTTTATAATTTATAAAATTTTGCTTTCTAAAATGATAAAAAATTTGATTTAACTTTTAAATTTTATAAATATATAAACTATTAAAATAATAAAATTATATTTTTTCTATTGTAAAAATATATAATTTAATTTCGACCCCTAAAATAATTTTTTAACTTCGAACGAAAATAACTTTTTCTTACATTCTTTAAATAAAATGAAATTAAAAAAAAAAATTTGATCCGTTTTCCTATAAAAAATTTCATAAAACTTTTGATTGATTTATTTTTTTCATTAAGATTCAATCCATGATGTCATTTTCTGAGTTTTTTATAATAATAATATAAAAAAATTAGTAATTACTAAAATAATTTTATTAAAATGGTACAATTGGGATAGTGGTGTCTCTTAAGTAGGTGACACCCTGTGTAATTCTGACATCCCTGTTTTTTTTTTAATTTTTTAATATTTTTATATTAATTAAAAAATATTGGTATGGTATAAACACAACACACACGTGTTAGAAAAAAAAAAACAAAGAAAGAAAGAAAAGAAAAAGGGTGGAACGGCAGCAGCAAAAAGAAGGAAGGAATGAAGGAAAGGAGAGGAAAGAAGAAAAAAAAAAGGTAAGTTGTTTGTGTTTGATTTTTATTTAAATGTTATTTAAATTTAAATTTTATCTACTTCATTTGATCTTAGTTAGTATATTCACATTTTAAATCTTGTAAAAATTTTACATTAAACTAAATTTATCCCCTAAATAATAATTCGAATTAATTTCACCCAAAATTTAACATTAATTTTATTATAGATTTTTTAACCTAAATAATACAAAAAAATAAAATTAATAACTAAAATGGTATGCTGATGAAATTATTTATCAAAATGGAACTGGATTGAAATGTAATGATATAAAATATTGAGGGATTTGATATGCAAAATTTTCACTTTGAGTGGTTGTTGAAAAAAACATTAAATGTGGTTAATTACCTTATAACCCTTCTTATTTATTATTTTTTATAGTTGTTGGTGGTATTTTTTTTATTTTTTTCTTGTTAAAAAAAATTTACATAATCGGTTATTAAATTATGATAATTTTTTTTGATCACTTAATTAAAAAAATTTACAATTTACACATTAAAATATTCAAAAAATTTCATTAAATCAACGAACTGTTAAAATTGATGCTATATCACTTTTTAAATTAAGTTACTGAAACGAAACTTTACTCATCATAACTACTCGCATAGTTTACCCTAAAAATCCACAGCAACTAAACTCAAAATGGAATTGAAATTTGTTTTTTTTATTATTATAAGTAATTTTAAAATTTTTATAATTTGAAAATAATAAAAAATATATTTTATCAAAAATAAACTTAAAAATACAAAAACTTGAAATTAGTGTAAAAAAATGGAAAATCAAACTCAATCAAAAATATTATGGATGATTAAAAAAATTGAAAATGACTTAAATTCACTCGGTTGTGTCTGTTAAATCATTTGAATTTTATCCAAATTTATCTCAAATAATATAAAATATTATATTAATATTAATATTAAAAAATAATTAATTAAAAATTAATATTTACTTTTATTAAACAAAATAATTATATTCGATATTTATATTTTACTAATTTACCAAATAATTTTTTAATATAAATTTAACACTTACCCTGTAAAATGTAAGAGTAAATTCAATACTTAAAATTTTAATTTATCAAAGTAATCAACATATAATTATTTGTTTTATATATATCAAGAATTTTAATTACTTATAGTCAAAAATTGTATTAATTAATTAATTAATTACTTCTGACAGATTGATAATCTCAATTTTTTTTATTGCAGATATGAACATGGATTCGTTAATTAAGGATGATGACCACATATCGGCATCTGTATATGTACAGGTAATAAATTATTATTTGTTACATTATAAAAAATTCATCTAATTTACGAGATTAAACTAAGTTAAATTAACTATTTTGGTAATTTAACATTTTATGAATGAGTACCGAAAATTAAGGGGTCGCGTGAATGGGGTAAATTATGAACCGGACGAACGCATCATGCCATACTTGATTGCAGCTGGATTTGAAGCAACTTCACTGATCCGAACATTCGATTTACGGTATGACTTAATTTTTGCTTTGGTCGAGCGATGGCAACCAGAGACCCACATGTTTCACTTACCATGTGGTGAGTGCACCATCACACTAGAGGATGTTGCACTGCAGCTTGAGCTCCCAATTGACGGAATGCTCGTTACGGGCTCATCGATAGTATCTAACCCGATGACCCTCTGTGACAACTTATTGGGAGTCTTACCCGATGATGGTGGATTGAGATTCATGGGATTGAAGTTCACATGGTTGAGAGAAAGATCCACCATCTAGAAACTGATGCCATAGATTTTGAGGTGATGTGTGCCACTCAGGTTTATATAATGCACCTTATAGAGGGTGTACTGATGCCGACGACAAATGGAAATAGAGTCCACATCATGTACTTGTCCCTATTAACCGATTTTAATTAAGCGGGTCAATATAGTTGGGGCTTAGCAATATTAGAGATGTTGTATCATAAGCTTTATTGAACGACAAAGCCTGTTGTTATTGACATTGGCAGGTACCTGATATTGTTACAATCGTGGGCCTTATATCGGATGCCTTTCTTGGCTAATATCAGACACCTACCATACATTTTCCCACTTGTGAACAGGTGAAAACGTCTAATCTTTGTCCAAAATTATTTGATTTTTGTGTGTAAATTTGATCTAACAAGTTGTTTTTCGTAGATGGCGTGGGAATCCCAATATCGGGAGGTCATTCACGGTTCCGATATATCGCTAGATGATCGAGACACGTGCTAGGGAGATGGTAAGTTATTCGTGACATGCAATTACATGATTCATCTTAATTTATTAATATTAATTGAGTCGTGTTACTATAACAATGTTATTTAAATTTGCAATTCCTTTGGATGCCTTATTCACTCCTTGAGGTTGCGACTATTATATTTTGCTCGCGACCACTCGCACTTATGGTGCATTGACGCACTAGTTATATGCTTTCAGACAGTGGAGTGGTATAATAGGATCGAGTACTTCACCAGTTTGGGTACATACAAATCATCCCGAGAAATCCAGTAAATTTAGGAGATATCCATGGTATCGATAAGAAGGGGAAACTGGGACTGCACTGGGGGCAAGTGCATAGAGATTACATTACGGTGTGGGCGAGACGGGCAGAGTGGATACCTTAACGTGAAATGGATCACAGTTTCACTTTTGAGGTATCCATACGGTATAGACAGTGGTATTTCTAGACGGGGAAACCATATATATTTGGTGGGTAAACAATGTTAGTCCCCCCATTCATGCTACCACGTGGGTACCACTTTCAACCGCTTGAGCCTGAGTTACCACGTGAGCACCACTTATGTTTATGTTTGTATTTATGGTTATGGGTTTTGACTTTTTAGTTTTTGATTTGTATTTTAAAGCCTAAACTCATCACTTTAAATCTCAAAACCCTAAAACCCTAAAATCCTAAACCCATAAAAATCTAATACCATAAACTCATCACTTTAAACCTTAAAATTTAAACCCTTACAAATTATAAAACCCTAAACTAAACACTTTAAATCCTAATCTAGAACCTTAATCCCAAAATGATGACTTGGCCTTAGCCTCTTATTTATTTTACATTTAATTAATTTTGTTACTATTTTCATTAATTACTATAGTTCCCAAATTTATATTGTTATTGCATGCATTTACCTTGTATTCCCTTTTTCTCTTCCTTTCAAATTTTCTTAGTTTTTTCGAATCAAGTCACAATATTGAATGAGACGATGTATAACCGATAAAATGATGATACAAACATAAAAATTATTAATTAAATTCAAATTTAAACATAATTAATCCCAAATTCATTCATAAACTTAATTAATTCCAAGTGAAAAATGACCAATACAGCTAGCTTAAGCCAGGGCCAATCCGGATGACTACCCAATATGGTACGTTCGTTGGGGCCCAACTGGCCTATATACTCCACACAGCTTGTTGCCATCTATTTTCTCCATAATGTCCATTTTGATGCGGATTCTGGTGACATTTGGACGACCTTTTGGATTCCCTCGTAAACCTCTGTTCGGTATAAGCTCGAAAGTCGTCGGAGGTACCTTCCATGTGGAAAAGTCAGGTAAGACAGGGAACTCGTTTTCCCAAATACGTAATGTGTACTCAAGAGTGTAAACGGGGTCGATACACTGTTCAACATTGAGCGACACTTTAGCATAAGCTGCAACAACATGCGCACATGGATAACGAAGTGTATCGAACCTCTTGCAATTATAGTGTCTGTTCTGCATATCAACACCATATGACTTAGGTGGAATTTTATGTCGACGCCTAATTGTCTCTGTAACTTGAAATCATTGAAATTGTCGTGAATATATTTCAACATTCATCGTCTTCACTCTCCGATGGTTTGCATCCATTGCATTACCGACAGCTTCGACAAACACATGTCCGACGTTTATCTGGTCGATTTGTCGCGTCCCCATTATTGGCATCAAGGTAGCCAGCTTGTAGTGTAACACCCCTATATCCGGTTCATATGCATAAACCTGATATAAAAGTATTACATTAAGATAAACCGAGTCATGCAACTTTTTTTTTTCCATTTTCCATCCAAAATACCTCATTTCATTTCATCACACAAAACATTTCAAAACAACATTTTCGTTTTCTAATAAGTACACATACAAGTTCCATAGTACATGCCATTTTACATCAAAAGTAATATACCTAAATTTGAACTCCAAGTGATGTGACGTAATGAGAGGTCCCGATCTAGCTTCTTGTATTCCTTGTACCTACGCGTTAAAATAAATGCGTTAAGCCGGTGAAGGCTTAGGAAGTATTACAAAAGCAAGGTATAAACTTTTAAATTTTCTCATGTAATTTACTCTTTCGCCTTACCAATATATAGCTTATATCTTACCACATTGTCATTCATTTCACTTTGGTCTACATTTTTTTTTTCCACAATTTAGCCCAAACTAGACTTCTATAGAACCCATCGGATAAACGAAACAGAAAGTACCGAAGTACTTAACAGTAAGCACACAAGTGCTGGGGAAATAGTAAGCACACACAGTGCAATCCAGTAGGCACACACAGTGCAATCAGTAGGCACACAAAGTGCGAAACAGTAAGCAAACGAAGTGCGAAATAGTAAGCGCGCTAGCATTCCTTAATGGCATGTCACTACTATCTCAATGGTTCTAACTTGTCTACATGGGCATAACACTTCATATTCATCATTTCTCATTATTTCACACATCACATTTATATTTCAAAGTTGTTCACTTGCATCACAGTCACTAAATTATTTATATCTTGAGCTACAGAATTCGAAATTATAATCCTCTTGATGTTTCTGAAACTAGACTCAATCATCTTTTTACCATAAAATTTACAGAATTTTTACTTTAACCAATTTGTACAGTAAATTCTTTCAATTTACCCTTTCACTGCTGCCTGACAGTTTCGACCTTTCTTCACTCAAAATTATCTATATTTTAATACAAAAATCAAATGATGTTCCTGTATGTTTCTATTAAAAATAGACTCGTTAAGGAATTAACCATATAAATTTCAGTCTCTAATAATTTTTATATATTTTTCTATGATTTTTCAAAGTCAGAACAGGGGAACTCGTACCTACTCTGACCTTGTTACACAAAATCAATTGTATCTCAGAATATACAGATCGATTTCCATCACCGTTTCTTTCATATGAAACTACACTTACTAAGATTTAATTTCATATATAATAGGACCCTTAAATCTTTATATACAAATTTTTAGTGAATTTTCAAAGTTAATCCTCTGTTCTGTCCAGACTGTTTTACTAAATCACACATTAATCCCTTCATTTTATCATTGTAAACATTCAAACTATGTACCTATAAAACAATTTCTATGCTAATAATTCATATACCATTAGAGAAATTAAACTATAATTCAAAACTCTTGTAGTACTTACAACAAAAAGGCTGATTTCCTTCTCTTTTACCCCTTATTCTATTATTTTCCTTTGTCTTCAATTTGATCCTTGCCTCTCTTCTCTTTCTCTTCAATTTCACATAAACACATATAAGCTAAATGCTATAGTTCAATGATTTCCATGCTAAGTAACAGTAAAATACATGTATATCATGAGAATTTAACCATTTCTTACCTTAACCCTTGAATTCAAATTTTCTCGATTTAGTCCTTTATCTATCTAACACCTCAAAATTAATTCTATAAGAAGTTTTAGGTGTCTACTAACTCTCTTTTATGACTTTATTACAGAAATTCCAAAGAAAATGGAAGGTTTTGGGTTTGGAAAGCTTAAAAATGATAGAAGGACCTATTTGGAATAAAAGCAAAAGTTGGAAATGGAAGAAAAGGATATGGACGGCTACTTAATGAAAAAGATGATATTTTCATCTTTTTAACCATCTTTTTCTTCTCTCAAATTCTCTAGAATTTTCACTTAAAATATCTCACTTAAGAAAATGGTAAAATTGCACTCTTAGTCCTTGAGCTTTTCAACTTTACACTTTGTCTCAAAACTTTGCCTCCAAAAATATCTTCCACCAAATAACTCTTTTGTCCCTCCTCAATCAATATAATTCCCATGATGACTCAAAATTCATTTTGGATAATTCGCTATTTAATCTCCCATATTTTCTCTCCTTTACTATTTAATCCTTAAATTTTTCTAACCTTCCTTACTTCAACTAAACATTTCTAATTCTCTATTCTATTTTATCACTATTCCAAATCCGGTTCAAACACACGGATGTTACAATTCTCCCCCCCTTAAAAAAAATTTCGTCCTCAAAATTTACCTGTACTGAACAACTGTGGATACTGTTGTTTCATCGTTTCCTCTATTTCCCAAGTAACTTCTTCTGAGTTATGATGTCTCCGTAGCACTTTTACCAGAGGAACTCTTTTATTTCTCAATTCTTTCACTTCTCGAGCTAGTATCTTTATTAGTTCCTCTTCATAAGTAAAATCCGGTTGTATTTCAATACTCTCCGGAGTAATCATATGGGATGAGTTAGATCGGTACCTCCGTAGCATAGACACATGAAAAACATTATGAATCTTATCTAATTCTGGAGGAAGAGCCAATCGATAAGCAACTGGACCAATTCTTTCCAAAATCTCATATGGCCCGATAAATCTAGGGCTCAATTTCCCTTCCTTGCCAAATCGGAGAACTTTCTTCCACGGAGACACTTTTAAGAAAACCTTTTCACCAACATTGAACTCTATATCTTTCCTTTTCAAATCAGCATAGGATTTCTGTCTATATGAAGCAGCCTTTAATCGCTCTCGAATCAACTTTACTTTTTCTTTAGTTTCTCAAATCAGATCTGGACCCACAAGCTTCTGTTCACTTAACTCTGTCCAACACACAGGAGTCTTACAATTTCTTCCATACAATGCTTCATACGATGCCATCTGAATACTTGACTGATAACTGTTATTATAAGTAAATTCAATCAACGGTAAATACCTTTCCCAATTACCTTCAAACTTAATAATACAGCTTCTCAACATGTCTTCCAGAATCTGAATCACCCTTTCTGATTGTCCATTTGTCTGAGGATGATAAGCTGTACTAAAGTTCAATCGAGTACCCAAAGCTTCATGTAATCTTTCCCAAAACTTTGATGTAAATCTTGGATCCCGATCAAAAATAATAGATACAAGCACACCATGAAGTCTAACTATCTCATCTATATACAATTGTGCATACTTATCCATTGAGAAATCAATTCTTACCGGGAGAAAATGAGAAGACTTAGTTAATCGATCAACAATCACCCATATGGAATCCTTCTTCTTTGGTGAAAGTGGAAATCCCGTGACAAAATCCATTGTAATTCTTTCCCATTTCCACTTTGGAATAGTTATCGTTTGAAGCAACCCCGATGGCACTTGATGCTTTGCCTTTACCTTTTGACATATCAAACACTTGGAAACATACTCAACTATATCTCGTTTCATCCCTTTCTACCAATAAAATGACTTTAAGTCATGATACATCTTGTTACTTCCCGGATGCATAGCAAATGAACTATGATGAGCTTCATCCAAAATTCTCCGTTTCAAATTTTCTTGATTAAACACACATAACCGATTATGAAATCTTAAACTTCCTTCACTATCAATTTCAAATTCATTACCTTTGCCTTCTTCAAGTTGTTTCTTTATCTTCATCAACTCTTCATCGTCTTCTTGTGCATCTTTCACTTCTTGTAACAAAGTTGGATTCACTCTTAACTCAACTGATAACTCACCATCTGATTATATCTCCAAATGTGCATTCATCGCCTTCAAAGCTGCCATTGACTTTCTGCTCAAAGCATCAGCTATTACATTCGCTTTTCCGAGATGATAATCAATGATGCAGTCATAATCCTTAATCAATTCAATCCACCTCCTTTGTCTCAGATTCAACTCTTTTTGGGTTAACAGATACTTCATGCTTTTATGATCTGTATACACATAGCATTTTTCTTCATACAAATAATGTCTCTAAATCTTCAATGCAAACACTATTGCAGCCAACTCGAGATCATGTGTTGGATAATTCTTCTCATGTGACTTCAATTGTCTAGATGCATATGCCACTACTTTTCCATATTGCATTAATACACAACCTAAACCATTATAAGATGCATCACTATAAATCACAAATTCCTTACTAGATTTTGATTGAATTAACGCCGGAGCTTCAGTTAATGCTGCTTTTAATCTTTCAAAACTTTGTTGACACTTCTTATTCCATTCAAACTTCACATTTTTTTGCAATAACCTTGTTAGTGACAATGCAATCATAGAAAATCATTGTACAAATCTTCTATAATAACCGGCCAAACCCAGAAAACTTCTTATCTCAGTCACATTCTTTGACGGTTTCCACTCGAGAATAGCTTCAACCTTCTTCAGATCCACTCGAATGCCATCGACCGATATAATATGTCCCAGAAAAATGACTTCTTTTAGCCAAAACTCACATTTACTCAACTTAGCAAACAATTGTTTCTCTCTCAAAATCTGCAATACAATTCGAAGATGCTTCTCATGCTTCTATTAACCTTTCGAATATACCAGAATGTCATCAATGAATACTACCACAAATTGATCCAAATATGGCTGGAAAATTCTGTTCATCAGGTCCATAAATGCAACTGGAGCATTAGTCAATCCAAATGGCATGACCAAAAACTCATAATGACCATATCGGGTTCTGAAGGCAGTTTTTGCCACATCCGAGTCTTTGAGCTTCAACTGATTGTATCCTGATCTTAGATCAATCTTTGAGAACACACTTGCTCCTTTCAACTAATTCAATTCTTTTAACTCTGCTGGTGCTATTCTATATGGTGCTATCGAAATCGGTGCAGTCTCCGGAACTAATTCAATTCCAAATTCAACTTCTCTTTCAAGAGGTAAACCTGGTAATTCTTTAGGAAACACATCAAGAAATTCTTGTACTACCGTTATCTTTTCAATCTCTCTTTCTTCTGCTCGAGTATCTAGAACATAGGCTAAGAAAGCCTCATATCCTTTCTTAATCATTTTACAAGCTTTGATTGCAGAAACCACATTTTACATAGCACTGTAATTCTCACCAATTACAATCATCTCATTTCCATCTATAGTTCTTAAAGAAAATTTTATTCTTTTGCAATCAACCACGACTGCATATTTCAATAACCAATTCATCCCCAGTATCACATCAAATTCATTGAATGACAAGACCTTAAGATTTGCTGGAAATTCACAATCCTGAATATTTAAAGGACACCCATTACACACTTTATTGACTCTCTCACTTTGCCCAAAAGGGTTTGTAACTATCACCTCATGTTTCGTAAGTTCTCCTACTAATTCTCTATCTTTCACTAATGAAATGCATATGTATGAATGCGTAGAACCTGGATCTATCAATGCAACTACCGAAGAGTCAAATAAAGAGAATTTACCAGTGATCACATCGAGAGCATTTTCTTCTTCCCTGGTTCTGATGGCATATGTTCCTGGCTTCCGAGACTCAGATCTATCAACTTCATTTCTTGCTGATCTCATGCCAATATTACTTGAATTCCCAGGCACTTTACTTCTCTACGAAGCTGTACTTCTTTTACGGACTGCTCTGTAATTTTCTCTATCAATCTCGGGCAATCTCTGACAAAATGATCTTTAGCTCCACACTTAAAACAAGCTCGAGTACTTACTCGGCATTCTCCCCAATGGAATCTTTCATAGTGTCCACATGGGGATTGTATTTGTAATACTCTTCTTCTAGTGCCACCTGTACTGACTGTGGAAATTCGCTGTTGATTCCGTCTCATTTGACTTCGAGACCTTTGGCCCGTGAAAAATGAATCATATCTTGATTCCCGAAACTCTCTCATTTTCTTTGAAAAAAAGAGGAGGAGCAGAACTTGTTACTATTCTTTTTCCAGTACTCTTCTCTTTTGAACGATTCAGTCCCTTTTCTAATCTCTGAGCTCTATCAACTAAAACAAAAAAATCTTGCAGATGAAATGGTAGAAGTGGAACATATATTTCTTCATTTAGTCCCCATTCAAACCTTCTGCACATATTAGCTTCATTGGCAATCAATTCTTTGACATACCTGCTCATTCTGATAAATTCACGTTCATATTCAGCTACCGACATATTTCCTTGTTTCAAATCTAAAAATTCTCTTTTTTTCTTCTCCAGATAGAGCTCACTGATGTACTTTTTCTTGAATTCATATACAAAGAAATTCTAATTAATTCTCTCATCAGGATGAATATTCGATACTGTAGTCCATCATTGGTAGGCTTCACCCTTTAACAGAGATACAACACATCTTAGCTTTTCTTCTTCCGTGCACTGTAGTTCCTCAAATACCCTCTAACTATTCTCCAGACATTCCTCTGCCTCTGCAGGATCATCATCTTTTCTCCCCTTAAGCTCTTCAGCTCCATGCTTTCTTAATCTTCTATATGAGATCGACGACTGGATACAAAGGGTTGCAACTGAGGGGCACTAGTAGATGGTGGTAGAGGCACATTTTGTACATTGTTTCTTACTACTTGTTGTAACAACTGGTTCATCGTTTGTAACAAAGTAGCAATCGGAATTTCTTGAGGAGGGGATATTGATTCACTTAGGGGTTGAGTTCTTTCTTCACTTACTGATTCTCTTCGGTCTCAGATCTTATGTGGATCTTCTTCTCTATTAGGGTTTGGGACCCTACTTTCATTTTTGGACTCTTCTCCCCTATCTGACATCTTTGTTTTCTACAATATTCATAATTTAAACAATTAAATAACTAAATAACATCTCATCACATCAACATATAAAATGGCATGTACTTGTGGACTCATTTCCCGGCCCCAAACATCAAAAAACCTTCACTCTGATACCAACAAATGTAACACCCCTATATCTGGTTCATATGCATAAACCCGATATAAAAGTATTACATTAAGATAAATCGAGTCATGCAACTTTTTTTTTCCATCCAAAATATCTCATTTCATTTCGTCACACAAAACATTTCAAAACAACATTTTCGTTTTCTAATAAGTACACATACAAGTTCCATAGTACATGCCATTTTACATCAAAAGTTATATACCTAAATTTGAGCTCCAAGTGATGTGATGTAATGAGAGGTCCCGATCTAGCTTCTTGTATTCCTTGTACCTACGCGTTAAAATAAATGCATTAAGCCGGTGAAGGCTTAGTAAGTACTACAAAAGCAAGGTATAAACTTTTAAATTTTCTCATGTAATTTACTCTTTCGCCTTACCAGTATATAGCTTGTATCATACCACATTGACATTCATTTCACTTTGGTCCACATTTTCTTTTTTCCACAATTTAGCCCAAACTAGACTTCTATAGAACCCATTGGATAAACGAAACAGAAAGTACCGTAGTACTTAACAGTAAGTACACAAGTGCTGGGGAAACAGTAAGCACACACAATGCAATCCAGTAGGCACACACAGTGCAATCAGTAGGCACACAAAGTGCGAAACAGTAAGCACACGAAGTGCGAAACAGTAAGCGCGCTAGCGTTCCTTAATGACATGCCACTACTATCTCAATGGTTCTAACTTGTCTACATGGGCATAACACTTCATATTCATCATTTCTCATTATTTCACACATCACATTTATATTTCAAAGTTGTTCACTTGCATCACAGTCACTAAATTATTTATATCTTGAGCTATAGAATTTGAAATTATAATCCTCTTGATGTTTCTGAAACTAGACTCAATCATCTTTTTACCATAAAATTTACAGAATTTTTACTTTAGCCAATTTGTACAGTAAATTCTTTCAATTTACTCCTTCACTGTTGCCCAACAGTTTCGACCTTTCTTCACTAAAAATTATCTATCTTTTAGTAAAAAAATCAAATGATGTTCCTATATGTTTCTGTTAAAAATAGACTCATTAAGGAATTAACCATATAAATTTCAGTCTCTAATAAATTTTATATATTTTTCTATGATTTTTCAAAGTCAGAACAGGGGAACTCGTACCTACTCTGACCTTGTTACACAAAATCAATTGTATCTCAGAATATACAGATCCATTTCCATCACCGTTTCTTCCATATGAAACTACACTTAATAAGATTTAATTTCATATATAGTAGGACTCTTAACTCTTTATATACAATTTTTTAGTGAATTTTCAAAGTTAATCCTTTGTTTTGTCCAGACTGTTTTACTAAATCACACATTAATCCCTTCATTTTATCATTGTAAACATTCAAATTATGTACCTATCAAACAATTTTTATCCTAATAATTCATATACCATTAGAGAAATTAAACTATAATTCAAAACTCTTGTAGTACTTACAACAAAAAGGTTGATTTCCTTTTCTTTTACCCCTTGTTCTATTATTTTCCTTTGTCTTCAATTTGATCCTTGCCTCTCTTCTCTTTCTCTTCAATTTCACATAAACACATATAAGCTAAATGTTATAGTTCAATGATTTCCATGCTAAATAACAGTAAAATACATGTATATCATGAGAATTTAACCATTTCTTACCTTAACTCTTGAATTCAAATTTTCTCGATTTAGTCTTTTATCTCTCTAACACCTCAAAATTAATTTCATTAGAAGTTTGAGGTGTCTACTAACTCTCTTTTATGACTTTATTTCAGAAATTCCAAAGAAAATGGAAGGTTTTGGGTTTGGAAAGCTTAAAAATGATGGAATGACCTATTTGGAATAAAAACAAAAGTTGGAAATGGAAGAAAAGGATATAGATGGCTACTTAATGAAAAAGATTATATTTTCATCTTTTTAACCATCTTTTTCTTCTCTCAAATTCTCTAGAATTTTCACTTAAAATATCTCACTTAAGAAAAATGGTAAAATTGCACTCTTAGTCCTTGAGCCTTCCAACTTTACACTTTGGCCCAAAACTTTGCCTCCAAAAATATCTTCCACCAAATAACTCTTTTGCCCCTCCTCAATCAATCTAATTCCCATGACGACTCAAAATTCATTTCGAATAATTCGCTATTTAATCCCCTATATTTTCTCTCATTTACTATTTAATCCTTAAATTTTTCTAACCTTCCTTACTTCAACTAAACATTTCTAATTCTCTATTCTATTTTATCACTATTCCAAATCCGGTTCAAACACACGGATGTTACATGTAGAATGTAGCCAAGAACACAGATAAAATCGAAAAATTTCATAGTCTCTCGAACACGCCGTTAACTGACTGTGTCAGGTTGGTTGTCGTTTGACCATATCGATACCCGCCATCGAAACTTTGAGCCCATTGCCATAACTCCATGCTGCCCAACCACTCTTGTAACGGCTTGTTCGTTTGACCTTCCATGTCACGTTCAAGTCTGGTCATTCTTTGTCTGAATCGGTGTGGCTCTAACTCGTACGCTGTAGGAATATTAAGAAAACATAAGTTACTGTCTCGAATTAAAACATAAAAAGTATAACTTAGAACAAAATTTTTTTACCCAGTCTCATAAGTCGTCTTCGACAGTTTGCATTCTTATATTCTTTTTGAAAGTTGGCCGCAATGTGCCGACTACAATAAATCAATCTCCATGGTATACCGGTACGCCTAATGGCTGCGATGATCCCCTTCCCTTTATTGGAGATGATGCAAATATTATCGTTATGAACAACATACCTCCGCAGGTTTGTCAAGAAGAATTCTTATGATTCCATATCTTCTTTGTCCACAATAGCAAATTCTATCGAGAGCACATTCTGGTTTCCGTCTTGAGCCACTGCAATTAGTAAAATCCGCGTATATTTCCCGTATAGCCAGGCCTCATCTACCTGGATAAATGACTTGCAATGAGGAAATGCTCGAACACAGGGATCAAACATCCAAAATATATACTGAAAAATTCTTCTTCCCGTTTGTAAGTTGTTATCCGAGCCACAATAAGGCCGTGTCACCAACTCAATCGTAGTCTTAAGCACGTACTGTCACATTGCGGCTATCCACCATTGCAGCTCATTGTACGATGCATCCTAATCACTGAACAACTGTTCCATTGTCATCTGTTTCGCAATCCATGCTTTTCGATATGAAACTCGATAACAGAATCGTGTTTGCATCTCGACAATCAATATAGAAACTTTGATGGTCGAATCGTCCTTTACTATTAGCATGATATGTGTGCAGATAGATCTGGAATCGAGTTTCCCGTGATCTTCTGAAAAACGTGTTGAACTGCATGTGTGAGGCTCATCAAATTTTCTTATCTCCCACTTCTGCGACTTTTGGATAAATGTAGCTCGTACTCGCCAATTGCAACCTTCTGTCCCACACTTCCCAATATATAATGTCGGCTTAGAAACGGCGACTTTGTTGTCCACTAACAAATTCATGCTATACCGCTTAATGGCAAATACGCACTCTTCCTTCGAGTCAAATTTCTGACCCACAAACAACTCTTCAGGTTCTGGTGCTACTACCAATCGGTGAGTAGGAATTATATAAGGGTACTCTACGAAATCGGTTGCATATGCCGCATCAGGGTCTATAACTGACATGTGTGCCCCAGCAGGATAATTATGCATCACAATATGTCGACTAACCGGAACCTCGTCATTTAAGCCTTCCTCGTCGATATCATCCAAGATCTTGTCCACGTCGGGATCACTATTAGTATCGTCCTCGTGGTCAGAAGGATCACTACTATCATATCTATCATCACCATCCATATCATTATCGGGTGCAACATTAAGATTGATACTGATCCCGCGAGCTATAGATTGACTATTAAAGTAGGATGTCGGAGCCATCATACTTAATGGAGTGAGATATTCGGCTTCCTCAACATCAGTTAGCTAAGCAAATAACTGAATCGATGTATTTTCGTTACCCCGATTCCCACAATAAAGAGCGATCATTGTTTCCACATTTTCATCGTCTATGAGTTCTATCTCGGTAAATTTGATAGGATTTGTTGAAACTGGAAACTTATAGAAAAGTTTTGAGATCCTTCTCCCACAATGTCTAGCAATTCTTTCACTAATTTTTGCCTTCATATTATCAACGGAGACATTTTTGCTAAATCTCATTGCTAGTTGTTGACGACATTCAAATACACATCCAATTGTTGTTGTCAAAATTTCTCCATTGAAATAAACGCATACAAAAATTTAATTTTCCATTTGTTAAAAGAAATAAATAAGGTTTTTACACAAATAATATAAAAAAATTATTTATTAAAATAATATAAGATCGATACTGTTAAAATTTTATACTAATATTTCTTCTCTGAACTCTTCTGTTTTCTTTCCTTCTTCAAAAATTTACTGTTAAAATTTGCTTCTCTTTTTGTCTTCTTCAAAAAATTCTCTGGTAGGGGGTTTAAATAGTTGCGACAAAAGCAGCACTAGTGCCGCCTACCCAGTAGGCCCCATTGGTACCACCTATCCAAAAAGTACCATTGGTGCCGCAAACCCCAAAGACACTACCCGTCCGAATTTTTATTTTGATTTTGTTTTGTTTTTTAATATAAAATAATAATATAAAAAATATTGTGTGCACCATTCTCCTAAGTGTATCATTTTGGTAAATAATGGGGGAGTATTATTTCGGTAAATAAATATTTTTTTATATTATTTGTTTAAAAAAATTTGAATTAGTCTTATAGAATATCTAATTGAAATTTTCAATTTTGTATTATTATTTATAGAATTTTAATTTTTTTACTTTTTTATTTTTTTATAATTGAAATGGATAAATATATATATATATATATAAATGTTGTGTGCACCATTCTCCTAAGTGTACCATTTTGGTAAATAATGGGGGAGTATTATTTTGGTAAATAAATATTTTTTATATTATTTGTTTAAAAAAATTTGAATTAGTCTTATAGAATATCTAATTGAAATTTTCAATTTTGTATTATTATTTATAGAATTTTAATTTTTTTTACTTTTTTATTTTTTTATAATTGAAATGGATAAATAAATAAATAAATATATATATATATATATAAATGTTGTGTGCACCATTTTCCTAAGTGTACCATTTTGGTAAATAATGGGGGAGTATTATTTTGGTAAATAAATATTTTTTTATATTATTTGTTTAAAAAAATTTGAATTAGTCTTATAGAATATCTAATTGAAATTTTCAATTTTGTATTATTATTTTATAGAAATTTTTTTTTTTACTTTTTTATTTTTTTATAATTGAAATGGATAAATATATATATATATATATATATATTATTTAAGTTATTAATTATTATTATTATTATTGTAAAATAGGGGAAAATGGGGGATTGGTGTTGCCTATCAAGTAAGCACCACCCTATTGTACCATACCCGTATTTCAATACCGAATTTATACCATATCAATATTTTTTTAATTAATTATATTTTTAAATATTAAAAAATTAAAAAAAATAGAGGTGTAAAAAATACATAAGGTGTCGCCTATTTAAGAGGCACCACACCTTCAAATGTGCCATTTTGATAAATAATGAGAAATATATATTATTTTAATAATTAATAATTTTTTTATATTATTATTGTAAAAAATCCTCATTTTCTTGTTCATGAATGGATTTCATCAAGTTTTTATTCAACTCTTTTAGGTTCATGCTCTACTTGGAGTAAATATCTACTCAATTTTAATTTGTGCATATAAAACAAATGACTTAATACTACATCTTTTTGTTAATATATATTAAATTTATCTAGATATTTGATAGACATCCATTTATGATAAAATATTGGTTGATGGGTGTATAACCACTTAAAAAATTTCAAAAAAAGAAAATATGGTTTTTTTTTTTAACTCAATTGAGTACTTAAACTTTTAAAATGAATAAAAAAGATATTTAAACTTAAAAAAAAGTAATTAAATTCATATTTTTTTGCACTCAATTAAGTACTTGAATTTTTAAAATGCATCAAAAAATCTTCACATTTTTTCAGAAAAAACAATTAAGCCCTTGTTTTTTTTTTTTGTGTGCGCACTCAATTAAATACTTGAACTGTCAAAATGCATAAAAAAGATTATTTGACCATTAAAGTTAACTGCCCCTAATGTTTTTCAATTAAAACCACCCTTTCTCACAATCACGGTGTGACATATGATTAAAAAATATAAATAATAATAAATAATAAAAGTTATAAAAATTATTAAAATTTAATAAAGAATATAAAATATTTAAAATTTATTAAAATATTAAAAAAAATAAAAAATTGTAAAATTTTTATAAAAAACATAAAAAAATATAAAATGCATCAAAAATGTCTTTTAACTGTTGATCGATAAAGTTAATGAACTTCCATTTTTCAGTTAAAGCTTTCATATGTCACAACACAGCATGACATATGACGAAAAATGATTAAAATTAAAAATCAATAAAAGTTATAGAAAAATTATAAAATGGTTCTTTTGGTACGATAATTTTTATAATTTTTTACGAATTTTATATTTATTTATAATTTTTTATAATTTTTTTACGACTTTATAAAATTTTATATTTTTAATATTTTTATAAAATTTTAAAATTTTTATTTTTTTCTAATTTTTAATATTTTTAATTAAATTTCAATAATTTTTATAACTTTTATTGATTTTTTATTTTTATCATTTTTGCCATGTGTATGACATGTGGTGGTTTTAACTGAAAAAATTAAGAATGATTAACCTTAACGATCAACTATTAAAGTTAATGATCAAAAGGTTTTTTTGGTACATTTTGACAATTCAAGCATCAAATTAAGTGTAAAAAGAAACCAAAAGCTTAATTACTTTTTTTAAAAAATTTTGAAGGTCTTTTTTATACATTTTAAAAGTTTAAATACTCAATTGAATAAAAAATAAAAACAAAAACTTAATTATTTTTTGAAAAAATTTAAGTGTTTCTTGCACCATTAAACCTAAAATATTCGTTATATTTCCGTATTAATTAAGACCACATAATGGTTTTGAAGACCGGACCAAACGGAGGAGAACTTCCCATTATATATAAAATATGAAAAAAGACTTATTTTTAATACTAGTGAAAGTCTGCTCCCAGTTCTTGAAGAAGAAAAGGTCTGCTCCAACTTGTATTCCCTCCTCGCCGGCTGCCCTTTTCTTCATCTCCTTTGTCCACAGCTCTCTTCAAAGATGATGATGAAACAAATGAGCTTCTCTTTCTTTTTATTCTTTTACCTCTTAACTTCCTTCTTTATCGCTTCATCGGCCACAATCTCGTTAGGCTCCTCCATCACCCCCTCATCTCCACCTGGAACATGGGGCTCTTCCAATTCCACTTTCTCCGTTTCCTTCATTCCCTCTGCTTCTTCCAACTCTTTCCTCGCTGCCATCACGTACGCAGGTGGGGTTCCTATTTGGACTGCTGGAAATGGCACCACCGTTGACTCTTCTGGTTCCCTCCGTTTACTCTCCAACGGAGCTCTTCATCTTGTCAATGGTTCTGGCGCTGTTGTTTGGGACTCTGGCACTGCCAACCAGGGTGTTTCCTCTGCTTCCTTGGAAGACTCCGGGGAACTCCGGCTATTGGGCAATGGCAGTTCTGTAGTTTGGTCTTCATTTGACTACCCAACGGATACCATCGTTCCGACTCAGAATTTCACCGTTGGCAGAGTTCTAAGATCTGGGTGGTATACCTTTTTTCTTCAAAGGTCAGGGAATTTAACTCTGAGATGGAATGATAGTATTGTTTATTATACCCAAGGGTTGAATTCTTCTGTTAATGCAAATTTAACTTCACCGAGTTTAGGGTTGCAAGCTATTGGTATTTTGAATCTGTTTGATCCTAGTTTGACTACTGGGGCAATTATGGCTTACAGTAGTGATTATGCGGAAGGAAGTGAAATTTTGAGGTTTTTAAGGTTAGATGAGGATGGGAATCTAAGGATTTATAGTTCTTCTCAAGGTAGTGGGACTATAACTCCGAGATGGTCCGCAGTTTTAGATCAGTGTGATGTTTTTGGTTACTGTGGGAATATGGGAATTTGTAGTTACAATGATACGAGCCCAAGTTGCGGGTGTCCTTCAGAGAATTTTGAGCTGGTGGATGTGAATAATAGGAGGCAAGGGTGTAAGAGGAAAATAGCGATAGACGATTGTCCAGGGAGTGCTGCTATGTTGCAAATGGATCATGCTGAATTTTTGACTTACTCGCCTGAATTGTCTTCTCAGGTTTTCTATATTGGGATATCAGCTTGTAGATTGAATTGTCTTGTAGGCGCTTCTTGTGTTGCTTCCACTTCATTGTCGGATGGAACAGGGATCTGTTACTTGAAAACTACTGAGTTTGTGAGTGGGTATCAGAGTGCAGCACTTCCTGGTACTTCTTATGTTAAGGTTTGTGGACCAATATTACCAAACCCATCACCTTTTGCAGATAATGTAGGGAATGGGAGTGGTTGGAGGGTGCATGGCTGGTTTGTAGTGGTTGTGATCGTGGCTACCGTGTTGGTTTTGATTGCATTGGAAGGCAGTTTCTGGTGGTGGTGCTGCAGAAACAGTCCCAAATTTGGGGGTCTATCAGCTCAATATGCTCTTCTCGAGTATGCGTCTGGTGCTCCTGTTCAGTTCTTGTATAAGGAGCTTCAGCGCTCAACTAAGGGATTTAAGGACAAGCTTGGAGCCGGAGGGTTTGGGGCTGTATATAAAGGAGTTCTTGCTAACAGAACGGTTGTGGCAGTGAAGCAACTAGAATGTATTGAGCAGGGTGAAAAGCAGTTTAGAATGGAGGTTGCAACCATCAGTAGCACCCACCATTTGAACTTAGTGAGATTGATTGGTTTTTGCTCTGAGGGCCGTCACAGGCTTTTAGTTTATGAGTTTATGAAAAATGGGTCTCTGGATAACTTCCTTTTTACCACAGAAGAGCACTCAGGAAAGACGTTGAGCTGGGAATATCGTTATCATGTTGCTCTTGGAACTGCGAGGGGAATCACATACCTTCATGAGGAGTGTAGGGACTGCATTGTTCATTGCGATATAAAGCCTGAGAACATTCTCTTGGATGAAAATTTCAATGCCAAAGTGTCAGATTTCGGACTTGCCAAACTTATAAATCCCAAAGACCATAGATACCGAACATTGACAAGTGTTAGGGGGACAAGGGGCTATTTGGCACCTGAATGGCTTGCAAACCTTCCAATAACTTCAAAATCTGATGTTTATAGTTATGGGATGGTCTTGTTGGAGATAGTGAGCGGAAGAAGGAATTTTGATGTTTCAGCGGACACAAATAGGAAAAAGTTCTCTGTATGGGCTTATGAAGAGTTTGAGAAGGGTAATATAGAGGGAATTGTTGATAAAAAGCTTCTTAGTCAAGATGTGGAGATGGAGGAAATAACTAGGGCAATTCAGGTTAGTTTCTGGTGCATCCAGGAACAGCCTTCTCATCGGCCAATGATGGGAAAAGTGGTTCAGATGCTGGAAGGAATCACAGATATTGAGAGACCGCCAGCACCAAAAGCTGCCACTGAAGGTTCTATAAGCGGAACCAGCATAAACGCGAGCAGTAATATCAGCGGTTTCTCAACTTTTGCTGTTTCTGCCCTAGCTCCCTCGTCATCATCTTCATTGCAAACAGCTGGGGTTTCTCCTTTAGCTTCAGGAAGGATTTCTTCAGAAAAGCAGTCATCATCCCTGATACAGCCTGACGTGAATAGTAAAGGTGCATGCTAAAAGACTTTGGCTGGGCGATCTCTGGTCCAGATTTAACGGTAAACCTGTTGTATATAAAATACGAGAGGTGATGTTCATACCATATGTTGTAAAAATATGTTTAAATTGTTACCTTAGCAAATAGTTCTAGAAAGACTGAGGCATTGCTGTCAGAGTTGTTGCTTCTACAAGTATGGCCTTAGTTCATTCAAACTAATAATGTTTAGGGGTGATGTGTGCTACATATATATACTTGTCTGTTACTCATATTTGTTGTGTGAAATGCAGAGCAGAAGTTGGTAGCTTATAAGCATCATGTTGTGCAAGAATGGTTCAAATGGATTCTTGTAGTATGAGTTTTGTGTCAGTTGATTTTGGCAGGCATAGACTCCTCAAAAGAAATGGATCTGCCACCAGAGGCCAGCATTTTTGTCCCTCGAGGAACTTTGAAATGCTATAGTCTGGCTGTGTCATTTGCATTGAAACAAACAGCCAAGGAAAGATGAGTCTGTGCCAGGGTCATTCCCTTGTTTTTATATCATTGCTTTACCATTGGCAATAACTTCAATTTGTATTCTCCCTTTTCCTTTCATATTTAAGTTTAGTAATAGTAAGAGATTTTAAGGGACACTTAACACTCACGTTTAATTTATATATCAAAAGAAAACAATTGTAGCGCCATCATATTTACATACAGTGGTTTGAAAAAAAAACCAACATTTTGCAAAAACAAAAAGTAAATAAAAAGCTTGCTATGATGCTAGCATCAAACTTCATGTATTTTGACAAACGTTTCAAAATGTTTGATGTTGTTTATACCTGCAAGGTGCTGCTTCTCGTATTATTGCTCTAGCTCAGTCTGCTCCCTAAAAAAAGTAACACAATTTCATAAAGCAAATAGACGTTTTAGCCAGAAGTGAAAGGCAAACGCATATAAAATATATACAGTGGTTATTATTTGTTCAGAGACAAACATAAAAGCATACCTTAGTTTTGTTGTTATCAACATGGATGTGCTTGCAATTTAGAAGTTGAGATAAACATCAAAATATTAGTCTAGTCTTCCATTGCATCATTATTATAACTGTCAAAATGGACTCCCTATTTTCATACTAATATCTTTCATTACTCAGCAAAAAAAGTTACTAATTTGTTTCTTTTCAAGGTAAGACACTATTAGAACAGATGATATAATAACTTTTTAAACTATGCAATTGGAATTGTCACCAATATGACACCCACATGATATAATAAACCATAGCAAAAACAGAAACATACCACTACCAGAATAAGGTAAACCCTGAGACAATCCAAAAAATAAAGAATGAAAATCTCAAAAAAAAAAAAAAAAAACCTTACTGAAATGAGAAAAGGAAACCCACCGAGCTAATTAAAGAAGAGCAGGAAAATAAACGAAACGGTGAATAAAAAATTAAAAGAAATTGTATCCTACTTGATATAAGTCCCATCCTTTTGGGATTCTTTTTTCTTACTAAAAGTGTATCAAATAATTTTCCTTTTTAACATATCTTGGAAGCAAAACTAAAGAATCCACTTGCTCACTTTTATTGGATGGCATATCTGTCACACACAATTAATCAATCATAATCTTGAATTGTATTACCCACGAAATGAAGTGAAATTGAAACCCATACCTTTTAACTGATGAACCCTTGTATAACTTTGTATTGTGATAGAATCATTACATTATTGTAATAATTGTAAGCGAGATGCTACACTTTGGCATGGGCCAAGCTTAGGAACCTGCGAATCAAACTTACCATATTCCCACAGAGAGTAAAGAGAATATAGTAGAACATGTAAAAAATATATAGAGTAGCAGTCACTAACGGTCATCAACATAGTAATTTTTTTTTCGCACAGATTTCATCAATTCATTGAAATCGTCAACTATCTATCTTTTCCCTTTACAAAAATCAATGACTTCATTTTTTTGGCTTCAGGAAGTGTAATCACAACAAATCATCTAACACGACAACCTTAAGCTTTCCCCAAATATAACAAACACCTTGCTCAAGAATCGATTTCGTTAATTTCCTATAATCAACAAGACAACAGGCAAAAAGACTTAAACAGGGATTAGCAGTCAATTAAATCCATTGTTAAGCACCCAATTTGTATCCAACAGATATTCCACTGCACCACACTAGATAAGTGAGTTGAAGAGTCTGTGCTCCATACAATAGTTTCTTTTATGTCTTCCTATTTATTAGTTACCTTTTAGCATTCAGCTAAAAACTCAAATAAATGCTACATTCACATGTGATACTACTTGGCCAGATCTGGAGAGAATCTTATTAATTAGTTACTTTTTTCTTTTCTTGCAACTTCCCAAGGAGACTCTCCAGATCTGGCCAAGTAATACGACATGTGAATGCGGCATTATTTTAGTTTTTATTATGCAGGGTCATTTTTAGCAAGTCACAATTTATCAAGGCTGAGCCTTGTTTATGTGACTCATTAGATTTTATACTGACTAAAAACACTCTATTAAGAGTTCGGATTTAGTCCCAAGTAAGAGGAGATTTACTTCTAAATATAAAGCACTTAAAATTCCTAGTCCAATTATGATAAAAAAAAAGGTCTGCCCGTTGATTCTTCCATGTATTTTCGAACTTGGTAGAAATAAATTTGATGGAGATTTTATTACAGATTGGAATGTTGTTTTACCCCTTCAGCTTCCATTTTATCCTTCTCAAGGTTATGATGTCACACTGTTCGCAAGGGAACAGCACCCATGATGCCATCTAATCTTTGCATAATGCAGCCACACACCATCTTTTCTTATAGTATATTTTACAATCCTAAATAAAAATAGGTTTACTTTTCAATCATCCTACTTATTAGTAAAATATATATTTATGTTCACCGTTAAAAAGAACTGCAAACAACTAGAATCATCAAATTGAACCAACATTTTGAATCTTCAATTTCAAACTCCAAGTAACCTGTAGAGCCTAAAAGCCTTTCTATATATAACCCTGATAAAATCCCTTCATAACCATAAGCCCCAAACCCATCATACATCTTGAGTGTATAAAGAAGGATAACCAAAAGCCATTGCTTTAACTAAAAGGGTAAATTGTAATCTTAGTCTGGCATTTTATACTTACCTAATACGGCTACCTAATTTGAGCTTCACTCTAGTCATTCCAAGAAAAGCAAAATTGTTACAATACGAAAGCTAGGCAAAAGAATTAAGATCTTAAAATCAAAGAGAACAAACATGCAAAAAGAGGAATATCAGATAGGGTTGTAGACTCACACATAATGATCAAGAATAAATCACAAACCTGGTCAGATATACCGCGAAAGATGCAGTATTTGCAGTTCAGAATCGCCATCCAACAATGAAAAGCGCTGTTCAATTTCAAACAAATAGATATTTTGCACATGGAAGTCTTATGAAAAAATAGGCATTTTTCGAAGGATTCATGATGCAAATTCAACCAATCTAAAGTCAGTGTAGGGGGTTGCTTAATTATTCTCCTGCCAATTCATTTATGTAACCTCTTGACCATAAAATTAGTATTATCAGTTTATTAACTTAAGTGTTATAAAGGTTTCAAAATAAGAACTATAGCATTTTGAGCTTATGTTAACTTGAAGTTAAAAAATTCATAATTTGGAAGCAACTCAACATAGCTCATTTTCTAGTTGATGGTTATTTGAGCATCTCACATTTATGTTTATTTCCACTTAATACTTTATCACGTCTCATTTTATAGAGCAGAGCAGATACAATAGATCAAAGACTTTGCACGTTACAAAATAATTTATCATTAATTGCTTGATATTGAAATTGGTCATCTTCAATTACTTGATATGTATTTGTATGTTTTAAAATTTATGTTTATTGTTAATTACTTTCCATTATCATGTATTTTTGTTATAGAGCAGAGCAGATACAGTCCATCAAAGACTTTGCACCTTAGAGAATTGAATACCATAAAGTTAATGGGAGTCGTTTAAAAATATCATACAGGTAACAAACATCATACACCTTGATTAAGTGTTATAAAAGTTTCAAAACTACAAACCATAGCTATATGAGATTATGTGAACTTGAAGTAAAAACTCGTAAAGTCATTCCTTGGGAGACAAATCAACAGTGGTCATCTTCTAGTTGATAGTAATTTGTATGTCTCGGATTTATGTTTATTGTTAGTTACTTTCCACTTAATACTCTATCATGTCTCATTTTATAGAGCAGAGCATATACAATCAAATCAAAGGCTTTGCACCTTACAGAATTTATCATAAATTAATGGGAGTGATTTAGAATTATTCGAAGATAAACATATCAAAAGCCCAATACTGCTTGACTATTTACTTGGAATTGGAATATCTCAAGTACGACTAACCGAACATAGAAACTAATGATGTTTTACATATGAAGCATGGTCAAAAATATTGATAAAGGTCAATTAGAATATTAGATTAATGTCTCTACAATATTTCATCAAATATGCACGAGGCTTAAGTCAAAACAAGCGGAACCACAGACACTGCTACAAGGACAAAAAGGAAGGCAATGCAACCCAGATCCTATTATTGAAACACCAGAGTGAAGTTAAAATGACAAGACTAACACTTTTTTCTTTTCTCTCTCAGGCTTGTTGTTCAAAATCATAAGTAGGTAGAGATGGATCCTAGCAAAATATTCCAAAAAGAAAGTCATATTTGACACAAAAGAGAGTAGGCATTCTCTTGTCCAAGCAAGTATGTCCTAACATGCAACTCTACTTGGAGCCTTGACCTAAGCTTAATGCCTTTCACAAGGCGATTAGGCACTCCTAAATTACAAACAGAGAGGTTGTCACCAACCTAGCTAAATACAAGTATTCATGAGAATTCCTAGAACACATTTTAGGAAATAAATAATTGTCAAACTTACACTTCTACCAACCTCCAAATTCTAAAATTTCAGACTACCACAAATAGCATTTGACCAAAAAAAAGTAAAAGCTTAATTTAACAGAAAATATAAAACAAACCCAGTGTGTAAATAATGCAACATATATAATACCATGCAGTTAAGCCAATTTCAAAGGAGAAAAAGAAACCACAAAGCAAAAGTTTACCCCAAAGCTGAACACAATCTTAACACATCTACAAAAGATGAGTGTCAAAACCTTCCCACTGAACTTTCAGCCGTTATGTTGTCTGCTTCGCCTAAAAAAGGGAGGTTGAATTGAAAAATCTATAATAAAAAAGAAAAAAAAGAGAAATTCCACCAATATAAAAAAATCAATTCTATCAAGTTTAAAAGAATTGTTATAGTATTAAGCATTGGACCTGAAAATTATTAAAAGATAACTAAAGGAAATTATTTTAGAATTAAAACTAATGAAACACAGCATTTAAATGACAATTACTTGGAAAATTTTTCCTTGAATTCCGGTAAGAAGAAATACAAATGCTTCAAGGCAAGAATATCTAACCTATAATAGATCACAAATTAAGAGGTCGGAGACAAACCACCACAGGATGGAGATAATTTCACTCCTTGCTAGTTAGGAGCAGTTCAATAGTCATAACCAGAAGCTTATTCTTTACGCCAATAAACGGTTATCCTCTACCAAGGAAGATCTATCTCTCATAGCTTAAGGCTTCCTTTGGATGGGCAGTGCGATTAGCTCTGGTGAGATTATAAACAACGGTGGTGATGAGATTGGGAACTATAGTGGTGATATTGAAACCAGCAGTGGGATGAGTTTGGATTCAAAAGCAATGGTAGCGGTGAGATAAGAATAAAAAATGACTATTAGGGACATTGCATTAAGATTTTATATATGTAAAAATATATACTCCAATATTGTATTTTATGTTAAATAATAGAATATATATTAAATTTACATTTATATTAAATAATTGTAGTAATAAATAATTAAAATTTTATAAAAATATTAATTATATTTGTATCTATTTTTTATTAATCATATAACTACATATTTATGATCAAGTATATAAAATTTATTATTAATTAATTAAACTATTATAAAAGTATATAAATAAAAATTATTTGCCTAGGAAAAGGAATTACACTTTACATGCCTATATAGTATTGAGTGAAAAGGGATCAAGTGGGCATGCGTTTTTTAATAAAAAAAACACAAAGGGTCAATATGGTAAATAAATTGTTATTGTAGCAGCTTTTCCTCAACTGGAGAATAATCCATCAGTGGGCTTTGAGTACTCCAGCTCGGTGCAAACATGTAACCGAACAGCACCTTAGGTAATCCAAACAATATTTTACACTATGGTCGAGACAAAAAGAGAGCTAAACGCACTGCACTGGTACCCACTGAGCATCCAAAGGGAAGTCTTCAAAAGCTCATCTAAAAGCTACCAAGTAAAAAACAAACACTCTTCCGCTTATGATTCAAAATTTTCTGCTCCTGGATTTCAATTGAATGGCCCATCAGGCATTTTAGTGATCATTTCCACTGGTCAAATCATGTATAGATTCTCAAATAGAATTTATATCCTAGACTTGCCTAGATGACAGAGATCAAATGCTTTGGGCCGATAGGTTAAGCAATCTATAGCACAAAAATTTTCCTAGTAACATAATACAGTGCAATAAACAATCTTAGCTACAAATGTGGCAAGGAACTAGTAGTATCCATAATCCTTAACAAGTTGCATCATTAATATTTTTGGCATTAAAAAGTTTTATCGGTTAACTGTAACCAGTTCTAAATGTATCATATTTAAACATAAACGTATGCCCCTGCCTATATTATTAATGGAATTCATTCAAAAGTCAAAACTGTTTGATTTGAATTAATATTGAGCACTAATATTTAGATAGATCACGGTACTTGAAGTGTACTTGAATTACAAAATATAAGAAGCATGTTTTCAGATACACTAAATTTCACATGCAGCTTTAACAATGATACAACTTAGAATTAATTATAGAAAGCAATGAAGCCACGAGAGGACAACTAGTTTACATCAATACAAGAACAAATTTCCATATATACTTCACCACATTATGTGCACATGTTCTATGTTCTAGCTGACTCGTGATAATTTGTTATGACATTCTACTTGAACTTATATTTTATTCCCTTCAATATTCAAGAGGCAACAAAAGTTGGCAGAGAAAAAACATCTAGCAATAGAAAGATGATTGCACAAGAACCTTATGTTATAGGAGACAATAGTGGTGAAGGTTGCATGATCAGTTTAACACTGATTAAGGAAAACATTTGTATAGTTAAATGCCATACAGTGCCACAAGAGGACTCTAATCCTAAAACAAATAAAAGAAAGCCTGAGCCAGCACTTGATTGAAGAATGCATGCAAAAGCATATATTGGATATATGTAGGTGCAACCTAATAAACCTATCGATAAGAAATCGCAATATAGACATCCTGACAAGCAAAATAAGCACTAGTTCAGAACATCCTGATATATTAAAAAAAAATTTAAGTAGGTAATGCTGAAGTTGCCACAGAATACTGAAGTCCTAAAAGCAAATAATTATCATATTAAAAAACAAATATAAAAGAAAATCAAAACAAACTTAACTGCCACTGAACATCAGTTCCAAAATCCATCTCCATTAACATGGCAGCAACCTGAAATGACAGGACCAGCGTAAACCACCCAGAAGTAGAAAAGAGGCAAGGGTGAGTGACCTACATCACTAAGCGCCAAATACCAAACTGACAAACTCAATCCCAAGCCAATAAGGGAACAACCACAATCTATGGGACAGCATATATCAAGACTTAATATTATTCGAGTGGCTTTCAGATTTTGCATTCTTTGATTTGTTTGAATCATTGCGTAGGGAGTAATCACTGGAGGTTCTACAAAACAAATCAACATAAAATAAATAAATAGATTTTTTTACATGTAAGCAAATCAAGGTTTAAATACCACCATGCATGGTATGTAAATAGAACACTTACTGTTTCTGTTTCTTTGCATTTTGTTTGATGATTGCAACCATATCCATAGCCATCATCTGGTGCTCCCCTGTTTGTGAGTGCAGGTCCAAGCCTTCAACTGTTTCACAGTCCACTTTACAAATACGGCACCAACCCATGCTCAATGGTTTTCTCTTTCTCAAATTTTCAAATGAATCCATATCACCCTGAAAATACGATCAGCCAAAAATAGATCAAGAGCATAAACATATGGAACTCAAAGATACACACTTCCCAAGCATACATAGATTATGTTGTATCAGGAGAAAAATATATGATGAATGAACAGTATTTTTGCATAACATAATTGACAAAAATTAGAACAAAACCAACACTTAACTGTATAGATTCCACCATCATTAGGAAATTCTCGAAGTGAATAGCTGCTTCTAAATCCTGGCTCACCAAGTCGTGGTTGACGGAAATTTCCAGGCCCATCAAATTCTCCCATTTGTTCATGGCTAGAAAAATCACCAAAGCCGATAGGTCCTTCCATCTGCAACTGACCAGGCATGTTATTGCAACCAAAATGTTCACCCCTTCTAAAGTGTGGAGGTCGAATATCTGGACCAAAATGCTCTGCCATGTGATCAGAACTCTCGAACCCACCCCTATGTATATCCCCAGGAAAACCTGAAAATCTATCATTGAACTGACACTCCCTGCCATCTATCTCATCACCAGGATATCCTCCAAATCTGTGTGAGGCTACACCTGAATATTCTCTTCCTGGACTTCTAGAGACAAAACCATCCATACGACGCCGACCATAGCCAGGAACTGTTCCAAGAAATTCTGGTCTGCCTAGAGTATCTTCAGGAATACCAACTGATCTTTCCCCTGCATCATCAGGATGATATGGTGGAAAGAATCGAGGATGACCAGAGCCAATTATAGGATCAAAACTCAAACCACGAGGTTCCTTCTCATGAGCCATGGTCCCATATCCTTAGCAAAGCCATGAGGACCTCTATCAAGAGGCCTGGATGATGAGAAGTAGCTCCCATATTTAGGAACAGGCTCAGTGTCCAATTGAGAAGGCCTAGAAAATAGTTTAAGATCTTCGTCAAATTGTCCTCGATCACCAGCATGATGAACATGATCCAAAGGGTATGGATTCAAATGCTCGTCTTGTCTAGGCTTTAACCTTTCACCATTAGCATGATAATCCAATATATTTGAAGAACGCTGCTGAAGCAAATGACATCCAGGGCCATATAATGGTGTGCCAAATGCTGGACGTACAAGAGTTTCACCTCGAGGCATCCTAGGAGCGCCAGAAGCAGGACCTTGATTATAAGGCCCTTGAGGACCATAACTAATTGGTCCTCTTCCAAAGGAAGAAGCAAAACTTTCAGGTGGAACTAAAGTCTTTCCTGAGGCCTGAGGTCTAACTTGATTGGGAGGAAGTCCTGGTGCTTGTGCATATGAAGGCAGTCCTGGTGGAGGTGCTTGTAATATTGCAGAAGCAGCAGGTTTTTGTTGGCTACTATTAGACCCATAAGGCATCTGTAGGGGCCAGAGTATTCCCTGATCAACAACTGGAACTGAATGAGAAGGCTGCAGAAAGCTTCCAGGCTGCACTTTACTACGTGGAGGGATACCCCTAAATACATTGCCTGCAGGACCTTTAGCAAGACCTTCATCTTGAGGCTAATTTCTTTCTTTCAGCATCTTCCCATTCTGTTCTTCACCAAGATTAGCCTTTTCTTCGACTTTGCATTCACCATTGACAACATCTTTCTGGTCCTCAATAGCCTCACCCTTGGCCATGTTCTTAGACAAAGTATCTCTATACAATACAAGATCTGTCCATCTAGATTCTTGTGTCAGCTTGGTAGATATATCAAAACCACCAGTATTATCCCCAACATCACTGGCAGGTTTTTCATCTATAGATTTCAAATCAGCATTGTATTTTGAAGTATTAGCGTTGACCATATTAGCTCCAAGACTATCCAACACATTAGCTTCCTTCTTAGCAATTCCCTGGGAAGATAACTCTGCTTCTTGCTCAACCACATTTAAAGTACCATGATCTACTGGCACCTCTGACATTGGTTGCAAAGTTAACCCAGACTGGTTGTTGGTTCCAAGCATGTTATTCTGATAAGAAGACAGCTGGTTCACACCAAGCTGCAAAGGATTAACCAGCATCCCAGGTGCAGAAAGTGGATATGGCTGTGATTGTAGTCCATGATTTGATGTCAAACGTCTCCCAGCAAGATTAGGCGTTGGATAGGGCTGCACAGCATGCAATCCTGCAACATTTTACTGCGGTTGTGGATAGGCATGAGGAGGCCGCTGGAAGGACCAAGGGGGTCCAGGGGGGAGTAATTGAGATTGCAAGGACTGTTGTTGCTGCACAAAAGGACTTTGATGATGCATTTGAGGCTGAACCAAGCCATTTGTTGGGTTGACAGAGGTTGCTGCTGCATATATTGCTGAGGCATAATTGATGCAGGAGGCTGCATAGCTGATTGTGGTTGAACTGAATGTGGATGTTGAAGAGAATGATGATGAGCTTGTTGCAGCATAGGACCAGGTAAAGGCAACAAACCAGGCTGCTGTTGGTTTAGAATTGGAGCATGAGATTGGGGCGGGCGAATCTGAGGAGGTTGCTGAGGGTACGAATTCTGCTTTTCAGCAGGATGTTGCTGTGGATGAACGCCACCTTGAGCAGGCATATGCAAGGGATTTTGTGGTGTTACCAGCTGCATTTGCTGGTGAGGCTGCGATTGTGAATAAGACTGATGACCAGTCACTGCCTGGGCTGCAGGGTGCTGTGTCTGAGGCAACAAATTTGGATTCAAGGGCTGGCTTGGTTGAGGATGTAGCTGCAACTGGGGCTCCGGAGGGAGAGGGGGGGGGGGGGCAGAGGCTGAAGCTGCTGAGCCGGCTGGGCTTGAGAAGCAGGATAAGCTGGGGCTGTGACAGTTGCATCTGGGAATGAGGCTGCTGATACTGAGGTATGTGCCCATATTGCTGATGAGGCTGAGCTTGAGGAAGTGGTTGAACCTGCTGTTGTGAATGGCCCTGGGTTGTTGGGTAAGTTTGTAATGAAATTTGAGAGTGTGGTGGCATCGTAAGCTGAGGTTGCTGTTGTTCATTGGTTTGTGCCTGGTTCTGCGGTTGAGCAGCCACAGGAACCTGACCAGGTAAGTGTGAATGAGGCTGGGCCTGTGGTTGCAACCGAACCTCTGGTTGAGGTAGGGATTGTGTCTGCAGGTACACTGGATTGTGTCCAGTCATTTGTGATGCATTAACCTGCAAAGGTTGCTACTGTGGTAATGCCTACTGCTGATCTGTATAGTACTGCTGATAATACGGGTCATATCCAGAATACTGCTGGTAGTATTGCTGAAACTGTTGTTGCTGCTGTTGAGACCACTGTTCTGAAGTAACCATAGCAACCTGGGAGACGGCATGAGACTGAGGACTTGGATTAGCCTGCTGATTGAGGTCCTGTAGGGGTGTATTGGATGATGTAGTTTGAGATGCCTGGGCCTGAGAAGCAACCTTAGTATGATCAGCAGCAGCAGCAGTGCCCGATGCTGAAATTTCCTGACCACCCTCAGCCTGCTGTGCCTGAGGCTGCACCATCTGTCAATAAAAATATGCATAAAAGTCAAACTTAAAACAAATGCTACATAAAACATGGTCCAACATCAACACATCGATTCAATATACTCACAGGGCAATTTTTTGCATGTTCTTGAACTTGACGATGCACAATCTGAGCACCACACCGATTACATACAACAGGAGAATTGCCAAATACACACCCAGAGCAATGAGCTATACATTCAGAAAGCGGACCCTGCCATGTGCAGCCACTCCTATGGTAGAGACAATGAACAGTGATCTTCCCAATGGTTTCCGCAAGTGACTTATTTGACTCAACAAGAGGCTGTAATTTGAGGTAGGGGAAAGGTCAATGAGAAGGAAATAATAATTTTAAGAATCAATCCGAACCAGTCAGCACAGTGTAGGATCCGTACCATAGAATCAGCTTCTGTTACCAAATAACCATCATAAGGACAAGATCGAGTACTGCTGACAACATAGGTTAAACACGGTTTGCAGTAAAGATGGGTGCATTGCGACTGTAATGCTTCATTTGGGTAGACTAGCAGGCGACAAACAGGGCAGAAGTACTCTCCAGCCAGAGATTGGATGTTCAATATGCACTCATTATCAAATCCCATTCCGTCCAAGAAATTTGTCTTCAACTCCCAACGAGCATCTGAAAACAAAAAGAAATGAAAAAAATCATCGTTTCTAGAGTAGCAGCATCAGTAAAACCAACAATGTGACGATCAACAAAATCAATGCAGTTAAGATGACAAGATAAACAATCAGAATCAACAAACAGTGAGCAGAACACCTAAAAATTAATCAAATTTTATCAATCTTCGCCACTGATTAAAGTTTTATCTCATAGAACCTAATAATAACTCAAACAAATAAAAAAACAAACATTTTACCGCTAATTTGTCAGTTTTGAACTTTTTAACAGTAGCTCGAAAGGGAAGAGAAGATCGAATACCTGAAGTCTCCGCTTAAACCCTAAATCAAACAGCACCAGCAAACCTATAAACAAATAAGGGGTTTTTTTAAGGATAAGAGAATAAAAATGATAATAAGGTAGAGTAAAATGAACGCCCATGATGCAAGGCGGTTGACGAAAATCTTACCTCGTAGAAGACGAAGAGCGGCAGAGAGAGAAAGAGAGGAAGAAAGCCTGAAAGAAACAAACCAGACGGGACTCTAACGATTAATTCAACAACAGCAATGCGATTTAATCCACCATATAGAAATTTTATTTCTTTTATTCTAGGGATGGCAGGCATGTAACGCATAAATCATAATTGTTGTGAAAAAATATTCCATTACGTTGTATTTATTATTATGGGTGGGTGAAAATTGGAATTTTTCTTTAATTTAATTTTTTTATGATTTTTATATGATTGGGAATTTTAAAATATATTTTTATACAATAATAATAATTTATTTTTAAAATATAATTATATGTTATTTCATTAATTTTATTTAAATAACCTGAAATTTTATTTATAAAACATAATTTCATATATATTCTGATCTATTAAATAATTAATTAAATTATAAAATATTTATTATTAATTTTATTAATAATTGTATTGTCTAATACTTTTTTTACTAATATATTATATAAAATAATTTGCTTTTAAATTTTATTATTTATTTAAAAAAATTCAAGTATTATTGATAACTTTTATATATAATTATTATTTTTTAGAACTTTAAATGAGGTAAGTGTATGATTACAAATTATATTACTAAACACGACATAAAAAATTATGATATAATTAAACTCTATCACTAAAAAACGTCTTGTGAATTAAAATTCATTATAATTACAAAAAGATGTAATTACTAAAATCATATGAGTATTTATATCTATGCTTGAGAATGTTCCGCCTTTCTAGATTATATATCAATGGTGAATTTACAATTTTGATATTTATATTATATTTGAAATTAAGATTTAATCTCAACGTAATGAAATAATTTTTTATTTTTCAAGGTATTTACTAGAGCGAGCTCAGTAATAAATTTTTCACATTCTGTAAGTTCATTAAGTAGGTGGATGTTGGCCACAAAATGACTTAACTTTTTAAAAACTGTTAACCTTTCGAAATTATTTATTAAAATTAAATTCATTGCAATGTCAATTTTTTTGTTACAAGGCTATCAGAGGAGACTATGGACCGGATCAGGCCTAAACAAAGGGTATAGATATTGTCTCTATCCAGATCTAGTCCAGCTCGAAATATGAGTTTGAAATTTTGTATGAGCTTTAACATAATTTGTTCCTTTTAGTTTTATGATGTCATTAGTTAGTATAAATAATTAATATTGTTAACTATTTCAATTAAAATATTGACATTAAATTTTCTTGAAAACAATATTTCCTACAAAAAAGAATTATTATGGAAAGTTCAAATGAATGTTTTATTTTAATCTATATCAATATTTTAAATGTTATTTTTATTGTTGCATGACTTTCAAGTGATTTTTTTTTTAATTTTAAAATATTATGCGAATGAATTTAATTGAAGAATTTTTTTTTTGGTATTAAACGACGCATTTTATAGCCTAAATATCAATTTAATTGAAGAATTTTAATGATGGTAGCAATTACACTTTAAGTTAAATTTTAAAAAAATAGATGGATTAAAATTTAAATTTACAAAGTGTATAGAAATTTAAAGCACGTTTCAACCTTTAAATTTTTACTTTATAATTTGACACAAATAAATAATCAATAAAAAGTGAATCGTAAACCAAAATCCGTACTAATAAAACTTATTTAGTAATTTTTAATTGAAAATTTGAACAATCCAAAAGTGAATTTAATTAAATATGTTCAAAATAAAATCCATTTTTTAATATAATTTTAGAAACTTTCAATGAAATAAATATCCAACATCTTTGGATGATTTATTAGCACAATCTTGAGATAAAATTTATACGTGGTTTTTCATTTATATCAATGTAAAATTAAAATAGTTTTAAATATATTTTTAATTTTTTCAACAAATATATAACACCCTATATTTGACCTGATCGTCAGGTTCGACCTATAGTGTGTCATATTTATTATCGGAGCAACTACAATCAATTCACAATTTTATACAATTGATATGATAATTATAAACAAATGTATAGTAATTAAATACTATTGAGGGCATTACTCAAACACTTGGTATGCGCTATTTTTTTTATGATTTTTTGTTTGTTCATAACTTCTTTTGTCTTTCAAGTTTGTTTTCGATTTGCTTCAATGTCTTAGAGAATTTCCACAAAAATTCTCATTTTCCGAAAATAAACTGTCTTAGGTAGGATTTGAATCTAAAAATCATCTAAGACCGTACAATTTGTCAGACTAGAAATCTAGCCCATGACACATATACATACTTATTCAATTGAATGCTAAATAACATTATACCAATTCAAGAAATGCCAATCTATGTGTCATTTCATTAAATGATCATTTAAAATTTTCAATACCATGCCTTATAATAATATGTATACAATAATCCATTTTAGTTTCAAACATACATACATTTAACAAAATGATACACAATTTTCATTTTTAATCAATGCCATTTAATCTTCCAACTTACATACATCTTTATCAAGTCACAAAATCATGTCATTTTAATTTAAATCACTAATCATTATAATGTATTAAATTAATTTATTTCGATGTCATATTCCATTTTCAATCTTTAAGGTTAAACTAAATACACAATTCATTTCAAAGACATGTTTCAATATCAATATGTAAGGTTATACCAAATGCACATACTTATGTATATTACTCAAGAATCCACAACAAAGATTGAATCTCAGTTATATTACCCGAGAATTTACTACAAGGCTAGATCTTGAGAATCTGCAACAAAGCTAGATTTCATTATATTACTTGATAATCTATAACAAATAATAGATCTCGTTATAATCTATAATAATCTCTTATCAAAAGCACATATGAACCTATTGACCTACCAATCGTATCCTAAGCTTTTACTAAATTCACATGGACATATATTTCATTACACATATTTCATATTCATCCATGTAAATTTTCACATTTACCTGTCATACATTATATTCAGTTACATTCGTATTTTCGTACCCTGTAAATTGTATTTATCACACAACAATAACTTACTCTATTTCATTTAAATTCAGTCCAATTCATATATATACATGTATCATATATATAATTTCACATTCGATATCTCAATTTCATTCCAATTCATCATTAACACACAATTAACTCATACTATATAACATATTCAATCCATTATCATATTACGCATAATGTTCCTAATAAATCATAATATTTCCTATTTTATTCAATTCAGTTCACTATCTCGACAATCAATATCAATCATAGTAAACCAATTCATGTGATCATTATTATATACTCACCTCATGTACAATCATACAATTAACATCTATATGCAAGCAATTAAATCTATCTCGAATCATAAAAGTACAAATCAAAAATCTCATGTCACTCGTCGACAACTCTCGCTTTTTCTTTCCCTCTCGACGGCTAGGAGTCGTCATTCGTTACAATCAATAATTCAATAGTAAAAAAAATATCATATTTCAGTCAATCCACATCCAAATACAAAGCCACACAAATTTTTTATTTTATTCAATTTAATCCCTAAATTCGGGATAAGCATATCTCTCAATTCCTGTATTCAGATTGTAATCCGACTTCAAATGTTCTCATTAGGGACCTTATTTTTCTATTTCTAACATAATTTCATGACATATTTTATATTTATTTAATTTAGTCCTTAATGTAACAAAGTTAACAATTAAACTTAATTAATTTTACAATTTAGTCCTTTTCATAATCTAAGCTTAATATCTATCAAGTTCAAGCCTAATTCATAAATAAATCAACAACGAAAACTTTATAAAATTTTAACAATTGATCAAATTGATATATAAGCTAACTAAATCAAACTCCCTGATCATAAATCCATAAAAGTTACAATAAATTAGTTTAATTACCTTTGAATTTTTGGTGGCCGAATGCTTGATAACCTAAAATTTTCTTGTTGTTTTTTTTTTTTTTTTTAACATGAATCGGTTGGAGAAGATGAATGAATCCTCTCTCCTTCTAATAGTTATTATATATTAAGCTTAATAATTAATTAATTTAAGTAAGTACAATTAACTAATTAATAAGACATATTTAAACTTAATTTTATTATAAATTATACATAATGGGAATTATCATCATATCCCACTACCAATATGAAAAATTGGATTATTAACTATTTAAGTCCCTTGAAGAGATACTATCTAAGACCCCCAAGCATTTTCCTAATTAAAACTCTATAACGATTTAACTTTTACAATATAATCCCTATATTTTAATTAACTACTTTTTTTGGTTAAATTACTCATTCAAAATTCAATATATTTTTATAATAATTCTATAAATATTTTTATTTAATATCTACGAACTTGGTTTTCGAAAATGAGGTTCCAAAATCGCATTTTTTGACACCACTAAATTTTGAGTAATTACAATATATAAACACAAATTTGAAAAAACTTTTGAACTGACGAGAATACCATTTATTTTCGATCATATTATTAATTTCTCCTCTAAAAATAATTATAATATATAATTTAGAATTATTACTTAAAAATTAAAATAAAATAGAAGTTGTGATAATTATACATTTGAAAAACAATATAATTTAAAAAAAGTTATGATAATCACACATTTAAAAATAATTTAAATTACACATATTAAAATTAAATTTTAGTATTTGATATTATTACTCAATTAGAATCCACACAAAATGGAGGTTTCAATCATATAATCTAGCAATTTAGGTAAAATGATTAAGCATACAAATTCATAAGCAAAAGTATGTCCATTAAAAAAGTGTCCAATATGATTGTCCAATAAGTCCAAGAGTTCAGTAAATGAATCCATAAGCAAAAAATGGTGCAATATGAAAGTTTAATTGTTGAAGTTCAATAAAAAAAATATAACATATGGTATTATAATCACATGATAACTTCAAAACTTATAAAAAAAAATTTCAAATATTTATTATGTCAATTTTTATATTTTTACAACATATCAAAGTTAGTTTATCCAAGCATTCATTGTACCATATATTGTCTAAAACAAATAAAAAATCTTACTTTACAAGTATGATTATGACAAGTGATTGATAATTAATTGTAGCTCAAATGATGAGTATAAAACTTACATTAATATTTGCAAAAAAATTTACAATAACGTAACAAAATTAAACAACTCAAGCTTGTATGAAAAAACATATTAGATATAAGAAACTTACGATTTTACAAAGATAAAGAAACAATCATACACTAAAAAAAATAATATCGATCTCAACTTCAAGATGTCTCCTATTTTGAAGCTAAATGCTATTTATAAAAGTTTGGAAAGAGAAAAATGACAATGCAAAGGACTTGCTAGTAATAAACTGCTAGGTAACTTCTTTGCCGTCTTTTAGAGTTATTTTAACATTTGATAACTTCTTGTCCAGGTGAATAATCCCCAATGAAAAAAAAATCCAAAAAGTTGATTAAAAATTTACATCTTGTACATTTACTGTAAAAATTTCAACTCTAAACTTCAAAAATGTTAGGAGACATGATCCAAATACGAAAATGCGTCAAAACTGTCCACCAATGCAAAACTTATAACTTTTCTGTTTATTTCTAAATTTCTTCTTGATGCATTTCAAAATTCATGTTCCAATATTTGAATATATCTTCGAATTGCTTTACCAGCGATATAAAGTACACCCAAAATAAAATCTTGAAGCTCAAAAAAATATCAAAAAACTAAAAAGTGTTCTAGTAGGAAGTTATGAATGTATCCAAATTACAAATTTTGAAAAAAAATTTTGAAGCCTAATTGATACCTAAACTTGAAAATTATACATCACTTGATATTTTCTTAGTACCTGACTAACCATATTAAAATACGTTAACATGGCATTATTTATCAATTTTAACTGTATTAGTCAAAAAGCAACAAGCTGGCTTATGATTTTCATGTTCAAGTACCAATTAGTTCAAAAACAAATTTAGGTACCAAACAGATAAAATTACCAAGTTAAGATATCTCCATTTGATCTTTATCATTTCATATATAATCAGGGTCAAATTAACAAAAGAAATATAAAAATTAAAGGCTAAATTGTTATTATACCAATGAAAAAAATCACTTAACAATCGAATTACAAAAAAATCATTTTTAAAAAGTTTAAAGATTTAATTACGTGATCAAAATGAAAACCTACTCATAAGTTAGCAACTAATGATTTAGTTTAGTACATATTTAACTGACGATGAATCATATAAAATATGTACAATGATTGCATAGTTACATTATTGTAATAAATAATTCTAGGAGAAATGCTTCTATTTGGCAACTTACCATACACACAACCTGAGTAAACAGATTAAATTATTGAACCAAAAAAAAAAGAGTGATCAGATAATAATTGAAAAACTGTTTTTAGATCAATAAAGTTTTTATATAACAATTAAAAAATATAAGTGTAGCACTATATCTTCTAACCCTTCATCAACATAGTCAAAAAAAAAAGAATTTTTCTTTTTATTACAGATTTCATCTATTGAATGAAATTGACACACTGTTTATTCTTTTCCCTTCACAAGGATCCATTGCTTCAGGAAGTGAAAGAAATGAAGGGAAATCACAACCACCCACCTAAAATAAACAACCTTAAGCTTTTCCCCAAATATAAAACAAAGGAACACCTCAGCTCAAGAATCAGCTTCCATAATTTCCTATACTCAACAACACAACATGCCAACAATACTTAAAATAGGTAATTAGTAGCCAATCAACACTTCAATATCTTTGCCCCACACTTAAGTCCATTCTTATGCCTACAAATATGACTCTACTTGCTTGCAACAATGCACACTAGATAAGTGACTCGCTATTTTTAGCATCCAACTAAAAACTTCACAATATTGTTTAAGTTTCCTATATATCATTATCTTAAATAGAGGGTCGAATCCATGCATGCTTGCTCTGTCTAATTTATTTCCTTTTTTTCATGCAACTATCCTCTCCTGATCCGGCCAAATAGCACTACATGTAAGTGCAAGCACTTGTTTGAGTTCTATTCTGCAGAGTCATTTTTACTAACTCACTATTTATCTAGGCTCAGCCTTGTTTATGTTACTCATTGGATTTTATACAGAGTAACTCTATTAGGAGTTATGAATCGTTCCTAATTTTAAATAAGAGAAGGTTTACTTCTAAATCTAAAGCACTTAGAATTCCTAGCCCAATTATGATAAAAAAAGTGTCTACCTGTTGATACTTCTATGTATTTTCGAACTTGGTAGTAATATGTTGAAAGAGATTTTATTACTGAATGGAATGTTGAACCTATCATTGTTGTTTTAACTCTTCAGCTCCTTTCTATCCTTCTCAAGGTTCTGATACCACATCATTCACAAAGGAACAGCACCCATGATGCTATCTATTCTGGCAAAATACAGCCACACACCACGCTTTTCTTATAGTATAATTCAAAACCCTAAATGAAAATAGTTTTTCATTTTTCAATCAGCCTACATTTATTTGTAAAATATATCTGTATGTTCACCATTTCCGAGAATTGCAAATAACTGGAATTATCAAATCAAACCAAAATTTTGAATCTTAAATCTCAAACTCCAAACAAGCCAACTGTAGAACTGTTACAGCTCCAATTAAGGGCATGATTAAACAGGGTCGTTTTAGGGAGTTAATATTTACTTTTACCAGACTTTATTTACGATTTGTTATATTTTATTGAGCCAGCAAAAATGGTTAACGAGTCAGTATTTGAGGTCAGGCACAGAAAAAGAAAGAGGATATTCTGAAGATATTAAAAAAAGAAAAACTCTTGTCTTCTTCCTCTATTTTTCTCTTCTCCATTTAGTTTATTATTATAATTTCAGATTGAGTGTATCAAGAACCTAAAGCCTTTCTATGTATTACCATGAAAATAAAATCCCTCCATAACCCTAAGCCTCAAACCTGTTGTACATCTTGAGTTATTAAAAAAAAGGATAACCATTAGCCATTGCTCTAACTAAGATTAAATTGTTAAATTCTGATCTTCCATTGCTCTAAGACTAATTGTTAAATTCAGATATTCGTCAAGCCTTTTATACTACCTAATATGGCTTTCTAATTTGAGCTTTACTCTCACTTCAAGAAAAGCAAAATTAATATAATAACAAAGAACGGAGAAAGACTTAAGATCTTAAAATCAAGGAGAAAAACAAACGATCAAAAGGAGGAATACCATATTGAGTTGCAGACTCGCCACATAATGATCAAGAATAAAATCACACACCTGGTCAGATATACAGTGAAAGATGCAGGATTTGCAGTTCAGAATCGCCATCCAACTTCAAACAAGTGCATATTTTGCACATGGAAGCCTTAGGAAGAATTAAGCATTTCACGAAGGATTCATGATCAAAATTCAAAAAATCTAAAATCAGAGAAAGGGGTGGGGAACAATTGCTTAATTATACTCCTACCAATAGTCATTTATGTGACCTCTTCGCCATAGAATTAGTACTATTAGTAAGGTAACCTCTTCACCATAGATTTAATATTATTAGTAGTAGTATTTGGGCACTAAAGTGTTAGAAGTTGAAATTTCACTCGGGATAGTATTATAGAGGTAACAAACATCGTACACTATGATTAAGTGCTAAGGTTTCAAACTAACTATAGCATTTTGAGCTGATGTGAACTTGAAGTTAAAAAGCCCATAAAGTAATTAATTGGGAAACAAATAACACCGGTCATCTTCTAGTTGATAGTTATTTGGGCATCTCAGATTATGTTTATTGTTAATTACTTTCCAGTTAATACTTTACCATGTCTCATTTTATAGAACAGAGCAGATACAGTAGATCAAAGACTTGACACCGTACAGAATTGAAGTTTTCTGTAACTTACAGAACACGTTACCATTAATTACTTCATATTATTAAAACTGGACATCTTCAATTACTTGATAGTTAGTTGTATGTCTCAGATTTATGTTTATAGTTAATTACTTCCCACTTTTGCTACTCCATCATGTATCCTTTTGTAAAGCAGAGCAAACACAGTCAATCAAAGACTTTGTACCTTACAGAACCGAAGATCATGAAGTTAATGGGAATCATTTAGAATTATCAGACAGAATTAAAAAGTATTATTCAAGCAACAATCCTACACCATGATTAACTTAAGCATTATAAAGGTTTCAAAACTAAGAATTGCAGCGACTTGAGCTCACGTGAACTTGAAGTTTAAAACCCATAAAGTAATTCCTTAGGAAACAAATCAACATTGGTCATCTTCTACTTGATAGTTATTTTTTCTGTCTCAGAGTTATGTTTATGTCAATTACTTAATCCTTTATCATGTCTCATTTTAGAGAGCAGAGTAGATACAGTTGACCATTACCTTACAGAGTTGAAGATCATAAAGTAATGGGAGTGATTTAGAATTATTGGAAGATAAACTTATCAAGAGCCCAATTGTACTTGACTCCTTACTTGGAATCAGAATATCTCAAGTACGACTAACTGAACATAGAAATTAATGATGTTTTCATATGAGACATGGTTAAAAAATTAATCAAGGTTAATTGAATTTTAGATTAATGCCTCTACAACATTACATCAGAGATGCATGAGGCTCAAGTCAAAACAGATTGAACCACACACAAACTACAAGGAGAGGAAGGAAGACAATGCAACCACCAGAATTGGGAAATTTAAGTCATAACTTGCCAGACCCCATTATTGAAACACCAAAGTGAAGTTAAAATAACAAGACTAACACTTATCTTTACTATTCTTTCCGGAATGTAATTCAACATTGTAAGTGGGTAAAGCTGGATCCTAGCAAAACATAACTCCAAAAAGAAGTCATATTTGACCTGAAATATAGTAGACATTTTCTTGTACATCCTAACATAGGCCAAACCCAGGATAACCCTTGGCTCAAGCAAGTACGTCCTAACATGCAACTCTAATTGGAGTTTTGGCCTAAGCTTTATCCCTTTCACAAGGCGATGAGGCTCTCCTAAACTAAAAACAGAGAGGTAGTCAACAACCTAGCTTGATACAAGTATTCATAAGAATTCCTAGAATACATTTTAGGAGATCACTTACTGTCAAACTAACATTTTTACCAACCTCTCAATTCTAAAATTTTGGACAACAATAAATTTCGCACGAATAGCATTTGACATAAAAATGTAAAAGCTTAATTTAACAAAAGATATAAAACAAAACCAGCGTAAATAAGGCAACGTATATAATACCTTACAGTTAACCAATTTCAAGGGGGGAAATTACAAAAGCAAAAGTTTACCGCAAAGCTGAACACAATCTTACCACATCTAAAAAAGATGAGTGTCAAAACCTTCCCACTGAACTTTCAGCCAATATGTTGTCTGCTTCGCCGAAAAAAGGGAGGTTGAATTGAAAAAATCTATTATAAAAAAAGAAAAAAGAAATTCCACCAGTATAAAAATCAATTCTATCAACTTTAAAAGAATTGTGATAGTATTAAGCATTGGACCTGGAAACTATTAAAAGGTAACAAAAGAAAATTATTTTAGTATTAAAACTAGCGAAACAAAACATTTAAATGGCAATAACTTGGATAAAATTTTTCTTGAATTCCGGTTAGAAGAAATATAAATTCTTCAACGCAAAGATATTGAACCTATAATAGTATCATGAATTAAGAAGTTGGAAACAAACCACCACAGGATGGAGATAAATTTCACACCTTGCTAGTTAGGAGCAGTTCAATAGTCTTAACCAGAAGCTTATTCTTTACACCAACAATGGTTATCCTCTACCATGGAAGATCTGTCATAGCCTAAGTCTTCAAAAGCTCATATAAAAGCTACCAAATAAAAAAGCCATTGATCTTCCGCTTATGGTTCTAATTACTGATTCTGGATTTCAATTGAATGACCAAGCAGGCCCCATTTTGATGTTCTTTCCATTTTAATGATCACTTCCACTGGTCAAACCATGCATAGATCCTCAAGTTGAATTTATATCCTAGACTTACCTAGATTACAGAGATCAAATGCTTTGGGCCCATAGGTTTAGCAATCTATAGCACAGACATTTTCCTAGAAACATTATGCAGCGCATTAAGCAATCCTAACTACAAACATTCAAGGAACTAAGTATATCCATTATCCTTAACAAGTTGCATCATTAATTTGTTTTGGCATTAAAAATGTTTAATTGAGTAAATGTGGCCAGCTTTAAATATAACATATTTAAACATAAATGTGTATGCCCCTGTATATATTATTATTAGAAACCATGCAAAAGTCAAAACTGTTTTATTAAAAGTAGTATTGAGCACTAATATTTAGATAGATCACAGTACCTGAAGTGTACTTGAATTACAGAATATAAGAAGCATGCTTTTAGATATAAGTAAATTTCAAATGCAACTTTAAAAACTATACAACCTAGAAATTAATTATAAAAAGCATATGAAGCCACAATATGTACACTTGTTTACATCAATTTAAGAACAATCACTCTCTTTTTGAAGGTAAGTGGCAACAATGGTTGGTAGAACAAAGACATCTGGCAACGGAAAGATGTTGGCCAACAACCTTTTGTTATAGAAGAAAAACAAGTGGCAAAGGTTGCATCAATTCAACAATGAGGAAGGAAAATTTTGTTCAGTTAAATGCCACTGTCAGAGAAGGACTCTAATCCTAAAACACCTAAACAAATTAAATTGAAAAAAAAAAAGAAAAAAGAAAGCTTGAGCTAGCACTTGATTAGAGAATGCAAGCAAAAGTCCCCATATTGGATCTACATTGGTTCAACCTAATAAACCTATGGATAAGAAAACACAATATAGATACATACATACTAAAATATAATATCTCAACAAAATAAGCACTAGTTTAGAACATCTTGATATAGCAAAAATATTTTTAACTAGATAATGCTGCAGTCGCCACAAAATACTGAAAGTTCTAAAAGCAAAAGATATCATATTAGAAAATTATAAAAAAAAAAAACCAACAAACTTAACTGCCACTGAACTTCAGTTCCAAAAACCATCTCCATTAACATCGCAGCAACCTGAAATGACAGGACCAGCATAAACCACCCAGAAGTAGAAAAGAGGCAAGGGTGACTGACCTACATCACTAAGTGTCAAATACCAAACTGACAAACTCAATCCCAAGCCAGCAAGGGAACAACCACAATCTATGGGACAGCATATATCAAGACTTAATCTTATTTGAGCGGCTTTCAAATTTTGCATTCCTTGACTTGTTTGAATCATTGCGTAGGGAGTGATCACTGGAGGTTCTACAAAACAAATCAACATAAAAAAATAATTAGATTTTTTACATGTAAGCAGATTAAGGTTTTGATACCACCATGCAAAATATGAAAATAGAAAACTTACTGTTTCTGTTTCTTCGCATTTTGTTTGATGATCGCAACCATATCCATAGCCATCTTCTGGTGCTCCCTTGTTTGTGAGTGCAGGTCCAAACCTTCAACTGATTCACAGTCCACTTTACAAATACGGCACCAACCCATGCTCACTGGTTTTCTCTTTCTCAAATTTTCAAATGAATCCATATCACCCTGAAAATACCATCAGTCAAAAATAGATCAAGAGAATAAACATACAGAACTCAATGATATACGCTTCCCAAGCATGCATAGATTACGTTTGACCAGAAACAAGAGAAACATGATGAATGAACAGTATTTTTGCATAACATAACTGAAAAAAATTAGAACAAAACCAACACTTAACTGTATAGATTCCACCATCAATAGGAAATTCTCGAAGTGAATAGCTGCTTCTAAATCCTGGCTCACCAAGTCGTGGTTGACGGAAGTTTCCAGGCCCATCAAATTCTCCCATTTGTTCATGGCTAGAAAAATCACCAAAGCCAATAGGTCCTTCCATCCGCAACTGACCAGGCATGTTATTACGACCAAAATGTTCACCCCTTCTAAAGTGTGGAGGTCGAATATCTGGACCAAAATGCTCTGCCATGTGGTCAGAACTCTCGAACCCACCCCTATGTATATGTCCAGGAAAACCTGAAAATCTATCATTGAACCGGCGCTCCCTGCCATCTATCTCATCACCAGGATACCCTCCAAATCTGTGTGAGGAAATACCTGAGTATTCTCTTCCTGGACTTCTAGAGATAAAACCATCCATACGATGCCGACCATAGCCAGTAACTGCTCCAAGAAAATCTGGTCTGCCCAGAGTATCTTCAGGAAGACCAACTGGTCTTTCTCCTGCATCATCAGGATGATATGGTGGCAAGAATCGTGAAGGACCAGAGCCAATCATAGGATCAAAATTCAGACCGCGAGGTTCCTTGTCATGAGCCCAAGGTCCCGCATCCTTAGCAAAACCATGAGGACCTCTATCAATAGATCTGGTTGATGAAAAGTAGCTCCCATATTTAGGAACAGGCTCAGTATCTAAATGAGAAGGCCTAGAAAATTGTTTAAGATCTTCGTCAAATTGCCCCTGATCAAAATTCAACATGTTTGCAGGACGCTGCTGAACCAAATGACCCTCAGGGCCATATGATGGTGCACCATGCGAGTCAAAAGCATTAAGAGATGGTGGACCAAATGGTGGATGTACAAGAGTTTCACCTTGAGATATCCTAGGAGCACCAGAAACAGGACCTTGATTATAAGGCCCTTGAGGGCCATAACTAGGTCCTCTGCCAAAGGAAGGAGCAAAATTTTCAGGTGGAACTAAAGTCTGTCCAGGGCCCTGAGGCCTAACTTGATTGGGAGGAAGTCCTGGTGCTTGTGCATGTGAAGGCAGTCCTGGTGGAGGTGCTTGTAACATTGCAGAAGCAGCAGATTTTTGTTGGTTACTATTAGACCCATAAGGCATCTGTAGGGGCTGCTGTGGAAAGCTGCCAGGCTGCACCTGACTAGATGGAGGGATACCTGTAAATTCATTTCCAGTAGGAACTTTAGCAGTACCTTGACCTTGAGGTTGAATTCTTTCTCTCTGCATCTTCCCATTCTGTTCTTCAACAAGCTTAGCCTCCTGCAATGTGGGAGTTTTCAGCAAAGGGCCATCCTTAATTTTATTTTCTTCGACCTTTCGCTCACCATTGTCAACATCTTTCTGGTCCTCAATAGCCTCACCCTTGACCGTATTCTTAGAAAAAGTATCTCTATTCAATACAAGATCTGTCCGTCTAGATTCTTGTGTCACCTTAGTAGATATATCAAACCCACTACTATTATCCCCGACATCACCAGCAGGTTTTTCATCTATAGATTTCATATCAATATTGGATTTTGAAGAATTAGTCTTGACCATATCAGCTCCAAGAGTAGATGCCTCATCCAACTCATTATCTTCCTTCTTAGCAAATCCCTGGGAAGATAAATCTGCTTTCTGCTCAGCCACATGTAAAACACCATGATCTCCTGGCACCTCTGATATTGGTTGTGAATTTAATCCAGATTGGTTGTTGGTTCTAAGCATATTATTCTGATAAGAAGATGGCTGGTTCACACCAAGCTGCATAGGCTTAACCAGCATACCAGGTGCAGACTGTGGATACGACTGTAATTGTAGTCCATGATTTGGTGTCATAGGTCTCCCAGTAAAAGTAGGCGTTGGATAGGGCTGCACAGCATGCGATCCTGCAACATTTTGCTGCGGTTGTGGATAGGCATGAGGTGGCTGCAGAAAGGACTGAGGGGGACCTGGGGGGCGTAATTGAGATTGCAATGACTGTTGTTGCTGCACAAAAGGACCTTGCTGATGCATTTGATGCTGAATCAAGCCCATCGGTTGGGTTGACAGAGGTTGCTGCTGCATATATTGCTGAGACATAAGTGATGTGGGAGGCTGCATAACTGATTGCGTTTGAACTGAAAGCGGATGTTGAAGAGAATGCTGATGAGCTTGTTGCAGCATAGGGCCAGGTAAAGGCAACAAACCAGGCTGCTGTTGGTTTGGAATTTGAGCATGAGATTGGGGTGGGCGCATCTGAGGAGGTTGCTGAGGGTATGAATTCTGCATTTCAGCAGGATGTTGCTGTGGATGGAGGCCACCTTGAGCAGGCATGTGCATGGGATTTTGTGGGGTTACCAGCTGCATTTGCTGGTGAGGCTGTGATTGTGAAAAAGACTGATGACCTGTCACAGCCTGAGCTGCAGGGTGCTGTGTCTGAGGCAACAAATTTGGATTCAAGGGCTGGCTTGGTTGAAGATGTGGCTGCAGCACGGGCTGGGGCGGGGGAGGGGGCAGAGGCTGCAGCTGCAGCGCCTGTGGCTGAGCTTGAGGAACAGGATGAAGCTGGGGCTGTGGTAGTTGCATCTGGGAATGATGTTGCTGATACTGAGGCATGAGCCCATGTTGCAGTTGAGGTTGAATAGTTTGGACCTGTGGATGAGGCTGAGCTTGAGTTAGTGGCTGAACCTGAGGCTGGGAATGGCCTTGGGTTGCTGGGTAAGTTTGTGCTGGAATTTGAGACTGTGGTGGCATCGTAAGGTGAGTTTGCTGCTGTTGATTTGCTTGTGCTTGGTTCTGAGGTTGAGCAGCCACAGGAACCTGAACAGATAAGTGTGAATGAGGTTGGGGTTGTGTCTGGGGGTACATTGGATTCTGTCCAGCCATTTGTGATGCATTAACCTGCAAAGATTGCTGCTGCGGAAATGTCTGCTGTTGATATGGGTAGTATTGTTGATAATATGGGTCATATCCAGAATACTGCTGGTAGTATTGCTGAGACTGTTGTTGAGACCACTGTTCTGAAGAAACCACAGCAACCTGGGAGACAGCTTGAGACTGAGGATTTGGATTGGCCTGCGGATTGAGGCCCTGAACAGGTGTACTGGATGTTGTAGCTTGAGATGCCTGGGCTTGAGAAGCTACCTGAGTCTGATCAGCAGCTGCTGTGGTGCCTGAGGCTGAAACTTCCTGGCCGCCCTCAGCCTGCTGTGCCTGAGGCTGCACCCTCTGTCATTAAAAGTTTGATAAAAGTCAAACTTACCACAAACGTAAGTAAAACACAGTCCAATGTCAACACAATGATTCAATGCACTCACAGGGCAATTTTGCGCATGCTCTTGAACTTGACGATGCACAATCTGAACACCACACCGATTACATACAACAGGAGAATTGCCAAATACACAGCCAGAACAATGAGCTGTACATTCAGAAAGCGGACCCTGCCATGTGCAGCCACTCCTGTGGTAGAGGCAATGAACACTGATCTTCCCAATGGTTTCAGCAAGTGCCTTATTTGACTCAACAAGCGGCTGTGATTTGGAGTAGAGAGAAAGGTCAATGAGAAGGAAACAATAATGTTAAGAATACAATAAGAATCAGTCAGCCCAGTGTACGAGATGTACCTTAGAATCCGCTTCTGTTACCAAGTAACCATCATAAGGACAAGCTCGAGTGGTGCTGACAACATATGTTAAACATGGTTTGCAGTAAAGATGGGTGCATTGCGATTGTAATGCTTCATTCGGGTAGACAAGTAAGCGACAAACAGGACAGAAGTATTCTCCGGCCAGAGATTGGATATTCAGTATGCACTCATTATCAAATCCCATTCTCTCCAAGAAATTTGTCTTCAATTTGCAACGAGCATCAATTTAATTAGCCTTTGAAGACAAAAAGAAATGAAAAAGAAAATCACCATTTGCAGAGTAGCAGCAGTAGTAAAATCAACAATGTGGCTATTAACAAAAAAAATTGCAGTTAAGAAGACAAGTTAAACAATCAAAATCTACTAACTGTGAGCAGAATAGATAAAGAAATTAATCAAATTTCACCAATCTTCGCCGTTAATTAATGTTTTATCTGACAGAAATAATAACCCAAATAAATAAAAGCCAATCGAAAATGGTAGTCCTGCTTATGTGAATCAGAAAGGAATATTCAGCATGAAAATTCCCCGCTTATTTTTCAGTTTTGCAAATCTTATAAGCAGCTAGAAAGGGAAGAGAAGATGGTATACCTAAAATTTATATCAGATTTCGATTCAACTCCCTGTTAATCCCTAACTGAAATCGCACCAGCAAGCCCAATTTAGGGGTTTTTAGAAAGTAATAAGAGAGTAATAGTAATAAGGTAGAGTAAATAGAACGCGAAAGGTGTAAGGTACCGATAAGAATCTTACATTGGAGATGGCGAAGAGCGGCGGAGAGAGCGTGCGGGAGACGAAGAAAGACTGAAACAAACTAAAGACTGGGAATATCGATTAAGGTTTTATATTTTTTATAGAATAAAAAATAAATACACGAATTAATAGGAAAATAAATTCTACTACCACAGTTAATTTGCTACTTTTTCATATTAAAATCAATGTTCTCTACATGCTATATTATTTTTGTAATATTTAATTTCATTGTTACTGTTATTTTACATTAACAATAAGTAAAATATCACCCATCTAAATTTATCCTAATTAAATTGAATTAAAAAAATAAAAATTAGAACTATAGAATCGAATTTTATATTATTTTAAATTTTTAATAATTAATTTTATTTGAACCAAACATACTAAGTGTGGATTTAGATATGCGGTGTAATGAAGTGCATTTAGCTTACTTTTTATCTCACACTACAATATCGTTACAATATTTAATCTCATCGTTACTGTTGTTTTTATATTAACCGCAGATAAACGCACAGTCTATTCAAACCCCGTCTTAATTAGAATAGAAATCAATTGTTTAACTATGCGACTATTTTTTACCTATCTTAACATATATTCGTAATTTTTGAAATGTAAATTTGGTTTCAATGTTCAAATTTACACATAAATTTTTAGATAAATTACCTCATTAATCACTTTAAAATTAGATCATTCTTATTTTGATGACCCAAATATTTACAAAAATTTTAATGTAAATATTAAATAAAAAATAATTCTCAAATCTAGGTTCAATTATCTAATTTTTAAACACCTACAAAAATTAAGAAATTAACAAACATAACAAAATATCATAAATCTATACCAAAGCAAAATAAAAAATTAAATATGCTATTATTGGCTTTTGGTTTTAACCAAAACAAAATTGATAGTTTAAATGCTTTTCTTATCAATATATATCAACACGGAAAAAGGTATAATTTTACATATAAACCTTTAATAATATTATTATCATTAATTTTATGGTAAGCAAAATAATGATCTAATTATCAGATGAAATGTGAGTTTGAATGGACGGTGCGGTGCAGTACGTCTAGTCTACTTTTTATCTCACGTTACAGTATCATTACATTAATTAATCTCATCGTTATCGTTATTTTTACACTAATAACAGATAAACGTACTATCCATCTAAACTCATCCGAAGATTGAGAAGTCAAATAACACTATACTTGTCTAAGGAAGAAGATTCAGATTTTAATCAAAGAAATAATTATATGTTTTCAAAAATCAAAACTTGCACAAATGATTTTGTGCCGATGAGAATCCAAAACGGCTTATTCCGTCGTTGGTAATGGTAAGATTGTGGTTTTGAAATTTTTGAGGTCGTAAATTTGAATCTCATGAAGTAAAATGTGTAGATTATTTTAATTTGTTAATTGATTAATGATTTTATGCGAATGAAAATCCAAAACCATAAAGTACTGTTTTGAACGCTGCTTTTGACAAAGCAAATTACAAGTTTCATCCATGTACAACGACAAGATCATGTTACTCAAATTTTGTTTCAATGCAAATCATGTCAATAAGGCTTTGGCTCATTCAGTTATTCATAATGGTAAGGTTGTGATTTTGGGATTTTTTAGGTAGTAGGTTAGAGTCCCATCAAGTAAAATGTATAAAATTATTTTAATTTATTAATAAAACGGACATGAAAAATGACCAAAAAAAATGTAATCGGAAGTTATTTTCGTTGAATCTGATGAGATGTCGTTGACATTCTCTTTAGTTTCTTGACATTGCGGATGGGAACTGCGGTTGAGCTCACTCGTAATTGAGGATCGACGACTAACATAGGTTGCACGAATAACTCATATAACAGCGTCGAGGTTCTCGACGTGTGGTATCTCTGAATGGAAGCCAGCAAGACCTTGTTTGCTGGACTCTCAAAATGGGGCCGCTGCTCGATTCAAGAACCTGAAACTGGCAATGGATGACAATGCAGTTGAGGTTATAAGCTACAGCCATTACCCAAATGGTATTTGTCGATGTGGAAAGCCTATGTATTCGAAATGGTCAAAGGAGAAAGAAACTAAAGAGAGCAAGTTCTTAGACCAAGATGGAGAAGTGTTTGTCAAAGGACCGATTCTACTGATGATAAGTGACGATTTGCATATAATACCTTCATCAACTGCGGCAACTTTTTCTTTGTTTTCTGGACTCGGGATCAACGACTCAAGTGTCGTCGAAGATCGGATTTTTTCAATGAGAAAACTCAAGGTGATTACTCGGAAGACAACAGTACCGAATGAGGATGGGAAGATGTAAGTGAAACTCATGGTGATATTGTGAAGCAAGTCAAAATTTTGTTGATTTGCTCTTCAGTTTCCTCACTGTTCCACTTGGGTTTATAGCGAAGGAAATGCAAAAGGGCAATTCAAAAGGCTGCATATATGATAGCATTCAAGATATTGAGCTATGAAATATTTAGTATCCAAGGAAACAACAGCAATGCTCTCCCTGGTTTTAGCTATGACCGACAAGCATTAGACATTGAAGAATACACGCATCAACGATACTATTGTAACTCGGATGTACGGCGGGACACGGCATGGGTGACTTCTGATGAGACACTTAGGCTTCATGTCTAATGGTGGCTGCTGTCGTCTCCTAATCTGCTCTAACTTAAAGAGTGGAAGCAAGGATCTTAAGCAAGTCCGATTGGAACCTAGAGTCATCCATGTTTGGTATAAATAGGTTATGATGTTAATGCATGTAAGGGGTGAAGAGACAAGAGTGCAATTATTATCAATTATCATACCATAATATCCAAGTAAGCTAGTTCCTTAACATGGCAATAACATCTTCACTTTCCTTAGAGTCATAAATTAGTGTAATTACACTACATATGTTACTCGTTTTCCGCATTAGAACTAATCATGGGTTGCGTCGAGTTGGGTCACTATAAAAGATAAACTTACTTTTTAGGTTCGGGTTCGATGTGGTTCGAAAAATGAGTTTAAAATTTTGTCTAAGCTCAGCTCGAATAGAAAAATATTAAATCAAAGCTTGGCCCGGTTCGTCCATATTATTATTTTTATATAAAAATAAATTTAAAAAATATAATACATCAAATATACTAAAAACATTAGGATAAATATTTCCTAACAAATTGAAAATACATATAAAAAAGTTTTTATATTTAAATAACATTAATATAGTTGTAACTTAACAAGCAAATACATCTAAAATAGTAGCAAAATTAACAATAAAACAAGAATTATACAATATCTAAACAATAAAAACAAAGTAGTAGTACTATAATAGCAAAACAACAATATAACAACAGTAAATAGTAGCAGAATTTTTTTTTGTCAAATTCGGGCCGAGTCGAACTTGGGCCAAAAAAGTTTTGTTCGAAATTCGATTTGTTTAGAAAATGAGCGTTATTTTTTTATTCAAGTCTATTTTCTAGACTTGTATTTTTTTTAAACCCTCTCATTTTTCAAACGAATCTTTAAGTCTGGATGAATGACTCGGTCCATGATCAGGTTTTCAAAATTTTCTTTAAAAAGTTATGTATACATATATATGTGTATATTACACATAAAGAGTTAATACACAAATTGGAAGTTGAAATGCTACTATAATCACTTCTACTGATATTTGTTTTTGCATATCAACTAAAGATAAAATTATCACTATATTTTCACTCTATTGAATTTTAAAGAATAAAACTAAAAGTTAAGTCTCAAAAAGAGTACAGTTATCTTTTGACATATTTAAACAAAAAAAAAAACCTTGTAAATATGTATAAAAAAAAAAGTCACATTGAAAATTAGAAAAATGATATCAACAGTGGGGAATCAAAAAAGAGTAGGCAAGGGCTTGGCTTCAAAAATGATTTTTTTTTTCAATTTATTTTTTTTATAAATGATAAATAATAAATTAATATATAATGAAATTGTACTTTCGTCCTATTATAATAATTTTTTTAATTCAAATCTTTTATAAATAAAGAAATTATAAATTAACCTTAAAAATAAAAAAAAATTATTTAATCTTTTCAAAATTATAAAATTTTAAATTAATACATAACAAATTTATATTTTTAATCTATAAAAAATTATAATTAAATTCAAATATGCTAAAATGTCAGAAATACAGGTGCGATCAAAACTGAATTTACATAAAGAAAAATTTGATCTCAGGCTTACTCGAATCAATCTGAATTATTAATTCAATGATCATTTCTTGAGGAAGACCGCCAAGTCAACCGCCCGATTGTGGACTGCACAAGTAGACTTGTCAAGCAACAACTTTTTCTTTTTTTATAAATTTTAATCAATAAACTGATCATAATTGACAAAACAATGATGTTAGACTCCTCGACTCAGTCCTTTTCTTCCTTTACTCTTCATAGAATCAGTGCTTTTAAGATTGTTGTTCCTTTGCTTCTTTCTGGTAAAGCTTTTCTCTCCAGCTACCATAATTTCACATGCAAGTTTTCTACCTATTTCAATCTGTTTATTTTGCAGAATTTTGGGCTCTCTTTTTTTTCCCAGTTTCTGCTTCTAGTTACTTTTTCTCTCAATAATTCTTCAATAAGATTATTATGTTCTTTTTTCAGAAATTAAAACTTGAACAAATGTTTCTGTTTCAATGAGAACCCAAAACATGAATTTACAAGCAAATTTGTATCTAACCTTTTCAAGTTTTCATTTAGATTTGGGGAAAATTGTTTTACTGTGCAATTTTATTTTGCAGGGATCGAGGACTAATTCAAGGGTTTGATGATAAGTTATTCCATCAGAAAAACGAGGCCGGAACTGCCGACCATGGACGACGACACCGTTATCTGCTTGAAAGTTGTGGTAGACAAGACAAAGGATAGAGTTGTTTTTGTTGAATCGGATGACAAGTTTGTCGATGTTCTCTTCAGTTTCTTGACAATGCCAATGGGAACTATAGTTAGGCTCACCCGGAATCGAGGACCGACAACGAATATAGGATGTATGAATAACTTATATAACAGCGTCGAGATTCTCGATGCTCGGTATCTTCGAACGGAAGCCTGCAAGACCATGTTGCTGTACCCGCGAAACGGAGCAGCTGCTCAATGCAAGAACCTGAAACTGGCAATCCATGATGGTGCATTCCTAAGATATTTTCTTTGCTCAAGGCCTGGTTGTCGCAATTCAGGTTATAAGCTACTAAGTCATTATCCGGATGCTATTTGTTGGTGCGGAGGGCGAATGTATTCGGTAGAGTTGGTCGAGAATGAAACTAGGAGAGTAAGTTCTCATGACCAAGCCCGAGGAGTGTTTGTCAAAGGACCGATTCAACTGATGATAAGCGATGAATTGCGTATAATGCCTCCATCAACTGCGGCAACCTTTTCTTTGTTTTCTGAGCTTGGGATCGAGGACATGAGTGTCGTCGATGATAGGACTTTTTCGATGGGAAAACTCGAGGTGATTACCAACTAATGGTATACTGGTCTGTTTATGTAATACTACTTGGTCCTAAAATTGATTACCTGTTGTCTTCTTTCAGGCTTTAAACTTACTCAAGTGTTCGCTAGTATCAAAGACACCTTTGACAGAAGCTCTGTTAGATCATATCCCAGTTCTTTCGCTAAACGATACAGAAGATCTCGAACGGGTAAGCATCGGAAGACTTAAAGGGGAGGCATCGAATGACGATGGGAAGATGTATGTGAAACTCATGGTGAGTAAATCCAAGAACAGGGTTTGCTATTGTGAAGCAAGTGAAAATTTTGTTGATTTGCTCTTTAGTTTCCTCACTGCTCCACTTGGTTTTATAGTAAAAGAAATGCCAAAGGGCAATTCAACAGGCTGCATAAATCACCTATACGATAGCATTCAAGATCTTGATGCTAGAAACTATTTAGTATCTAAGGAAACAACAGCAATGCTGACCAGTCCAAAGCTTGCTCCTGGTTTTAGATATGAAGGGCAGGCATTAGACATTGAAGAATACATGCATCAACCCTACTATCTCACATGGTCACGGAACATACTAATGCCAACTTCAGATGAGACACTTATCCCTTCCGGTGAAACGGTTTATTCTTTGGCTTTAACTGTCATGGACCCAAAGTCTCATTACAATGACAATTCAAGTAGTACTGGGTTCATAAAAGGTCCTGCAATGTTCACCATAACAGATGATCTCATCATATCTCCATTGTCCTCAGTCACAGGTCTTTCTGCTATAAGGAAATTGAAGATACCTTTCAGCGACATCGAAGAACGAATCGTGTATGTTGGCAAAGAGGAGGTATGTTTTAACACATCAAGTTCATTGCAAGCATAACAGATGATCTTATCATAACTCCAGTTGTCCTAACTTTTTTCTTTTCTTCCTTCCTTTGCAGGCTTCATGTCTAATGGTGGCTGCTCTCATCTCTGAATCCGCTCTGACAAATACCTTTCTACTTAAAGAGATGAAGCAAGGATCTTAATCAAGTGCAGTTTCAATCCAGAATCATCCATGTTTGCTATCAGTTCACACTTCATTGTGTCTTAATGCATATAGGGGCTTTTTTATCAAAATAATATAAAAAAATTAATTACGAAAATTTGGCGTTTTCTACAGTATTTTCGGATGCCGCTAATTGCCAGGCAGCACCACTTTAAACTCCACACACTCGTCAGTTAATCATTATCAGGGAAAAAATATTTTTTAAGTGGTGCTGCTAACGTGACAGACGGCACCTACTAATATACGAATATTTTTCTTAAACACAAAATAAATATCATATGAAAAAAAAAATATATTTTTTTTATTCTTGATAATTTAACATGACATATCTTGATAGATTAATTTTTATATGAGACTTTTTACTGTCCTAACATAGTGAACTAATAACTAAGAATGTGGTGTTAAAAGGAAAACTTAAGTATCGAAGAGATGAACAAACTATAGGACATGAAGAAGCTACAAAATTAAGTATCGAAGAGATGAACAAACTATAGAAGGACATGAAGAAGCTACAAAATTAGAAGAAAATGTTGAAGGAATTGGTTTGTAAGAAAGAGTGATCAGATAGTATTACATTGTTTGGTAGAGTAAATTGATTGAATAAATATATAAGGAATAGATTGAAAATGACAATTTTATCTTTTGATAAAATGTTATTAAAATATGGTTATCAAAATAATAATCATTTAAAAGTAAATTATTATATATTCATTATTTTTTATTAAATATAATTATTAAAATATTATCAACAAATTTTTTCAGTTCAATGGATTTTCTTTGGATTTAGAGATGAGTTACATTTATTTTCTTATTACTTTCTTTATTTTCAATATATCGAAAAATAAATATTAGAAATTATTTAAGATTACTCTCACGTTTTATCCTTTCTAGAAGAGAAAAAGGGCGAATTGCTAAAAGGAGCCTCACATAGCCAGTCAAAAGTTTGGCGGCCCCTTATTAGCCTACACGACATGTCAGCAAAAGCAAACAGTGTTAGAGTAATGAACCAAAAATAATTAAAAAAAGCAAAGTACAAATATTAAATTGAACATTTTGAAAACATAGGTATCACAGTAGAACAAACACTTAAGTATAGGGCCTTTCATGCCATTATCCCTATTTTAAACAGAGCACTTCATTAAGATTCCGTACAGCAAAGTGGTATAATGTAGCAGGCAAACTAGTTTTATTTAAGACACGACAGTATCTCATAGCTATAACTAACAATTAATTAATATTATTTTTCTGACACTTTAACATAAAAACCATTTGTAAACATCAGAAGAGGCGCACGAGCCACGTCCCCTCCCTTGATTTTGGTCAACCTATATACATATTAAAATAAATAAATATCAGTTAATTTTCAGGTTGAAAAAAATCATAATTAAAAACAAAATCTGAAATTTGTAGAATTAATTATATATAAGTATATATTTAAAAAAAAAAAACAACACCTGTATTTGGAGAGCCAGGCATGTAAAAAGACAGCAACTAGAACCCTGCTGAACTCTGATCCTGCACATGCCCTATTCCCTCCACCAAATGGTATGAATTTCTTTGCCATTGTATCGCGCTCAATGTTCTACATTAATTTCAACATTTATTACCAGAAAAAAAGATTACGATAACGCTGTCGTGTTTGGATCCAAAATCTAGTATTTAAGTTAAAAAATTCCCAAAATAATATATTAATAACATAAAAAAATATATTAAAGTTACATTAAATAATTGATAAAAGATACAAAATGATTTAACGTCTCTGTTTCACATAATATTTTTTTTATATAAATTACATAATATGTAGAATTAGGGACAATGCTAGAAATGTTATGCTAAGGGACCGAAATAAAATTAAAAATTCCAAAAAGTTAAAAGCGTCAATTTTGTATTTAAAAAACCTAAATTAAATTATAAATTTTTCAAAAAGGCTAAAAATGTAAGTCAAGGCACTCTGTCGATGATAATACATAATAAAGAAAAATAACATATTATAAAATTAAAAATTACATTGAATCAAACTCGATAATATTAAAAATTAAGTTTAATTTATATTTTAAATAAATTTAAATTTTTTTATCAAATCTCATTTTTTAAATTTAATATTTTTTATTTCAACACTTTCGATTTTAAATATACAACAAACCTTTGAATTTGAAAGTATAAACACTTGGAACAAATTTATAACAGATATTGGTATACAATTATAAATAAATATTATTATTGTTATACCTTCCATCTCAAAGGGTTGAAGGCAAGAGGATCTTCATAGATATTAGGATCAAGATGAAGAACAGCGGGAATAACCAATAGAATCCAACCTTTTGGTATGGTATATCCTGCAATTTTATTATAAAATATTTAGTTTTTAAACATTAATAAAATGATGTTACATCATCGATTTTTAAAAATATATAAATATTATTCTACACACAATCATACATGATATTATCTTTAACATAATTTAATTTTAATTAAAATAATTAAAATATTGGGAGAAAAAACGTTGAAACTATATGTTGAAAAAAAACAAAACTAAAAAACGTTGAATCTATATGTTGAAAAGAACATAATTAAAAAAGCTTTGTCACAGGGGCAAATTTGGGACAGAGGTGCGGCCCTCTTAAAATGAGAAACTTTTTATTTAGGTTTTTGATAATTTTTAAAATTTTAAATTAATAAAAATAAAATTATACTTTTAACTTCTTAAAAATGATAAAATTTTGGTTTAATCATTTAAAAATTACATTTTTACTATCGTAAAAATTATAATTTAATTTTGACCCTCTAAAAAATTTCTTGATTTTACCCCTGCTTCATCATCATTTTTAATGGGAACATTTAACAGGATTTAATTATTCGTATCATTAAAGTAAAGAATCAAATGATGACAAATTAAAGTACATGGAATAAATTTTAAATTTCAATTTAAAAGGGGTTAAAACCACAATTGACCTAAATAAAGTAAATATATACTTCAAGTACTTGTACTCTTTGTACATTTATAATCTAATCCCCATATTTTTATTTTTGAAAAATTAGTCTCTCAACTTTTTGGATGTAAAAATGCAAGTTTAATTGTTAAAACTGTTAAAATTCTTCTATTAAATTCAAGTCCATTCGAATGTCATTTCTTTTGTTACATAGTTATTAAGTGAATACTTTTATTATTTCAAAATATCAAACTAACGAATTAAAAAAAAAAATTAACAGTGTTAATAACTAGACCTGAATTTTTAAATCCGACAAGTAAATGAACTAAAATTTTGAAAATAAAAGTAGAAAAACTAAGTTCTAAATATACGAAGAGTACAAGAACATAAAACACAATTTAACCACTAAATAATCATATTATTATTTAAAAAAAGAATAAATAAACAGAATATTGTTAGCAAAGAAGTAGATAAAGTAGTACCATCAACGGGGATGTCAGCTATAGTTCTTCTGAAGATCCCAGGAAGGAAATTGCCTAACCTGAGTGTCTCGTTAATGACCTAATAATAACAAATAAAATTAATCAATTAATTAATTAAGAGAAATTAGACAATTAATTAGGTGGCAAAACTCACGTAATGAGTAAAAGTCATGGATTTGTAATCATCCCAAGAAAGTCCAGATTTGGCATCTTCTCTGTTCTTCACTATGCTCACATGCTCCTCCTAATCAAGCAAATGATTTTACTTAATTTGTTTGATAATCCACTAAAATTTAATTAATTGATAATTAAAATTTTTAGTGATTTAATTAACTTATCCAATAATAATTTTAAAAAATATTTAATTATTATTTTTAGTAATGAACACAACACAAAAAATATTTTGTGCAGATAAAACTTAATATATGGATGAATCGATTAAGAAGGAAAAAAAAAAGAAAGTTATAAAAAATTGCTTAAAATTCATTTAAAATTTGACTTTGTTTAAAATAATATAAAATGTTTTTTTTTAAATAAGGAAAAAGATATATAATTTTTTTTCATAATTAAAGTTTTACATGTATTAAATAGTTAAATTATATTTGATACTTAATTTTAAGTAGTATATTAAATAAATTTTATAATTTAAATTAAATACTTAGTTTTTCAATTTATCAAATACCTTAATTTTGAATTGTCAACTAAGGAGAATATTTTCAAATATTTTATTTTAAGAATGAATAATAATTAATTAGAATGTATTAAAATTAAAATATTAATATTAAAAGCTCAATTTATATAAAAAAAAACCTTAAATACTTAGTTTTTCCTTTTCCTTCTTTTTTTTTTTGGGTTTTTTTTCCAAGTATTTATTTGCTATGCTTTTAATTTTAATTTTTATAAATCAAATTATTAATATTATTTATTAAAATAAAGTATTTTAAAGATTTTTTTTACTAAATTCTGTCATCAAATCATTCAAAATCAATGTTGCATGCACGATAAAAGTATCATAGAGGTCTCTATATTAGGAGTCGAATTGCATTTTGTTTCGTCTACTCAAAAAATGGATAAACTAGTCCTTGTACATTAAATTAAATAGCAAATTGATCATTTCTGTTAAAAATTTCATCCAATTATACTGTTAAAAACTGATGTAATTGACGGATTAACTAGACAATGACACGTGACGTGCCACATGTACATAAGATGATGTATAGAAACCGATTTTTAATAGCAGAAAATGAATGGAATTTTTAATATAAGGATTTATTTGCTCTTGGATCTAATGTATATAGACTAATTTGTCTATTTTTTATGTAAAGAGAATACAATGCAAACTTACTCCTAATACAAGGGTTTCCATCGTACTTTTACGCAAGATGCAATAAAAAATTAAAAGTTGGATGGCGAAGATTTAGGGTGATATACATGTTTTTTTTTTTGATATTTTTCATGTTCATTTTACGGTTCATGTTCGGAGTGTGTGGCTATCCCTCCCAACAATGTCGTCTCCAAGGGTGATATACATGTTTTTTTATATAAATGTTAATGAAGTAAAAAAAAATAGAAATTTAAATTAGTTTGGAGAATGATAATGTATGGTTATTAAAAATAAAGGAAGGAAGTAAGAAAATACATACAGTTAAATGTTGCAATGCAGAAGGGTTGTCCAAAAGATACTTAGCAGCCAAAGTGATAGTTGGGGCAATAGTCTCAATGGTGGCAATGAGGAGTCCAAATAAGACGTGGGAGACGAATTGTTTGGTCAACACTGCTTCACTTCCCATGTCTCCCACTAATTTCTCCAGCAAATCTCCTTTATCTGTTGGATACAATTTCATTCTCTCTTCCAGCACCCCACTCGTCAGCTTTAATGCTTTCTTCTTCTTCTGCATACAGTTTATATACATCTATTATTCCTCATCCATGCATCTGATATAGAAACCCTACCTGGCCTAGGCAAAGAATTTTCTTAAAAAAATGGGCCGGTTCGATCTAATCTATGAACACATTTATCCAATGATGTTTGAACTAGATCGAATTGATTGGCCAGATCGGTTGGATCGAAAATTGATTGAAGTATCGGTTTGGAGAATGATTTTGAATCAATTAAATTAGAAATGAATACAGACTACTAGAACCAGCTAAAATCTCGGTAGAACCTGGTTTTTTATTTTTTTTAAGATACTTTGTTATTTTTTTTTTAAATTTAATGATTTTTTAATCGAACCGATCAGATTGAGGAACAAATAACTTGATTGGTTGGACCATTAATCTAGTTTTAGAAACATAGCATTTATCCCTCTAATAGTTTTATACCAATCACTTATAAGATATAAAGAATGAATTATTATTTGATTGTCTATTTGGGTTTATCGAGTTTCGCAATTCTATCATAAATTAAAGATACTTCTCATGAGAACTTATAATGATATTAATGTTAAAAAATATTTCTCATAAGTGACAACATATTTTTTACTGGTTCAATTTAAAAACGATGTTGTTTGGGTGGATATAAAGAATTAGGTATTTTTTAAAAGAAGCATAATCATAAATTTAGTCTTTAATATTTATATTTTTTTGTCAATTTGACATTTATTCTATTTTTGAGTTAAATTTAATTATTAATCTTTCGAAAAGAGTTATATCACTTTTTTTAACAAAAATATTCACTAAAATATTATTTTTTAACAATGTTAGCGTGACAACCCGCATGACAATCTACGTGTACTTTATGTTGACATATCAATTTATCTTTTATGCCACATCAGTAGATAGTTTAGAATTTATAAATATATTCAAAGAAATGCAAAATTCAAAAACAATATATATAAAGAAAGTTGAAAACAAATTAGAAAAATTAGCATGAATTATACATGGATTGCCATGTGGGCTACCATGTTTAAAATTTGAACATGTTAGTGAGTATTTTCATTGAAAAACAATTCAACTATTTTTAAAATGTTAGATGTTCAAATTTGGACTCTTTTTAAAATGTTAGGGAGCAAATTTAACTAAAAAAAGGGGTCAAATTGATAAAAGATGTAAATATTAAAAGTCAAATTTAGCTAAAAACAGAATAAAAACCAATTGACAAAAAGACGTAAACATTGAGGCTATACCTTTTATAAATGAGTTAACATATATCGAGGTATCTAAACTTTTTTTTGGACCTACATGGTATTTGAACATGGAAATTGTAAGCCAATTTAGTACTTCTTTTAAATACCTGACTAACACGGTTAAAATATGTTGATGTGACACTGATGAGCAATAATATAGTGACATGTGGCAGCCTCACATTTTGAAATATGACAATAAAATAAAATAAAAATCAATTTTTTTTATAAATTTTTTATTTTTTTATTTTTTTTACCACGTGTTACAATATGATGCCATCACATATCACCATGTTATAGGTCACCAGTGTCATGTCAACTTATGTTAACAGTGTTATTAAATACCCGAAAAAATATCAAATTAATTTACGTTTTGAGTTTTAGATACTTAGATAAAAAGAAATTTAAGTATAAGTTCCAAAATTCAAATGAAATTGTCAAATTCATGTCAGCATATTTAGTATTATTGGTGACCAAAAAATAATTAGACGACAAAAAGAAACTTATAAATAATAGGGAAAGTACGGATGAAGTTTGCCCTGTATGGATATGTTTACCTTTAAACATTTGTAAAAAGCGGTCCCTGGAAAATATATAGGAAATGTCATAAGTCCTTGCAAGATGTCGCTCAAATCATGACCTAAATTTTCTTCTGGTACACAGCTCATCAGAATCTTTGAGGCGATGTTAAATAGCAACTGAAAACCCGAAATGTTACATCAACTGCTAATACATTAGCAGAAAAACATTGGTTTATGTACACTTAAAAGAGTTTACTTACAGCAGCAGTTTGGTGTTTAAGATCAACCTCAGGCAGCTTGCTCCAGTCCTGCAATTCATGGTTTATGACATCCTCAAACTGAGACAAGAGCTTGTGTTTCAGAGGCTCATGTCCGAAGTGACCGAGGATGACGCGCCTGAAATACTTGTGGAAGTCGCCACCTAGGTTTTTCATGTCGTTTTGGTGAACCAGCTTTGCCACGGAATCCATGTAATATAGTTCGACAAGTTTGTCCTCTTGTTGCAGCACGAAATAGTTGAAATCTGGATCTAATGATACCACCACTGGTCTCCCTGCTAAACTCGTCTTGAACAGTGAACCATACCTAAAATTCCACATTTATAGTTTAAGACACGATATTGTCAACACAACGAGGAGACCCTGTAAATTCCACATGTGGGTTTGTGGTTACCTTTTCATTCTTTGAGTGACGAAAGGATGGATGTCAATGGAGTTGGAAGTGACAAAAAAACTAAGGGTCTCTCCTATAAGTGGGAGTCCCATGCAACCTGGAGGGAGTTTGCCGTTGCATCTAGGGTTCCTCCACCTGTAAATCCAGTTGCCCAAACTTGCACCAAACAAAGAGATGACTGAAACCCAAAAATAGCACCACCACTGCTCCATTTTCTTTTTCCTAGACAAGGGAAGCAAAAGAAAAGACTGATATATACAACACAACTGCTGGCTGCTTAATATATTAATGCAGGTAGTTGTCCGTTGGATTCTATTAAATCGTAATAAAGATGTTGATAGTTGGGGTAAAATTTTATACTTTGGTTTGGGTTATTTAGTTGGATAATTTTTTTTTTTTTAAGTTTTGAGTAATGAGTTTGATTGTTATTAGGTTATTGATCTAATATAAATATTAACATACATAATTAATTTTTATAACATAATATATTTAGATTAGACAGGACTCGGATCAAAAAAATTTATGCAAAACTCAGTCCATATACAAAACAGATATTAAATTTTATTGGAACCCATTTTTCAAGTAAACCTTCGAGAATGGGCTAATAACCCGACCCGTTAGCAGTCACATGTCTGTATAGTGTACAATTTTACTTCAAATGACCCATAAACTATATCCTTTTTTCAGCTTAGATATTTAATTTTTTTGTTAAAAAATATCTAAATTATTAATTTCAGCGTCAACCTTACATTCAAGCCTTTATTAAATAATATTTTTATTTAGTTTAATAATACAATTAAAATATTTAACTATTTGATAATTGAAATATTTAATAATAACGAACTCCGATAGTAATAAGCTTTCAATGAAAATAATGATGAAATTCATCGCTTGAGCAATCAACTTGAGAGTATTTACTTTAATACTTTAGCGAATTTTTTGGGAATCTCAAACTTCGAAGGGTCAGATTTACTTAAACAATTTGAAGTGAATTCACCACCCAAGTACGCATGGTTAGTTCGACTAAAATTTAATCTTATGATAGTTGATATTAGACAGTGTTGTTTGAATTGGACTGATCGATCAAACCTCTTAGATCAGGAACTGATTGAGAAATCAGTTCGAAAAGTGATTTTGAACCAATTAGATCGGGAATTTGTATGAATCAGTTTAATCGACAGTTGAACCGACTAAAAACTAGTTGAATCGGTTGTACTGGATTTTTTTAATTTTGAATTTCTAATAATTTTTTAATCGAACCAATTTGACCAGTGAACTGGTAGCCTAACCGATTTGATTATCGGTTCGGTTTAAAAAATCGATATTAAAGAGACCCTTGACTATTTGATTTCATGCTGAGTGCCCCAAAAGATAATATAGGTTGAGCGGACCAATCATGATTGAGGAACCCATAACGACGGTGTTACGAGATTGGATGGGGGAAAATATCACGTCAAGAACTCTAAAGAAATAGGTAGTGTCTTAATCCTACATTGAAAAGGGAAAGGAGGGTCTAGAGGTATATAAACGGGTACCGACACATTTTAAACATATACTTTGGGATGATGATAATGGCCTTTTGAGGTTTTTTTTCAAAACTGACTCAAATAAATTGATTATTTGTAAACTTGACCCAAATGTGAAATTATATATGAAAATGACTTATTTTTTACAGTGCATGTTGGTGCCCACAATTAATTCAGCAGCAGGGGAACTTTTAATAACAAGACACCGGAAGAAGTCCAAGAATTTATTGAGGAGGTGGTATTAAATAATTATCAATGGCAAATTACAAGAGTAAAACCTGTGAAGGCAACAAGGATTTATGATGTTGATGCCGTTTCTAAGTTGGTTCAACAGGTTGAAACTCTTAATAAAAAAATTGATGGTTTGAATTTTTCTCAACAGGTAGATCCAGTGATGCAAGTGCAATGAAAATGGAACAGGGATGATGAGTTCAGAATATTTCCATGAGTAAGCAGACATTTTGGGTAATAATTCTAGACCTCAAAATAATCCCTATAGTAATACTTATAATGCAGGCTGGAGAAATCACCCAAATTTTTCATGGGGTGGTCAAGGAAACCAAAGATCACAAATTCCTCCGGGTTTTCAGCTGCCTCATCAACAAGAAAAAAAAATCGAACCTTGAAGACATGCTTGCTAAATTTATTTTGACTTCTGAAGCAAGATTTCAAAGTAATGAGACAGCCTTAAAAAACCAACAGACATCTATTCATGGTCTTGAGAATCAAATCGGACAGCTTGCTAAAATGATTTCGAAAAGATAGCGAGGTAGTTTACCTAGCAACACTGAACCAAACCCAAAGAAACATGCAAAAGCGGTTACATTGATGAGTGGGAAAGAGTTGGTTTAACCAGAAAAGAAGTTGAAGCAAAAATCTGATGAGAAAAATGACGAGGTAACAAAAACTGAGGAAATTCAGGTACCAATGCTTAAGGAATATAAACCGTCAATTCCCTATTCAGCAAAGTTGAAGAAAGACCGCAAGGATGAACAATTCAGCAAATTTCTTGATCTTTTTAAACAATTACATATTAACTTACCTTTTGTTGAAGCTCTTTCGCAGATGCCCACTTATGCAAAATTTTTAAAAGAGCTGTTGACAAATAAAAGAAAATTAGAAGAGTTGTCCACTGAAGAAACAACTTGATGCAAACAATAAAACAATAACCCAATGACTCATAATAAAACAAAAAAAAATGGATAAAGTAATATAAATAAAGTTTTCCTAATATTTCACTCCTCGGCAACAGCGCCAAAAACTTGATGCAAACTTAACTAAAAATATGACTAAGGTAAGTGCACCTATCAATTAATAATATAGTTACAGTGAGAACAGATATCGTTCCCACAAGGACCAAAAGTATTAGTAGTAACTGTCTTCCTATTATCTAACCGGTCGAATAAAGTAATTGTTCTAAACTAATTTAACTAAATTAATAAAAAGTGCGACAAAGATTAAAATAAGAAATAATAAGTGTTTTTATACCAAGAAGCAAACAATACCTAGGAAAGACTCCACCTAAATTTCATTTGCCATTATCATTTTGAATTAAGCAATGTCGAAACCATCTTTTTTGGAAAACGACGTGTTTCGAAAATTTATTTTAATGTTGGAAAATGGAAGTTGCCACGAATCTTTGTTATGGTGTGATTGGATTACTTCAAAACGTTTAAAATCTGTTTTGAAAAAATATTTTGGTCTTCGCAATCCAGAAAACATGTTCGGGAGTCAATTACGTATGAAGAAGGGTTAGCACCCTCATACGCCCAAAATTGGTACCACATTGATTATCTTGGGGTCTTGTTTGTAAAATTTTGAAAGCTCGAATAAAGTTTAAAATACGATCCTTGAATGCATGAATTAAGTTTAAAAGAAATCAAGTTTGTTTGGAAGTCCCGCTATTTCAAAGTGATCGAGGAAGAAAGTTACGTTCAGTGAGTTAGGACACAACATTTCAAGATCCAGAAATAAAGAGCTTTCCTTTGTAAAACTTTTTAAATTTTGGGAAAAGGATGTTCGATTATCTCGATTTGAAGAAAGGTTGCACCTAGTAAGTTAAGGCTCAAATTTTCAGAATCGAAGATAAGGAAACATTGTCTCGATTAAGGGTATTCGATTATTTCGATTATTTCGATTTGAAGAAAAATTGCACCTAGTAAGTTAAGGCGCAAATTTTCGAAACTCGAAATAAAAGAATATTGCATCGATTTTAAAGTTTTTATGAAAACAATTTTGAAAACAAACATGCGAGTTTAATATGAATAAGCAATTAATAATGGATATTAAATAACACGAAGTAAGATAATTAAGAAGATAGATGGTAAGCAAAAAATCAAAAATACAAAATACGAGTGCATAATAATTAAAATTAAATGCAAATATTGATGAGGAAGAAAAATGATGCAATCGGAGTTGAAAATGAGATTTTTTGGATACCCAAGGGCAAAATGGTAATTTTGGATTCTCGGGGAAAAATGGTAATTTTGGGGTTTAAAATGGAATTTTAGACATTCGAGGGTAAAACGGTAATTTTTAGAAAAATCGGGATAAAAAAAATGGAATTTTTGGACATTCAAGGGTAAAATGATAATTTTTGAGAGTTTCGAGGTCAAAAATGGAATTTTTTAAGGTTAAGGGGTAAAAATGAAATTTTTGGAAGTTTAGGGGTAAAAATACAATTTTCAAAAGTTTAGAGGTTAAAAATGGAATTTTTGGAAGTTCGAGGTAAAAATGTAATTTTTGAACAATTTAGAGATCTCCAGGGCAATAAAACCAAAAATGGGTGACACATGGCAGTATCTCATGTGTTAAGAAGTCAAAGGACTAATTTGAAAATCAAGAAAAAATTTTGGGTCAATTTTGTAATTAAACAGAGCTTGATTAAGGATTAAATTGAAACAAACCAGAAGTAAGAGGGACCATTTGCATAAATAAGCTAAAATAATGACACGTGGCAGCTTTTGATGCTTTCAAAAGGTCAAGGGACCAAATTGAAAAGCATTGAAAATTATTGGGCCAATTTAAAATTAATTAAAAGTAGAAAAGGACTAAATTGAAATAATAAAAAATACGGAAGGACCAAGTGCATAAATAACCCATTTATTGAAAACACGCGGATCCTCCTGGGCGGTTCGGGTCGGGTCAGATCGGGTATAGGTCATTTTAAAGGAAACGGTACAGTTTTTTATTTTAAATACCCAACCCAAAATTCTTCCGTTTTGGTAAGGGTATTTAAACCCAAGCCCTCTTTACAAAATCATTTTTTCATTTCCCCTTTTAAAAAAAAACTAAACTCTCTGAAATGCTCTCCCTTTCTCTCCTCACGCCGGTCTTACTCTGGCCGGTCACCCTGTAATCCAAGACAGGTCGTCGATCACGCATCGTTGCTTGTTGTCGCCGATCGATGCCCGACGCCAACTCCAGTCACACGCGCAGTGCTTCTCTGTCCACGCGCCGCCAAGGTTCAAATTAAACCCCATTTTTTCTTTTATTTTCTTTTCGAAAAACACTAGATCTGGAATGAAAACCCAGATCTAAACCATTTTGGAAACTTTACTCTTTGTTAAAAACCCCCATCATTATAAAAGTGTTCGTCTTTTAATCTTCCTTTTTTCTCTTTCCCTTTTTTTAAAAAACATTGAATTTTCATTTTCATTTTTCTAATCCATCTTTTGTATTCCCTTGCAGAACCCTATGCGACGAAGAACGGACGATGATCGAAGGCGAGTACGGCGCGATTCCGACGACGACAGCAGTTAGGGAGTTACTCAATCTTTTCGTTTTCCTTTTTATTTTTATTTATTAAAATTTATTAATATTAATATTAATTATTATTATTATTGAAACAGTTATTATTAATATTATTAATGTCATTTATTACTACTGTTTATTATTAATGTTATTAAAAATATTATTATTAATGTTATTATTAATGATGATATTAAGATAACATGAGTAATAAATGACAGGAATAATAGAGTAATAGGTGCATTAATATATTAATAACAATACGTTTGAAATTTGATCGGCTTAATAACATCAATTAATAATCAATGCATGTATTAACTGTACCTTGAAAGTATTGAATACTTGATACTGTTTTGAAACCTTCTGGTATTGAATGCCTTCTCTTTTCTGTATTGGTGTTAAACAATCTGTCTATGTATTTTTTATTTCGAAAAGAAGATCTGTCTTGGTATTGATTTCTTTTGAATGGTAAGTTTCAAAAAACCAAAAGTCCCTTACAAACTCTTTGAATATGTTTTTTATACCCAGTATTATGATCATTACAAGCATTAAAGGCATGTGTTGTTCTTCTTTTGCAGGTTCAGCTATGGTAGTGGTGGTTGGAGCAATTGGTGGCAGTGCAAGTTGAAGTTGGAGGTGGTGCTGGTGCTGACGACGTGGCATGCCTTGGTTGGCTGGGATGGAATGTGGCTGGTAGCAACTTGCTGCCATGCTTTGACTTGTGAATTTAGGCCAGAGATGTAATTTGGGTTTGGGGTGTAATTGGTTTGTTTGGGTTAATTTGTAATTGGGCCCCAATTTGGGCTTTTGTAATTGGACACTTGGACTTGGGCTTGTATTTGGACATTCAATATTTATAATAAGTTTTAAATTTAAATATAAATCTAAATTTAAACAAATTTAAATTTAAAATAAATTTAAATTCAAAATCAATTTAATCTTAAAATAAATCTTAAAATTGGTTTAAATGTTGGGCCCGATCAAAATTGGGCTCCAACAAGCAATTTATTTACTTAGTGTTTTATTCCGTATAAATCCCTAAATTATGCTAATACCTCTATTTAAGCATAAAAGCAGCCGACTCAAAGTTGATTAATTGAAATTTCTTTCTAATTAAAACCCCTATTGTGGCATTAATTTGATCCATGGATTCCCTTATCTTAGTATTTTATTCTGTAGAAATCCCTAAATTATGCTAATACCTCTATTCAAGCATAAAAGCAACTGACCCTAGATTGATTAATTGAATTTTCTTTCTAATTAAAATCCCTATTGTCGCATTAATTCTATCCATGGATTCCCCTATTAGATTTGACTCTAATCCGGTAGATTTATGTTGTCCTATTTCTAGGATTGTATGCAACTACACTTAATTATGCTAGATCTACTCTTAAACAGGGTCTATTCCTCTTTTGATTTAAATACATCAAATAATAATTAATATCTCGAAAATACTAAATCAAGAATTAAGCACACATAATTGAGAACAAAATCTAAGTATTTATTGCGTAAAATCAAAAATCAAATGACATAATTCATCATAGGGTTCATCTCCCCTAAATATTTGGGAATTTAGTTCATGCTAATAAATGAAAACATCTTAAAGACAATATAACCACAAGATGAAGAGAAACTCATAATACAATCGAAATAATTTAGAAAGAGGTCTTCAATCTTCGTCGAAATCGGTTTCAAAGACGGCTTTTACGGTGTTTCTTCTGTTGTTTCCTTCAATAATCTCTGACGGCTTAGATTTGGGGAATGGAGTATGTTACAGAAAATTCGAAGTGCCCAATTCATATCACTCTATCCCCTATTTATAATATATGAAAATCTCTAGTTGGATCCAAATTAAATTCTAAAAAGATAATTAGAATTAAATCTAAACAATAATTTTCTAATTGGATCTAAATTAATAATCCTAAATATTAATCCTAAGAAATAGAGTTTAAATTTAAATAAAATCTTATGTCCAATAAATCACTTCCTAATTTTTTCACATTCACGCTTTTTGCCCCAAATTTTCCTTTTTATCTTTGATTTAGTCCATGCCCATGTGTCTAGCTCGTGTGACTCATAAAATCTGCTCTTTTGTCCAATTTTCACTTGTTTTTCGCTCTCAAATGCTTTTCTAAGTATAGAAACATGAATTTAAAGGATTATGAATATAAAATTTACTATTTTAAATCGATTAATCATCCAAAAACACATTAAGAATTATGTTAAAACATGTTATTTTTGCCACATATCAACAATCTCACCATCGGCATCATCCTCCATCATATCATAATGACTGCCCAATATATAAAAAATGGTTTTTTTGTGTCGAAATTGTGTTCGTCGGCACCGGTATGTATTTTTTTCAAATACAATTTAAAAATGCAGGTATTCCGCGATTTAAAAAAATGAAAAAATTAATATTTTAATAGATACCAACGTTCACATTAGGGGTGTTTAAACGATCAGTTCAATTATTATTAATCGAATTATTATTAATTAATTAATCGAATCAAATTTTTTTCAAATACATTAACTAAATCGAAACATTTATGTTAATTCAATCGGTTAATCGAAATAACCGAAATTTATATGTTTTTATCTTTTGGATTAAATAAGTATAAAACATATAAAAATATATTGCTAATGTTAATTTTTTGTATATTTCAAAAATATATATTATATATTATTTATTTCGATTAGTATAAAAAATAATGGTTCAAACAGTACATTGCTAATATAAAAAAATATATATATTATTTATTTCAATTCAGTTAATTACCCGATTTTGAACTAAATTAATCGATAACCGAAATTTCAAAAAAATAATTAGTCAACCTCCAACTAAGCTAAATTCGACCACCAACCGATTAACTGAATTAGATCAGTCCGGTCGGTTAATTCGATTTTACCCTAACTATGAACATCCCTAATTCACGTTATTGGCACCGGTTCAAATTAAAAAAAAAATCTTGTCAATATTTTTTTTTGGCACTGACGTTCTCGTTGCCAGCACCGATGTCAGAGAAACTTATTTTTTTAGTGTAGATGTTCTCGTTGCCGACACCCGTATGGATTTTGAATTTCTTTTGGTGCCGATGCTCTTTTTGCCATCCATTAAATCATGTTAAAAAGAGAAGTGCAACAGCCACAATTCTATCCTCATTTTTTTTTGTGAATTACAAACAGTGACTAGCGCGATTCAAACTCAAGTCACACCTGAGACGGTGAACACTTTTGACCATCAATGCAATACATGTGGTTCATCCTCCTCATTCAATATGTTTTTAGACAAATGTTTTTAGAAGAGAAATCAAAAGAGCTCTTTAAAAAGAGATATTAAACACGCACATGGGTTTCTAACTGATTAATGCAAAAGAGCTCTTTAAAAAGAGAAAGAGAATGACCTTTTAGTTGTTGATCACATCGGTGACCGCTTTTTTAAAAGGCCAAAAACACTTTATCATTGACGGAAAACTGTGATGTTGCCATATTTATTACCGCTAGTTGCACTTCCTTCATCGCCAATATCTTCTTCCTCCGCTTGCTGCTATCACCACAACGCTTTCCACCACTTGCTTCTTGTTCTTGAATCGACCGACATTAACTTATTCAACATTTTTTTTAATTTTTCAAATCAAGTCACTAACATTAAATAAGTCAATGCCGATGGCTTCAACAAACCCACAACATTTTCACTGTGATGAATTTTTTTTTGGTGCCAATGCTCTTTTTGTCATCCATTAAATCATGTTAAAAAGAAAAGTGCAACAGCCACAATTCCAACTTTCTCATTCAGTATGTTTTTAGACATATGGTTTTAGAAGAGAAATCAACAGAACTTTTTAAAAAGGGATATTGATAGTATACTATTTTGAGTATCAATGCATTTTAACTTTTAAGCATTAATTACTTATCCGTACATATATTTTAATTGCGGTTAGATCTAATATTATCAAATTGGATGCACAAATTAATTTATTCAATCTTATAACGTTGCATTAACGAATATATACAGACACTAATTAAATTTTTAATACATTAATTTATTGAATTAAAGAAAATAATGTCAAATATATACAGACCCTAATTAAAAATTTAATACATTAATTTTTTAACTTAAAATATAGGGACTAAATACAGATTCTATACAAATACAAGGAGTAACAATGCATTTTAACCATTCAAAATGCTTTGATTGAATCAAAGCTTTGAATGTGAAGGTAAACATTCAAAATGCTTTTATGAAAGAACTACAATATGCAAAAGACCAAATTTACAGAATGCTAGTCCATTCCTCTCCATTTAACATTGTCAGAACAATTCGTGGTGGATCCGAGATATGAGATATCATATTTATCGTTAAAATAATTACAAACTTAATTTAATATTCGATAAACGAATTTTGTGAACAACTAAATTAAATTATGTATTCATTGTCTTAGATGTGTGCATTGGGTTCGAGTCACGTTAATTGTGTACTGTTAAGGTTTTGTTTTCTTTTTTGTAATTCATAAAAAAATTTAATTTTTTATTTATTATATAAATTCATTTAATAAAAATCTTTTAATGGAATTAGGATTATTATTTATAAGCATAAATAAATTTTCTTATCAAGCAAATTTATTTTAATAAAATTAAAACTCTTATATACAAATATGGTAAATCTTATTGATAATAAAAAAATGTTTAAAATGATGAGGTCAGTAATATAAACAACAACTACGATGTTAATCAATTCAATATTTTTTTAAATTTATGCTTTTACATATTACACCTTTTTAATCATTAATTTTTACCCACAAAAATAACTAATTCTCTCTTATTTTTAATAAGCTTCTCTTTCTATAATTTTTTATTTTTGTTAATTTTATAAAAAAAAATTTATATTACCTTTAAAAATAATATTAAAATATTTTCCATTTCATAAATAGAAATAGTGGATTGGAGCGTCAAAATTACATTGTAGATTTCGATTGGTTTTGATTAAATTTGTCCATGAGTCAAATCGGAAGATTTGTCCAAATGATAAGATTTGAATAAAAATATAATTTCGAAAATAAATTTGGATTAAAAATAAAGTTTATTTTCTAAACGGACCGAGTTTTGCTTAAGTTTTTTTTGGCCCTACCCAACCCGACCCGAATCTACAAAAAAATTTGCTATTGTTTTGTTACTGTTTTGTTATCATTTCGCTGCTAATATTTTGTTTTATTATTAATTTTGCTATTATTTTAGAAATATTTGCTTGCTAAGTTGAACTTATCTTAATGTTATTCAAGTATAGTTTTTTTTTAAAAAATTTCTCATTTATTGAGAAATATTTATTTTAATATTTTTAGTATTTGATGTATTATAATTTTTAAATTTATTTTTATATAAAAAATTTAATATAAGCGGGCCGGGCTCGAGTTTTAACATTAAATAAATAATATAAAAAAGTAGCGTATTTGTTGCTAAATTTATTTTTTTATATTAAATAAATAAATAAATTTATTTTTAATTAACGAAATAATCAAACAATTACAAGTAACGCAAAAAAAAAAGAAACTTTGGGATTGTTGAATCACAGACGAAATAAATATATAAAGCAACGGAGCCATCATAGTATTTTTGAACTTTTCCGAAAAAAAAAAGAAGGGTGGTAATTGAATTATTTAGTGATCTGGGTCTAATAGATGCTCTCTATATTTTCTCTTTTTCTTTTTTCGATGAAAGAAAAAAGAGAATTCCATTGGAAAGCCGTATACAATGCATAAAAAATGCCTGTACGGTTGTTCAATTCTATCTTTTTTTCTTATTATTCTTTAGCTATTTTTAGCTATTCTTCTCGCCTCATTATGTGAGTTAGAAGAACTTTTTATTATGTTATATCATCAGGGTAATGATCCATCAACCTGCTAGTTCTTTTTATGAGGCACAAACAGGAAAATTTATCTTGGAAGCGGAAGAACTACTGAAACTTCGCGAAAGCCTCACAAGGGTTTATGTACAAAGAACGGGCAAGCCCCTATGGGTTGTATCCGAAGACATGGAAAGAGATGTTTTTATGTCAGCAACAAAAGCCATTGGTCCACACGGTTGTCCATGTACCAGTAGAAGATTCAGCAGCTACCGCGGCCCCTGCTTCCTCGGGCGGAACTCCGGGTTGAGGAGTTACTCAGAAGGCTGCAAAGATATCAGTATCTTTGACTTCATATTCAGGAGTATAATAAGTCAATTTATACTCTTTAACACCAGCTTTGAATCCAACACTTGCTTTAGTCTCTGTTTGTGGTGACATAAGTCCCTCCCTACAACTCATGAATTAAGAATTCTCGCAACAACAAGGTCTACTCGACATAAATGAGGAGTTAATGAAACCTTTTCGAAGAACTCTTTCAAAAAATTATCAACGAATCCGAAAGGTTCCTTATTAGACCATGGTATTTGATTCGCCAAATACATCATTATTCTATATTCTTTCATATGTATGGCGCAACCCGATCCGTGTTTTTCAAGTTTATAATTCCTTACTTTTTTTTTGAATCAAAATTCTAAATGCAAATGAAATAAATGAAATAGAAATATATCAATAATATAAAAATAATATTAATATAATATTCTAATATAATAGAAATAAAATATATAAAAAAATTAATAAAATATATAAATAAATTCTAATATATATTAGAATATATATATATAATAGAATATATAAATATATAATAGAATTAATATTCTAACATCTAATATAAATTATATATTATAAGCTCAATAATAAGAAATAAGAAATTCACCCTTGACAATAATATATGTTGTATATGTAAATCCTAGATGTGAAAACAGGCGTAATTCGGCCCTGAAATGGAAAAAAAAAGGGAATATAGATGGAAAAAGGGGGGAGAGGTTGGACGTAAAGTAAAAAAAATCGATATGCTAAAATAAAATACGAAATGAAATTGAAATAAGGCTAATGAGTTAGAAATAAGGAATCATAAATAGAGTTCGGGTTCGAATTCCATAGATAATATGGATGGTGTTGCCTATAATGATGGACAAATGAAAGACTCTCTCAAAATTTTTATTTATCCACTTCCTATTTTGAAAATCGGTTGGTTGAACTTAAAAATTCCTTCATTGAATAAGGAAACAATCCAATTGAATGCACTTGAATAGGATGGGACCAACGAAATCGAGCGCTAACCCCCATTTCTTATTGAATTAACCGATCAACCTCCTGTCGAAGATTTATTTTGTATTAGATAATTTTCGAAATTTTTTTTGACATATTTCACTTTATTATATTATGAAAATAAATCCTACTACTTCTGTTCCTGGAGTTTCCACACTTGAAAAAGAAAATCTGGGGCGTATTTCTCAAATCATCGGTCCAATACTAGATGTAGCCTTTCCCCCGGGCAAGATGCCTAATATTTACAACGCCCTAGTAGTTAAGGGTCGAGATATCGCCGGTCAACAAATTAATGTAACTTGTGAGGTACAACAATTATTAGGAAATAATCGAGTTAGAGCTGTAGCTATGAGCGCTACAGATGGTCTAACGAGAGGAATGGAAGTGATTGACACGGGAGCTCCTCTAAGTGTTCCAGTCAGCGGAGCGACCTTAGGACGAATTTTTAACGTGCTTGGAGAGCCCGTTGATAATTTAGGTCCTATAGATACTTGCACAACATCCCCTATTCATAAATCCGCACCCGCTTTCATACAATTAGATACAAAATTATCTATTTTTGAAACAGGAATTAAAGTAGTCGATCTTTTAGCTCCTTATCGTCGTGGAGGAAAAATCGGACTATTTGGGGGGGTTGGGGTAGGTAAAACAATACTCACTATGGAATTGATCAACAACATTTCCAAAGCTCATGGGGGCGTATCCGTATTTGGCGGAGTAGGTGAACGGACTCGTGAAAGAAATGATCTTTACATGGAAATGAAAGAATCTAGAGTAATTAATGAACAAAATCTTGCGGAATCAAAAGTGGCTTTAGTCTACGGTCAGATGAATGAACCGCCAAGAGCTCGTATGAGAGTTGGATTGACTACCCTAATTATGGTGGAATATTTTCGAGATGTTAATGAACAAGACGTACTTCTATTTATAGACAATATCTTCCGTTTTGTCCAAGCGGGATCCGAAGTATCTACCTTATTGGGTAGAATGCCTTTCGCTGTGGGTTATCAACCCACCCTTAGTACCGAAATGGGTTCTTTACAAGAAAGAATTACTTCTACCAAGGAGGGATCCATAACTTCTATTCAAGCAGTTTATGTACCTGCGGATGATTTGACCGACCCTACCCCTGCCACAACATTTGCGCATTTAGCTGCTACTACCGTACTATCAAGAGGATTAGCTGCCAAAGGTATTTATCCAGCGGTAGATCCTTTAGACTCAACGTCCACTATGCTCCAACCTCAATCGTTGGTGAGGAATATTATGAAACTGCGCAAAGGGTTAAGCAAACCTTACAGCGTTACAAAGAACTTCAGGACATTATAGCTATCCTTTGGTTGGACGAATTGTCCGAAGAGGATCGCTTAACCGTAGCAAGAGCGTGAAAAATTGAGTGTTTCTTATCACAACCCTTTTTCGTAGCGGAAGTATTTACCGGTTCCCCGGGGAAATATACATGTATATCTTATGTCGATAATATGGATTAATTTTTAATAATAGAAATAGGATGAAATTTAAAAAATAAAGATGAATTGATTATTTGATGTAATTAATTTATTATGTTTTAATAAAATAAAATAAAATGCAACATGAAGGACTTTGCTTTTACCCATTAAATCACTCCTTCCATAAATTCATATGGTCGGTAGCGGTAGGGAGAGAAGAGAAGCATGATTAAAGAAGGTGGCAACCCTACCATGATCGTATAACCGCCCATAGTTATAATTAGAGTTTGTTGATAGAAAAAAGAAAGGGAATGGTGGTTTCCACGGTGCTATGGCAATGCTCTCAGTTTGCAAACATAGCATAACTTTACATTTACGCAAAGGATTGAACAGCGTGTTTGAGTGATGATGCCACTTTTAATAGACTGATTTTTAGTCTCTTTCATGAATTTGAGGAAAGAAATTAAAAAAAAAATTTATGTTTATTTATTTATTGAATTTTTTTTAACTCTATTTCAATATTTTTGAGTGAATTTCTAAAAAATATCGTTATTTTTAAAAAATTATCAGATTAGATATTTTTTTTTGAAAAATTATAGGATTAGGTAGAATTGAAGAAAACGCAAGCGTTTTCAGCTCATTTGCAAGCAAAACTGCAATCTCATATTTTTTAGGAACAAATTGCAAATGAATTATGAGTCTATATAAATTCATATCCCACACCGATTAAGAAAACAAAGAAAATGAGACTTGAGATCTATATAAAAACCAGTTTTTGTAAGTTTTATTTCAACACGAGGTGACACCAAAAAACAGCATGGAAGCGCTTCCTTGCAACTATGTTGAAAATATTTTTAACTGAAAGCGTTTTTCTGCAAATTGACCTAGTCTCGTAATTTTTCAAAAAAATAATCTAATTTGATAATTTTATGTAAAAATTGACATTTTAAAGAAATTCAGTTAAAGATTTTCGAAGTTTAATAAAATAATGACTAAAAAAATTGTAAAGAAAACTCTAATAAAAAAACTATAAATAAAAAAGTAATAAATATTGGTAATGTTTCACAACTTTAATAATTTATTTGAAAATTCGATATGTTGCTTGAAAATTTATGTTATTGTTAATATAAATTAAGACATGAAAGTTTCATATATTAGGAATTAAATTGAATAAAATATAAAATTAAATTGTACAAATAAGAAATAGGAGATTCTCAATGGATAATAGTGTAACCGAGATTCAAATTGAAGCTTTAAATAGAAAATTATATTAGTCTCGATTTTAGGGATTAAATTGAAAAAAATGAAAACTTTATATAAAATGACAATTGATTATAAATTTTGTGGAATATTGATGATATTGTATGTTTATGTTAATTTGTAGCTAAGGTCAACTCGGATTCCTCAAGAGGGAAATGAAAAGTTAAAGTCGTCGACAAATAATTCGGAATTTTTGGTTTGTATTTCTATAATTTAGGATCAACTTATTATTGCATATTTATTATATGTGCATTACATGGTATCGAGGTGAGTTGGTAATGACTGTTTAACTTGATTTATTATGATTGAGGTTGAATATCGAAATAGAGACTAAATTGAATAAAGAACAAATTTTTCAGTTTATTTAATATGTCAATTATATGAAATATGGTTGAAACAAGTTATGTATGCTATGAATTTATGAAATGTCAATGGATTGTGAGCATTGAGTTGTAAATTGATATATGTAAAGAATAAAAAATCAATTACCCTATTAGTTGTCGAACTTTGTCGGATATAGTTGGCATGCCATACGGTCAGAGTATTGAGTAAAACCATCATTGTCGGGCAATCCGGAGTGGTAGACATTATGCTTTGCGTCATCGTTTTCAGGCAAGCCGGGGTGAAAGATTGATTGAGTTGAGAAAACCATTATTGTCGGGCAATTCAAGGTGATATATATTATATTAGCGTCATCGTTACCGAGCAAACAAGGGTGACGAATTCATGTATCCATACCAAGTCCATGTTTGGTTAATTGTGTTAAAAATAAATGATTTGGTTAAATGTTAAGGAATGAAATGAGATGAAAATATGAAATATGATGTTATTTTGAATTGAGTTAAAAACGAGCCTAGAGGGCTAATCGAATCAATGAGCTAATGAGCTCAGAATTTTTTAAGAAAAATGATACGAGATTGAATAATTATGCATATGATTGGTGTTTTAAATGGTTGAGTACATGTATAATGGTGGCATCCAATTGAGTAAGTATGTATGTGTAATGGCATGTTAATGTTAAGAAATGAGATAATGGTGGGACTTGGTATAATTACATATGGATAAGGTTATGGATTGAACTTATATGGATGTGTGTTTGCATAAACTCGATTTTATTATCTTGAATTATAGATTTATCACTGAGCTATTTGCTTAGCGTACGGTTTTGTTTTTCCATGCGCAGGTACCTTAGATTTACGGTAGATTGTGAGCAGGTCTTCTTACCATCTAGAATCCGAACCCGACTCAACAATGTTTGTGCATCTTTTATGTTTATAGTTGGCATGTACCTAATAGGTTAAGTTTTGTTGGGATAGAATGATGTTCATAACTAAATGTTGCATTTTGATTTTCTAGAAGTGATAGTGATATATGTGGGGGATGTGCATGTATATATATATGTGTGTGTGTGTGTGTGTATGCAACTTAGAATTCTCAAAGTTTGATTAAGGTATGAGATATGTGATGGGTACCTTGATTGAAATGTATGAATGAACCTAGCAAATGGTTGATACATTATATGTCATAATGTGCAAATATGTGTAATTTGGATTTGCTATGGTAGGATTAGGGAATGATACATGAAATGGCTGTTAATTATGAAGTGATGAATGAATATGTATAAGTTTGCATCTAGTATATTATGAAAATTAGGTAAGCTAGTGAGAATGATTGGGATGATTGGAAATATTTAGTTAGAACATTATACTTATATGAATTGAAAGTGTTATGGATTGTTATGGAACCTATTTTTACTGTACATTTTGTCAAAAAGAAGAAAATAGTAAGGTTAAATTGAATATGCATTGGCATGCCTCAAAATTGCAGGTTTTGTAAGTTGATATTGTAGAAACAATATGTGACGTTGAGACGTCAAATGTATGTCATCGCGACGAGAAATGGCTTGTAATGTCACGTTGAGATGAGGAACCTCGTCATCTCAACGAGGCCAAACAGTGAAATCGCGATGTCGAGCGAACTAACGTCATGATGTGACAAACTGTTTGGCAACTTCACAACATGTAATGTTGACGTCACGACGTCAACCCTGTGTTTTGAAAATTTTACAGTTCAATCTTGTTTTGATCTCGGGTTAGCTTAAAAGCTTTCAGAAGCTCGTTTAGGGCTTGAGAATGATTCTATACTGTATTGTTGTTTATAATTCTTATGATTAATAATTTATGATGTGGATCCGTATGTAATTTGATCATAGTTGCTCCGGCAGCAAATGTGGCTCACTGTAACTCAAACCAAACCATCGGGTCAGGTATAGAGTGTTACACGTGCAAGGAATAGTGACACTTCGATGCATCTTATCGATATTTTCGTATATTCTATTGTGTTCTATTAAGTCTACAATTGGGCAAATTAAACAAGAAGGTAAGTGAACATTAAGTGGCAATGGTAAGTGGTTTATAATTTATTGAATTGGTATCTTATTGTAGATTTTATTGAAATAAAATATACGCATGATGATAGAGATTAATGATAGTATTATATAATCATGTTTACATATAAGTGTATAATTGTGCATGTGTAGGAACGAATTTTAGATGTGTTGATTAATTATTGATATGCTTACTAAGCTTTCATGAGCTTTACGCGTAGGTAAAGATCTTTTTGAAGTAAGAAGTGAATATAGTCTCTAACTCATCTCATCACATCTCACGCCTCAAAGAAAGTATGATTTCAAACTTTTGGGCATAAATATGGCATGTACATAGGTATTTATTGAGAAAGTTATATATATAATTTAAAGAATGAAATTGTTGAATATTGATATTGTAAACTTTGTATTTTTTATATGCTTGAAGTAGTTTCATGATGTTTGATTAATGTTTACTGTTGGTAAATGTAATTTAGCAATGGTTATTGGTTGTTTGGAAGGGATATAATCGGTGGAAGTGGTTTAAGGTGATTAGGGAGCGAATTGTGCAAGTTTTGAGGTAGTAGGATCGACGTCACGATGACAAGCTATTGACGTTGTGAAGAGCTTTGACAATTTATCACATCACAACGTGGAGCCTAGTGACGTTGTGACGAGCTTTCGATGGCTTGAGTCTTTATCTTTTTTTCTCGAATTGAGTTTTGGCTACTTAGGAAGCTTTCAAAATGTTCGTTTTAAGCTCAGTTAAGTTAGAAATATTTTATTTATGCATTTGTTGATATGATATTATTGTAATTGTTCTAGTAACGAATGTGACATCTTGATACCTTGATCTGGAGATCGGGTCGGATAAGAAGTGTTATAATATTATATTATAAAAAATTAATTAAATTTAAACTTTTCAAAAATATTTACACTCTCTACCTCCCCATAGAATTTGGATTTCATGCTTATTTGGGTTTTTCCCATTATAGATATTCACCCAACATTAACTATTTTATGCAAAGTATATATAAAAAAATGGAAAAAGTTATTTTTACGAAACACAATACATAGGATTTGAATCGAGGTGAGAAAAGAATTAAAATCAAGATTTAAAATCAGAAAAGAAACTCGTCGAAATCTGGGTTTATTATCGAAAAATAAAGTTGGATGAGTTATTAGGTGTATATTAAAAGAAATGAATATATTTATAAAAAAGTAAATAATATTTAACTTTTTTTTAGATTTTTAAATTAAAAACTGCCATATGTTACAAAACGATTAGCTAAGAGATTTTTTTTGGTAGAAGGAGACAGTTAAAAACGATTACAAAATTAAATATATATTAACATAAAGCTTTAATTTGATCATTATCTAATAATCTAAGAACTGAAATCGGGGGCGTGTGAAAAATTCAAAATAACCCATCCGCTGGCATAGAAACTTTCGCCATATGGTTGTTTAATGGTTGGGTAATTAGGAAGCAAATACTGCTTGTTTATGAATCAAACTTGATTCAATGAAATAAGAAATTTTGTTGGGGGGCTTGGGATAAAAATTTAAAAACTGGAGTCAAAATTAAAAATTTTCTATTAAAACAACTTAAATTTAATTATTAATTTTTAGATGGATAAAAATACAATTTATCTATCGAACAAAGGGGCTAAAGTAATTAAATTGAATTAATTAAACTTAAGAGGGACTAAAACTACAATTGAATCACGGGGTCAAAAGTCGAAACCCTTGTTTACTTCTAGCTTTATCCTTACCAAGACTTTATCACATTCTTTTATCCCCATATGTGATTTAGTCAATATAATATTTCATATTATATAAAACTTTTAATATCTTCTTTTTTCTTTTCTTTTAACTTATTTTTTTTCCTTTTCCTTTCTGTTAATGATTTTTTTTTTGAATAAGTAAATTGTATTATTTAAAAAATAAAAAAAATCATACTAACTTTAACAATCTACAACAATCAAATTGAAACTGTATAGTAAGAACCTATGCAAAATCAAGAAGCACATCAAATTACAGCACCCAAAACCAAAAACCTAACTTATACATTTTTCAAACTTCATTGCATACATAGTCGATTATTGATAGGGTCTGAATCAATAGGACATCTACCACTAAAACGAAGACGCACAATATTTTTACTTTTTTTCAACAAAACTTCAACAAAAGTATAAGAATTTTTAAAAAGCCTACTATTCCTTTCACACCAAATAAAGTACATAACTGCATTTCATGCAAGCTTGAGTAGGTAAATAATAAACTATTTACCTTTGAAACAAAAAATGGTCCAATTAAATTCTCTTGTGGTCTGCATTCCTTTAATGATTTTTATCCAAACATACATTAGCTGAAAATGTCAAATTTCTACAACATTAAAAGATAGTAAAAATTGTATAAAAAATAAAAATAATAAGGATAAACTACATTTGTAATTACAAAATGATTATCCAATTATTAGTCACCAAAAAATAATTGAGTTACCAAAAAAAAAATTTACTAAAGTTGGATGATAATTTTATAAATTTTCATAGTTGAGTGACTATTAATGTAGTTTACCCTAATAATATTACTTCGACAATAAAAAAGAAAATATATAATGTCTTAAATTAACCGATTAAACATCGGGCATGCACCTGAACAGTGTCGAAAACTAGACGGCATCAGACCTTGAAAACTAGCAGAGATGCAACAAAACAAAACAATAGCATCACAGCTACCTTCCCTTCAAAGCAACCAGTTTAACTTTCCTTTGTTTGACTTGTCGTTTAGAATCTTTGCCTTCCCAACACCTTTTATTCTTCCCTTTATCTTCACTTACAAACTACTAAAGCAAGCTCGGATAAATCTTTTCTTTGGTAGAAAGGTATAGTCTCCCCCATCCCCCTTTCCTTTCTTTTTTTTTTATCTCTTTTAATTCTGGGTATTGTTTAATCATTTTTGAACTTCTTGATTCTTGCAATAAAAAAGAGTGATTACTTTCAATGGGTTTTCTTCGGAAGTTGTTTTAATGAGGTTCATGGAAGGTGTTCTTGATTCTTGACTTACTTCGAATTGATTGTTGCTTATTGAACCTGCTAAGTTCGAGAATGAATAATCATTTTTTACAAAAAAAAAAAACTAAATTAGGTAATTTAGTTATTTAGGGTTTGATTTTATTGGTCGAAATGATTACTTAAATGATGAGATAATTTTCACTGTCTGGGGGGGGTTACTTTTGAACTTTTTACTTTGCTTTAGTTTTAGGTTTGATACTGGCTTTTGATATTGAGAGCATCATGCTTGATAACGCGAAGGCATCCTCTTTGGATGTTGCTAAGGTTCTGTCCCTGGCTTTATAGAGTGCCTAAGGGCGCCTCTTAAGTCGCTAAAGAGTGAGAGCGCATTGTGTGACACCTTGGTTCTTGCCCTTCAGCGAGGCTTTTTCAGAACTGGGGATGAAACCTTGAGAGTTATCAGCTCGTCAGCGGCACCAAAAGGAGATAATACCCTCATGTTATCTGCATGATGCTCTAACAGATATAATGGAAAGTTCATATATTTTGAATTAAAAGAAATAGGAAGAGGGGATAAAATCTTAGGTTAAAAGCTTAAAGCCGTATTGAGATCGCACAACGTGTTGCTATATATTTTTTCCTTTATGGTGTCTTCAGTTTGATTAATGGAACATTTTTTGGTTTTATGTATGTGATTATACTAATGTTAGATAGTTCACACTTACTCTTTGAAGCTAAATTTATGACAAATCTTGGATTAATGTTTGTTTGTTTTTTATTTTGCCAAATAAAGCCTTGACATGTTATTATTGTATTTGATGAAGGGAAATGAGAAGGATATAATAAGTGCTGCTTGGTGTACTTGTTGGGTTCATGATGGAGTTACTTGCTTCTATTGGCTGCCATTTTCGAATTCCTTTGAAAACCATGTGGTTATGGATATCTCTGGTGCTTGTGCTGCAATATAGTAAAACTGTGCTTTCAGATTCCAATTATTTAATTGGGCTGGGAAGCTACGACATTACTGGGCCAGCAGCCGACGTTAATATGATGGGATATGCTAACACAGAACAAGTTACTTCAGGGATTCACTTTAGGCTGCGAGCTCGGTCATTTATCGTGGCAGAGCCACAAGGGAAACGAGTAGTTTTTGTTAATCTCGATGCTTGCATGGCTTCACAATTAGTGACTATAAAGGTTCTTGAGAGATTGAAAGCAAGGTAATTGTTATCACAGCAAGTTAGGCTTGAAGATCCGCTTCTTTTTTTTAACCATATTAAAGTACATTCCTGATTGAAGTTTATGCTATTATCTCTTTGTCTAACCTTTTTGGTTTTCGAACAATGTTGCATCAACATGGAGTAAGACCAAACCAAAAGACACCAAAGCCTTTGAAATAGATGAAATTCAAATGGATTTTAGTTTGATATGCATGTAGTGTTTATATTTTAACCTTTGACTTGTCTATCCTAATTTAGCTGCAACTTCTACCTGCAGATATGGGAACTTATATACTGAACAGAATGTTGCTATCAGTGGTATTCACACCCATGCAGGTCCTGGTGGTTATCTCCAATATGTGGTGTATATTGTTACATCTCTTGGATTTGTACGTCAGTCATTTGATGCCCTGGTAGATGGCATCGAGAAAAGTATTGTACAAGCTCATGAAAATCTCCAACCTGGATCAATTTTCGTGAACAAGGGTAAGGAACATGAAATATGCAGTTGCTACTATCCTGTTCGTGTTTTTAGAAGTTGTCGATATTGTTTAGCAGAAATAATGTGACTGGATAATCTTCTTTGATTCTGTTATCTCCATTCTCAAGTTGAAGTTTTCTGAAATGTTGTACACACTAGTTTCTGTACCTATTTGGCTTTATCTTGCTGTGATTTCCACTTTGTGTTGTATATCTGAGGCATATGCATTTATTTATTTATGCTCAAAGATTATGGGTTGTGAACAGGAGAGCTATTAGATGCTGGAGTAAACCGTAGTCCGAGTGCCTATCTCAATAACCCTGCATCAGAGCGGAGCAAATATAAGTACGATGTTGATAAAGAAATGACCCTTTTAAAGTTTGTAGATGACCAATGGGGTCCAGTGGGTAGCTTCAACTGGTTTGCAACTCATGGAACATCAATGAGTCGTACAAACTCGCTGATCAGTGGCGATAACAAGGGTGCAGCAGCACGATTTATGGAAGATTGGTTTGAGCAGAACAGTGCTAAAAGTAATGAATTGGGTACTGATGAAATACCTCGAAGAGTTTCGAACATCATTTCTAGTATTCTTAATAATCGTAAGTTTGTCTTTCAATTCCAGTAATTGTGCATTGATTTGAAAAATATGTAGAAAGAGCAGTGGAAAAATAGAACCAGTACTAGATATTATCTTTAATCTGCAACAGAAATTATTCATCCGATCCATAATATGTAGCTTGAATTTCTTGATGTGCTGCCTGGGTCCGTGCAATATTTCTTTTAATGTCTTTTTTATGTAGACCATGAGTTGCTGGAGCTTGCTTCATCCTTCCAGTCTTCTCCTGGTAAGCCTGCAACCAGGATTTCGAGTGCTGCTAGACGTGTCAGGAGTGCTCTTCGATGGGCTGATAAGCCGGGATTTGTGTCTGCATTTTGCCAAACAAATTGTGGTGATGTTAGTCCCAATGTACTTGGAGCATTTTGTATCGACACTGGTGTTCCTTGTGACTTCAATCATAGTACCTGTGGTGGAAAGAATGAACTATGCTATGGCCGAGGACCAGGGTAATCACTATTTCTCTTCCTGCTATGTAATTTTTTTTCTCATGACATACCTATATATTCTGTCGGAAGACTAAAATGCTTCACTTGGCAGCTATCCTGATGAATTTGAAAGTACACGTATTATTGGAGAGAGACAATTTAATAAAGCTGTGGATCTGTTTAACAAAGCATCTGAGCAATTAGAAGGAAAGGTTGACTATCGCCACACATATGTAGACTTTTCCCAGCTTGAGGTTACAATTCCTAAAGCAGGAGGAGGTACCGAGGTAGTTAAAACATGCCCCGCTGCAATGGGATTTGCTTTTGCAGCAGGAACAACTGATGGCCCTGGGGCATTCGATTTTAAACAAGGAGATGACAAGGTAATTTAAGACTGCACCTATATTTTTTGGTTTTCTGTGCCATATGTTTGCCTATTTTGTATGATTAATGTTGTTGGAATGTTATGTCAGGGAAATCCTTTCTGGAGGCTTGTGCGCAACTTAATTAAAACTCCTGATAAAAAACAAGTAGAGTGTCAGTCTCCAAAGCCCATCTTGTTAGATACTGGTGAAATGAAGCAACCATATGATTGGGCGGTAAGTTGCAACAATATCTCATAGAGGACATACAAGTCCATCCAGGTCTTCATAATGTGAAAGTCATATGCCATAACACGAGCTTTACTTGGATGCCTGATGAAGGATTGGAATCATTTGACTCGTGGATTCCTCTGATGACATTTTGTCTTCTGTTATGTCTAAAAAGATGCTTGTGATTCTTTTTCCCTTAGAATAAGTTCACTAATGATGCATTTGCTTGATTTATAATCTTGGCAGCCTTCAATACTTCCAGTACAGATCCTTCGGATAGGACAGCTAGTCATTCTCAGTGTACCTGGAGGTAGTAGCTTTTCCCCATTTTTATCTTCTGTTTTCACCTTAGAACATGAGGATGAATTCTCACCATTTTGATTCAAGCAGAATTTACGACAATGTCTGGAAGGCGGCTTCGAGATGCTGTAAAAACCATGCTTACAAGCAGCGGTAATGGAGAATTTGGTAGTAACACTCATGTTATTATAGCTGGGTTGACCAATACATATTCACAGTACATTACTACCTTCGAGGAGTACCAGATTCAGAGATATGAGGTCAGTGCCAAATCAGCAATACTTGTGTGGATAATAACCCAAATATTAACAATTATTGGCTACACAAAACATCTATACTATATTTTTTTTTCACAGCTTTATTCTGACTCTCTGTAAGTTTGCTTAGATGGAGAGCTTTACATCTTGAACTCACGACTAATGAGGCTTGTGCCAGGCAAAAAATTGGCATTGAATACTGTATTTTTGTTCTCTTCACTCTTGTGGCTAGCTTTGGTGCTTGGTTCAAGAGCTTTAGAACTTGAACTTACTATAGCTTGTGCTCGAAATAAATTTGGTCATACATGCATATGAAGAACATGTGCACATCTGCAATGGTGACTGCCATTTCATTTGTGTTTGGAACTTGTAATCTCATATTTATGATCTGTCTAGTTCTTTTACAAGTTCTTCGTGTTTCTTAGGGTGCCTCCACGCTGTATGGTCCGCACACACTCAATGCCTACATTCAGGAGTTCCAGAAGCTCGCAAGTGCACTTATCAAAGGCCAAGCTGTTGAACCTGGCCGGCAACCTCCCGATCTTCTAAAGAAACAAATAAGCTTTCTCACTCCTGTTGTAATGGACTCTACCCCTGCTGGTGTAAATTTCGGGGATGTCAGGTCCGATGTTCCGGCTAACTCAACTTTTAAGAGAGGTAGCACGGTGACTGTGGTCTTCTGGTCGGCGTGCCCCAGGAATGATCTCATGACAGAAGGTACATTTGCTCTTGTTGAGATAGTCCAAGGGAAAGATACATGGGTTCCAACTTATGATGATGACGATTTCTGCCTTCGGTTTAAGTGGTCAAGACCTTCGAAACTAAGCCCCCGAAGTCAAGCAACCATTGAATGGACAATCCCTGCATCTGCCTCGCTAGGAGTTTACAGAATAAGACATTTTGGTGCTGCAAAACGGCTTATAGGATCGATTCAGCATTTCACGGGTACATCCAGTGCTTTCGTGGTAGCATGATATGTATATACGTATGGCAGCTGACATGTTTCATTTTTGTTGCGCTTTATATGTAACGAGTTGCCATTAGACTATAACACGTCGAATCCAAAAATGTATCTGTAATGCTGAAACTCTTCTACCTCATTTGATTTCCACTGAATAAATCTGTCTTTGATAGTTTATTAACGAATTGCTTCACTTCATGGCATAAAGTTAGTTAAAAAATGCTGTATTTTTTGTAAATTAAAAATCTAAAAAGTAAAAGATATTAAATTTCAAAAAATAAAAATAGAGAAGAGTGCAAAGTACATTTTAACCCATAAAGTTGAGAATATTTTTATTGTTTTATTTTGAATTCTTAATTTTTTGACAAGACATATACAAGTATTTAAATTCGGATCTCTTAAGATAAACATCATCTTCTTTTTCATTAGAGCTGAGTTCAATATTTTTATTGTTAGTTATATTACTAAATTCACAATAGAATAACAATTTATTAATATTATTATATGATAATAATAAATCTAATATTAATTAATATGATAGTATATTTATGTGAAATTAATTAATTTGGTGATATCTTTTAAAAGTTCTACTTAAAAATAACCTAATATATTATTAATTAATAGAATTATAAATCTATAAAAACTATTAAATATAATTGCATAAATTAAAAATAATAAAAACCAAGGTTTTTAATTGAATAATTTATATATAAATATTATAATAATTAATAATGTTAACGTTAATGTACTAGTTACCAATTTTTATATAATAATTTTCTCTTTATATTAGAATTTATAACTTATATATAATATATAAATATCATATCATGTATATATTTATGCATAACATTTTCATAAAGTTTTTAATTGATTTGATTATTACATATGAAAATATTTTATTATTTAGTATTTGTTTATTCTAAGGGTAAACAATATCCCATGTCATTAAATTATTAATAAGCTTACGTTTTGGTCACTAACTTCAAAAAGTTACAAAATAATACTGAATTATTTGAAAATTTTCATTTAAGTCATTAAATTATTCGAAAGTTTTTATTTAAGTCATTGGGCTACTATTTTTTTTTTTTTTAAAAGTTCGGCTAGCGAACTTCAACCGACAATTCAACGATTAGTGCGATGGATTAATACTCATCGAGGAGTAAAAATGTAGAATAACATGTATTAGATCCAAGTCGATCTGACGAGTGACAATTAGTGTTGGAGATAAAAAAAAAAACTATATGGATTTTGGTTCGTAAATTCGTGATGTTCGAAAATGTTTTATGAAAGAAAACTGAACTGCAAAAGAAAAGTGAAAAGAGAGCTTTCGATCAGTGCAAGCAATGCTATAGAGAAGATTACACAACAACGATTTTAATAGCTCGGTGACTTAATTAAAAACTTTTGAATATTTTAATGACCATTTTGTAACTTTTCTAAATCAAGTGACCAAAAATGTAAATTTATAATAATTTATTGACCATGACTGTAAATTACCCTTATTCTAATAATGAAGGATACAAAAATATTCTAATTGATTTAAACAAATATTTTATGTGGTAAATATTGATTTTCCCTTAATAATTATTAACATATCAAATTTCCATATGTAAAATCTTAGATTATTTTATCTCTTATTCAATATTATAAAGTCATAATGATAAATTTAGTACTTAATATTTATATCTTTTATTAATTTAATCATTTTTTAGTTAAATTTAATTTTTAATCTTTTAAAAAGAGTCATTATTTTTTAGTGGAAATAGTGACTAAAGTATTAAATGTTTAAACATAATAACTTATATGACAATCTAAATATACTTTATGCTTTTTGTTTTTTTATTTTTTTATGAACTGTTTATATTTATATCATGTCAATATGAAATACACTTAAATTACCACAAAAATTGTTACACTAACATCATTAAAAATTTAAGTGTGCTTATAAGATAGAAAAGTAATAGGATGGAAAGAAGAAAAAGAAAAGTGGGAAAAAAAACTTTCTGAGTGTATTTAATTGGAAAGAAAAGTGAGGAAAGAAAAATATACGAATTTGATTATTAAGTTTTTTTATTTCATTATCACATCATCTTAAAAATATCAATATAAATATTGCATATGTTAATTTGTAATCGAGTTTAACTTGAATAGTTTGATAACATTTCAAGTCAAGCTCAAGTTTTTAATATCTAATTGAACTAGAGTATGTTAAAGTCTCAAGTTTTTGGTGGGAAAAAAAGGAACACATAATTTATAACAAAATGGGAAAATCCAAGCAAAAGAGAAATGTTAATCATCCACCTAATCTAAACCAACTTAATATGCTTGGCAACATGTTGAAAGCCTTGAACATTAATGACAATCAAACACATATTGTAGTCAACAAGGAAACAAGATCCATCCCAATATCAAAGTTAAACTTGTGGCTTAGTCTCATCCTCATCTTCTTCAATCTTGGGTGCCAAGTAGAATCTGATATAACCCATCTCAGCTATCTTATACTCGACCACAACAGGCAGCTCTGATGACAAGCTGATTGTCACTGTGTTTGACAATGGAGTAGCCTTTGTAAATGAATTCATGTACCTCAATGCAAATGTCAATGATACTGGCTCATTCATCTCTATAATTGTTGCTTCTTCAGGCTGCATTTGTTTATTAAAAGATCAACAAATTGTTGTGCAAATTATGATACTTGCAGAGGAAAACAGGAAGAACAAAAATATGATTGGACAAACGACTTACTTTATCTACAGTGGTATTTTGCCTAAGAACAATATTTGCAGTTCCGATATCACCTCTTGTGGAAAACTTCACACCTTCCTTGGTAACAGAGATAACAACTGCAACAACATCAAAAGGAATTAACATTTGCAATCAAATAAAAAAGATGGGAAGACACTATGCTGTAAGGATCCTCCAAATATATGGAAAAACTTAAAGAATCTATACACAATAATTATAGAATGCTAAAATATTGAAGCAGTACCAGTGTCACCGATGCTTGCAAGATCTTTGCAAATCCTTGCAAATTCAGCTGAAGGCATCCTAACAATAGCATGGTACTCTGCTTCTGGGATCCCAAGGTGTTCACTATCAATATCCATCAGCTTCATCTCAAAATCTGATATCTTGTCTTGGGCTTTAATCCATTAGCATATGCATAAAGAAATGAACACTAAATATCAGCTCAATCTTATAACAAACAGATTAGCAAGTCATTGATACAAAAATTGGGGAGAGTGATCCCATTACAATTGAACAATCACAAACGAGTTTATCAATCTCCATAACTAGTGAAAATAAACAATATATTCGTAGCTTATATAGCTCCCTTAGCTTTCCACCAAATCCCAGCAACCAAACAGATGACACAATTTCCAACATAAAAAAGTCGAAACTGTTAAAACACTAAAAAAAGACCCGATTAACAATAAATCCCATAAACCCTAAACTCAAGCAAAACACTACACAACCCGCAAAACCCAGGGAAATAGAGAACTTACTGGGACTCTCGAACATGAAAGTAACAGTGTCACTGCCATCATCAGCCTTGATTGTGATGATGTCATCATTTCCGGCACATTTCAGCATCTTGGACATGTTACCGAGATTCATCCCCATGGAAATGTTCCTGTCGCAGCGATAATGCTCGAACCCTTCCGATCTGAGCAACAGGGCCACCAGCGCCACGTGACTCGAATCCATGGCCTGCAAAGAAAACCCCGTCGCCGAACAGTCGAAGTTGGCATCGTTGACCAAGTCCTTAATCGCTTCCAAGACTTTCTTTAGAAGCGAACCCTGAACTAGCCTAAGCTCAAGCATTTTTTAGTAGTTCTTTATTCTTCTCTTCTTGGTTCTCTGGCGAAAGAGACGGGAAGCCTAGGGTTTTGAACGACAAAGAGATGGGTATTGAGAGTTTATATGGAATGGGGAATTGATTTTGAATAGGGAGGGTTCAACTGGCGGGATTGTGTGGTGTTGGTTCCCGCCATTGTGTTTCCGCTAAATGTGAAATGGAGGATTTAGTACTTTGGACTCTGTTTTGACTTGGTGGTCCATCCGGCTACGTCAGCCCGGCCCATTAGACTGGTTTTTTATTTAGGTCGAGTTGGTTTGGCCCAAATTTAAATGAATTTTTTAAAATTCTTATTTAAATTTAATTATAAAAATATATCAACATTAATATCAAAATTATATGTTTTAATATTTTTAACAGTAATATGAGCTTCTTGAATAAATCGAGTCAACCCATGAGCACCTCTAGCTTTTATCATTGTTAATATTATTTTGTATTTTGGGAATGTTGCTAATTTTTTACTATTGTCAATTGAATTTTCGATTTTCAATCATTCTTCAGGAGTCATTGGGTCAAGCGATGAAGGATTAACTCAAAATTTTATGTATAAAATTAAAAAAAATTAAAATTCGTATACACAATTACATATCAAATCATAAATCATGTATAATTTTGAGATTTATCTCCGTACCTACGCGTAGGACATTGATGGGGGTTCATATAACTATCCAACAACTTAGGGCTTCATTGGTCCTTCAATTAGATTGGGTTTCAACTTTAAGCCCTATTTACTATTTCGTCCAATCTGAAAAAGAAATCCAACCAACGAACACAGAACATAAAGAGGCCTACTCATTCACTAACTTTAACACAAGAATCATTAGGGGTCAATTAACCCCATTATGTTACCAAAATCCTTTCGGTAATGGTATGTACTGAGTTACAAATATTACTGTACCATTATTTTCTAAAATTCTAAGTAGATAATTTATTTATTCAAATAAGTAAATATATATAAGGTGATGAAATGTTATGAAGTAGCAAAACAAAATGTCTTGAAAAAAATGATAGAGAAGAAGTTGATCAATGAAGCCTATCATAATATATATCACCGCTTCTAAATGCTCACAAGATTTTTAAGTATTAGAGTTAGAAGTTAGACAATATATTTTTGTTTTAAATGGTATATCTACTATAATAAAATTTCTAGCTGAGTGAATATCACCCATCAATTGGGTCTCAATTTAATTAGAAAATTATTCAAAAATTATTTTTTCATAAAGCAAATTATATTATTATGAAGATTTTTATTTTATTTTTTGTATTGTATAAATCAATAACAAAATTACCCATAATATTTGAATTAAGAAAACCACGCATATCAAACTTTTAATTTTATCATTACAACATAAGCATCATTTAATTTTTATTTGAATTTTTAATAACTATATTTATCATGTAGATTTTTTCACCGACGTCACAAGTATGCTATAAATCTAGTGTGTATATATTTATTGCAGCATCACATCACATCTATCGTCTTAATGTAAGATTTTCATTAGTTAGTGATTTTTTTTTTTGTGGTAAGTAATGATATTATCATTTATGCGACACATCAACATTTTTATTTATTGTTATGGAGTTATTTTGTAATTATGGATCTCTTTTCATTCATTTCAGTAATTATAGTTGTGTAATTATTTTGATGTTAAAAGTAAAAAAAATATGCAAAAACTACTGCATATTTGACTGTAAAACATAATAATAAAAAAAGAAAATAAAAATATAATTTATATTATGATTATGATTATTGAATAACGAAATCATTTAATGCTTTTTTATTATTATAAAATTTGAATATTTTATAATTTTTTGAGTTTTAAATAAATTATCAGATTCATTTTAATTTATCGAACACCTATTTTGATAATGATTGAAATGAATTTCAATTAATTGGAATTAAAAGCTTAGGGGTATGATTCATTATTTTTGGAATTAAAAGTTTATATTTACAAGCATTAAATTATTTTTTAGATATTGAAATAAGTAATACATATCGTATACATATTAAAAGCGTGAAAAAGAAATTACACCATATTCAACAACTTTCGAAAGTCCAAATTGTACACTCTTTTAATTTTATTTCTGGAAACAAAAAAACTCGTACACGTAGGTATGAAAAATTCATGATTGATTGATAGGTGGGAAGTGGATAAGGTAAGGTTGGGAAGATATTTTATGGGAAAAATATCAAGCACACATCAAAATATCTTTCTTTCCATTTGACAATAAAAGCCGAGTTTATAGGTGTTGAGAAAAGTAAAGGAAATAGAAGAGAAGCGAAATGGAGTTCTGTAGGAGGCCTAATAGGAGTGATGTGCATTTATCAGTGGAAGAAGAGGCCAAATTGGAGGAGCAGACTAGGGATTACTTTGATCATACAGCACCTAGACGTCACACTAAGCCTCAACGGAGCGACTATTCTTCCAACTACGTCGATGCTCTTGCCACCGGTGATTCCGGGATCCCTGAATACGTTGAGTTTCAACGTCTGGAGAACGATCCCCAGGTCTGTTTTTTTCCTTCTTAAAACCCAAACCCCCGAGCATTTCATCATTGAAAAAAATTAAATTGCGTTTGCCGGGAGTCGAACCCGGGTCTATTGGAAGGCAATTATCATAACCGTTGGACTACAAACTCTTGTTGATATGAGGTTTTAGATGATAGTATTTTCTAGAAAAAGTAATGCTTGTATTGCCTATTCATCTCAATTGAAGTTCGACGCAAAGAGTTAAATTATATTTTACCTCTTCTACTTTAAAAAAATAAGTAAATTAATTTAGATAAAAAAATATATATTTTTTTTTTGTTTAAAATTTCATCAAAAATTATTTTTTGACAAAAAAAAGGATGAATTTTTAATAAAATAATTAGTTTATTCTTTAATCTAATCTATAAAAATTAATTTGTCAATTTTTATGCTGATGTGTAAAACTATTTTTTGACAAAAAAATGAATGAATTTTTAATAAAATAATTAATTTATTCTTTAATCTAATTTATAAAAATTAATTTGTCAATTTTTTAAATAAAAGAGACAAAATACAATTTAAAGTCTCTATTTAGTTATCCATCTCATTTGCTCGGTGCAGCTTTACTTGTACAAATTTTCTTCCCTGATTTTCCTTTTTGTCTTCAAATTTTGAATCCAGAAAATAGTTTACAATGGAAATGAAGTGAGAGAAGAATTTGTGGAGACTGAATATTATAAGGATCTCAATTGCGTCGACAAACACCACCACACGGTACGATGACAACCTTTCATAAATTTTTCTCATTATTCTCTTCAACTATAATCAAAAGCCAAAAAAAGATTAAATATGATGGGTCTCGGTTTTCAGACAGGAACAGGTTTCATAAAGGTAGAGAACGACAATGGCAGAAGCTTTAGTTTAGATCCAGATTCAGACACCAGCTGCCATGCCTCTTGTAAGGGAAATCCAGCAACTAACGACTGGATTCCAGCTGCTTTGGATGCGGTAAAAAATACCAACAGAACTTCGATTCATTTCATTAGTTAGCATCTAATGAAAATGACTGGCTTTTAACTACGTTTACTCTCTCTCTTTGATTTTCCAGGTTTATGTTGCTTCAGACAAGCCCAACAGGAGTGATCAATGAATTTGATGAACCAGCAATGTTTTTCATTTGCCTTTTTTTTTTTTTTTATCTCCTGTAACGTCTTTCTAAATTATGGTGTTAGAAAATAATTTAAGAACCAGTTCATGGTTCTGTTAACTAGATTGTCCTTGTAGGAAGCTCGAAATAAATATAAATGAATGTGTTTTTTAGGTAAAAGTAATTGTTTAATCCTTATATCATTAAAAAGTGAAGAATAATTTAATCATTTTACTTTCTTAAATACGTAGCAAATTGTTCCTAACGCAACATGTTTTAAATCCGAATTCAACATCTTAGATTGAATAAATTTAAATAGACAGTACATTTAACTATGATTAATATAAAGACTACGATAACGGTAAAATTTAATACTGTAATGTGAAAAAAAAAAATAATCATAGAGCTCATCCAAACTCTTCACTCCTAGGTTATATTTTACCCATAAAAAATTATTCCATACATTATCGATAGAATTTTTAAGCGAAGTTAAAAGAAAAACACACACTTTTAGTTTAAAATACAAAAAATATAAAAAAGGCAACGAGACGTGGCAGTTCTATAACTCGGCTATTGGAGTTTAAAATGGCCGGTATATCAAACACTAATCCTTTCCCAAAACGGATCAAGGAAATCATTATGATGATTTTAAAGACATCAAATGTACAAATCAAAGTTAGAAAAAAGGTCATGCGAACTAGGTCAATGGTATCCTGATCTGAAAGGGAAATAGATCTCAATATGTAGGCTTCTAGAACAAAGGTAAAATGGCTAAAAATAGTTTTGATTAAGGATCTATCAACTTAACTATGTCAGAATCATTAGTCACACATATCACACTCCAGTAATGTACAAACTAGCTGCAAAAACGATATCACGCTTTATGGCATTGGAAGCAGATTCCATTTTCTTGTAAAGCGATGAGTTACCCATTATAGCTGCGGCAGTTTTGAATTCACGACAGGTCTCATCCAGCCTGACAATTGTTCGCACTATAAGGCCTTCAGGAACATCCGTGAGCTCACAAATATCTGCAAATGGGGTTCCCTGCGACAAGGAAGATATATAACTATATATTAGGATGACAAACTAAAACCCAGATCAAGGTCTAACAGCATGCTTAAGTTATGAAACCTTTGCCCATTCGTAAACCACTTCAACAAGACCGAACTTGAGATTTTCATGTGCATACTCCTCGGGTGTTATTGGTAATTTGAACTCTGCTTGAAGGTTACCAAGTCTTATAGCTGTGTCATACAACCTGGAGGAAAAAATTATCCAGTTTAAATTCTCACCATATCATGGCCAGGAATGAACAGATGAAAGCTTTTCTTTTTTCTTTTTTTTTTTTTTAAATAAGGGGTAGGGGTTATCCAGGGATTGACACAATACTTGAACACATGTCCTTTGCCACTCCAGGTGTGGTTCAGTCAACAGAACCCTTGATTTAATCTAAGTGTCAATAATGACTCAGAAGTGCTATCTATAATTTCTTGCAAGGACACCAGCTGAAGCACAACCTAGCTCGTATGTACTAACGTAAGTATTGGGGATATTAAGCAAGCCAATACTGTAAAAGAAATTTCAAGCATAAGACTGACACATTTATTACATCAGAATTGTAATGACAATATTTAGCAAATAATCTCTGCAAAATAAACTTCATGCAAGACTAAACATGCATAAAGATAAAATGGAGATGAAGATAACCTTTGTTTGGCCTGAGAGAGTTTGGATGTAAGAGAAGGTTCGGATGTGTTCTTTTGCTGAAAAACAAAGGCAGACATTAAAGCCACTGCTTCTTCGGGTTCAAGGTCATCGAGTTGATTCTCAAATAAACATTCTGTGCATATCAATTCCTCCCCTGAATTCATCTCACAGGCAACACGACCTTTTATTTGAACCACAAGGTCTTCATCTATATTACCAATTTCTTTCAGAATATCAATCTGCAAGAAGCTTTTAGTGTTATAAAAGATGCTAAATAAATATCAACATCAGAATATCCATCTTATTCATAGCAGAAGAATGGCCTAAGATATATGCACATTGCAAGGGCATACCCGGCCCTGAAATTCTGGCATCTGTTGAAGTGCTTCGTTAGATAGTTCAAATTGAAGAGCATTAACTTCCTCTTTATGCTTCTTAATTTCTCTGGCTAATTTAATGTGCTCCTCCAACTTTATACATTCATGGCATTTGTTCTCCGACATTTTCTGCAGTAGATGGGTCCATTTGTAGTATGCTTTAACGAGATCCATGTCTTTCAATTTTAAGTCTGAGAAAATAATTAGTATTAGAAAGGTCTCTTTTGATTAACAGAAAATCCTAAACAATGACCACAGATCACAACATCAAAAGGAGCATACTTAGTGAAAGAAAAGCAAAACAGAGTTAGTAGACAAGGATTAAAAGAAACCCTCAACGAGAATCATTATCCTAAATGCTGGAAATCATTGTGTCCACTTGGTAGGGAGAATAACCTATGAGAAACAGAGAGCAACTGGCAAGAGGCCTTGTGTTTTGATTGTCTTCACCTCAGATCTGCTGAAACACTATCATTGTCCTAAGTCAACAAAGCTGCAAAAGTGCTTGTTGGTATTTCTAAGTTTCTGAGAACATGTACAATAGCATATCTCATAGCTAAAGCAGAGCATGCAAGTTGCTGAACGTCCTAGCTTCATTTGCAAGTCTAAAAACTATTAAAAGGAAGAAATGCAGCTAAATTCCCCCCAAATATCAACATTCCGAAGGATAAAATAACATCCATACCTTTAAGAGGATCTAAGGCAGGAGGATATTTGTTTCCATTAGACTTCAATTTCAAGAGCTGCTGAACTGTGTGGGAGAAAGCTGCATTGCTAACAAATTCAAGAAGTGCAGGTAGGTCCAATTTTATCCTGCTATTGCATATACATAAGAATTCTGTATTTTCAGCTTCTCTGACCTCAAAAGTCACTCCTGCAGCAGCACCATAGTGTGGCAGTGTTATGTTGATGATACCTGACCCTTTACGTGGACCAGCAGATATGCAGTAACCTTCTTCAAGACCACGCTTGGATTTTGGTAGCAGCACATAACCTTGAAGGAAGTCGGCACCTTTCTTATCTTGCAAGTTACTTCTGTCTGAGGGACTTTGAGTCATTGATGGCACATCAGGTTTAAGAAGTAGCACAATATATTGTTTGTTATTGGCAGAAGATGATTTCAGGACAACTCCTAGTAAATGGTCCTGGGCCTGTCAATTTTAAGTGCATAAATTTAGTATCCATGACTAGACAATGAAATGAAAAAGGTTCCACCTTAGATGGTTCAATGTGAGTAAGACACTTAAATAAGACCCTCAAACAAGAGATAACAGAAAAACCAAACCTAAATATGGCATAGAATGCTGTAGCAGCAGTAAACTATACAGGTGGAAAGAACATTCCACAACATCAAAATGACTGGATTTTAATTCCACTTTCTCGTCATGTGAGTTAATTTAGAAGAAGCATAAACGACTATGCTGAAAATCAACCAGCTTTTTATTGTATGATTAGTTCATTCTCTGCTTCAAAGTTTGCAAAAATTATGCATCTTATAGGAAAAAAATTCCAAAAAATATAAGCTGAAAGTAGGATGATAATCATCAAGATAATTAGTGCACAAGACAAATTTTCTCTTGGTTTGTTGGGGAGGGTAAAGATACATGAGAAATTCTTAGTGTACCAACTTTCAGCTGCATGAACAATGAAAATTGGCCCCAAAACCAACGCTTTGAATACTGACAGAGACAAGCTTCCTTTGGTCAGAAGTAAAGCATCTTTCTCTAAATATATGCTCTTGACAGAGGTTACAAGAGCATAACAAACAGTGGAGCACCTAACTATGATCGACTCAAACATGCAAAGAACTAAACTGAAGTAACTCACTGACTGAGATTTGACTACAACCACTCTCCCTGGGGTAAGAAATTGTTGGGCTACAGAAGACTGCATGACAGCTTTTGATATCTGTTCACTGTGTTCCTCAGCTTCGGCATGCATCTCATAGTACTCTTCAATTGCTGGTTCACCTTTAATACATCTACAAGCAAATGGAAACTTTTAAAGTGAGGATAAATACCAAACTTCAAAGAGCTGAACCTTAATTCTTTATGCAAATTGTGACAATTAAATGAGTATAAATATCAACCACGAAAAGAGCTATAGACAAAGAGATAATGCTGAAAGCCATACACCAATTATTAGACTTCAAAAATGATTTTAAATTAGTGCATTATGATAATGCTACTTACATCAGAAGTCAAAATTTAAATGACTAGGATTCCCTTTCATACAATGCCATTGAAATTACAGCCACAAGAATCAAAACTGTTTGTCTTTCTATGCTACTTTTAGAACTAACAAAAGTAGTTTAAGCCTTTTCTTTTATTTTGTCAGCTGAAAAGAAGTAAACAGTACAGAACAGAAACAGTACAGATAGATTAGTATAATCCCCAAATATAGAACTTGTCAAATCACAGAACAGAAACAATACAGCTAGATTAGTATCGGTTTATAAAACAGCTGAACTACCAAAATATGCACTAACACAAGTAACAAAGCATATTTTGCAGGACAGACATGTTGGCAACCATTTCTATCATACAAACACTTACTCTATAGTTTTCTTTGGCTGCGCAAGCTTTCGCAGTAGTAGTTGCTGTTGCTCTGGAAGTTTCTTCTGAGCATGAAATTCAGCAAAACTTCGTTTCAACATGTCCTCTACCTGGAATCAAAGTCCATTTATATTTTCCAATCAATGCAAGTAAACAAACAGATAGCTAAACTTTGTATAATATAATATTTTATCCCGAAAAAAATGACAAAATCCCTAAAGATCAGTACATGCCCGCAGATAAGAGAGCACTAACTTTTTTGCTATGCAAGGTTAAATTAGATCCTTCGGAACCAACATGCCTAAAAACTGAGGCCAAGCATGTTACTGTCAACAATATTCTAGGATTGGTATTAAAAGAATCTCAAGTCTAGCCTTAAAGAGTGACAAACTATTTCACTAGGACATGAAAAGGATGTTACTGTCTAGTTTTCTAATGCAAAAAGAGATTGACTTTTCTTTTGTTCATTAGTAATATAAGTCCTGTTTCAATATTTAAAAAATAAAAGTTACTGGATAAGCATCCTCATTACTGTCATTAATAAACACACCAACCCAAAAAAGAACCCCCCCCCCCAACTTGCACAAGGTTTAAACAGAATCCAAAAGGGGTTTATATCAAATCAAATATCAACCTGACAGAAGAAAAGAAAATGAAAATCAAGGAAAGCTGCTAAAAATAAACCATTATATACTAGAGATCATGGAGCGTGAATGAAGAAAATCGAAGATGTGCAATATCCTATATTTAAAAAAGTCACTCATCCATGCCCAGCAAAAACTGAAACAGTTATGCAGTGGATAATTAGCTCCTGTTCACTCCAAAAGCATGAAGTACCTTCAGTTCTTCGACACGAAGGAGATGCAGGATCATGATGTATGTCAATCGGAATTGAGATTCAAGCTTAGTTGGAGTTCCAGTTATAACATCTTTCAAATCACTCTCTTCAGGGATTTCATCACGACACATCACAATAACTGTACCAATTTTATCAAGTCCTCTTCTGCCAGCACGACCTGCCATTTGAGTGTATTCCCCGGGAAGCACCCGTCTAAATTCCTTGCCATCAAACTTCCTTAATGTATCAAATACAACCTTCAAAAAATCTTAATTCAAGTCAAAATCACATTAAAAAAAGCACCATATAAGTATTCCAATATGCATAGGTTAAACAAGACTTGTGCTTCTATAATAAAACGTGCTAATTTGTGTAAAAGCACATATTAGCATTTGGAAATAATCAATACTTCAAATACAAGCACAAAAAGAGAGGATATATTGTGCAAAATAACAATTTGTAGGCTCATATTCCATGCAAAAGTTGGAACAGACAAACTCAGTCTTGTGTCCATCTAATTAAGCAACCCAAGATCGCAGTCCAGGCTATGCAATATGTAACTGCAATCCTATTTGGCACCAATAGGACTACATCAAATATCACTCACCGTTCTGGCTGGAGCATTAACCCCCATTGCAAATGTCTCTGTTGAAAACAAAACCTACAACAAAAATAACAACCAATTACAAATTTGCCCATCTAAACTATCCAAAAGAAAGCAAAATACATGCTAAAACAAACTCCTAATAAAATCAAAACAAGATAGGCTCCAAAATAGTTTCCTATAAACATAAAATGCAGCATCAAAGCCAAGCAATAAAATGTAGATCATACGCTACATCAAACCAGTACAGCACTTGAATGCTTTTACCTTAATCACACCTCGACAGAAGAGCATCTCAACAACTTCCTTAACAATTGGAAGCAAACCTGCATGATGTACACCAATTCCCCTGCAAAGAAGGCTCTGAACTCTGACAACCTACATCTCAATCAAATTAGAACTTCTTAAACAAAACGGATTTATACAAAAGTAAAAATTGAATTTGTAGAATATGAAACCTGAGGCAAGATACGATCAGATCCCTTCAGCCGTGAAAAAGCTTTATCACAAAAAACTCGAATCTCACTTTTCTCAGAACTACTAGTGAGGTCAGTTCCTGAGATGCTGTCAGCTGATTTATCACATTGATTCTTTGAGAAACCAAATATAACCACCTACATAATTGGCAAAAGCAAAACTGTTAAGAAAGAAGGGGTAAAAATGTGGGGAAGAAGAAACGTTGCATGGTTCTGTAGACATTTTCTGATAACTAATGAAGGCATCTAGGGAATAAATTCACACAGTCCTGGTAAAATTGGCAATGCAAAAGTGCATTGATTAAGGATGAACATAAAAGTAGCATGAACATCCCAGACTTATTGTTTCTCAGACGTGACCACCAGAAAGTGATGTCCACTTAAAACAGTCACTGAGATCAAGAAATCAATGATACAATGGATCAAACTGGATGCTTGATTGCAGTGAACATTGCAGGTTTTGTGGCAGTTATTAGAACTAAATATACACTCTCATTTCAAGAAATATACATATTAGAAATCAACAATACTGCTGAGATATATCTGACAGCACTTTTTTCCTATTCTTTGCCTCTTTATTGCTTCTCAAAGAAGGTCGATTGCAGTGAACATTGCAAGTTTTGTGGCATTTATTAGAACTGCAATACAATCCCATTAAAAAAAAAAGTGTTTATATATCAGAAATGAACAATACTGCAGACATAAATCTGACAGCACTCTTTGCCTCTTTGTTGCTTCTAGAAGTTTTTTGTAAGTTTTTAGTCTCTTTTAAATTTTTGTGTTTTGCATTCCATTTCTTGTTTAAGACAGGAGAAACAAAGAAACCAACTGAGAAGTCGTTATCATCATTTTAAAATACAAACTCAACCAAACATGCTGCACAGTTAAAGAACATATGCAAAATGATAGTATAATGAAACTTACAGGTAATAGTGACTTCTTTGAGAGCTTGTCAATAAGAATCAACCAAGTTGTTCTCCTAGAGCCCCAACTATTCTGGCCACCTCCATTACTTTGATTCCCCCAACCAGTTCCAGTATAATTCCCAAGATTTTGTGGACCAGAATGCTTATTTTGTTTCCCTCGGTTAAAAGATTCACGTTTCTGACCTCTAGCCCCATCCTGAGCTGTAGAAGACCTACTATATGAACCAGTCCCACCACTAGTTGCATTGGAATTCTTTCTCTTGTAAGCATCTTTAGCAGCCTTTAGTCCCTGAGGTATAAAAGTTTCTCCCTCACATATTTTGTAAAGTTCTCCGGAATAAAACAGGCAATGCTCCAGTGGGACTGGTCTTTTTATTGTTCTGAAAATGGAATATCCAACAGGAAGCTAGTGTCAGAAGTTAACCCTTACGGATAGCATAGATCTTTTCGGCAGTATCTAAAATTTTCAGCAAAAAAGAAACAAAAAGAAGGCAGGAGCAAAGGAAATAAGTGAATACCAATAGTTTGGAACGGCCAAAAACTAGTGATACAACTAAAGAATCTAGCTTCAGCCATGAACAGAGATTTACTACTTACCCAGTTACACGAATTTTCTTTTGCTTTGTCCGACCAATCCAATCAGCAAACTCAATTGTATTAGGCACCTATATATTATTTTACACTGACATCAGGATGTTGAATTGAGGTATAAAGATAAACAAAGAATGGAATTTTTTATTAAGGAAACAAAATGTATTAAAGAACCGAATAGCAAAAGTCAAGAATGATCATTTTAATTGTTAATTTTTTAAAGCCACAAGAGGGAAATCATCAAGATTATAATCTATTGCCGATGTTCATCACCAATAGTATCAGGTTTCATCAGGCAAACAATACAGGGTGCTTCTCCCAGTCACCGAAATTCTCACTCCACTATTCAAGATAGAGGATCCCAAAAGAAAGGTGTAAAAGTTCCCAAGTTTGTAACACATACAAGCATTAAGCTTAAAGGGAACTCTAATGCTAGAGGAGAAAGTACCGTGGCTGAAAGGAGGATGATATTAATATGCCTTGGCAGCATGATTATGACTTCTTCCCAAACCACACCTCTATCAACATCATTCACATAGTGCACCTCATCAAATATAACCTACACTCATATAGTCACAACAGAAAGCAACATCTTAAATATCATGTACACAAATTAGAGAAAAGAACTAACAAGAGCGTTCAGCAGCTAAAGTAATGAAACTACTATGTAAAGTAATGCCACAAAAAGCAACCTCTTTACCCATTCAATATCGCGAATAATATCTGCACCCCGATAAAGCATTGACCTTAATATTTCAGTTGTCATGATGAGACAAGAAGCCTCTGGTCTCAAACTAACATCACCTGTGAGAAGGCCAACATCAAACTTCCCACAGAAATCTCTATACTTCTGGTTGCTGATTGTTTTAATTGGAGCAGTATACACAGCTCTAGTGCAATGCTGCATGACATGAAAACTCATAAAAAATCTTGAAACTAAACAAAATTTGGCATAGAACTTCAGAAACGTGAAAATAAAAAAGATATGGCCTGAGGTTCTTAATCAATGTGAGCAATTTGTCACATCTCCGGCTAACAAAAAATTAAAACGTATATAGATTTAAAAGCAAAAACCAAAATAATTAACGTACTTTTGATGCCAAAGCAAATGCATATTCTGCTACAACTGTTTTTCCAGCAGATGTATGTGCTGCCACAAAAACAGATTCCCCCTTTTCCAGATAATAAATGGCCTGTAATCATCACCCAAAAAATCAATGCGTTAATGTGAGCAGTTTGTTATAGAAGATAAAGATGTCCTTGTAGGCAAGACAGACTGCAAATCATAAGCTTGGGGGGGGGAGGAGAGAGAGAGAAGCAACCCATAAAACGGTTCTATAAGTGGATGAACTTAAGGCAATTATATTATCCACATGTACTAATAGAAACAAACTCCAAAGAAAGAAGGATTTCTTTGAAGCACTTATGAAAACCTATTTCTATTCAGTTTAAGAGATATTCAAATCAAATGTCAAATAAACAGAATACATTAAGCACTCAAAAATGGAAAAAACAAAAATTAATCCAATCAGGTAAAACTGTAAAAGGACACTGCTCAATGCTTTGTAAATGGGAAGAAAAGTGCAACAGAGATATTACACTTTGGCAGTGGACAAGCTTGAGCAATAAAAATACCAAAAGGATGGCATTGACATTTAGATGTACTTTGGGTCACTTGACCAGACAGGATCCACTAAAGAACAGATTCTTAGTAGAATACAAATCATGTAAAAAAATCCATTTTTATTAGAAGTTAAAGGATCAGTTATTTTCAGAAGTATGGAAACATCATTTTCTACCCTAACCATAATAATTCTATTTCAATCAAATGATAAATCAATTTCAAGGTAGGTACCTCCTTCTGGAATGTATCCAACTCAAAAGGAAATTCAATTGCCATGTCAGGAACTAGTTCATAAAACTGATCAGCAATCCATTCACTACCTCCACTAACAGCCCAAGCCTGTAAATAAATGGTTTAAGTAACAAATCATTGCCAAAAGGTAATAAAAATAATAAAGGTTGCACAGGAAGGGAGTGTTCCACATGTGACAAGATGTTGGAAACTGCCTTCTCAACTACTTTACCTCCTTTTGTTGCCGACCACCCCCATCCCTGCCCTTATCTACTTTTTCAGCTTCAACTGATAAAATCTCATCCAAAGGAGTTGGTCCAGTATCAAGGGTGTTGAGAACATCAACTTTGTTTGCTTCACCTTCTGACTTAACAGAATCTGATTCTGTTGAATGCCCTCCTATACAGGTTAGCAACAAAATAAATGGATTACATGAACAAATAAGAGGGTACAAAATATATCAGTCAAACAAATATTCTTGGACCCTAGCTTGCAAAACATGTTTGAACATAAGTAAAATGGAAGTGAAACTTTCATTCATAGGTTAAAAGTTCACAGCATTTCTTACATGGGTAGACTAGCAAGCCAAAATGGAAAAAAAGCAAGATGTTCAATTGACAACTTGTCTTCTAAAGGGGCAGGGTCACATATTGAGAAAGGTCACTCTTTAGCAAGGTAGACATGGATCAGCACTTTTTTTTCCAAGGCAGATTCAAATAGAGAACCCAACTGTTAAAAGGATCCAAAGGATTGTGACAACCACAAGCAACTTAAGGTCATTCAAATAGGGTTTTTTTCAAACATTTGCCCAAATGAATTTGACTGAATATACAATCCACAATTGTAAAAAGGGTTATAACATTTTTAGCAAGTAGGCAACCTCCAGATCTAGAACAAGCTTGATATACCACAAGTCTGTTTCCGAGAACACGAAAAGACCTAAACTTTTTTACTATCATCTGCTAACTTCTCCACCCGCAACCCAGAAAAAATAAAAGAAGAATAATGCATGAAAGCTTCTCTAATGGCAACTAAATCTCAATCATGCATAGATAGTTAGATACAGTTTGTTTTTCATTAGCCCAACAAAAGCAAGGAAAAGCTCTTCAAGTACTTTCATACTTTTTTGCCCATGAGACCACAACTTTACAAATATCAGCACAAATGAAGAGAACATAGTTTGAGCGATGTGTACCATCTTTGTCAAGTTCTGCAACATCCTCTTCCCAAGCTTTCTTGAACAAGTCATCAAATTGTACAGACAACTCACTCTGCAAACACCATGAAGGTGCAAGGCACGAATTATACATAAGACATGTAACAATTTTCATAAATGTTTTCAGGAAACTCACACCATAGATATGATACTTGTATTATTTTCATGAGATACGCCAGGTTTAAATTCATTCAGTCCAGACACTATACATGCAAAACAAAGTCCAATAACAAATAGACTGGTAGTAGTTTCAAGGGGATTAGAATACAGAAAAATGCAGAAGACTAACCAAATTTCCAACTGATGTGTCATCAGGTGCACTTTGGTCCTTGTAAACATTCCATGAGCAAGGATGTGACTTCGAAATTGGAGATGCAAAAGAATTATGAACAGGAAAAAAGTACAATCTAAAAAGAAAATGAATCAAGTTCAATGGTTTAATTAGAAAATCACCATAAGATCACCAAGTTTTAACCCTTGCTTAAAGCCTGGAGGAATTGTCTGAGCAGGACCACCATTTAGCACCTCACGAACCCACTCACCATTAGATGCACCATCAGGAAATATCCTCTCTAAAGATTGATCCTCCAAGCCTCCTGGACGAAAAGGGCGGTTATTAATGCTTCCTCTCACAATATCATTGGCTGCACCATTAGACGCTCGTGGAAAAGATCCACGAGTTTCACCTCCAACTATTATGTCTGACACGTCCACCTAAACAATATAAGATTCCAGTTCTTCTTATTAATGAAATAAATAAATAATCCTATACCACTGGTCAATGTCAAAACCATAAAAAAGGGGACAACAACTGAAGTATAGAATAAGCCCTTTTATTGGTTTTACTTTCTCAAGGGAATGCATACAAAATATAATAGTAGCAAATGCAAATCATACCTGCATTGAATTAGGCTCCCACTTTCCTTCAGTTGATCCCTCCTTACACCGTCTGAAAGGTAATTCCCAAACTGGAACCATTATAGCTCTTGGCATTGATGGCTCCAATGGTATTTTTGCCCTGGCAAGCCAGTCAAAATCCCATTGCTTTCCAGCTTTTTCAGGGGAAAAAGCATCCTCGTCTAATCTTGGCAAAAGATATTTCTCCTTTATGTGCTCCTCAATCGATTCAGGTGTTTCCGTCGGAAACGCAGGTGGCTGAAACAAAAATCTATTTATTTAAAAAAGTTACTACGAAACCCTAGACACCGGCAAAGCAACTCTGAACTTAAACCTTTTCGACAAAAATTAAAGGAATGTAAAATTCAAACAATAGTTAGCTGTTTGAATATGATATAAGTAGAAAAAAGGAACTTACAAGAACAAAGTCGGGGAGGGATTTGATAGGGTTATCACGCTCCTCAGTGTAGAGAGGCTCGACTCTGAGGTGGCCACTGTAGCCGGAGAATCCGACTCGGAAACTGAACCCGTTTGCTGCTTGGATCGGTTTCATTTGCCGATGGTGAGAAGTTCCGGGAATTGAACGTTTTGCAGGGCGGTTTAATGTGTGATTTTGATTCGAAAGCTTTTTCGCGGGTTTTGAGTAAAGTCAGACAAGGGAAAGCATAATTTTCTGAGTGCAGGCTTGCTCGTATGTGTGCGTGCATTGAGCAGAGTTTGGGACCTTCGGGCCTTGATTGGCTGCTATGAATTCAAAACTTTCTAGGTGTGAAATTAATATTTCAGTTTTAGTTATCTCATGAATCAGCTAATTTTGAGGTTATTTTGGATAGTGTGTTATTTTAATTTAGGGTTTGGATTCTTCAATTAATTATTATTTATTCAGATAATTTGGATTCCTTGATTATATCTTGTTGAAATATTTTTGGATTCTATTAATCTCATATTTGATTAGTTTAGGATGAAATTCGTGTATTAGTATGATGGTCGAATGTGTTTATTGTTCTAGTTGTAATCTGGATTTGAGTTGCGCCATTTGAGATATTGTTAGAGCTTTGTTCTCCCTTTTTAATTTGTAAAAAAAATATATTTTAGAATTTAAATTAGGTTAAATTCATATAGTTTTAAATTTGAGTTAGTTTAACTTTTTAATTAATTCATGTTCGGATTATTAAATTTCTTTTTATAATTTGGGTTAGTTTGAGATATTTGAGCTTCAAATTTTTTTATTATTTCGATCTATTTATTTAAATAATTTTAAATTCTAATAGTTTCATGTTTGAAAAGTTTAAGATTAAATTATTTTAAATTTGTATCAATTTTAATTTTGAATTAATTTAAGTTTCGATTAATTTAATATTGAACCGTTGACTTGTCAAATTAAATCCAACCGGATTTAAGTTTATATTAATCGGAAAAAGTTTCCAAGTTCAATTAAGACTTAAAGTCCCGTATTTACCCCCTCATTTGTTTCCTTTCTGTCCTAAACATCTCAGGGTTAATGATCCAGTGGCACTGAAGCTACTCAACAAGGCTGGTGAGATGCCTTCTTTGGAACCTCCCTAGGTTGAAAGCATAAGAACCCTCTACGTGGGTGGGCTTGATAAAAGGATCAATGAGTAGGATTTAAGAAACAACTTCTATGCCCATGGTGAAATCGAGTCTATAAAGATGGTTCTTGACAAAACATGTGAATTTGTGACCTATACAACCCGAGAAGGTGCAGACAAGGCTGAAGAAGAGTTGTCTAATAAGCTGGTGCTGAAGCTTATGTGGGTTAAACCACAAGCACCAAAACTTGAGTCAGAAACTTCGGAAGGAGCAAAGCGGCCAACTGCTGTAGCTCATAGCGGAATGTTACCACGAGCAGTTATATCTCAGCAGCAGAACTAGTTCCAACAATCTGGCAGTCAACCACAACCAATGCACTACTTCAATATCCCACCCCCACTTCAGCAAGAGAGAGCCTTTTACCCCTCCATGGATTCTCAATGAATGGGCACACTTGTTCCATCCAAGATGGAGAAAACAAAACTATTCCTGAAAAACGATGGAGAAAACAAAACTATTCCTGAAAAACCACAAGGCCGATTTTATGCTTATCCAGCGATGCCACCGCCACCATTGCAAGAGCATTATCCTCATCAGCTTTATCCTCCATATTGGTACATGCCTCCAATGCCACCGTACCAACAGTACCCTTCATATCATTCTGCAATGCCACCCCTCCTCAGGCCTCGCAAACAACTCAACAGTATCAACAATCTGGGCCACCAAGACAGCCTCCACCTACCGTAAACGAGCCCCCTGCAAGCGGACCATTAGTGTCCACCCAATCTGGCTTTGCACCTTCAGGCTCATCCTCGGCACCCACTGCATCTGGTTCATCTTAACAGTTAACAGTAAAGGATTCACCATATTGCAGTCCCAGTTTAGTCTCAAGTTGGACTTGCATTACCCAGCTCATGCCTCAATCTTTTGGTTACACCGTTCTACTTGATTTGTTTAGGTTTATTGTTCATACTATCGCCTAAATCCTATAGATGTTGCTAGTGGTTTGCAAACAAGGAATGATTTAATACATTTTGGAATTGGATATCTTTTTCTTAAATTGAATCGCATTATTTCAACATAAACTCAATAAGTTTCGATCTAATATAATTTAATTGAGTTTTTTTTTTTTGTCTTCAATTTCGAGACAAGCAAAATAAATCTAATTTTAAAAATTACTAGACTAAATCAAGTTGGGATCGAGTTTAAAAAAAATTTACCACGTCCTATCTTAAAATAATTATACTATTTATATATAATATCCATTTAAAATATATGTTAAAAATTATATTAATTTTTTCTCTAGCACAATTATACTTTAAAAATAACTAATAGTAATGTTAAAATTTTAATAAAAGAATATTGTTATATTTTGTTAAAAATATTTTTTTTTAAATTGAAATTTGTGGCTTATATGTGGCATATTGATAAAGAATGAACATGTGAATGTGAATGTGAATGTGAATGTGAATGTGAATGTGAATGTGGGAGAGATAGTAAAATTTGTCAAAATCATGGATTTGATTTAAAACTCTAGACGTTAAAAAAAAAAGTTGAATTTTGAAATAAACTCAAACATAAACGAATCTAAATTAGATCTAAAATTTTAAAAATTAAATGAAGCAAATAATAGATAATTAAAATAGAAAGAAATTAAATAAATCAAATATTTAAATAATTAAATAAAAACAAAATATAATAATAAAGAAAATAAAATTAAGCCTTGGCAACACAAAAAAAAAATTTGAAAAATAAAAACTCAAAGAGAATTTGAATAATAATCAATTATGTGATTTGTGTACAATGTCAAAGCCTATTTTTAGGCTAGCTAAATAAATTTAAATAAAACTCTTAACTAAACTATAACTCTAATTAATTTAAATGAGTAGTTTTAAACTAATTTTTTTTGTTGACATAAAACTCTTAAATAACTTAAAGTACATAATTAATAATTATTAAAAATTAGGAATAAAATAATAAGATCTGATAAATACAATATTAGGCTTATAAATAATAAAAATTAAGCCTAAATCTTGAACCCAATATGAGTTAAACTCAAATTAAAAGTTCGAAACTCGTAATTTTCGTCATAATCACGTTCAAAAATTTTGCTCACGCAATCCTTATTAAAACAGTCATAACTTGAGCTTTTGAACTCGAAATCGAGTGATTCAAAGTGCGTTTTGAAGCTAATAGATATATCTTCGAATGTCATGAAGACTTATAAATCTAAAAATGTCTGGATCCCATCCAAAAGGTCGTTGCAAGTTTGTTAATTTCTCAAACTTGAAAATTGACAGCTTCGATGAATGGAATTTAATAAATTCCATCCATCCGTGCACGTATCACATATAAAGTTGGAACAAAATATATATATTTAATTTTTTGAGTTACACAAATAAATTAATATTTAAAGATTAGTTTAGCATTGTTTTTGAAAAATATTTTTTAAAAGTATTTTTGAGAAGTTTGATTTAAAATTTAAAGTATTGCTGTCAAATGTGCTTTTGAGAAATAAAATGTTTATTTTAAACATTGTACTATAAAGTAACAAATATATATTTACATAATGTTCAAAATTAGTTATTATTATTATTATTATTATTATTATTATATTTTAGTAAGAATATAAAAAATATTTTAATATATAAAATATAAATTTTAAATATTTTTAATTCTAAAAACATTTTTGAAAAGCAAGATTAAACACACCCTAATTCAAAATCAGATGAAAATCGAATTAAATTTGAGTATATTCGGTCATGATTGGGCAGGTAAAATCTCCTCCCGGTTGCAATTTAGTAGGGGTGAGATCAATTCAATTTGGTTCATTTTTTGGGTTTTTTAATCAAATTAGAATATTCGGTTTTTTTTCATTTGCCGAACCAAAATCGAAACGATGGACATAAAAACCGGTTATTACCGGACCGTACTAAATCAGTTCACATTTCAAGTTTCTATATTGTTTTTGAGCTTTGAGCTTTTGCACTTTATCTAGACAATATTGTTTTTGGCTTTAGATTTTTTAATTTTATTTAGATAAAATTATTTAACCACTCTCATGAATTATTTTTAACAAATATTTTTTTCGCTTATTTTGAAGAGATCCTATTTTTTATAAGAGATATTAAGCATCTTTAGAATTTCAAATTTAAATTTATATTAACTATTCTTTATTTTATGTCTAACTATTATAATGTATGTGCAATAAATAAGTTTTTTACTCACTAATAACCCAACAAGGCATAATGATAACCAAAATTTTAGAAGTTTTAACAACAACAATAATAATAATAAAAAGAACACAGCACATAATAAGCAAAAAAAAGAGATCAACACTTCAATTCTTGAAAGTTTTAAAAACAATAATAATAAATAAACAATGAAATCGTGAGAGAATGAGACTAAAAATAAATTTATATTTATAATTTAGAAACAATGAATTTTATTTTGGGTTTTAAATGAGTTTATATATTGGACTTATATGTTAAAAAATATTGAGTTTTAATTTTTTTCTTTTACTTTTCTATATCTAATGGAATAAATTAAAATCAAACTCAACTGATGTGATTCAAATGAAATTATGTAATCAAAACCGAACTAAACTATAGAAACCCAAATCAAATTACCTATTCGATTCGGTTTCTCAGTTTGATCAGTTTTTTTGAACAGCCCTACCATCTAGTCTCTAGAGCTTAAGTGCCTAACGGTTAACGGCCCTAACCCGAAACGTTATAACAGAACCTATGGAGTGACCAAAAGGTCCACGGACCTTAAAGGGGAAGGATTCAACCGAATTGTAATGCACTCCTCACGTCCGCTTCCCTAGAAACTTCAGAACCTTTTTCCTATATATAAGAGGCTTTACCTGCCTTCTATACATCTTTCGCAACGTAACGTAATAAACCCTCGTTATTATGAAAAAGAGACGATAGATCTAAAACACTCAATCCTCTACCTTTAACTGTTCATCTGTTCAAGGTAACTTATCCTTCCAATTAAAATTTTTCGTAAATTTTATCATTTTTTATTCGCTGTTTTCATAATTGATCTGTAAATCTTGGTATGGGATTTAAAAAAATTGTTTATTGATTTTGAAATTGAGTTTGCCCTCGTTTTATGATAAAAGAGATAGGTCTTTCGTCAAATTAAAATATTTTCGATTACTTTGCTATATTGATAGTTACTTTGAATCTTTGTTTTCAAAATTAACTAAATTAAAAAGGAGCTAAATGTTTATATAATACGTATGAACAATTATGTTGATTTATGATCCGCTTCTGCATTAGAAGGCCTAATTTTGTATAGCATATTCATTGTATTTCAATTTTGATTGTTTAATATGTGGGTACTTTTCTAATTTAACCTGGTAGGTGAAATTAAAGGAAATTGAGCGTTTGAAAATTCTAATCAATCGGTTATAGAAAGATTGATTTGAAGATCTGATTATGAAGAATTATTTCAGAACGTGGTGAATTTTGTTATTTTGAATTAAGAAAATGGGTTTCTTCTTAGTGTAAATGCTTCTGAGTATGAATAAATTATGTATTTATATTATAAAAGAGAGGCTGTAACTGAAAAGTTACTGTTTGTGATTAAGTAAGTACTGAGCTGTGTATTGTGTTCATATTGTCAGATGTCCTGCTCTAGGAGGTCAAGCTATTCTCCTTCTCCTTCCCCATACAAGAGGTACAGGAGGTCTGTCTCGAGATCTTTGTCAAGGTCAGGGAGTCGCTCAACGTATTGTTTAGTCATCTCGTTCTGCTTTGCTGCTGCTTATTGCTTCTTCTTCTTTTTTGTCTCAATTTTTTTATACCTAATTTTCCCATTTGTTTTTTTATTCGTAGGAATGCTGAAAGTGATATTGAAAATCCTGGTAACAATTTGTATGTGACAGGCTTGTCACATCGGATCACCAAGAGAGAGCTGGAGAAGCATTTTTCCAGTGAGGGAAAGGTATGGTTGAGTATAACTTTGCATGTCTATTGTTATGTTTGAATTTGAGTATACAATTTCTGTATAGTTAAGCAATATCTGTATGTGCTTTCAAAGTTCTTACAATGGGGAACTTAATGTATAGGTGGTTGATGTTCATCTTGTGGTTGATCCGTGGACAAGGGAATCTCGTGGCTTTGGGTTTGTTACAATGTCGACTATAGGAGAAGCTGAATGTTGCATTAAGTATTTGAACCGCTCTGTTCTTGAAGGACGTGTCATTACAGTGGAGAAGGTAAAAGATCCATAATTTGGTTTATCTTGATCAGTAGCTTCTTTGATTGTAGTAATTGATCCTTGCTTAATTCGTATAAAAATTAAGGATGGTTAGTTATTATAGTTTGAAAGTTGTTTGCTTCTTTCCACTTGAAGCTTTTGTGGCAGCAGGTTAGCTGTGTGTTGCAGCTCTTCACCAAACTCCAAAAGTCTTACATCTAAACAAACAATTCAATCACAACAACAACAATCAGACTGTTAGGGTTGTATGCCCTGAATTTCTCTCTTTTTATAACCGTTATGTCTTTGCTGTTTCAGTTATTCTGCATGTTGAATCAAATTTATAACACCTTTTCTGAGAAAAAGTGAAAAACAACTATACTCTTATCTATCATATATTATTTGTGAACTTGTAATTTCACTTTCTCATGCTTTGAGTCTGTGTTTACTGCAGGCCAAGAGGCGGAGGGGGAGAACGCCTACTCCAGGAAGATATTTGGGGTTGAGAACCTCTCGTGGTATGTTTTGTAGTTGATGAATATTGTTGTTATCAGGATTATTTAATATTTTTGAGTATGCTAGATTATGTTTTTAATTTTCTCATCTGAATACAGTTCGTCATCGATCTCGAAGCAACTCACCTCGTCGATCTCCAAGTTATTCTTCTTATTCAAGGAGTCGGAGTCGGTCTCCTCGTTATTCATCTGGTAAGGGTAGGAGTAGATCTTACTCCCATCGGCACAGGTCGTACTCCCGTTCTCCCTCCCCTTACAGCGGATCGTCAGATGACCACTACTATAGAAGACGGGACTGTTCCTACTCTCCTGATGGTCGATACTACAGAAGGCGTGATAGATCTTACACTCCTGATGACTGTTACTACCGCAGGCGGGACCGTTCCTACTCACCTGATGATCTATACTACAGAAGGCGGGACCGTTCTTATACACCTGATGATCGATACTACAGAAGGCGGGATCGTTCCTACTCACCTAATGATCGATACTATAGAAGGCGGGACCGGTCCTATGATTCAGCTGATTGTACAAGTTATCGTCGCCGCTCTGCTTCTGGAAGCCCTACACCATCCCGGTCAAGGAAAAGTTCTGGGAGGAGCTACTCACGTAGTTTGAGCCCCAAGCAAAGGAGCAGCTCAAGACGGAGTTACTCGCGCAGCGCATCACCCATAGAAAGGAGGTCAAGGAGGAGCATTACACCACCACGCAAGAAAAGTACCCGTCACAGCCACCCTAGAAGTAGAAGTGCAAGCCCGTCATCCAGGTTGTTTTCAAGATCAGCGACGCCCAGGTCTGATTCTTCATCGTGAAGGGTAGTGCTTTAGTTGTATATTTTGGATGAATGATGTTGTTTCAATAGAACCTTTTAAATAATTGGCTTCCTATATAGGGATTAGGTTTGTGAACTTAAGAACTCGTTAATTAAATGTGACTACAAATTTGCTCAAACTTAACTGTCGTTTATATCTGAGTTGCCTGTTTAGACTCTGAACATTGAAGGGAGTTTGGATGTGGGAATTTAACATTCCGTATCGAATTAATTAAGATCTTTTTGATTTGATGATTGGAATTAAGATTTTGTTATTTTATTGATGAAATGTAAGATTACTTTGTAAATTGTTTTTTAGAAATTAAAAAAAAATATTTATAAGAAAATTGAAATTATTTTTTTCTATGAAATAATTTAACATGCTAATTTGACTAGAAATTTTGGTTTTATTCTTAGTGGAAAGACGCAAAGAAAACGAAGTTCCTTTTTCTTTTTGCCTTTGATTTAAGGGGAGAAAGTGTAAAAGTAAAAGATGATTTGGTTTTAAATTACAATTTTACTTGAAAGTTAAGATGATTCAATAGCCCTATATTCGATAATCTTGGCATTGGGAGTTCAAGATTATCGATGTAAAGTAATTTTCAAAGTCCAAATGTATGTTTAAAATTACGAATTTGAAGTAATTTTCAAAATCCAAATGTTGTATTTAAAATTTGGCTGTATATACCTGGTATTTGAACTGACAACCATTAAATAATTCGGTACTTTGTACTTGATTAACTTCACTAACTTTTAAACTGATAATGGATAGAATTACAACACGTCGAAATAAAATAATAAGATATTTGATATCTAGATAAAACTAATATGAAAGAGAAATCAAAACAAACATAAATTAGTGAAAATTAGAGGTGCATGTGCACCAAATCTTGATGTTTTGTTTGGCTGCTTCAAGGATTGCAGATATTTTAATCCGACAATTGGATTTGTCTTGTTTAAAAATAAAAAATATCTTATATTTTAATCAAATAAATAACATAATATACTCATAATGTTTTAAACAATTTAAATTAAAATATCTCATCAGTTGGATGCCTCCAAAGCTTTTGAGGAAGAATTTATTCACCAAAAAAAATTCTTCAAACAGCTGCTCTGAAGTTCAATTGCCTCACTTACATATCTTCGGGTGCATTGTGAATTTGCTTCCGACGATGTCAAAATAATAGTGTTAGTGAAATTAATTATTATAACAGTGAGATTAGATATTATAGTAATAAGATCAAAAATAATAGTATGTGTGTGTTTGAATTTAAACATAATTATAATAATAATAATGTGAAATTAGAAATTAACTATTAAAGATATTAAATTAATAATGGTATATAATATAAGTTTTTAATTTATTTATTTTAATGGAATTATTAAAAAAAGTGAATTTATAATTATATTTAATAAGATAACAAATCTTAGATAAAATGTATTTATAAAATAAATTTTAAAATTATATTTATATTAGAGTATAAATTAATACTTCCCAAAAAAAATTAAAATTTTTAAAGAATAAATAATATTATCTGCGAAATTTTTTATTCTAATCACATTAGTTATAGTAAAAATGCATGTGTACTAATTCATTATAAAATAATTAAATTAAAATCACCTTATTTTAAAATTAAAATATGTTTTTTTTAGAACAAGTTGCATAATTTACATTAGGGGTGAGTATTCGATTGAGTCGAGTCGAGTCGAGTCGAATTGAGTAAAAAAAGTTTGAGTTAGTCGAGTTCACGAATTTTATTTTAGTAACCGAACTCAATTTAAATTTTTTTCGGATCGGATCGAATCAAATCGACTCAAAAAAATTCGAGTCAAGTTAACGAATTCTATTATTTATACCCAATGTACATTTACATGGATCGATTATTTAATTAGTAGATGAAGTACAAGATTATTTAACTACATAAACAATATAATGGTTTGACCTTTTTAATTTAATGAGTAAACATTTATTAAAACGACATAATTTTATTTTTTAATTTAAATTTTTTGATTTTTTAACTTTAAAAAATGTAAACTTTATCAAAACGACGTAATTTTACTTTTTCTTATTCAGATAACTCGAATTGTATAATTTATATTCGAATTAAACCAAAAAACTTAATTTTTATTCGAGTTAATCCGAATAACTTCATTAACTCAAATAACTTAAACTATTTAATTCAAAATTTGAATTATTTTTTGAATTTTTCGAATCGAATCGAATTTTACACGCTCCTAATTTGCATAACAATTTACTTACAAAGGAAAAAAGAACATTAAGCCATTAAAATAAAAAAACAATGGTAATTCAAACTAAACTAAAACCTAAAAATTTTAATTTTTCAAAAACAAATTTGAGTGTCGAATTATAAATTTGTTCATCATTTATATTAATTATAAAAGACAAAAATAATTTATGTACTCAAATTAAATTTTACAAATAATTATATTTATTATTTAAAAACATTTAAAATTTATATTTCATATATCATAATATTAACAATGAGTTAGCGTAAATTATTTTATTATATTTATACTATATTCTAAGTCTATTAATACCAAAATAACAATAACATGTCAAAATAGTAATACTTTTACATTGGAACAATTACAATTTTTGTTTATAATTTAAACTTATATATTCCATATATCATAATACTAACAAATTTGAGTTTATATATTACATCTATTCCATTGATGGCAACTCATTGTGCAGAGCCTACAGATCAACCAGAAAGCAAGGTAGAGAGATTGATGACAGCTTTCAGCATTTATAACTTACTTTCTAGATTTTATCTTTCAGATAATCAGATTTTGATGCACACTCGAATAGTAAAAATCATGTACTATACATTTCTCTGGCTTTATACAAGAAACTAACAGCACCATTATTATTATTTTTACAAGATTTACTGCTCACCCTTCTCTTGTTGGCCTAGATGACTTCACACTCCACGCTCCATCCTCAACAACTAAGGTTTAGTACCTCAAGTCTAAAAACTTGTTCATGAATCTGCCGATCACCAATTATGCATGCAACCGATTAGAAAATTAAAACAATGGTGCAGGGTTAAGTCAGCAAAGAAACTCATCAGCTAATAATTAAACACTGATAACTTTTCTCTTTATAGCCTTTCCTTGAGTTTGAGCACCCTGTTATTACAAATTACCATTCATTCATATCTGAAGCCTGGTAGAGACTTAAGAATTTATATGGTGGCTATGATACTGACCAGATTCATCAAAGTAGACTCTCTCTCCAGTGGAAAATTTAATGTAGAATAGAGCAGCAAGGAAGTATAAGAGCGATGTAAGCAACAAAAATCCTTGGAATGATCCAACCAGCTCCACAAAGAAACCAGCTCCAACAGTTCCAATAATAGCAGCGAATGTTCCAGCAGTATTTGACAATCCTAAGGTCACAAATAAAGGGATAGTTAGTTAAACATAGCCGAACTGTATCTTTCCCCTCCCACCAACCCTTTCCCGAAAACGAGAAAAAAGAAAAAAAGGGAAATCTCTCTATTTTTTCACTAGAATCTGGAAAAGCAATACGCTCCTAATAAATTTGCTTTTACTCAATAGAATTAATTGTCATTCTCTGGTGCATTTGTTCAGAAATAGTACCGGAAGTCTTATGTACCAAGATAATTGTTTGAAGTGCTCTACAATTTACTTTCTTGTCTATAAAGACAAGCAATGCACACACACACATAAATACCAGGCTATGGAAAAAAAAAACACATAGAGGAGTCAACATCTATATTAAGAGCGCAATTGTTGAAAGCAGTAATAACAAAAGACTACTCTTTTGGTGCAAGATTTAATGCAGACCATTTTTCATTGTACCATGAAGTCTATTGCTTAACAAAGTTTGCTACCCATTTTTCGGTGGAAGAAAGAAATTAAACAAAAATTACATTTGACGCAAGCAAAATATCATACCGTGTAAAACACCAGAATAATGTGGAGCAATCTCCTGGTAACAGAAACAAAAGAGAGAAAGTGAGAAAAGGGGAGAAAAAGACATTCAATCATATTATTTAACATTCAAGATAACTCAGCAATCTGACCTGAAGGTTGACAAGGAAACCACAATGACTGAATGCTTTAAGTCCAACAGCTAGACTAAGCCAAGCAGATGCAGTTGAAGGAGTTTTTGCTGCAGTTAGGCCAACAAGAGCAACCGCAGGACCAACAAAACCAATGGACTGCAGATAAGAAACAGATTGGGTGCTTAAGGAGCAGAAAAGAAGTCAGAACCAAATGAAGATAAGCAAATGACAACCAAAAAAGAACAAAAAACGCAATGAAACGCATTATAAAACACTCAATTTTTAAAGTTAACAGCATCATTTTCTTTGAACCTTACCTGCATGATCTTGCGAGTCAAAGTGATACTGGTACCATTCCTTATCAATGTGTCTGACCATAAACCAGCTAAGTATCCTGTTAGCGCCATCATGCACCATGGAACAGCACTAAACCATGCTGCTTGTCTGAGATCAACATGATGTACCTATTGGCAAAATGTTCCTTATTTGCAACTTAAAACAAGATTATATTCTTGCACACATCACAGAACGAACAGCTTGTAAGTTTTTTTCCCCCTTACCGAGTTAAAGTAGATAGGCATCCATGAGAGAATAACAAAAAAGCCCTGGATGATATTTAAAGAGGTTAGTGTTTTAGGAGAGATGCAAAACTGACTGAAAATAGATACTGAAATGAGAATTTCTCATTGTTGAATTACTTTTCCTTGTCAATTAATGTCTGATGCGTTGAAATTCTTAAGAAGTGTGCATTGGCTGAAAAAAAAGAAGACCAAAAACTACTAAATTCTAAAAAGGCAAGACAACAGCGTCTTGCTTCTACTTGGAAAGAAGCATATAGAAGATGTTCAGAGAGTATGCACAAGCTCAATAAGCACATGTTGAAATTTATCAAATTATCATGTAATAAGCTACAGGGAATGGAAATATGCATTACCCAGCTATGCATGGCATTTGCAACAATTAGGGACCATGTTGGCATTTTAGAAAGCAATCTTCTGAATGGAGGGATCATTTTGGTCTTAGGTTTGCTTTCCACTGCATGGGATTTCTGTCTCTTGTCCATTATGTAATCCAGCTCATATTTTGAGATCTGGGGACTTCGATCAGGGGTACTTGAGGTTGCAGATAACCATACTAAAACCCAAAGAAACCCACATAGTCCAAATATCACAAACGGTCCAAATATACCACCTTGGGACATGAGAATTGGAGACAAAGTGAGTCCTATTGCATTTCCAAGCTGAAACCCAGCCATTGCCATTGCAACAGCCCTTGCACGTTCTGTTGATGGAAACCATCTAAAAGAAAAAGTTCGCACAATACTTCAACAATTGGGCTCGCATACTGTTACTACAAAGATGAACTTACTTAAAGGCATATGATTTAAATCATCAATTTATGGTGATCATCATCAAACAGTAAATAAAATCAGATCACTGATACCTTGCTATCATGTTGTTCATGCAAGGAAGAGCTACACCTTCTGCAACACCAAGCATAGCTCTTGCAAAAAGTAATGCCAATAAAGAGTTTTCAGCAGCCCAGGGTGTAAGAAATGTAGCTAATGACCACAATGCCACACCACATGCCATTACAGCCTTACCACCATAATAGTCCACTAATGTCCCTCCTGCTATTGGTGAAATTAAGTAACCCCACAGAAAGGATGACTGCAACAAATTTTAAACAAGCGAGTGAAATCAGGCACTTAATTTTAAACCATTATTCTAAAAAAATCATGCACCCGAGATTGATCACGCATAAAACCCAAATGACAAGGAGCTCAGTTGTTCTACCAATTAGAGAAATTAAAATAACAAACACGTCTGCAGTTATGGCTCTCTTTGGTTGTTACCTTTGCTACATTCACTTTGTTTCCTACAAAGTCTTCAAAACTAAAACATAAATGATTGAAAAGAAAAGCATACAGCTCCAAAAATTATATTTTCCGCAAAATTCAACTAAATTCCAATAAAAAAAATTTTATTTTTCTTCATAGTCGAATTAATGAAAATCAAGAGAAGCAAAACAACCCGACCTGAACAATACCGGAAAACGACCGGCTCCACCCATGAGCAAGTGACAACGGCACAATCGCCACTGACATCACGACTCTATCCGCATTACAAAGCGCCAGAGATAAAGCCAGCATCGCCACCACTTTAACACGCTCGGATGTGATAAACTCGGCAAAACTCGATGACTCAGCCCCGCCTTTGTTAGGAAACGAACCGAACTGAGCATCGTTGGACGAAACCCTAAGTCGACGAGACGTAATCCTTCTCGACTCACCCGAGTAATCTCGTAGCTGCTGCTGAACACTCGAACCGGCCCTCGAATTTACATTTCCGAACCAATTAAGCTTTGAAAAGTCGATCAAATGAGAACGTAAGTGAAGTCTAAAAGGCCTAGCTTCGATCAATTTAGGGTTTTTAAAGCTGCCGAGAGTATAATTTCGAACCGGTCGGTTTAAACTGAGTGTTGAGTCCATCGTTGAAGTGAACGGCGACCACCAACTTTACAAGCAATAGCTGCCTCGTGTATATATAGTAATCCTTCAAAATGACTTAATTACCCTATTATTTCCGTCAACAATAAATGTTTATTGGAGAACTTTTGGAAATTACAGAGCTAAATTTGGACTCAGATAAAAACTTAATTCCTTAATAGATTGTTTCATATCCACCCTTATGAATAAAATAAAAAAATATATATTATTAAAAATTTATATATGAATTTAAAGCCTTGCCCTAGTTTTTCTTCTCTTTTTCGGAAGCAAGTCATGCCCTTTGTCCATGTTTGGTATTGCTTTGTTAATTTTTTCTAATTGATTTTCTTATTTTCGGGAGCCTGTGTTTAAATGGTTAATTAATCTGTTAATTGAATCGAATTATATTAATTGAATTAATTAAATTTTTAATTTTTAACTGTTAATCAATTTTTTTGAAAAAAATTAATTGAACCGAAATATTTTGATTAATTCTATCGGTTAATCGGATTAACCGAAATTTATATGGTTTTTTTTTTGTTAACACAAATATAAAACATATATAAAAATTTTGATAATGTTTATTTTACCGAATTAATCGAATTAATAATAGCCTAATACATATAATATAAAATATTATTTATTAAGTTCGATTAATTTGGTTAATTACTTGATTTCGAATAGAATTAACCGTTAATCGAATTTAAAAAAAAAATTAATCGACGTCCGATCGAATTAGATCGATTAATTGAATTAAATCGGTTTGATCGATTAATTCGATTTTAACCGAAATTTAAACGCTCCATGTTTAGTATTGCTTTGTTTTCTTTTATATTATTATGTTGTTTCATTGTTTTGTTTTTTATGGAGTCCGACCTTCAAAACCTTTCCTTGAAGGAAAAAGAAGAAGCCGAATTGGTGATTAACGTGGAAAATGTATTGGAGGATGATATTAACTATGATCTTTTATTTTGTTGTTGGAAAAGTTTTGTGGAACAGTTCACTGGTTTTGCTGCGAAAGGCATACTCTATTATCTTTGTGGAGGGTGCGAGTATCAAACCTAAGGGTTTGGGGACCTTTATCTTATTAAGTTCTATCATCTTGTAGATCTTAAAAAGATGATTTCAAGAGGTCCATGGTCGTTTAATAATTGTTTATTACTTATCCATCGGTTATCTAAAGATAAGAATATTGAGTTTTCAATTGTCAATTTTTAAGTTTAAATTCATGATTTTCCGTATAAAGATGTGCATCTAACAATTAAGTTATGTGTCTGAAATGGAGATTATCAGAACTTTCAATATTATCACAAATGGCCTATACTTCAGCAAAATACTCACCCATGAATGGAACCTTCTTTCTCAAACTTTTAATCATACAAGGTAGAGAATATTTGTTGAAGTTTTTGCCAAATCTCATATGAGGATGTGCATCTCACAAGTGCAAGCAATATACTTGAGCTAATTGATACAAGTAACCATGAAGCTAGAACACTATCTTGTTGTTTAAAAGTAAGATATTCAGGATTCTCTCCACTTTATTTTCGTTTTCGACAACAATGAACTTTGAAGAGTGTAAGCATTTTCAATATACTTTTAAAGAGAATGATCTACAATAATAAAGAACACTTGTTGAGGCCACAAAAGGTAATTTGTTTCATCTAAGTTAAGAATTTTATATTTATTGAAGAATGATTTTGATGATTAAAGCGTTTGAAGTTGACACTTTTATTTTCAAAACTTGCAATAGGAGGATTTAGAATTGTCATGAAAAAAAATAACTTAAGAACCTTTGAACAAAAAAAATTGTGATTCGAAACTAATGTTACAAAACTTAAAGCTCTGATATTATAAAACAATTTAATATAAAACTTGACAAATAAGAAAGTTTAAATATAAAAAGAAAGCAAAAAAAAAAAGAAAGGCAAGATGAATAAGAAATATTATATGATTTTATTTATTTTATTCCAAAAAATTATTCTTTAATCATAAGAAGAGAAAATATTTGTAATTTATCACAAATCATCTTAGCTTTTTGATTTGATTAAGTCAACTTCTATCAACCAATCATGAAAACTATAATCACTCAGTATTTAACTATATCAAAGATAACAGAAACTCAACTAAATGCTTATGTGAATGATGTATGCATGTACGAGACTGTCAATATTTACATAAGGTGGGACTCCCAAAATCAATTTAAAAAAAATCCACATATTTATGTAAGGTGAAACTTAAATTTAGGATCTCAAAGTTTTCGAGACCTTAATTTATCATTGAACCAAAATTTTATTGGCGATCTAATAAAAGTTAATTAGAAATATTATTATATTTGAATTATTATGATTTTAGTAATAGAACACATTTAATGTTAATTGTGATTTTTTTAAAGTTAATATATATAAAAGTACTTGAACTTGAACAATTTATACTTATTTGGTATCAAATTTTTTTTGACCTAACTGGTATTTAAACTTGAGAATCGCAAACCAACTCAATATATTTTTCAGGTATCTAGCTAAAATTATTAAAATACGCTAATGTGATACTGACGACCAATAATATATTGCCATACTACAATCTTACATTTTGACATGTGACAAAAATAAGTACCAAATTATCATATACTTTTCAAATTTAGGTATCAATTAAATCAAAAAATAATTCAATATCAAATAAGTATAAATATTGTGTCCAGTTTATTAATTACAATCTACTAATCTTTTGACCAGATCCCTTAAAAATTGTACGTGTAAATCTCTTTCCATGTGGCTCAAGCCATCTGAGATAACTCAAAGTTCATTTGTAGATTTTATCAAATAGAAACTTCAAAAATTAACTTTATAACATTAACTTGACCTTATTATATATTTTTATATAGGTTTATTATTTTCATATTGTTAATATTGTTAATTAATTATGAATTTTGATTAAATTAATCTTAAAATTTAAATTAAATATTAAAAAATTAACATGTTACTTTTATTTATTAATGTATAACTTTTGTCAAATATAAGTACAACATTGAATCTCAAAAATCATAGATACCACATTAGGATAGAAGTAACATAAATTTCTCTTTTTAGTTAATGGAAATATAATAATTCAAATATATAAATTTTAAAATTTTTATTTATTATTTTATAAATTCATTTAATAATTTTTTAATAGATTTAAAATTATTATTTATAATTATGATAATCTTTTTATAAAATAAATTTATTTAACCAAATATTTTAATAAAATTAAAGTAATAAATCTTATAAATAATAAAAAATGAAAAATGAAAATTTCCAACAACAAAATGGTAAGTTTTTTTCTCTTGGCCCAATCTAGTAATTAAGCTTAAAAGACTTCAAAAATCAGCATAAAGGACAAAAATGAAGTCCAATCCGACCGACCCAGCCCCAATTGAATTACTTGTAACAGAGCAACGACTTTTTAAGTTCTAACCGTTGAATCTCCAGATTTTCAGTTCTCACAATCTGAGCACCAGATCAAAGGGAAATCAAACATGGAAAAGGCGAAGGAACTCCTGCAACTAGATAAAGAAGCAGAGGAGACCGTGTCACGACTCACTATTCACCCCCACCGAGTCGGTTACGAGCGTAGCTTCTACAATGATTTCGGCTTACGCGGCATCCGTGTCGACAAGGTCGAGCCTGGCTTCGTTTCCTGCACTTTCAAAGTCCCTCCTCGCCTCACCGTAAGCTTTCAGAATTCCGAAAGCCCCCGATCTAAGGTTCTGTTGAATTAGAGTCATATATGATTTGGGTTTGATTTTGTTTTTGTTGAATAAATGAACTTTGGCAGGATAAAAATGGAAATTTAGCAACGGGCGCAATTGCGAATATTGTGGATGAAGTCGGTGGGTCAGTGGTCTTCGTCATTGGTGTTCCTATGAAAGTTTCAGTGGATATGTCCATTTCGTTTCTGCGAACTGCTAAGCTCGGTGTAAGTAATCTTTTTTCATGAATTCAATCAAGAATTTCTAGGTCTTTTAATGTTGCGAGTTGCTTTGAATTTAGTACTAATAATTTCTTGTAGTAGTGCATTTGAATGTTTTCAGAAAGTAATCCGACTCTGTTACTTATTTCTTGATTTCTGTGGCTTGAGTCTGTTAGCCAATTTGATCATGAATTCAAGTCAGATTGAGTTTTTCACCATCCGACTTTGGAATAGTAGAAAGGTATGCTAGTTGAAAGCTGTAAAAGAGGATGAGAGATTGGATCTATCTAAAGCGAATTGTTTTGGTTTTTGGATTGGATGAATTTGAGAGGTTTCTAACAGGGTATTTTGATTATTTTCGATTTTAGATCATTTTGAGTTTGGGTTGTTTCAAGTTTGGTCATATGAGATTTGTATCATTAGGTTTGTTAAATGAGTTTTCGGGTGAATCACTTTGGGATCAAGTCATTTTGAGTTTAGTTAAGGATGATAATGGATAGTACAGATTCGAATGTTTGTAGATATCCAAATTTTTATACTTAGATATTGTAGATTCAGATACTATTAGGATTCAAATATTCTAATCACTATCTGAAGCTAAATCTATTACCCGAATCAACTTCTGGAGAGAACGAATTTGGATATTTGAATTTATTATTTGCTTAATTATACCTAGTCCAGTTTAGGTTTATTCTGAATTCAAGTAATTTGGATTGGTAGTATCACTGATCTAAATAAAATCAGAGTTTGAATTTCCTTATTTGAAGCAGAATTAGTGGGTGTTCTAACAGGATTGTAATCCGGTATGCAGGATGAGTTAGAGATTACCTCAAAGGCACTAGGAGAAAGAGGAGGATATGCAGGAACACTTGTTCATATAAGAAACAAAGCAACAGGGGAGTTAATTGCGGAAGGTCGTCATTCCTTGTATGGTAATGAATCTAGCAAACTCTTGTTTGGTAATCAATCTAGCAAACTCTAGTCCATTGATGGATGCTGTACTATTTTACTAAACTCAATGCTTTCTTGTCATGTGATATGAGTTATTGTAACTTGTTGGATGCCAATCCCATATATTATATGCAAAATTTTATATGAGAAATGGTATGTAAACTTATTTTTATTTAGAATTATCTTAAACTTGTTGATTGAGTCATAATTTAATTCGCATCGACATTGTTATCAATATAGGACGACGTGAGTTCAAATGCATTGAAAAACATTATCTCACTATTTTCATATATTCTAACTTATTTATTTCAAAATTTACTTATTTAAAGATCAGAAAATTAATATATATATATATTTCCCAATATTTTAGAAAGAAGGCTTGAAAATTTTCCTCCATGTTCTTTTGGAGGAAAAACTGATGTCACTGACTATTTATTAACGTTTATCGGAGATATAATTGTAAAGCAAAAAAAAAAATAGAAATTTAAAATTTATAAAAAATTTACATTTTTGTAAATTTTTTGTAAAATTTTATATTTAAAAAAATCTCTCACCATATCCATTCATGATCCCTTTGAAATTTATTATAGATTTTTTGGTATACGAAATTTATTCTAGATTCTGAGTGCAAATGAAAATAATTTTAATTTTTGAAGACAATTAAAAGTTTTGACTTTGAAAAATACAACTTCATTATTACAATTTCTCATTTGCTTGGTTTCAAAGAAATTCATGTTTTTATAACTTTTTCTTACTAACTTTTTCTTAAAGCAACTAATGTCCTTTTCACTTTTGAAAAGTCTATAATTGAGATCAAAGCCTTTCTAGATAGAGATTATTAGTTTACGAGGGACTCAAATTTATTTTTAATTCAAATTATTTCATTAGACAAAAACTTGTTTTAGAATTTTTAGAATATTGTTCAAAAAGGACAATGATTGTTCTAAGGGCCACAAAGTAAATATAAGTCATGAAAAGAGAAGAGAAGGGATGGTATGAAAATATTAAAAATCACGAGAAAAAATTCGATTTGTTATTTTTTTATTGTAAAGTGATAAAGATAATATGAAATCATAATTTTATACAATCCTTTCTGAAAAATAATATATAAAAATTCCGCATAAAAAACTACTGGGACAAATAGACAACAAAAAATTTGGAAATAAATTATACAATATAATTCTTGAGTGTTCGAGATGCATTCTGAAATGAATGAAAAAGATGAAGTTGAATCGGAGAAGAGTGATCAAGGCACTAGGCACTAGGCGCCTTACGCATCCATGCATTTGCATCATTCAAGAGCATATGCATTATTACATTGATATAAATTGACAACAATCCTTCTGGATTCGTTTTAAAAAAATTTGAATAGATTAGGTTTGGGATTGTTGTCAAGATACTTTCCGTTATTCTTTTATCAAAATTCGAATTCGTTTTTTAAAAAATGAATTGATTATTGAGATTGTTATTGAAGCCTTTTCGATTTTGATTTCTGATTTAGTCTTAATTTATTTATTGAATTTTGAGTTTTCATTTTTAAATTTTAGTTTATTAGAAAATTTGTGAAAATCATTGCTTTCGTCTTGATCCAATAAACTAGGTAAATTAATTCACATTCCTTTAATATTTAATTTTCCAAAAACCAACCTTCAATGTTTAATGCTACGTCAATAATAAATTATATTTTAGTACATGTTTTATAAGAATCAAGTTAAGCATTCTAGTATGATTATTTTTGACAAGTATGTTATTAGATTGTGTTTTTGATATTTTTATACCTTTCCAATTATATTTTGGTTTATATATATAATACACTTTGATATAATATTGAATTACGTTTTTGTATGTGAGGTATGTTTTGTATATATATATTTGAGACATTATGGGTAATCCGAATTTTTTATTTTGAATTTTCTCCTAATATGCTATATTCTAATCTTGTCAATGGGAATTAGACATTGGTCATGTCCACATGTAATTTATGCTTAGAAACCAATTTCAATCATGCCACTAGTTTTAAAATAGTGGTTTTTGACCGACTACCGTTGGGGTAACTTAGTGGTTTTTGTTTTGACCCGTTGCCTTCCATTTCCATCCATTGTCACTGAAGTTAATTGTGACTTCTAACCTTCGTCACCAAAGATGACCATAGCGATAAAAAAAAAGGGAGTTGGGTTTTTACCATAAATATATTTAGAAATTGTTAATTTATCTTAGTAATTGCTTCAACTTGAATTAAGTTTTGAGCTATGTTATTAATGTTAATCCATTTCTTTACATATTTGTGTCACGGAAATTGTCTGTTTTGAATATTAATACATTTCTTTAAGACTTTCGAAGTCAATTTTTTCTGTACTTTCGATACCATTAGACAAGCTATTACATATTTTGAATTTTTTTTATTTTTATTTTTAAATAGATTTTATAAAAGTTGTATAAATTTATAATTCCATGATTTTAATTTTAAATGTTTTGGTTTACTTGAATTTTGTGTTAAACGTGGGATAAAAATTTCACGTGTATCGTGTCTGTTTTATCTCGGTTCAAAATGTGACACAAATATATTTAATATAAAAACAATCTATTTATAATAATTTAAATGAAGATAAAAAAAAAAAAAAACTTTTATACAAGTCTATAGACAAATGTATGATCTATGAGGCTTATTGATCTACTTGTGATGATTCATTCCTTGTTGGATTGGGATGATGTGTACTTGCTTAATTAACTTTTATTATTTATGAATAAAAATATAAAATATGTGTTTAGGTGATTAATCCACTAATCACTACATTTTCAGCCAATTATTAAAATTTGTTAAAGGAAGGTTGACTCCTCAAAGTGTTACTTTTTAGAAGTAGATGAGCTTTTAACGAGTTTGGTATTATTTTTTATTAGAATTTTTTCTCGATTTTGACAAGAGTTCAAATGCTTGAGATGACAAATTCAAATGCTTGATTTTATTTATTAAATTATTTTAAACATTTTTATTTAATCTTATTCTATAATTTTCTTTCCTTTGAATATGATATTTTTTCGTTTTACTTTTTATTGCGGGATCCATCGTCGCTAATAATGATTAATCTTTTCATCGTGGGTACTATTTGAAGAGGTAAACAATATCATGAAATGTGCTCCATTCCCATAAGCAGGGATCGAACCCCAACGACATAGTTATGGGATGAAGTGAGCAACCACCACACAACAGCTCATCGTTATTTTTCGTTTTACTATTACTTCAACGTACACTTGCCACACTATAAAGTTCAAAATATCCCAAACAAAATTGTGTGCTACTAAGTTGCATTGGGGTTTCACTTTGTCAGGAAGAAGGAGCTATGACATTATACCCTCTATATCTTTCTCACCTTGTTTCATTGATTATTAACTCATTTAAAACCTGACGTGAGAAGCATTTCATGTTTTAACTGTGCAAAGGGGAGGGCGTGGTGGAGATACATATACAATTGTTTACATTTGCTTTGGCATGGTAAAGAGGTACAGAATCAACGAAGAGTTCCCACTGCCTTTTTGTATGTGTACCATTTTGCTATCAAGAGAAATGCTCCTAAGTTGAGCACACTCAGCACTGCTAAGAGAAAGAAGAAGTAATGAATATGGCCATAATTTAAGTTGTCCGGTATCCACCCGAGCTTACCATTCCTAGTGGTTATAGCAGTGACAATGGTGACAAGCAGAGAGCTCAAGTAGTTACCAAGTGCTATGGTAGTGAGTTGCAGAGCCGAGCAGAAACTCCTCATGGCATCAGGTGCTTGCTCGTAGAAAAACTCCAACTGTCCGATGAGTGTGAAAACCTCTGCACACCCTATGAGGAAATATTGTGGGACTTGCCAAAATATTGTCATAGGCATTTCCTTAACCTCATAGTAATTGTGCCTCCTCACTTCCCGGAGTCGTTCGAGTTCCAGAATCGCTGCAACTACCATGGAAAATATTGATATGAAGAGGCCAATGCCCATCCGTTGAAGTTGAGTTAGGCCGTTCTTGTGACCGGTGAACTTTCTCGTCACTGGGACGATGATTCTGTCATAGATTGGCACCCAAAAGATCACACTGATGGTGTCGAATATTGAAAGTGATGCTGGTGGGATCTTGAACGTAGAATTGCCGACGTGCGTATTCATTCTTTCGCCTTGCAACACAAATAAATTGCTCATCTGACTGTAGACAGCAGCAAAGATGATCCCGGTGGCCCATATGGGAAGCAAGCGAATGACAGCTTTTAGCTCCTCTACTTGAGTAACTGTGCAAAGTCTCCATGAGTTTACTGTACCCTTTATGTCGTCTGATTCGGTTTCCACAGCCGCTTTGTCGAAGAAACTGAAAGATTACAACAGCTACCTTAGAGCTTGAACATGGAAACGGAGAGAAAATCAAGCACTTGGCAGTAAAGTATATCTATTTACATGCACTGAGCATGCTGAACAACATTTTTCCAGTTATATTAGACTTGACTGTAATGTAATTTTCAAGTTTCAGATCGATGTTAGGGCTCTAACCTAAGTTCTTCTGTGTGCTCAACCTTCCGGCTTCCCTTGATATTAGATTCAGCATCCGTGGTCTCATACAGGAGAGACTTATCAGCAGGGACAGCCACTCGGCATTTCCTGAAGGACGCTACCACAACCTGACAGAGGCGTGTGAGAGGGCTGCCTCCAGGCTTTTGGTTGCGGTACAAACGAGTACCTGAAAAGAAAAATACAACAGCTACTGCCATAGCAATGGCTGGAATTCCAAAACCCCATCCCCAACTCACATTATCCTGCACCCAGACCAGCACGGAGGAAGCAATTAGAGCACCGATATTAATGGAAAAATAAAACCAGTTGAAGAAAGAGCTCTTGTGTTTCTTCTCGGTCTCGTCGGTGTCATCGAACTGATCCGCTCCGTATGATGAGACACAAGGCTTGATTCCTCCTGTTCCTAGTGCTACCAGGTAAAGTGCTACAAAGAACACAGCACTTTGAGTCACTGTTGGATCGCAGTTGTCTTCTGTGTAGCACCTTGGCTTCATGCCATGTATAGTTGCAGACATTGCCAAAAGTGTCATTCCCTGTATGAAAAGTTTGATTCAAAATCTTAACTCTGGTACTGATGAAAATTGATGATACTAGACTAAGCTGATCCAGGGTACCATTATTTATACTTTTTGAGCATAGTCCTTAACATTCAACTGATAAACTTCAATCACCCCGTGCATTTATATCAAAAGTATGGTCTTTTTTGAGCATCCGTTAGTCCCTCAAGGATTTGCCATATGAAGTTGTGCCTCCAATCAGTATTTGTGCCGTGGAAGATCTCTCATATGTGAGAGGTCCTCGGTTCAAACTAAGGTCGACACACCTTCAGGTGACAAATCGTTCAGGGGTCGATGGGTACCCAACAAGACAACAATAACTTTGATGCATCGTGGCAACGTTGTGAGCATAATTCAGTGACACAATTATAAGCAAACAAACTATCTCTTTTTAATGTGATCAGAACTTACAAAAACATAAATGATTGAGAAAAGGGCAATCGTCCAATATCTTCCCAGGTAAGCATCAGCCAAAAAGGCTCCGATCAAGGGTGTGATGTAGCATGTCCCACTCCAGTTCTGGTTATTTCTAGTAGCAACAGAACTATGCTGATTCAGTTGGTGCTTGAAGTATCGCACTAGATTGCTGCTCATCCCATAGTAAGCCAATCTTTCACAACATTCATTTCCTGTTTGAATAAATTACACAACTCGATAAGCATATCCACATTTGATTCACACATTACCAGTGGTTAATTTCATAAAATTACCAATAATAAAGGGGCAAGCTTTCCAGGTTCCAGTTTTCTTTATGTTTGCAGGGTTTCCCTTGTGATCCACCGTTCCATCTTTCGTGTAAAAATCACTTTCAGCCATGATTTTTTTCCAGTACCTGCATTTTCAACAATGAATTTATTCAGTAATCAAGAATCTAAAACCAATTAAACCCATTCAACCTCGTAATCACCTTTGAATATGACAAAACCCGAGTTTCTGAAACTAAGAAACGAGGGTAGACAAAGCTGTTCAAACACAACACACTCGGAACCCTAAAATAGAGTTCAAAATTAGAGTGTGAACAAACCAGGGGTGTTATTCAATCTTCATCAAGTTGCGTAAGCCACTTGGGGTGGATAGTGGATCCAGCTAGAGGTTATCCTTTCTTAGTCAACGAGTTAAAAGGTTGGAAGGAAGCTTGACTTTAATAGTTGAATTTGTGTTCGTAATGACGACTGGTGAAAGGGTATGTATAATAAGATAATTAAGTGTACATACTTCAATCTGAAACAAAACAAAACTCCATAATGAAGGGAAAGCTGGATTTGGAGTTGTTTAATAGTAGAAAATCATAAAAAGGTCAATACGGAATATGCAAATGATCATTGAGATTTTTGCAGATTTTTTACTTAAATAATACGAAAAAATAAATTAATAATCAAAATGATGTCCCCAAATTATTATTTATCAAAATGATATGTTTAGTTAAGTGGAAGAATTCTAAATGGCGGCACTCAGAGGTATTTTTGACACGTGTTTTTTTAATTATTATTATTATTTTTATATATTTAAAAATAAAAAAATATTATTTTATTAGTGGAGGGATTTAAAATGGCGGCACTCAGGAGTTTTTTTCAAAAAAATACGAGATAAATACGACAAAAAAATACCTGACACCCAATGGAGGAACACAAAGTGGCGGCACCAATAGAGGAGTATCAAGTGGCGGCACTCAGGGGTGTTTTGTCACTTGGCAGCACCCCATTGTGCCGTGTGTGTGTGTTTGTGTGGGTTTTTTAAGAGGTGAAAATTAATTTGAGTGGTTGAAAATTTTTTGTTGGTGATAAAAATTTAAAAAAAAAAAAAATTTGTTATAAAATAGGTGGGAGGGGGGGACCAACGAAAAATGAAGGAAAAAAGAAAGAAAAAAGAGAAAGAAAGAAAGAAAGAAAGAAGAAGGAAGAAGGAGAAGAAGGGGAAGAAGGAGAGGAAAAAAAAATGTAATGTGTTTATTTTTAAATTTAATTTTAAAATATTTTAATTTGTTAATTAGTAGTAGTAATGTGTTTGATTTGTTATTATAATTTTATTTGTTTAATAGGTTGATTAAAAGAGTAAATTAAAAGGAGTGGAAGAAAGGTAAGTTTAGTTAATATTTTAAGTATGATTAATTTTAAAATATTTTAATTTGTTAGTTAGTTTGATTATTTTAAGTTTTTTGTTTTCTTTAATTTAATTTTTAATTGATTTGTTATTTAATGTTGTTATAGTTGGTGAGTAAATTAAGAGGAGAAGAAGAAATGTAAGCTTGTTATTATGTTATTATTAATTTACTTTAATTTAATTTTGCTAGTTAGTAATTTTATTTTGTTGTTAGTAGTAGTAAGTAAAAAATATTATTCATATTTATTGATTTAAAATTTAATAATGTTTTAATTTTGTTAGTTAGTAACTTTATTATACAAGTCATAAGATTGTTTAATAAAATGTGAAAGAAAACTATTACAAGTGTTTAACAAAATTAACAATAATCTATTTTTAAGTTATAATTAAAATTAGTTATAATTATGAAATTTAAAAAATTATTATTTTATAAAAATAAGAGAGTTTTAATAATTCACAAAAAATTAAACTTGGCTAATTAATTTTCAAAATATAATATACAAAATAATTAATTATCAAAATAATATCCCCATCATATTATTGACCAATATAAAAATAATTAATTATCAAAATAATATCCCCATTATATTATTGACCAAAATATAATATAAAAAATAATTAATTATCAAAATAATATCCCCATCATATTATTGACCAAAATGGTACAAAATAAATTATTTTGTACCATTTTAGTAAATAATGGTGTGTGGATACTATTTTGGTTTATAAATATATATTTTGTACAATTTTAGTAAATAACACATTTTGGTATTTAATTATTATTTTTGTATTATATTGGTAAACTTATGTATTGAACTAATTGATAATTTTTTTTCAAGTTACAGAATGACTTCATTAATTAACTCAGAACGTCCTCATATAGCCAAATCAGTGAATACAAATACACACCAAGGCAATATGAATGTAAAAAAATAATTATTTTTTCATTATGTCATTCACGATATTATTATTTGTTTACAAAATTAATTTTGGTTATACTAACTATTTTTGTAAATTAACAGGAAGAGCTCGCGTATCGTTCATTGAGGTGTCGTGCACAGGGCCTTAAATTTCCCCCTCATGAACGTCTGCTTCTGTACTTGCGGGATGTCGGATTTGCATCTGCAGCATTGATCCAAAAATTTGAGTTAAGATATGATTTAATCAGTGCATTGGTGGAGCGTTGGCGCCCGGAGACCCACACATTTCATCTGCCTTGTGGGGAGTGCACTGTGACATTAGAGGATGTTGCGGTCCAACTAGGGCTACCAATCAATGGTGTACCAGTCACCGGTGTTAGTTCGTTTCAAGAGCCGGCAACGATGTGCATCCAGTTACTAGGTCGCTCACCTAGTAATAACAATGACTTCACGTCGTTGTTATTTACATGGTTGAAGAGCAATTTTCAGCACTTACCCGAACACACAACTGAAATGGAGGTTTCTTGGGCCGTTCGAGCCTATATTTTGCTAATGATAGGGGGCATACTCATGCCGGACGCAAATAACAATAAGATCCACTTGATGTATTTGCCTTTGCTAAGAGATTTGCGAAAGATTCATGAATATAGTTGGGGATCTACGGTGCTTGCCATGCTATACCGAGAACTTTGTCGCGCCACAAACCCTTCTTCCCGGGATATAGGTGGATGCCTAGTGCTATTGCAATCTTGGGCACTATATCGGATGTCATTCTTGGCATCCGTTAGGCACCAAACATATGTTTTTCCACTCGTTAACAGGTGATTACCATATACCCTAAATTTTAATAATTTGACATATTTTATTAATTATATTAATCTAACAATTTATTTTTTGTTTTCTTAGATGGAAAACAAAACCGGGGATCGGGAGGCAGTACATAGTTCCCATGTATCGTTTGATGCTAGAGCAATATGCTGGGGAAGGGGTATGTTATTCATTAACATGTTAAATTATATTACTTGACTCGTGTTAATATGGTTGCATGTTAGTAAATTATATTACTTTAATCTTATTAATATTTTGACATGTTATTAATTGTGCAGTTCATCTGGACCCCATATATACAGCCAGAAATTACCGCTGTTATTCCCGCCTCAACATTCCTCCACTCAGACCAATGGTGCATTAACGCACCGATAATCAATTTTCAAATAGTGGAGTGGTATGCCGGGGATCGAGTACTCCGGCAGTTTGGTTGTAAACAGCCTATCCCGCAGTCGCCATTCCAATTAGGGTCTATCCATGAGATGGATAAGAAGGGGAAAGCAAATTGTGATTGGGGGAGTGTGCATGGACAATATGTTTATGTGTGGAACAACCGAATGACTCGAGTACCTCCGATGGAGTACACTCCGACAGCCATCGGTGCAGTACATGCAATGGTTTATTGAGTTTGGCCAACCATATTTGATTGGTGCTTCATCGACGATAATTCCCCCATACATGTCTCGACAAGATCGCCCCTATCATGTAGCTCCTGCCCCAGAGCCACAGCCAGTGCCAGAGCAACAAGATATAAATAATGAAGAGGCATTGAATGACGATGATTCTTATCGTCCTGATTTTGCGGGATCATCACATAAGCATAGCTCATCAAGCCAAGGATATCAGCCTCAGTTTGACGAGCCACCGCAATGCTCAAGCCAAGGATATCAGCCTCAATTTGACGAGCCACCGCAATGCTCAAGCCAAGGATATCAGCCTCAATTTGACGAGCCACCGCAATACTATAGGGAAAGATATCAGGCTGAGTTTGACGAGGCATCGCGATACACTATTCCTCCCAGGCAATACTCTACTCCTTCGGTGCAAATGGACCCTAATGATGGTGATGAACTTGACGAGCAACCTCGACGTAGACGCCGGCCACCACGAAGATATACCCCGAGAACCACACCATCTAATCATGGATACTAGGGTTGTATCTAATAGTGTTTAAATTTGACTGTTGATCAATTCTAATGATGAATTTTTCCTCCATAATGTACATATATTTTAACATATTTGATCATTTATTTAAATTTCTTAACATTAAACCTGTTACTTGAAACCCTAAACCGTAAAATTGAAAGGGTTAGGGACTTAAAACGTAATTTTACCATTTTTATTAAGTGAGATATTTTTGAAGAAAAGTGTAGAGAATTTGAGAGATGAAAAATTGGAAGATATATAATTTTTATGCTAAAATGATATTTTAGTGTAATTTCAGAAACATCAAACGAATTATAATTTTGAATTCTTTACCTCAAGATATAAATAATTTAGTGACTGGGACGCAAGTGGACAACATTGAAAATTAATGTAAAAATAAAATTAAGAGGTATATGATGATGAACAGGGTTTAGGCCCTACTTGATCCGGATGACTGCCCAATATGATAAGTTCGTTGAGGGCAATTACGTCAAGTATGCCCAGCTAGCCTACACAGTCCACACAGTTTGCCCTCGTCTATTTTCTCCATAATGTTCATTTCGTTGCGGATTCTGGTGATATGAGGACGACCTTTTGGATTCCTCCGTAAACCTTTGTTCGGGATAAGCTCGAAAGTCATCGGAGGTACCTCCCATGTGGACAAGTCATGCAGGACGGGGAACTCATTTTCCCAGATACGTAAAGTACGATGGAGAGTGTAAACGGGGTCGATGAACTGTTCAACATTGAGTGACACTTTAGCACAAGCTGCAACGACATGCGCACAGGGATAATTAAGTGTATCGAACCTCCTGCAATCGTAGTGTCTATTTTGGAGATCAACCCCGTATGACCTAGGTGGGATACCAGGTCGACAACCAATAGTCTCAGTAACTTGAAATCGTTGAAACTGTCGTGAATATATTTCAACGTTCATCGTTATCGCACTCTGACGGTTTCCATCTATTGCATTCCTGACAGCTTCGACAAACACGTGACCAGCGTTCATCTGATCTATTTGTCGCGTTCCCATTACTGACATCAAGGTAGCTAGCCTATAGAATGTAGCGGAGAACACGGATGAAATCCGAAGATGTCGTATTCTCTTGAACACGCCGTTAATCGATTCTGCCAGGTTGGTCGTCATTTGACCATATCGATACCCCTCATCAAAACTTTGAGACCATTGCCACGGCTCCATGGTGCCCAACCACTCGCGTAGAGGCTTGTTCGTTTGACTTTCCATGTCACTCTCAAGTCTGGTCATTCTTTGCCGGAATCGGTGTGGCTCTAGCTCGTACGCTGTAGGAATATTAAGAAAATATAAGTTACAGTCTAAAATTAAAACCTTAAAAATATAATTTGGAACTTTATTTTTTTACCCATTTTCACAAATTGTCTCCGCCAGTCTGCATTCTTATATTATCGTTGGAAGTTAGCCGCAATGTGTCGGCTGTAGTAAACCGATTTCCATGGTACACCAGTACGCCTAATGGCCGCAATAATACCCTTCTCTCTATCAGAGATTATGCAAATATTATCGTTATGAATCACATGCATCCGCAGGTTTCTCAAGAAGAATTCCTAAGATTCCATGTCTTCTTTGTCCACAATAGCGAATGCTATTGGGAGCACGTTTTGATTCCCGTCTTGAGCCACCGCAATTAGTAAGATCTGCGTATATTTCCCGTATAGCCCTGTTCCATCTACCTGGACAAATGGCTTGCAGTGAGGAAATGCTCGAACGCAGGGATCAAACGTCCAAAATATATACTGAAAATTTCTTCTTCCCGATTGCATGTTGTTGTCTAAGCCATAATAAGGTCGTGTCACCAACTCAATCGTAGTACCCAGTACGTACTGTCGCATTGCTGCTACCATCCTTGCAGCTCATTGTATGATGCATCCCAATCACCGAACAATTGTTTCATTGCCATCTGTTTCGCAATCCATGCTTTTCGATATGAAACCCGATAATGGAATCGTGATTGCATGTCCACAATCAATGTAAAAACATTGATGGTCGGGTCGTCCTTAACCATTGGCATGATATGTGTGTAGATGATTCTGGAATCAAGTTTCCGGTGATCTTCTGACAAACATGTTGAACTGCATATGTGAGGCCCATCAATTTTTCTTATCTCCCACATCTGCGACTTCTGGATAAATGCAGCTCGCACCCGTCACTTGCAACCTTCCGTCGACTTCCAGCACTCTCCAATATACAATGTCGGTTTAGACACTGCGACTTTGTAGTCTATCGACACATTCATGCTATATTGCTTAATAGCAAATATGCATTCTTCCTTGGATTCAAATTTTTGGCCCACAAACAACTCTTCACAATCTACTGCGACGGCCAATCGGTGAGCAGGTACTATTTCAGGGTATTCCGCGAACTCGGCATATGTCGCATCGGGGTTTATAAGCGACATGTGTGCCCCAAGAGGATTATTGTGCATCACAATATGTGTAACTGGATTTTCGACTGGATTTTCATTGCCATTCGCCCCTTCTTCGTCAATATCATCTGGAACCTCATCCACATCCGGATCACTATCAATATTGACTTCATTATCAGAAGGAATACTACTATCATATCCACCATCTTGATCTGCATCATTCTCGGGTGCAACAGCATTAAGATCGATGTGTAGCCCACGTACGATTGATTGACTTTCAATGTACGATACTGGAACCACCATACACGGAGTTGAATCTTCATTTTGTACAAGTTCCACATCAACTAACTCAGCAAACAATTGAACCGGTGCATTTGGGTCACTTTGATTCTCACAATAAAGAGCGATCATTGTCTCCACGTCTTCGTCGTCTACAAGTTCCATCTCGGTGAATTTGATAGGATCTATCGAAACTGGAAACTTGTAGAAAAGTTTCGAGATCCTTCTTCCACAACGTCTAAAAATTTTTGCACTAATCCTTGCTTTCATATCATCAACCGAGATATTTCGACTAAATCTCATTCCTATTTGTTCCCGACAATCAAATATACATCCAACCGATGTTCTCGAAATTACTCCATCAAAATAAATGCATACAAAAAATTGATTATCCATCTTCAATAAATCTGTTAAAAATTAAATAAAATTTATTAAATAAAATATGATTTTACCCATTTATATCATACTCAAATAAAATTAAAATTAAACACATTACCTTTCTTTCCTTCTTCTTTCTTTCCTCTCCTTCTTCTTTCTTTCCTCTCCTTCTTCCTTTCTTTCTTTCTTTCCTTTCTTTCTTTCCCGTTTATTTGCTTCCCTCACTCTTATTTTATAACAAAAATTTTATTTCATTTAATTTTTATCACAAACACTAAAAATTCCCAACCACCCAAATTTATTTTCACAAATAAAATAAAATAAACACACACACACGGCACAATGGGGTGCTGCCAAGTGGCAAAACACCCCTGAGTGCCGCCACTTGATACTCCTCCATTGGTGCCGCCACTTTGTGTTCCTCCACTGGGTGTCAGGTATTTTTTTGTCGTATTTTTCTCGTATTTTTTTGAAAAAAACCCCTGAGTGCCGCTACTTTAAATCCCTCCACTAATAAAATAATATTTTTTTATTGTTAAATATATAAAAAAAAATAAATTTTTTTTTTAAAAACACGTGTCAAAAATACCCCTGAGTGCCGCCATTTAGAGTTCCTCCACTTAACTAAACATACCATTTTGGTAAATAATAATTTGAGGATACCATTTTGGTTATTAATTTATTTTTTTGTATTATTTAAGTAAAAAATCCTTATTTTCTATCTTATTACAATATTTAAAAATAATTATAATAAATTAAAAAGTTAAAAAAACATATTATCTTTTAAAAAAATAGATTATGGTAGTTTTTTAAAAAGTAGAGTGCGATAGTTATATTAAAAAATTTGTGATAATTCTAATATAATTTAAAAGAGTTGAAGAAAGAAATAGATTACAATAGTTATATTTAAAAAGTTGTAATAATTATAATTATAATATAATATATATTTAAATTTATTTATTATAAATGCACTTTTTAAAGTTGCGCATAGTTATCCTTTATAACGTCATATGTTTATTGTTTTTATATTCTCACTATTATTTTAATTGGTGGTAAGGTAATACAATATTATGATTTTTTTTGTTTTTGTTTGGTACAAGTATGAAATATTTTCAATAATTATTTTTTAATTATTAGTAAATGTGCTTATTAAATTAATATAAATATATGTTATTTATCATAAAATATTATAATTGCTACATATTGTTTAACTTTTTTTTTATTATTTTTTTTAATATATTGGTGTGATTACATGATAATACTTTCTTAACTTTTTGACAACACACACTTTGCATACACAGGTGCTCGAACTCGGGATTCCTAGAATGAACATCATCATCTTTTCAAATGAAACCACTTGTTAGATTCTTTTTTAAAATTTAATACTATAATTTATTTTTATATATAGTTCAAATTTATATATTATTTTTAATAGTTTTATATATTAATTGAATGTTGTTTAATATAAAAAGAGATACATAAAATAAGAGTTATGGACAAGGCTGTACCGCTACCTTTCCCTTTTGCAATTCACTAATAATTCATAAAGTTAGACAACAAATGAAAGCCCATAAAATAATGATAACGAAATGACACTCAGTCCAAGTTTTAATTTAACAAGTGCCTTAAACCCCCAAAACCTGAGAGGCCCAATATCCTTGTTTTACCTAATCAATATTTCTCCAATTTTTTGTTTACGACATATCAGAATCATAGTGAGTATATTATTAGAGTGATAATTATAACCCAATTCTGATTCACTAGTCGTGTTTCAGGTGTTAAAATGTAATCGGGGGCGAATTTAGACAAGTTTAAAATCTTAAAATAGTAAAAATAAAATTTTATTTTATTCTCCTTAAAAATGATAAAATTTTGATTTAATCTTTTAAAAATTATATTTTTACTATCGTAAAAATTATCATTTAATTTCACCCTAATTAAATCTTAAATCTCTATTATGTCATGTTTGATAGTTTTTTTTTTTCTTTTCTCAATGATATATATATATATATATATATATTTAAAGTCACTAGGTTAATTACCAGCATAACTCGTCTAATCTTCAACTCCTCTTTAAGAATTGAATAGCATAATTAGGATATTTTTATTACGCTCAATTTCGTAAACTCATTAATTACGATAGTTACTTAAATATGTTACATGTATAACTACACACAATTATGTTTAAATTCAATTATCAAATGACTTTTTAAATTCACTTTAAATGATTTATACTCATTAATCATAATAGTAATTAAATTATTGTATAATTCAATTATCAAATGACTTTTTATCATGTATTAGTGTTATGAGGCTAAACTTTTCGTCTCACAATCCATGCGGCTTTAAGCAATTACTTCACTTCAAATACATTTAAGTCAGCTTAACTCTTAAATCAACTTAACTCTTACAAAGTGAAAATTCTAGTAGAATTTCTCTAAGGCATCGAAAATATAGCAGAAGCAACTCAAAGACAAAAGAAAGCTCGAAAGAACAAAATAACCACAAAAAAGCAAAGCACACAAGGTGTTTGAATAAATACTCTCAGAGAGCCTCCCCCAATCCAACGCTACAACTAGCTTTGCATCGACAAATGAGATCCAAGGGGTCATGACCCTCTTAAAATGGTAAATTTTTAATTTAAACCCTTTATAATTTATAAAATTTTAAATTAGTAATGGTAAAATTACATTTTGGCCCCCAAATATGATAAAAAAATGATTTAACTATTTAAAAATTATAAAAAATATATGCTATTAAAAAGATGAAATTACATTTTTGCTATTGTAAAAATATACAATTTAATTTCGCCGCCCCCATGCATGCCGTAATTAGGTTCGATTCCATAATAATTTAAGAATATATTTAAATTTTTATGTATTTTTATTGAAAATGATTTTTAAATAATTTTTCATTTTTAAAATTTATGAATTTATTTATCTATTTTCTTTTTTGAATTTTTTAGAGTTGAGGTCTAAATTTGTTGAAATTTTTAGAATCAAGATTAAATTGATAGAATTTATAAACATTAGAGGGATATATTTTCTATTACACCAATATAAAAAGACCACGCCGACATTTCATCAATGATTTAATGAATGAGTGATTAAAATATCAAATGTTGATAATATTAATGATTAAATTGAAAATTGTTAAAACTAGATGACCAAAAGTAAAGTACGTTAATAATTAGGTGACTACCGATATATTTTACCCTTTCTTTTCAAATTCATAATTACTGTTACTTAAAAAAATAAAAATAGACTTTTCGTCGATGATCTTGAATGTCTAACAGAACAATAGATAATTTAACATATTTAAAAGCTTTTTCTAGACTTTCAAGTTAATTCAACAACCTCTGTTAATATGAAAACAATTTAAAAGGAAAAGAAATTCAAATATTCGATTTTCTCTATTTATGAAATGTTTTTAATATATTTTCTGAGAATTTTTAAATTTGGTATAAAAATCTTAAAATTCAAGATGAAATTACTAATATGACATTAAATTATTAGAAAGAGATAACATCTCTGTTTCATACAATCTTTTCTCCTGCTTGTTATAACCAACATACTTTCATGGATTGACACGCGGATCAATCTCAAATACTTTATTTTGATTAAAATATTGATGAAACTTTTAAGAGTTGTTAACACTATTAAAATTATTTGTTAAATTTAAGTCCATTGCAATACTTTAAATTTTTTTTTTAATTTTAAAATATCACACCAATGAATTTATATTTTAATATTCAAATAATTACTGTATAAATTGACCCAAAAAAATAATTAATAATTAATCTAATGCAAAGAGTGGTAGGATCCGTACTAGTAAAAATAAAATTGTTGATGCCTTGGTTTGCTAGGTTGGGTGTTAGATTAGATTGTTAGTTGAATTATCCACAACACAAAGAGTTAAAAGAGTTTGTGTTTTGAGACGCTTTTTGATGCTCAAATTAATGTTTTATTATGCGAAAAAAATAGACTTTTGAGTCTCAAGTGGTTTTAACTTATCACGGTATTATGTTTATTGAACTTTTCTTAGAATTATTTGGAATTTTCTATTCTTGTATGGGTATAACAATAATTAAGCGTGGGTTTGGATAGGCGGTGCGTTTACTTACGATTAGTGTAGAAACAACAGTGACGATGAGATTAAATATTGTAATAATACTGTAATGTGAGTTAAAAAATAAGCTAAACACACTGTATAGTCCATCCAAACCCACACTAAATGTTCTTATTTTGGCATTATTTAAAGAATATATGTATATATGTACCCAAAATTGATACATATTTTTGGTGGGATAAATGTTAGTGAAGAGAAGTTGGATGAGCTGTTGTTATTGATATCCCCCTAACCCTGAATAAGCTTTAGCTTTCAGAAACAAACTCCACTATACATTTGATATAAAATTTATATAATATGTGTGTGAGTATATCCATGAAAGGTATCTCTCAACTAAAAACATTTTGTTGGGTTAACCATCCTTTGCACCTGTCATCTACCCACCCATTTCCGCTCCTTTTCTTCTCGAAGAGTTTCATCACATTCTTGGACCCAATTAGGATTTTAGGAAAGTAAAGCCAAGTGACCAATTATCCAATTTTCAATATTCTTTTTTTCATAAAACAATATATTAATTAATATACATATTTATCTGATATTTATACACCCGAATAAAAGAAGGTAGAACATAATTGATATTGTTTTTCTTTTGAAAGGAAGAGAAATCGAAAAAACAAATAGTTGGTCAGAAATTTGATCGAAAAATAAACTGGAAGAAAACTGACAAAACCACACTGGATTCGATTCTCGGGAAAAATTGGGGGAGGGTCACAGATATTCTAGCTTAACACTCAATGTCTTAGACAGAATATTCCTCTCGTGTAATTTCGCAGAACATCAGAATTTAAAGAACAAAAGGATCAGAGAAGTTATTTTTCTCTTATTGTGTTTTATGAAAAATGAGAAGAATGACCCCTTATTTATAGTCAATTTCTTAAAAAATCTCGACAACTAAATTTTAATTCTATTAAATCATAATTGTTTAGAAATTAAATTTTAATTTTATCAATTCGTAACCATTAAAAAATATATTTTTTTAATTCAGTCAAAATCTTCTCCAGCTCTAGCTTTCAATTTAGTTTATGGGGTGCAATCCCAATAATCATATATACAACAAATGGTTTATTTAGTAAGATTTAAATCAAATATGAAAAAAAAATTAAATTCTATAAAAGTTGCTGAAAAATAATTTAAAAGTTAATTAAAAATTGAGTTTTTAATCGAAAATTAATAATTAATCTTAAAATGTTATTTTTTGTCGAAACTTATTATGGGTTGCTAAGTAATGACATAATAATTGATACAGCGATTAATGTGAAAAAAATATTGATGTGATATTTAATATAAAAAATAAAAAATTTAATTGATCTTTTAATTATTTCACGAGTTCTTGATTGATTTTTAAATTATTTAAAGGGTTTAATTATTTTTAATTATTTAAGACTAAAATTTATTAAAATATTATAGAAAACTTAGAAAGAATTTATTAAATATATTATGAAACATACGGAAAAAATATAAAACATATTATAAAATTTAGAAATTATAGAAAAAGTATAAAAATGTATTAAATTCATTAAATATTATAAAATATTATTAATATATTATGGAAAACATAAAAGAATTATTTCAATTTAATTCGACTGACATGAGCATTGTTGTCAATGTGAGAGAATGTGGATTCGAGTGTACTAAAGCACATTTCCTCTTATTTATGAAATGTAGAGAAACTATGTGCAATTTTAAATATTGTGTTAAAAAATAAATATGACCAAAATCTATAATAATTATTAAAAAAAAAAACTAGTGAGTGATATTTAAACGTTACCTTAAAAGACAAGAATTATTATTCATATTATTAAATTCATGCCCTGAGACGTAACCGATACTAACAATAATTTTAACATGAAAAATGAAATACTTGATTTCAATTATTATAAAGGGAAAAAAGCCATAAAGATAATCAATGTTGTCCTTTTAGAGTAAACTTTTGCCTATATATGTCATTTAGTATTACTGCCAAGTACGAAAATTCCAAAGAAATTTCAGTTTTGTGGCAGTAATTTTCAATTGTTATTCAAACATCCCATTATAATTAGTAAGGAATAGGGTTAGGAATGCTTTTTAGTATTCAATAAAAAAACATTTAATTATTACAATGATTGTTTTTATGCATTATTTTTAATCAATTTAAAAAATTATATTTAATGCTTTGTTAGTGTATACATTTACAACAAACTATGTGATGGTAGCAAATTTCAATTTTATGTAATGAGAATATGTGATCTTAGAGTATGGGTATACTCAATGTGTTTGTGGAGTCGAATGGTAAAGAAATCATTAAGATTTTTAGTTCACTAATTTTGAGTTTTTTCGAGTTTAATGTAATTGTTTAAGAGTATATCATGTTAAGCTTGTCTTTTCGATATTTGTCCTTCTATTAACGCAACTCACAAGTTTGCTCAAGCTATGTTGGTCATCAAACATGGGAGGCTCCTTTCTATTCTCTCTGCTCTATCTTAAATTTGGGTCATTTCTTTGTTTATCCCCAATAATGTTCGAACGTACGGGGTGAGCCATTTGACTTGAGATTTAGGCGACCTTCAAATTGTTTATCTGCTCTTGTCTTGTTTATTCAATTTTATTAATGAGTTTAATTTTTTTTTTTTTTTAAATTATGCCTGGATGCAAATTCTTTAAAATTATATTAGAATTATTAGGCTCATAATTAACATTCTCTTTTAGTAAAAGTTTGTCATCATGATGGTTTAAAAGATAGCTGATATATCCATCAACTGTGTAGGGAGATTTTAGTTGTACTAATCTGCCAATAAAATGCTTTGATCATAACCCTAATTAATTGTCAATTAGATTAACGACTAATGCCCACAAAAGTGGTAAAAACAAAGGGAAAAAAAAGAAGTGAAAAGAACTGGGAGTTTCTCTTTCTGTCGTTGATTTCGTTTGTTGTTGCTCTTGTCACCAGCTTGACTTGATTGAGGGGTATGTATATCTATCAACATTGTGGTTGAGGTCGGGTGTACTTTACCCCAATACGGTTGGACCAACCCAATCGCTGACCACTTTGTCAATTGAAAAATGGCTTCACCATATCAACTAGCTTAGCTTCCAAATGTGTCTTAGTTTGATACATAACTACTTTGTGTGATACACAAGAAATCTCTCTCTCTTTACCTTTTTCTCCCTCTATTTCTCCAATGTCCCATTTCAAGTATTCTTACGTGCCCAAATTCTGGTTTTGGTCCTTATACTATTGTCAAACTTTAGAGCTAGTCCATATGCACTTTAATTTCACATATGTGGGTCTATCTACTTTAATAATACAATTAGTTAATCCAAATAGTTTATACCTTTAATTATTTCAGGTAAAATGTTGACATAGATTCTTTCTGAAAAAAACCCGTTCTTGATATTTTTGAGGTCCTAAGCGAAACAATAAATTGGGTCTCTTTTAATATATATATATATATATAATGTAATACAATAAAAATTGAAAATTTTTTGGGGCCCTAAGAGATGAAATATTTATGGTAAAAAATTGAAAGCCCTAGGCATTTAAATAATTTATTTTAGACTGAACTTTTTTCCCACATTAAAAACTTAAAAAAATATTTTTTTTGGACTCCTTCCAGCTTTTGATCCTGGACGGCTACACTCTCAAACAACCCCAGAACCGAGCCTGTCTGAAAACCACCCATTGACATGAATTTCTTTTTGTTGTTATCGCAGTTTTTGTTGGAAGAAGTGTTTAATTTTAGTTTGCACTATTAATATTTGGACTTGTTAACGATGTTATAAAAGTAGAGGATTAAATTATGTCAAATTAAAGTATAAATATTAGTTTTTAAATTTAAGCATAGTAGAGGGACTAAAAATAGAATTGAACCTTCTTACATTCCACCTAACTAAGCAAAAACGACTTGGCAGCGGAGGCCAAACATAAGCTTTTGCCTCTTTATAAGTTTGGGTTGGTCTTTAACACCCCCATCAGTACACCAAGAAAGAGCCAAACTTTTAGAGTAGAACATATTGATTTGGGTTTGGCTTTGAGTGAGAGATCAGATATAGGGACAAATTCATGGAGATGGCACCATGCATTCGAGTCCTAATGCTTTTAGCTTGCTTATGGTTTCCAGCTTCGGTGGAGTGCATGGTTCGCCACTACAAGTTCAATGTAAGTTATACTTTGCTCAAAATGGGTGCTATAATGCTCTCTAGAACTTCATATTTCCTCCATCAATGTCCATAGTCGAGTTCCTTAATTTGTTTGATTGGCAACTAAATTGGTATCTCTTTCACATTAGAAAGTCTTGTCAACTTCACTCATTTTTCGTATGTTTTGTAATCCTATATGCATTGCATGTTCATGCACGTATTGTTCTTCAATGATCAATTATAAACTATTGTAAAAAGGTTTTCTGAAATAATTGCAGGTGGTGTTGAAAAATACAACAAGATTATGCTCAACCAAGCCTATTGTCACTGTGAACGGACGTTACCCTGGACCCACTTTGGTTGCTAGAGAAGATGATACCATTCTTGTCAAAGTGGTCAACCATGTCAAATACAATCTCTCCATCCACTGGTGAGACTCCAAGCTGCCCACCATTGATATCAATTCTTGAAGATTTATAGTACTTAAATAACTTTGTGTTTTTCTTTTGGGGGGGTGCGGTGAAGGCATGGGATTAGGCAAATACGTACGGGTTGGGCAGATGGACCGGCATATATAACCCAATGCCCGATTCAACCAGGGCAGAACTATGTGTACAACTTCACCCTCACTGGCCAAAGGGGCACCCTTTGGTATCATGCACATATCCTATGGCTAAGAGCCACCGTGCACGGTGCAATTGTTATCTTGCCCAAGCGTGATGTTCCTTATCCTTTCCCCAAACCCCACAAGGAAGAGATTGTTGTGTTAGGTGAATGGTGGAAATCGGATACTGAAGCCGTCATTAATGAGGCTTTGAAGTCTGGTTTGGCTCCTAATGTCTCTGATGCTCACACCATCAATAGTCACCCAGGACCTGTCCCCGGCTGCCCTTCAAAGGGTAAATAAACAAAACACTCTGCTATTAAAAAGATAATTCCCGATGGAATTATAGTTTTGGTCCCTCTATTATATTTGAGATTTAATTCCTATAATTTAATAATTTACTTTTATAATATTATAAATTAAAATACGACGTAATTTTTTTCTTAAAGACACTCGGACATGAACTTTTTGTGTTGGAGGGATGTTTTTCTAAAAACTTCCACTTCATTATTTTAAGTTGAATAGTTAAATTTTTTATCTATTTGGACTAACTAATAAAAGAACTGAATTATAAATTTAAATATAGTAGAAGGATCAAAATAAAATTTGACCAAGTCAATAACGAATAATTTCTTCTTCAATTCCCTTATATTTCTCTACTTTTTTTTTTTCTGCAGGGTATACGTTGCCGGTTAAACCAGGGAAGACGTACATGCTTCGAATCATCAACGCTGCACTGAATGAAGAACTCTTTTTCAAAATCGCCGGCCATCAACTCACCGTAGTCGAAGTTGATGCCACGTACGTGAAACCTTTCAAAACAGACACCATCGTTATAACCCCAGGGCAGACCACAAACGTCCTCGTTACCACCCACCGCGGCGGAGGAAAGTACATGGTGGCAGCCTCACCTTTCATGGACGCACCGATCGCCGTCGACAACGTGACAGCCACCGCCACCTTACATTACTCCGGCTCGCTCACCAGTGCCGCCACCACCCTCACGTCAACCCCACCGAAAAACGCTACCTCATTGGCAACAAATTTCATCAGGTCATTACGAAGCTTGAATTCCAAACAATATCCAGCTAATGTCCCTTTGAAGATCGATCATTCCCTGCTTTTCACCGTTGGACTTGGCGTTAACCCTTGTCCTACCTGCGTGAACGGAAGCCGTGTTGTGGCTTCCATCAACAATGTTACCTTTGTAATGCCGAAGATTTCATTGCTTCAAGCCCATTTCTTCAACATAAGTGGCGTTTTCACCAGTGATTTCCCCGGGAATCCGCCTGCTCCATTCAACTACACAAGCACGCAAGTAACCAACTTTGCTACCAAACAAGGAACAAGACTGTATAGACTTGCGTATAACGACACCGTTCAGCTGGTCTTGCAAGATACTGGGATGATTACCCCAGAGAATCACCCTCTTCATTTGCATGGATTCAACTTCTTTGAGGTTGGGAGGGGACTGGGGAATTTCAACCCCAAAGAGGATCCTAAAAAGTTCAATCTTGTCGACCCTGTTGAGAGGAACACCATTGGGGTTCCATCTGGTGGATGGACAGCCATAAGGTTCAGAGCAGATAATCCAGGTAAGGTCATGGAGACATTTAATAGTACTATAATTAGACCGATAAGTTTCTCTTATTTATATGATTACTCCTTGGTTTGCAGGGGTTTGGTTCATGCATTGCCATTTGGAAGTGCATACAACATGGGGGCTTAAGATGGCGTTTGTTGTGGACAATGGAAAAGGCCCAAATGAGACTCTTCTACCACCTCCAAGTGATTTCCCCAAGTGCTGATCAATTAACCAAGCCAAAATGCTGAGGAATGGAGAAGTAGCTGAAACGAATTGGAATTTTTATACAACGGCTTAAAGCTATAATAACCAATAAGAAGAGTTTCTTTTGAGCAAGCCAAGGAAAGTTTGCTCCATATGGAATAAAAGAGAGCTGGATTTGTATTTTTTTTTTCCCTCTTAAATATGGTTTCCTTATAGTATGGTCTACAAATTTGTGCTATGAAGTTGTGCATATGCTTCTAATTTAGAGGTTCCAAATCATCGTTGTGTTGACAATGACAATTTGAAATGAAGATTAAGTATTGTTTATCTTTCATTGCTAAAACTATTAGCTACATTGAACTACATACTATAATTCATGGTTGAAAGTGGATTGTGTTTAGCTCGATTGGCATGAACAGTATTGTCAACGTAGGAGGACGTGGGTTTAAGTACGTTGAAGCACATTATCCTCCTATTTATGGGTTGGTGAGGGGCTATGAGTAATTCTAAGCATTGTGTCAAAAAGAATAGATATGATAAGAGTCTATAATAAGAATAACGTACATCATGTGATCCTAATGTTTGGTTGATAGCTACGGGCTTCGTGAAAAATGGAAGCTTAACAATATGACCACCACTGCTCGACTAATCAAACTATGCTTGTTGGAAACCTCATATGAAAACATTCAATAAGAAAATGGATGAAAGGACATATAGGGTTGTTTTGACTGGCTTGGAGCCACCCTACACTAGAAAATGTGATGAAAGTCGAGAAGTAAAACTAGAAACAACTTGGACGACCAAGGAAGAAACCGTTATTAATGCGCAATTCCAGAGCCCTTAAAATGTTATATTTATAATGGTGTAGATAGCAAAGAACTTCGGCGAATTTCTAAATGTGTTTTTGCGAAAGAAGTATGAGGCAACTCATAAAGGGACTCTTAGGGTGAAATTGTCAACACTACAAATGCTCATAAAGCTACTCTTAGAGTGAAGCATTATTTCTGCGGTCTTCCCAATATAACTATCGAGTACCAAAAAATCAATGTAACTGTCGAATATTAAAAAATTTATTTAAGAGTTTGATCCGGTTCCATTTTGAATTTAGTCAAAACTCAATGTAACTATCGAATACCAAAAAATCAAATTATCCTATCAATTTCCTAGCTTATTTATATAATTTAGATTCATATTTTATTCAACTATCAAATGTTTTCCTTATCAAACTACTTGAATCAAAGAGTAAGATACTCACACCAAAATAATTTTCAAATTGCAGATCAAAATAGAAAAGTATACTGGATATTAAAATTCAATTTTTACACCTATTAAACCTAAGTCTAGTCTTTCTAAGTATTGGTGGAAAAAAAAAGCACATTACCACCTTTATTCCTAATTCAATCAACCACATATATTAGGTCACAAATTAACACTTTCGGTTATCTTGTTTCAACTATTCTGATTCTTCTCTGGTAATGCTTCTGGTTGATAAATCCAAAAAACAAAACTGATGTTTGTAAGTGAAGCTCTTATCTGAAGCTCATTGACAAAGCGGGTATTCCTATGCTGCTTCACTGCCCCCACAACATATTTTGGGAGGGGGGGGTACTACAATTAGAAGGAAGAAGAAACTATTAGAGGGATTCAAGCTGTTCATGTACATATCTCACTAACTTGAGCTAATGCAATTTTGGGGCATACCATTTAATTTCTTACTATATATGAGACGTCACCTTTATATATGCTTCTGGAAACACCAATTAATCAACATCAAGAATTCAAAATAGTTTAAAAAAAAAAAAAAAAGCACAAAAGCCCTGATGAGCTAAGCCATGAAATTATTTTAACCTACACTAATATATTCACGAATTGTAATGACTTTCACCAAAAAGACTAAATGTAAAAAAATAAACAATGTTGTTTACGTATATTAACTTTTCATCAATATATACAAAAAAAAAAAATCAAACTTTAAAAGTTTAAAGCGAAAATGGAAGACCTACAAGCACACAAAGCTAAAATAACTAATTTTCAAGCTCTCCAGTCAAAAGCTAAATACAGGGGCATTTTAATTTGACTGTTTAGCAATCTATCTTATGTATCCTATTCCTAGTATATTGTAAAAATGGAGATATTCAAGATTTATCATAGCTGATTCCTGGATTGATTCGAAGATGGAAGAGTTTCAGCTTTTTTATGGTGAAAGTTACTCAGCACAGCAGGGTGCTGTCTTAATGATGGTTTCTATATGTGCCCATATTGTGTATACTGCCTTATTGCCACTGCATTGCTATCTTTTTCATCAGTTTTGACAGCCTTGACTTCAGATTCTGTTGGTCCTAGTGCTCTCACCACAATGTCATGGTTGATAGATGTACCCTTTGTAGCGGTATTAACACCTAGGATGCCATCAATGGCCTTAAGATTATCTTCCCCTAATGGTGATGCATCCATGATACCTTCTTGACGAGACGTATTTTGTATTTTTTCACCATTTTTTATGTTATTCAAGCCCTTAGCTTCTCCTGCTGAAGTTGATAAGCCAGCGTTGGCTTCAGCTTCAGCTAAAATTTTGGACTTGTGTTCAGAATCGTTTGGTTTTGATTCTTTGTTGATAGATGTACCCTTTGTAGCGTTATCAACATCTGGGATGCTATCAATGGCCTTGAGATTATCTTCCATTGATAGTGACGTGTCCATGATACCTTCTTGACAAGACATATTCTGCATCTGTTGACCATTTTTTATGCTATTCAAGCTGTTAGTTTCTCCTGCTGAAGTTGATAGGCTAGCATTGGCTTCAACTTCGGCTAATCTTTTGGATTTGTGTTCAGAATCTTTTGGCTTTGATGCTTTCACAGCAATGTCATGGTCGATAGATGTACCCTTTGTAGCATTATCAACATCTGGGATGCTATCAATGGCCTTGCAATTATCTTCCATTGATTGTAATGTGTCCATGATACCTTCTTGTAGAGGCATATTTTGTATCTGTTCACCATTTTTTATGTAATTCAAGCTGTTAGTTTCTCCTGCTGAAGTTGATAGGCTAGCATTGGCTTCGGCTTTGGCTAATCTTTTGGATTTATGTTCAGAATCTTCAACAGATCCTGGACTAGTTTCCCTGGAGGTATTTAATGGTTCCATGACAGCCTCTATTTTACCTAATATCTGGAGTGCACCTTCACCTTCAAGAACATCGCCCTTGATCTCTTTGTTGGTTACATTATCAGATACTGACTCATTCACCTTGCAAATATGATCAACTTCAGCTGCAGAACTCTGAGAAAGATTCCAGATCAATGTCAGTAAAGGATGGATCGGTAAAATAAGTAGCTGACTATTGAATATAACTAAATGACATGTTTGAGACTATTATAAAGGCAGTAGGTATGGGAATTTTTAGAACAGCTAGGAAAACAGCAGAAGGAAGTACATATGTGAGTAATTTATTGCAAGCAACGTATGTAGAAGACATGTTATCCAGACTTTACATTTCTTCTATAGTATCCATATCTGGTGTTTGTGTCTAACACATATTCAGACATGGATACAGAGGAGCACTCATATATGTATCCGATATTCATTTCCGATTCTGAGTAATATAGATTAGAAGTATTAAAGAAACAGTTCTTACTTTCAAAAGGAAACAGTTCTTCAGTGAAGGAGCAAATAAGAGAACATCTTATTTTCATTCATTATTTAATTTCTTAGAGGATAATAAATACAATATTTCGTTAGCTATTTGGTATGTAAATGGGGCTTTTAAATTGGTATTCTTTTTTCTTTTGTTTTAGTTCCCTTCCACGAAACAGGATAATTAAAAATATGAATGTTTTACTTTATAACAATGTATTACCTCTCTTTCTTTTGCAATTTCAACAATCGTTGTATAATCACTTTCAATTGCTTCTGTTTTGTTCAGATCAGCTTCCACTTCATTTAATTTTTTAGGTCCCCCGATGCCCTCCTGTCCAATTGAGAATTGGAATTCACCATCTTTAGTTGTCAACTTCTCCCCTTCTTTGCCAGTGACTCCTAAATCATAGATATTTACAACATTGTTGCCTTCCTTAAAGATCTTCCTAGGAGAATTTGTTGATTCCTGTACAATTTAACAAGCAACGCGGTTAGTACTTCACCAGTTTACAGCACCGCTAGCAGATTTAAAATTTTCATTTATTACAAAAAGATGTACTAGGAACATCTCATGAATCAGAAACATATATGAAAAACAATAAGTGAATAAAATAATGTTATAAATTACTGCTAAATAAAAACTGAAAAGATTCTGTAATGTTGTTGTAATTTGGTGCCTACTGAGTAAAGCAACAAGCATGGAAATCTTTTTCCAAAATTGTTGGATTCTCTTACCATAGTTTCAGTATCATCTGATTTAGCATTTTCCTTTCCTGATTTTGATGGATCAATTCCAGTGTCATATTTAATCATTTTGGTTGCCTTGACTTCAGATTCTGTTGGTTTTGATGCTTTGATGGTCATGTCATGGTCGATAGATATACCCTTTGTAATGCTATCAACATTTAGGATGCTTTCAATGACCTTTAGATTTTCCTCCTGGACCTCCTCTGATTGTGATGCATCCATGACACCTTCTTGATCAGTCGAATTTTGTATCTTTTCACCATTTTTAATGTTACTCAAGCTATTGGTTTCTCCCATTAAAGTTGATAGGTCAGCAGTTGCTTTGGCTTCAGCTAATTTTTTGGATTCGTCTTCATTATCTTCAACAGATCCTGCAGTAGTTTCCCTGGTGGTATTTGATGGTTCAATGACAGCCTCTAGTTTACCTAACATTCGGAACGCTTCTTCACCTTCAAAAACATCATTCTTGGTCTCTTTGTTGATTACATTATTAGCTACTGACTCATTAACCTTGCAAATACGATCAACTTCAGCTGCAGAATTCTGAGAAAGGTTCCAGCTCAATGTCAACAAAGGATAGATCAGTAAAATAACTTTCTGACCATCGAGTATAGCTAAATAACATGATTGAGACTATTGTAAATGAAGTAGCTACAGAAATTTTCTAAACATCTAGGGGGACAGCAGAAGGAAACATATATGTGAGAAATTAATTGTATGCAGTACGTAATTAGAAGTTATGCTACCCGAGCTCTTCGTTTTTTCTAGGTACCCATATTCAATGCCTGACTTATATTTGAAAATGAGTATAGGAGCACGATCCTCTAAATATATGACAAAGTTGAAAAAAAAAAAATTAAGCATACATACCTGTGTATCCATATCTCTCACTCACTTCTGAGTCTGAGTGATATAGATATGGATTAGAAGTATTAAGGAAACATTTCTTCAATAAAGGAGAAAATAGGAGAATATCTGATTCTCATTCTTTATTTGGTCTTTCAAAGGACAAAAGATTCAATAGTTTGCAACTATTTGGCATTTTTAAATTGGTATTGTTTTTTCTTTTGTTCTGTTTCTATGAACCCAGGATTAAGTAAAAACATGAAAGTTTCACTTCAGACTAATGTATTACCTCTCTTTCTTTTGCACTTTCAACAATGCTTGTATAATCACTTTCAATTGCTTCTGTTTTGTCCATATCAACTTCTTGTTTATTTGACTTTTCAGGTCTGTTGATATCTTCTGGTCTGATTAAGAATTGGGATCCACCTTCATTAGTTGCCAACTTCTCCCCTTCATCCTTGTTAAATACTTCTGTATTATTGATATTTATGGCCATGTTGCCTGCGTCAATGACCTTCCTTGCAGCCTGTACAGTTAAACAAAGCAACACTGTTGTTACTTCATCAGTTTACAGCCTCTCTAGTTCATAAGAAATTTCATCTGTTACAAAAAATATGCTTCGAGGACATTTCATGAATAAGAAACATAAATGGGAAACAATAAGTCAATAGTGTAATGTTAAAAATTACTACAAAATAAAAAAAATGAAAAAGTGCCGTACTGTTGTTGTAATTCAGTGCCAGCTGAGTAAAGCAAATATGGAGATCTATAAGTTTAAGGATAATCTGATTTCGTTGGGTCAATTCTAATTTCATGTTCAACTTTAATCTTCCTTCAAGATACTCAGTAGAACCAGGAATACTTTCCTGGATGGTTTTGATGGCTCTTTACATGCTGGAAGTTCTTTATGATTACCACAAACACACATAAAGGGAGAGGGCCAAGGGCCAAGAATGGGGGTTGTATGCATAAAAGAAAATGGCAAAGTTACTTGAAAGTGAAGGACATGTTTATATACTTGAATTCATAAGCCTCAATTATATATGATTTCAAGATTTGTCTAATGTATGAAAAGACGAAGATGGAATGTTGATACTCTCATACTGACCTCCAATGTTCCAAGACAGCAACTACTAAATGAGCGATTCATTGAACTCCAAACAAATTCATGAGAAAATTGGGGCCTGTTAGAAGTAAAGTTTTCACGTGTTTGTTCATATGCTAAATTTTGCCTCACTATATCTTCCCTAACAGACTGTGACAGATTTCGTTGTATTCGTTGCGCAACTTCTGATATAGGCATTTGATCTGCCAAGTTATTTTGTGGTAATACAGACCTTGGAGATGAAGATGAGATGACAGAAAATTGGTCAAGCATCAATCTTCGATTTAGAGCCCTTGCAATAGATTGACGTAATCTTTGTTCCAATATATTGTTCTCTGAAACATTTTGATCAACTATGATATCTGGAGCAGATTTTAATTTGTCTCTGCTTCGAACTGCCTTTCGTGCATCCCTAGCTTTATGCTCAGTTAAGGTTTGAGTATCTTCTTCAATAAACTTTGAAGGATGGCTTTCCTTTACTTCGTTTCCAGATTCCATGGTACTTTTACTCTCATAAGATATTTGTAAACTGACACGCCTGCAGTTGCTGGAATCTTGATGAGTTTTAGAGTTTATATATGTTGGAGGGGATGCACCATTCTCAGTTATTTCTACTCTTGAAGATAGTGAATTTTTGCTATTCAACTTTTGCTTGGTTTCATGTTTGGATGGAGAGATTGAAGCAACTTCAGCATATTCCTCTTCAATAATATCATCTAATTCTCTTAGTCTTTCTCGATTTGCCTCTTCTCTTGATAGGTTAAATGAACCTCCCCACGGTTCTTCACTTTCAGAATTGATATCCCTTTCAACATCCCCATCATATATAACTGAATCACCATCAGCAGGTGAAGTTGTTCCATCAGTTGTTAATGGAGGTGAACCGACTTCTGAGACCTCAACTTGCAAGTCAGAAGCTATAGAAAACGTTGGGGTATGGCACTGTCGCCTATATGTACTGTAAAATGAATGAATATCTATCCTACGCCTTTCAGATGGTGACGGGCTGGAATCAAAGGAAAGTCTGTTAATAGCTCTCCCCTTAGGAGGAATTGCAAGTTTAAGGGCCCTTTGCACATGATCATTCCGTATCCCAGGAGATTTACTTGTTTGATCTAAGACCGATTCTGTGTTTTCGGATGAAGATGAGTCACAGGAATTGTTGTTTTTAATTGAATCTGTCTCCATTCTGACTTCACTTCCACTATCTAATCCTGGCTCCAGATCATGAGGGTGTTCCATCTTCTCTCCTTCTACTTCGGTCCTATTGCGTGGGATTTCTATATTTTTTTCCTTTTTCTCTTTGGATAAGTTTATCGCCTCATTGTGATTTGATTCTTCTAGCTCAACAAGATCAATATCATTTTCCATACCAGAGGAATTTAGCTGGTGGTGACCTCCTTTGTCTGATGAAAAAAAGGTAAAATGTTAAAATCATGCCATTAGATAACAGCAGACTTTAAAAAGGGAAAAGAAACTTCTATACCAAATTTGAAGTAATTCCATTGATTCAATAACTACATGCTAACAGATATTACGGTTTTGATGGCTATGGAGTTCAATAGGATGATCAAATTATTTTCTGGAATATGTTTGTCCCTTACCTCTAGTCTAAAAAGTTTTTCTTAAGTACTTTTTTTTACACAGTTCTAGGCAGGGCCTTGTGGAAATTCTTTCTTCACAATTGTTATCCACAGAATAATGACTTAAATAATTTGATTATGTACCTCAAAACTTTGAAACAATCAATTCTATAGCCTATCTATTAAACAGAAGAACGAAATAAAAGAAAGATCTCAACAATGAAAAATATATTCAAGTTATTATCTTGATCATACCTGGCTTCCGTTCAAAAAGCCTTTTCTCACCGCTATAGTACTCGGCACCGTATGGATATTGAGAGGTTGGAAATGTAAACAAAGGTCCATGACGGAAGCTTTCGTGTCTGCAGAAGAGATTTGCTGGCATGAATTCTTGTTGGAAGCTATCAGCCATAAGGTTGGGTTTTTCTTCAAGTGGATCATAAGGTAGGTCAAATGAATTCTGTTTAGGCAACAATGAGGAAGGGGCTGAACCAGGCATTGTTAAATCATCTTCATCAAGATGACTTGAAAACTCACCATTGTTGATTTTAGCGGTTAGAATGGGAGCTATTTGAGAAGGGGGAATACCATTGATTCCCATCAGGCTTTTCTCAATTGCCATTCTGAACAACTTTTTTGCTCTACGCTTCGCAATTAAACTTTGCAGCCTTTTGTTTCTTTCCAACTCAGTTAACCCAAGATCCATACGATTAGTGGCCTTATTGACTTTTGCTTCTTCCAGGCTGTTGACACCACCAGCATGAGCACGAGCACCTGTTCCTGATGACCCTTGAAAGCTATCATCCAACACCCGATGAGGTTTCGATGTCTTGTTATCAAAGACCGAATTCGGATTTCCAGTTTCGTCATGGGGGGAAGCCTCTGCATGTTCACTACTAGAATTTCCTACCCTATCGAAGGTAACCTTGGAGTTTTCTTCCAAAAAATTAGTTTTACTAGACGAACTATCACAAGTACTTCTCACACAAAGCATGTCTTTTTCCTCACTATGTTTTCCATCCCATTCTAGCACCTCCTTTCGAGCATTTCGTCGAACACTTTTCTGGAGTCGCAATGAAGCCTCGTTCGAAATATTTACAACTTTTCCGTCTGCACTCTCTTTTTTCTTTAGCCATTGGGATGCAGCATACTTGGTTTTGAAATAAAATCGGATAAAAACAGCAGTGCAGACAACAATAGGGGAAATGTACATAAAATACAAGAAAACATGAGGGAAAAAAATGTACAAAAGGAAAACAAAGGTCAAAAACCCTGAAATATCTGGGTATTTTCTTCCAAATTTATAGCAACAAATTCCAGAAAATCTAATAATTTTCCAGACAAAAAGTTGAATACCCTTTGCATCAATACTCATTTTGTTTTAAAATGTTTTCTTAATTTATCTTCAGAAACAAAGCAATAAGAGAAACAAAGCAATAAGAGAAACTAATAATCCATTAAACCTAGTAAACATCAAGGAAATGACTAAAGAATTCAGCTAAAACATGCATTTCAAACATAATGGAATTCTCTCTTTTTTTAGCAAAGAACAGGAAGATGTAAAATAGGTGTTTTGGACATGGGGTTTTCAATTTGTTTTTTTTAGAAAACTTCTTTTTGGTGGATAGCTTTCTTAGATCCTTCAATTTAGGGCTTTCTCTGCCATTTCTTTTTCTCTTCTTCCCTTGTTTCATGGGGACAATATAGGACAAAATAGAAAACAGGTACGGGAAGAAGTGACAGTTAAGATTGCACCATTACGTGTAATATTTTACTCAACTCACCTCTAATATTTTGTGTGCTTGCATCATTACCCATTTCTTTTAATAAAAGTAGGGCAAGGGGTTATCCAAGAATAAACCCTAGTTAAATTGGTTTAGTTCACTATTTTTTTTTTTTTTGGCTTTTAGCAATGAAAATGTGTAGATATAATTTTTAATGGAATTCATATTTCGAATTAATTAAAACATCAATTCTAGAGCTAGTTTATGGATCGTGCTAAGTTGGGTGTTAATAATATTTTAGATTTGGATTCGATTGACCCTGATAAATGGGTCTAAATTTTTATTTAATTCTGAATAAAAATGTTAAAATTTAGAATCAGTTTAACTCGTATTAATATTTTTTAATTTTATTTTTTTATATAAAAAATTTAAAAATTTAATACACCAAATACATTAAAAATATTAAAATAAATATTTCATAATAAATTGAAATAAATTAAAAAAAAAATCTTTACACTTAATTGAAACTAAGATAAGTGTAACTTAACAAGTAATTTTCTTTAAAATAGTAGCAAAACTAAAAATAAAACAAGTGTTATACAATATCCAAATATTAACAAAAAATAGTAACAACATAATAATGAAATGTAGGGGTGTAAATAAACAGAACATTCGATGAACTATTCGTGAACCGTTCGTATAATGTATTATTTTAACAAAAATCGATAAAAAATATATATATGATTTAATTTTAAATTTTTTTTATACCAATAAAAAATTGACATTCTTATATCAACATTATTATCCATGCATGTATAATTGCCGCCATAGTTCCATAAAGGAACCTAATCAAAAGTTAAATTGAATCTTGGGTCTGTTAAATTAGATTGTTTTTACATTTCTATTAATTAAAATTAATAAATTTTAAAAAATATTATTATTGTTACCATATTTTTTTATACATTCGATGAACGTTTCATGAGAAAAGGGTAACTTCTGTTACATATAGCCACAATCTAATTCTTGATTAGTTAATATAAGTTGGTTTCCCTCTCTTTTAACACTAAACAATTATTGTATCTGTGATGATATTATTTAGAAGAAACCGTTTTAAATATATTTAATCCTCATAAAAAATACGTTTACTTTTATATCTAATAAGGTTAGTGTTGGGAAGGGAAAGAGATGACATTTATTAACTAATAATTAGATTGTGACACATAAGATACCTTAGAAATTTAAAAAAAATGATTTTCTCTTAAACAAACAATACTTAACAAAAAAGGTATACAACTAATACAACACAATTGTGTCTAATACCTTACCTAAGTTCTTTCTACTTGCTGAAATTTGAGATCCCTCGAATTTATTTTATTATTATTATTTGATTATACAAATAAAATCTACATGAAGTCGATTGAGTCCTTGCTCGATTGACATATGTATTATTATTAATATAGGAGGACGTGAATTCGATTACGTTGAAACACATTATTCTCTTATTTATGGATTGAGGGAGGGCCATAAGTGATTCTAAGTATTCTGTAAAAAACAATAAAAATAATTATAACTTATAATGAGATATTTAAAAAAAAAACATGTGAAAATGTAAAGAAAATTACAAATTAGTCCTAAAAAAATTCACGCAAAATAGCCCATTGTTTGGGCAAGACAAAATAGCCCAAATTAAAGCCCATAAAGACGTAAAATAAATCCAAAGCTAAGGCCCTAATGTGACCAAGCGTGTGGCTACCAATCAGTTCCAAACATGTGGTAGCCGCTCAATCTTAATCACACGTCACAAACTTCTATGTAGTCCTTCAAACACTCTGGGTTAATTCCATCATATATCCTTAAACTATCGCTCAAATTCTAAATTACTCTTTAAATTTTAAAATATTCTAATTGCGTCTTTAAAGGCAAGTATTGTATTTGTATCAATGAAAGCATTTCTTTAACCCTAACCATTAATTTAAACGTTAAATATTAGTTCAGCTTCAACATAGATTATATTTAAAATATATGGATCAAATTAAAAAATTGTGTACTTATCACATTTAGATACACACATGTTAATAAAATTTAAAAAGACTAATTATTTATTTTTTAAATTATCAAATAAAAAATTTCAATGTAGTAAGTATAAATGTATTTATAATTTGATTTACTTATTTTAAATATGATATAGTCATATTGGAATTTGTTGAGTAATTTTATCTTATGTCTCATTAAAAAGAATATTCGAGTATTTATACATATTGTCACGGTTCATGATTTAATTTCACTGTTCATGGACTTGATCTTCTATTCATAGGACTGACATTCTGAGTGGACTTTGGGCATGCTGGACATGTGTACCGTTCTAAGTTGCCTACCAAACCTCGCGGTCTCTCATATTCGAACTCCTTAGGCATATGTGAGTTGAGACCACAACTCCTCTTGACAAGTGCGAGCTGATATTACAAGTTTCCCTTTTGGTCCTCTTATTGTATGCATTGCACATGTCCACCTAGTGGGAACTTGCCAGGTCATGGGTAAGCGACTCGGATCTTATTTGGGTTTCGGGTTAGTGATCATTGGGGTATAACAGAATTTAATGCCAAAATTGAAGTTTGTACTAATTAAAAGACTTGATTGATATAATATTAATACTTCAAGAACACAAATAAAACATTTTAAAACTCAAGGACAAATTTAAAATTTAGATAATAATTTAAGGACGTTTGGTGCAGTTTATCCCCTAATATTTGTCCATTTTGCTACTGATGAAACGAAGACTCGATGATTTTTCTCTAATCCAACGGCTCAAATTCTCCCATAATAATATCATTCGGTAATGCTCTATTATAGTGTCTCTATCTATACGAGTTTCTGCACATAAAAAACGCTAACTAAAACGAACATATAAATTATCCTATTTTTAATTTATATTTTGAAAAAGATTATTCCTGATTTTTTTAGGTTTCGGGCAATGTCATCGATTGAATTTCAACGACCGGCGACGATAACATTCCACTGTAAATTCAGCACAAATTCTTACTCTAATCTTCTTTATCTACATGGATTAAACTTCAAATCCATTCGGTTTAGGGTTTTGCAACAAAAAACGAACCGTTTCTTCCCCAATTCTGTCACTTCTACCCTAAAGAACGTCGACGTTGTGGGAAACCGCGAGAGATTAAATCTTTATGGAAGAGGTAAATTAAGGTTCAAAGAGAGCAAAATTTTGGCTAATTGTACGGACAGCAGCGACTCGAAGGCGAGCTCCGGCGAGAAAAATGAAAGCGAAGGTGGGCAAGGAGTGACGCAGAAACAGAGTCCGTCAAATTCGGGGGGTTCGACCAATCAGAGAGGAGAAAAGGGCGGAAGAAGCGGGTTGTGGAGTTCCAAAGGAAAGAAATGGCAGTGGCAACCGATAGTTCAAGCTCAAGAAATTGGTGTTTTGCTTTTACAGTTGGGTGTTGTTATGTTCGTTATGCGACTGCTCCGACCCGGGATTCCGTTGCCCGGGTCCGAGCCTAGGACCCCGACGACTTTTGTCAGCGTTCCTTACAGCGAGTTTTTGAATAAGATTAATAGTAATCAGGTTCAAAAGGTGGAGGTTGATGGAGTTCATGTAATGTTCAAATTGAAGAACGAAGGGAGCTTTCAAGAGAGTGAAATTGGTAGGTTTCAGGAGTCGGAGTCCTTGTTGAGGAGTGTGGCGCCTACAAAGCGAATTGTATATACAACAACTCGGCCCAGTGATCTTAAGACTCCATATGAAAAGATGCTGGAAAACGATGTGGAGTTCGGGTCTCCCGATAAGCGATCTGGTGGATTCTTCAACTCTGCATTGGTAAGTTGTGTTTTTTGTTTGTTGTCATGATTTGAATGAAACTAGCTTAATTGCTTTTTTTTTTTTTTAAAAAAGAAGAAGAAGCTTTTCTTAGAGTTCTTAATGAGTTAACCGGTTGAATGATAATGGTTTTGTTGGGGGTAGCAGTCTTTTTTGTGGTAGGCTGCCTGCTTGAAGTATGTAATTTAGGAGAGGAGAGGATCTTCTCTTGCCTTCTTTGGAATAGGAATCTCAAAGAGCGATCTGATGGGCCCTCTATTATTGGGAATCTATTTCCTCTTCAGGTGGCATGTTGTAGTTGGTGGGACTATGATTGGTTATAATTTGGGACAAGAATACCTTCAGTTGCACCGTTCACTTGGTTCTTTCTAAATCATGTGCTTGTATACGTCTGTGGAATTTATCTATTTGACTTCCTCTCTTTTGCAGATAGCTTTGTTCTATGTTGCTGTTCTTGCGGGACTTCTCCATCGGTTCCCTGTGAATTTTTCTCAGGTTTGAATTTTCTAGTAAGTTCCTTGAGTACATTAATATTTCTGTAGTACTGATAAGTTCTGATTTTAATCATGCATGTATGCAGCATACAGCTGGTCGGATTAGGAATCGCAAGGCAAGGAGTTCTGGGGGTTCAAAAGTCTCTGAACAAGGTGAAACAATAACTTTCGCTGATGTGGCTGGTGTTGATGAGGCAAAGGAGGAGCTTGAAGAAATTGTGGTATTTTAAATATTATTTCACTTAATATGCTACCAGTATTTGATATTTGCAGTGAATGCTCCCTTAAAGTTTTAGTATTGTCTTTATATTCTTATGTTTACTGCCCAGGAATTTCTTAGGAATCCAGACAGGTATATACGGCTTGGTGCTCGTCCTCCACGAGGAGTTCTCCTGGTGAGTTGATACTAGGGACATTAAGCATGGTGGCCTTTCTAAAAAAATTAGCTGAAACTTTATTTGATGCTGTCGAAGAAGCTTTTGGTCTAAGAAGTCAGGCCCTATGTGAAAAACTTCATTAATATCTGAAAATTCTGGCATTAAGTTTGCTACTTCTGTCTCTTGCTCTTAGATTATCTTTCATCAAAAGCTTTCTACTTGTCATTCTTGTCAATATAAGATCACAAAGTTTTCAGATGGAGTTCAACGTGTTCACTGTCCCCACTTAGTTCTCAGATGCTAGTGTTATATGATGGTTTCCTTGCATGGTTACCTCTTTTCTAAAAACTATAGTCAGTATTTATGATTTTATTTGTGATGCAGGTGGGTCTTCCTGGGACAGGCAAGACTCTCCTAGCAAAAGCTGTGGCTGGTGAGGCAGAAGTTCCATTCATAAGTTGTTCTGCAAGTGAGTTTGTAGAGTTGTATGTTGGCATGGGTGCATCTCGAGTTAGAGATCTCTTTGCACGAGCTAAGAAGGAGGCACCATCAATAATTTTTATTGATGAGGTCAGCCTATGGGTATTATTATTTCGTTGGAACAATCTGTTTAACCTCTTGTTGTACAGTACAGTTTTCTAACACCTTTCCTTGCTCACAGATAGATGCTGTGGCTAAAAGTCGTGATGGTAAATTTCGCATTGTTAGCAATGATGAACGGGAGCAAACTTTGAACCAATTACTCACTGTAACATTCCCTGCATCATAGTTTTTCTGCTCGCGTGGATCTCTTGGCCTTTCCCCTTTGAAGCTAACATTTCTAACTACATTGCAGGAGATGGATGGATTTGACAGCAGTTCCGCTGTGATTGTTCTTGGAGCTACAAACCGTTCTGATGTCTTGGATCCTGCCCTTCGTCGACCAGGGAGATTTGATCGTATTGTTATGGTTTGTATCATGCACTATATTTCAATTGAACTCGCCGAATGTTGGAATCTGCCATATCAACCAGTTCCTTTTTGCTTAACTTGTATCTCATGGATATTATGTCTGGAATGGTTTCCAGGTAGAGACTCCTGACAGGATTGGAAGAGAAGCTATTATAAAAGTGCATTCTACCAGGAAGGAACTTCCCCTTGGAGATGATGTTGATCTTGGTGACATTGCCTCTATGACTACTGGTTTTACTGGGTATTTTCTCTTTTACATTGTCATATTTAAGTACACTGCTTCCCAATCTCCTCTTGAGCTTCCTTTCCTCTCCATAAATTTCTACTTGTTGATGATGTGGGGATGACTTAATGATTTTTTTTCATTTCGCAGGGCTGATCTTGCAAATCTGGTAAATGAAGCAGCCTTACTTGCTGGAAGAAATAATAAAGTTGTTGTAGAGAGGATTGATTTCATTCAGGCAGTAGAACGATCAATAGCTGTAACTCTCGCTCTCTTGCTCTCTCTCTCGCTCTCTCTCTCTTTTAGCATAATTTTGTTTGTGTATTTGTTACAGTTTTCTGTTGTGACTCTTTATGTTACATCCATTGTTTTCAGCTGTTTTTTAAAGATTTTTCTTCACATTTCCCCTTGCCTTGGAAGTTAATTTTAATTGTTACTCCGATAGCCAATGATGCTATGCAATCTTCTCAGTCTAGTTATTGGCTTTGATTATTGGTTTTACTTTGTACCATACATGTTTTGAATTACTTTATCACAAAACACAGATATTTGAGGGCAAAAAAAAAAAAGGGAGTTTTCATGCAATCCTTTTATATTGCTTTTTGCACTTTCTAATGAGACTATCCTTGGGGATAAAGGATTTTCTCCAATCTACTGTGATTTACACAGTTCCTCTTTGACATTTGTCTCACAAGATGTGTAATTTTACTAAAGAATTATGAGAAAATACTGAACTGAAATTGAGTGACGAAAATAATGATATTTCATAGGGCATAGAGAAGAAAACTGCCAAATTGAAGGGATGTGAGAAGGCTGTGGTTGCAAGGCATGAAGCTGGCCATGCAGTAGTAGGTACAGCTGTTGCAAACCTTCTTCATGGACAACCACGTGTTGAGGTAAACAATGGAAATAATTTACTAAATCTCATTTTTTTTCTTTGTTTTTTCTTGTTAACTCAATTTCAAATTTGAAAATGATAAAAGAAAATATATGAAATTTGAATGGAATCTTAAGTTCTGAGCTTGTGCTGTGTAGCATTGGTTTAGGGGTGTGCACTGTTTGCGCCACGTACCAGAGATGGTCACAGGGCAATAATTTCTATCTTCCTTATTAAGAAGATAACTGGCTTCTTAGCTATCGACCTTCCTAATTGTTTGTTTCTCTTTTGGTACTTGGGAGTTGGGAAGGTCTGTCAAGAGCTAGAGTACAATGCTGACCACAGAAACAGTAGTATACTATTTTCAAATTTTCAAGCTACATTTTGAAAATTAGACTGAAACTGGAGTATTAGATTTCTTTACTTGTTATACAAAATTTTTAATCTTGTTTGGTACGAGCGGAGGTCCACTTGATCTTTGGTTATTCAAGGAATTAAGAACTATAATGTTTAACTTATTAAGGTTGGGTTGTTCATAGTTGTCACAATGGACTTAAATCATCCCTGCGGCTTTGTTCACATGAATTGGATAATATGGTAACTAGTCAACTCTTTTTGTCTGCAGAAACTGAGCATACTGCCAAGATCTGGAGGAGCATTGGGCTTTACTTATATTCCTCCTACCAATGAGGACAGATATTTACTCTTCATTGATGAGTTACGTGGCCGTTTGGTTACTCTTCTTGGTGGACGTGCTGCAGAGGAAGTTATCTATTCAGGTCGTGTTTCTACTGGTGCACTTGATGATATTAGGCGGGCAACAGACATGGCATACAAGGCAGTAGCTGAATATGGTCTTAATCAGACTATAGGGCCTCTCTCTTTAGCTACGGTTTCTGGTGGAGGCATGGATGAATCTGGGGGTGGAGTTCCTTGGGGACGAGATCAGGTCCCTTTTTTATATTCATTTTCATTAAAGTTAAGCTGATCCTTTTTGTTTCCAATTCCTAGAGTGTTTGTAAGACTGATCCAGAACAGAACTTGCAGGGACATCTAGTTGATCTTGTCCAAGGAGAGGTGAAGGCATTATTACAGTCTGCCCATGAAGTAGCCCTTTCTGTTGTACGTGCTAATCCAACTGTTTTGGAAGGGCTTGGTGCTCACCTGGAAGGTAATCTGTTTTTGCTACCTGTTTTGTATGTCAATTCCTGACCATCCAATTCGTTTTTTCATTCTTTGCTATAAGTTATTGTTCTTTTATGGAGTTGACGTATTTTTCAGAAAATAAAATCTAATGAAAACTTACAAGGGATCTAATAGGTAGATGATTCCGATAGCCGACTTTCCCTACTTGTTTGGTGTTTGATGAAATATGTATTTCTATTTTGACAATTTTCACTGATGAACTCTTCGGTTCTACTTGTCAGATCTTTAATGCTATTCAGCATTGTTTTGTTTAAATTATCTTAGTACTGATGGAGTTCATCTTTAAAAAGGGGAAAGGAGAACAAATGATCACTCTTACTTCATACTATGGTCTAATCCTTTGCTTTATTCAGAAAATGAGAAAGTAGAAGGTGAAGAGCTACAAAAATGGTTGAAATTGGTTGTTGCACCAAAGGAACTAATGTTCTTCGTTGAAGGCAAGCAAGAGTCTCTTCTGCCAGTTCAAGCGGGCTCTGGATAAGTGTTTTGCTCATCGCTTGTCAACATTGAGCATTGCATTGAACCAACCGACTACATATCATTCCTTGCACCTTGTCAGCTTGACCTTGTCAAGGACCATGCTGTGACTACTGGCATCAAAGCTCCCCTGCGCTTTTTGTTTTCATATTTCAGCAAGGTGAGTCCTGGCTTTAGTATTAACACTACGAAGTCTTTTCATTATTTTATTCTCACTACACATACCAGAGGAAACATAGAGAAGGAAGTGGTGAAGCTGAATATTTATTTCCAGAAAAATCCTTCAAGCTTGTCTCCCCGTTCTTGATATTATGGTGATAAGTTCAGGTTGGTCTCCGAGGTCTGTTCTGTTGTACATTGGCTATTATTTTTATCAGTCATTACGGGTGGAGTAACAGTAATTGAGTTGTACACATAATTATTATGTGAAATATAATATAAGATTATTGCACATAATAATGTTGGGTTAAAATTTATTTGTCTTCAGCAGAATATTGTACCTATAGTATGCTTTAGAAAATACATGCTGTTAATAATAGTTTCCCAAAATGGAACTAAACATTATTTTTGAGTATTGACATGAAACCAGAAGTGTAATTTCCTATGTCCGAGAACATGACACATCAAATAAAAATATAAGAACAGTATAATTAACAAAACTAATATGATATGCTCAACACTCATGTTTTGTATTTAGGATTTGGTTACATTTCAATTGAGCAGGTCAGGTTGGTTTTGGGTATTGTTAAATTATCAAATAATTTTGGTTTAGTCCAATTTAGAGTTTAAGTGATTTCAGGATTGATTCTTTCAAGTTTGGATTATTTCAGATTTGATTAGTTCATGTTGGTCTTTTTTGGGTTAATTGTTTGGACCATTTTGAGTTAAGATTGCTTGGGGTTTATGTCACTTTGGGGTTATACTATTTTGGATTTGTTTTGGTTTGTTGCCTTTTTAGTGTTAAATCAGTTTAAATCGGTGTGAATCAAAATTAAAAATCTATTTATGTTTATCCAAATGTTCTTAATTGATTTATTTTGGATTTTTACACAGGAAAACATTAGGGAGTATAAGTTTATGTTTGATAATTGAAAAGTCGTGTGTTGTAAAAATAAGTACTGAGCTCTGATAAATTATTTAAAATTAAATATGGAATATAATTAATTATTTAATAAAAAATAATCCTAAATGAAATAATAAAACAATTGAATTTATTCTCTATTAAATGATAAGTAAACCTAATTATTTTCATTCTGAGTTAAAATTTAAGATGTTTAAAATATTAATTTTCAACAGTGTCTAAATTAGATGTTTAACAACTGAAAGCAAAAGGCATCATCTAATTAAAGGTGGGGTTCAGGTATTTTTGGTTCTTGCGTTTTGGTTACAAATTATCAAAATATCTTTTTTTATTAATTATTTAAAATGTATTTAAAAAATTAGATTATTTTATATTTTATTTATTATTATTTTAAATCATTTAAAATTTTAAAATATTTCATTTATAATTAATTTAAAAATAATTTATTAATTATTAAAAAGTATTTAAAATATATTTTATGTATAATTATACTAAATTATTTAAATAATATCTAATTTAATTTATTTTTAAATTTCCACTACAATTTTTAACTTTAAATTAACATATTACATTTTTTCTCATAACACTTTTCAAAAACAGTCTTTTCTAAATTAAACTTTCCATAAACATATCTTAGCAATAGGCGAAACTGGCCCTAAAACATGAGGAGTTGAGAAGAATGAAGGGTGGTGAGTAGGCTGAGGTTTGATATTTTGGCCCTCAAAAATATCAATGTTGCTTTCAGATCACAGTTTCTTTCTTTCGTCCGCATTCTCGGGAAACAAACAAAGAAGTCCACTTGACCTGTTTACCGTTTCTCTCGTTTGGGCCACAGTTCAAGCAACAGGTCACCCAATGTCATCCATTAATTCCCTATCCTTGATTTCAATAATAAAATAATTAATTCAAGATTAACGTCAATAGTACAACGGAGTAGGGATTGACGTCTTTTACAAATATTCCAATGAATTTTAAATGTTTGGTTTAATTTGAGGAAAATCTTATTTATTATATATATTATATAATAGTTAGACATAAAATAAAAATAGTTAGTATGATTTTAAATTTAAAATTAGAAATATTAGTAAAAATTTTCGTAAAAAATTTAATATCAAATTTAGTGTTAAATGTCAACTCGAATTTATTTGAAGAATATTTAAAATATATGATTAAATTTTAAACATGTGTATACCAAATGCATTAACAATAAATTTGATGCTTTAAAAATATTAGTAATAAAATTTAAGAAAATTATTGTTTTTTTTCCTTTAACATAACATATCTAAACTGTTATAACATGGATATAATCGTATTTAAAATTTGACATATTTGTTTTAAATATGTTCCTAGTCAAAATTTGAGTTTAACATTTATATCTATGTTGACAATGGGGCTGATGGAAGGAAGCAATTGATACAAAATTGTGCTTTGAAAATTAAATTAGAAGGTTTTAAGATTTGAGGACTAATTTAAAACATAGGTTATAGTTTAGGGACGACTAATGAAATTAACTCTAAAAATGTACATAGAAAATATCTAATAAATGCACCACGTAAGCATGCTCTTTTTCATTATTTTTTAGAGATAAAAAAAAAAAAGCCGTCACTCTTTTACCTATATAAATGGAAGAAGGCAGTGAAGGACGAGTGTTCAGTTATTATTAGAGAGCTCTCTCACTCTCCACTTTAGAGACGCTTAAAAGGGATAAGATCTTCCAGGTTCCTCCTCTTTCTTCACTTTGTTGTTTAATTTCTTTCGTTTGTTTGGCTGGTGAGAAAATGAAATTAAATCTAAATAAACAGCACATTTTCTTTTTATTCTCCTTTTAACTCTAGATCACTGCATGTAGGTTTAATTCAAACATAGGCTTGTGATTTTACGTGTTTTTCTTTCTTTCTTTTTATTTGTACTGCCCTGTTATATCAGATACACTGAACCACTAAGGAAGCTGTTGTTTTTTCTTCCTAATTTTGGTAACGTTTTCCGCGATTATAGTCAGTTAATTATTTATAAGTGATAATGGTAAGTTATAGATCAGCGGTTGGATTTGTATGAGAAGTCTTCTTAAATCTTAATGGATATGCTCTGTGCTTATTAATTTTGAATGCATTTTTATTTTAGTTCTGAAGAAATTCAAATTTTGATCTATACGAAAAGTAATGTTTACTTGTGCAAAATATCCAAGATTATGCATTTTCTTTAGCATTTTATATGAATACACAGCACACTGAACCAGGAGACATATATATTGCACATATATTGTAGATCGAGGGTTTTCACTGAAATGCATAGAACTATGTAATCACATTTACGTCCATCGTGGTGTCCTTTAGATTATTATTTATTAGAAACTAGACTAGAATTCTTCTGTTTATCTGATGAAAACTTTGTGAAGTTTGAGATACTATAGAGTATAAACCTTTTGTCATTGCTGGTAATTCTGATTAACGCGGCATTTTTCCTTTTTCATTCTAGATTTATCTTTTATGCCATTAGTTAATTTATTTGTATATATAATGTATACAAATTTATTATTTTTATTCTCAAGAGTAGGTAACGATGATTGCTTTTTTTTTTTCTAATCAAATTCGACCTTCACGTGCTGCATTTATCAATTATGTTTGTTCTAGATGTTGTATGTATAGTTAATCATTTGATGATTGTGTGGTGATGATTTATTGATGACTCACACATGCTTGGTCAATCCAGTTATGGCATCGGTGCATGCTAGCTTCACATCAGTTGTATGCAAGAATGGCAACCATTCTGCTCCTTCAAGGTTTCCTTGTACGACCTTCTTACCCGGCTTTGATGTGGTTGGCCGTGTTTCAAATGCTTGTAAGAAGGAAATATGCCCTTCTATGAGTTCAGGTCCTAAAGCCACATTAACTTTTGATCCTCCAACAACCAATTCAGAGAAAAGCAAACAGAACAAGCATACCATAAATCCTGCTTCCCCTGATTTTATACCACTTCCATCATTTGAAGAATGTTTCCCAAAGAGCTCAAAAGAATGCAGGTTAATTTAGTTATATATATGTAATTTGTTGGTTCTGTTTTCTTTCCCTTTTGCTTGAAAACATTTTTTATGCGTGATGAACCTTTCAGGGAAGTTATTCATGAAGAATCTGGCCATGTAGTCAAGGTTCCCTTTCGAAGGGTTCATTTGACTGGAGATGTGCCAAACTTCGACACATATGACACCAGTGGTCCTCAAAACATCAATCCACGCATTGGTAGGATGCTCAACCTTACTTTCAGCTTCTTGCTCCTTTTTGAAGGACATTAGCTTTTCTTCACTTTGTTTTGTTTAGCCAACTCCCCTCTTTTATGTTCTTGATAAATCTTTGATTGTTTGCTTGGGTCTTTACTCCACTCTGACTATTTTCTGTTCCTTTCATATTTTGGGTCTCTTGATATTGTTATAGTTTTATGGTTAAGTTAAATGCTAAGTTTTGTACTTTGACATCTTTAAACAGGACTCCCTAAATTGCGCAAGGGCTGGGTTGACAGACGGGAAATACTGGGTGCACCTAGATACACTCAGATGTACTATGCTAAGCAGGGAATCATTACTGAGGAAATGTTATATTGTGCTACTCGTGAGAAGCTTGACCCAGAATTTGTTAGGTCAGAGGTTGCCCGTGGGAGGGCGATCATTCCTTCCAACAAAAAGCACTTAGAGCTGGAACCAATGATAGTTGGACGAAACTTTTTGGTCAAAGTAAATGCAAATATTGGAAACTCAGCTGTTGCAAGTTCAATTGAGGAGGAAGTTTACAAGGTCCAATGGGCAACAATGTGGGGTGCTGATACTGTTATGGATCTCTCAACTGGGCGCCACATTCATGAAACCCGTGAATGGATCCTACGTAACTCTGCTGTGCCCGTCGGGACCGTGCCAATCTATCAAGCACTTGAAAAAGTGAATGGAATTGCTGAAGATCTTAGTTGGGAAGTCTTCAGGGACACCCTGATTGAGCAAGCTGAGCAGGGTGTAGATTACTTCACAATCCATGCTGGGGTATTGCTACGGTACATTCCCTTAACAGCAAAACGCATGACAGGAATAGTTTCTCGAGGAGGATCTATTCATGCAAAATGGTGCCTGGCATACCATAAGGAGAACTTTGCTTATGAGCATTGGGATGACATACTTGATATCTGCAGCCAATATGATGTGGCGCTTTCAATCGGGGATGGACTAAGACCTGGATCCATATATGATGCCAATGACACTGCACAGTTTGCTGAGCTTTTAACCCAAGGGGAACTGACTCGTAGGGCTTGGGAAAAGGATGTGCAGGTATCTCAATGCACCTTGGAAGTGCTCCTTTAGCATTCTGTTCATAAAATGTTTCTAAAGTATTCCTCAATTTGAAGCGTATTGCTGGCTTTTCATGGTTTTAAGTATCTTATAACTTCAACATGATATATTTGGGCATTTTTCAGGTAATGAATGAAGGACCTGGACACATCCCAATGCACAAGATTCCAGAAAATATGCAAAAGCAGCTCGAGTGGTGCAATGAAGCACCTTTCTATACCCTTGGTCCTTTGACAACTGATATTGCTCCTGGATACGACCATATCACTTCTGCAATTGGTGCAGCCAATATTGGGGCTCTTGGCACAGCACTTCTGTGTTATGTAACTCCAAAGGAGCACCTTGGGTTGCCAAACAGAGATGATGTAAAGGCTGGTGTAATAGCTTATAAGATAGCTGCCCATGCTGCTGATTTAGCCAAGGGTCATCCACATGCTCAGGCATGGGATGATACATTAAGCAAGGCTAGATTTGAGTTCCGATGGATGGACCAGTTTGCTTTGTCATTGGACCCTATGACTGCCATGTCCTTCCATGACGAAACCCTGCCATCCGAAGGTGCCAAAGTGGCTCACTTTTGTTCCATGTGTGGACCGAAGTTTTGCTCAATGAAGATAACAGAGGATGTTCGAAAGTACGCTGAGGAGCATGGTTACGGGAACCCTGAGGAAGCTATGCAACATGGGATGGATGCTATGAGTGCTGAATTCTTGGCTGCTAAGAAAACAGTTAGCGGTGAACAACATGGTGAAGTTGGTGGGGAAATCTACCTGCCTGCCAGTTATGTGAACTCTTCTGAAAGATGAAAGTAAGTGAGGTGTTTTAATTTATTATTATTGAAATTCTAGAAGGATTAATGGTAAGGAAATTGAAGGTTGTCTTCTTCCCTCACGTAGTTTGTCTTATCGGGATTTCCTTGCAGGCTTACATGAATAAGGGGAGTTACTTCAGAATTTCTCGGACCTCCGATGCATCACTAGCTCTATAATAATAGCTATACATGCAGACTGTTTACTATAATGCTTTCGGTGAGTTACCAGTTTAGTTTGTAGAATAATACCCTCTTGAGACATCTATATATTGTGCTGCTTTGTCTGTTGTGAGTCTCAATTAATAAAAATGAGTTTCCCCCACAATTTCCATGTACATTGTAAATTATGTTATCGGTGTTGGTATTGACATAAAAACGCACCAGGGGTGCCTGTATCTGCCATTTAGCTCTTTGGCATTTTGGCAGAACGAGGCTGAGAAAGTCCCTTTGAACCTGAACAGGATAATTCCTGCGTAGGGAGCGTGCAGTTTTGTTGCTGTTGCTTGAACAGGGATGGAGCTCCCATGTCCACTCGATGATTTGGGCTACCTCATCCTCCAGGGCAGATAAGGCCGCTCTATGGCCCAACTCACTCCGGTATTTGCCTTATCGATCATGGTTTTAGTAAATCAAAGATTTAATGTTTTATTTTAATTTAACATGATTTAATACTTTTATAATATTTTTAATAATCCTAAATTTATAATAAAGTTGTTTATTTTCGTTAAGGTCATGACTTTGATTTTTCTGTATAGAACTATGTGACAATTTAATTAGTCATAAAAAAATTTCACATTTTTACTTCACGATAATTACTGAAGGTGTTATCAATTTAGATATACTAATATCATTATAAAATTTGTAGCAATATAAATTTTGATCACTGAACTTTGAAAATATTTCTATCTTCAACGTAGAGTTAACCCGAAATCCAGTCTTACTATTACCATCTCTCGACTCACTGTTGCATCACACTTCCACCACCATCATCAATCCCCATCGGTCAATCTCATCCTACCCTTGAACCAACATCAGAATCACAAAACTCCCGTAGCTGAGCCTATAATATATAACCTTGTCGGTTTGAAGTGATTGACTTTTTGTTTTAACTACTTGATGTACTTTGAATGCATCTACTACGAATGATGCTTTGCTCAGTTGCCTTTATTTACGAGTAATTAGATTTCAATGTATTCCTCCATAAAATATAAGTAACATATATTAGAGTTTTCATCATATTTCAAATATAACCTTTGGTTCCAAAAAAGTTCTCTTTTTCTTTTTGGTGAATGGAGAGTTCAGATAAATATTCAAAGAAATAGAATAATAGACATCTAGATTATGACAAGGCAGTAAAGATGTATGTATGTAGGCATGTATGAATAAATGATAAACACAATCGAATTTTAATTGGTATGGTTAGACGTATGATTAGCAAACTTTTATTATTTATATTATTGTAGATGCATGCATTAAAAACTATTGTATATTCCTAATAAAACAGTCCCTAAAACTCTTTTTAAATTGTGTATCAGAAAGAGACTTAGATGTTTGAGGTTGCTAAGTGAAAGAAAAAATATATAATTCACGAAAGAATATTAAATTATCATACGATAAGTGGATACTTATTGGATATTTAAAAAATTTTAATGGGTATAAACTTTAAGTTTCAAATCATAATTCAAGAATCGTAAAACTAATAATTCTAGATTTTTTGACAATGATGTTGTTAGTAGAAATGCTTCAAAAACAAGTTGTGAATATTCAAGAAATTAAGTAGAAATTTCTACACGTATAATTATTTGTTTATCCACAACTATCACAAATATTGTTCTTAGCAATTAAAGAATGTCCTAACAATGTTGCATGATATTTAAATAATGAAATACTCGTAGTGGAAACTAACTCACCCGAGGTCTAATAAAATTGAACTTTAAAAAGTGCCATTAAGAAGTTCTTAAACAGAGAAAATCATGTATTTCTTATGATTATATGGTTTATTTATAAGAGCCTGATTTTGATATTAGAATCAATAAAGATTTAGTTTCATTATCACAAGTTATAAATTCGAAAATTGGTTTGATGCTTTAAAAAACGTGTTGAAATTTATGCAGCAAAACAAAAGTTTGAGATATTGTTGAATTGTCAACAAATTATTAGTATTTAATACATTTGTCAATCTTTAATTTTACTTGTGAAATTTAAAAACTTCATACTTTAATAGAAATTAAATCATATTTATTTCTTCAATTACTGGATGCACATTCCGCATTGAAGTTGATCATATATATAAATTGATTATCACACTTATATTAGGGTTTATACATATAAACAAAAGGTTACTATTTGATATATATAAAAAAATTCCACAAATAAGAATTAGATTATAAGAAGTGTCTCTTAACTTATGTTTAAAAATATAAAAAAAAATGGATGCATGTAATATTTTAATCCAGTTTATGATTTTTTTTTTCTTTCCATTAATGGTGTACCTAATAATAACCTATAAACAAATAAACAATTATAGTCAGTATCGTTAGGGAGTTTGTGCAAGAAAAGGAAAAAAAATCCAAAGAAATAAATCAATTCATTAAAGTAATAAAAAAATATATAGTATTTCAATAGTTGCAAATGAAAGTTATTAGTAATCAAAAGTTATATCACTTGGTTATTAATCAAGAGTTATCACATTTCATAGTAATGAATTAAGTCTCTTAAATTCAAAAATTATATCACTTGATTATTAATAAGGAATCATTATTATTTGAGGAGATATCGTTTGAATTATTATGTTAGTGATGAAAGATGTAACTATCTGTTTAAATAGTTGTGTTCCTACGAAGAGACACAAAAATTCTTATAAATAAAAGTCAAATTTTATTTATTTGACACTCCAAAAAAAAACACATTAGAAGTTTATTTCTATTCACCTCCATTTTCTAATATTTCTAAATTGTTTTATAAAAAATCACGATAGAAGTTTTTTTTTATAAAAATTAATATTCTTGTTATGCTCCACACAATGCTCAGTGACCATTTCTATAAGTGTAAAACATAGATAGTCATCAGGTTTCATTATATATTTGAAGTTCATTTTCCAATAACTTTTTTTGCACACCAAAATATAGGTGAGAGCGAATAAAATCTTAAAGAAAGTGAAATTGATACACGCCTTGAAGCATTCGATAATTTAATTTAAGTTTACTTTTATCTCTACGCACCAACAATTGAATTGGTTTTTATCTTGATACTGGTACGTATCAATATCAATATGTTTCGGTGTACTGTTATGAGTTTATTGATGTTTTTAAATATTTTTTTTACATATATATTTATAATCTAATTTTTAGGTTCTTGATAAATTATATATTGTTTTAGTCAAAAAGGATTTCTATATTATATATACATGCAAATATATGTCAATTATATCCATATAAATATATTTATATGTAAATATAAGCTTTAAAATCATTAATTTAATTTAATAACCATTAATTTTAAATGAAATTATGAAAAAAATTAAAATAATTAAGATAAAAAAATTAAAAATTAAGCTAAAATATCAAAATTTTGTATCAGTTGATACGAGTCAATACAAATTGACATTGATTGAAATGAGTAAAAAAACATAAAAATAATCGAAATACACCAAAATTTTGATCGGAACAGAACATAAGTTACCTGGTGCGGGTTTAAGAATACTTGAAAACCATTCCCCATTTTTGCCCTTAACCATATAATTGTGAAATCCAAAACTCCATGCATATTTGAAAAGAGAGTGGGAAGAATCTCAGCTTTCGGCACAGCATTTTAGCCATTGGTTAGACTGTCATTTTACGTCCCCACTGTCATGACCTCAATGGGGCCTGAATCAATCTTCAAACATATTGAATGTTTTTACATCCAACTTCTGCACTCCAAAAACAAAACTTCTACTTTTATGTATTTTGAATTTTTGACACACTACCAGTATGGTACACTTGGATTTGTAATTTCCTTTTGGATTTTAGAAATTATTAATATTATAAAAAAATACAAATATGTTAAATATGAATGCGATATAAATATATGAATCGTTTGTCGTTTCTGTTAAAATTAACGTTGAGAATGACGACAAAGCAATAAGAAAAATTACAGGCGGAGGAAGAGAAATTCACTAATGTTGAAAAACAAATGATATAAGAGGAGTTTCGACTACACTTACTTAAATGTTAAAAAATCCTATTCTAATCAATGTCAAATAGAACAAGTATAATTCTATACAGATTCAACTTGTGCTGCATGGTCCTCGATCTTTCGCCTCCACAGATCCCTTTATTTTAACTTTGTATTTTATTTTTTTAACAAGTGACGAGATTCAGGTCACACAACTCTAACAATTTCTTTTTTAATTTTTTGAGATTATATAATCTTCTCTTCAAAACACCTTTTGACATCTATTTTGTTTTACTTAAGAGTCAATCCTATTGATGGAAAATACCAACTTCTTGAGCAAGCACCCCCCCCCCCCTTTCATTGCCTGATTAATATATCTATATATCTTTGTTAATTTTTTCAATAATATATATGCTAAACAGATATACTAAAGTCATAGATATGTTATATGTATATTTATATCGAGAAAGGATAGTATGAAATCGGGATATCATATTATTTATGTCAATTTTCAATAGTTTAATATCACATCAAAAAAAATTTTCTCCTGAATTTGAACATTTTTCTCTTGAAAATAACAAATCCAACTTAAAATACTGAAATTCAAGAGAAGAAAAATGATATGATATTAAACTATTGAAAAGATATACAAATGAGTTTCATTCAATCTTCTTTCCATTTATATCATACGTATAATAATAATAAAAAAAGTAATATATATCGAGATTATGTCTAAGCAATCCCCCCCCACTCCACTGCCAACCCAAATCGTGGGGCTGGCTGAGGTTATTTTCTTGACTTAATTATTTAGCTGTTACTGCGGAGGGTTATTGGCAACTTTCTCCAACATTTTGCTTTTATTTCCTATTAGATATTAATGATTTGACATGGGTACTAGTTTTAGTTATAGCCCCCTCGTGCGTGCACAAGAATTTCAGGTCACCTCCACCCTATATTTCACACAAATCATAGCATTTCCTCTTCCATTTGTAGCTTTGTTGGGTGGGGCATCCTGCTTACTCCTCTTATCACCACAGCCCTTTATTGTTTTCAAAAGTGATTGCAATTCCAAAATTATAATCTACCACATAAATCAATTCAATTAAGTTTGAATCTTGTGAATGGAAAAAAAAAAAACATTGAGAGAATTTTAAATCTTGTTTAAGAATTCGACCCAACTTGATTTCATATTTAATATATGACTATTAAACACAAGAGAGTATCGGATCAAAATATATTCGTGTATGCAGATGCAGCTACATATATTTATGATGGGAAATGATGTGGATTTTCAAGCAGTTGGATAGAAATGGACGTGAGAGTAGATTCATGTGCAAACGTTTGGGAGGTACACGACAGGCATTTACAGCCAGCTGCTAATGTTGACATTTCTCTTCCATGTATAAAGTTTTTGCCTGCCATTTTCCATCTAATTAATACCAATGTAAGACCCTTCATCACTTCAAATCCAATTCAATCTAAACCAATAAGAGGTGTCAGCTATGTATTTGACTCTATTTTGCTTGAATATGAGTGGTTACAAGCTCTAATCCACATGTTTATTCCTTTGATCATTTATAATCCTTTTTTTTTTTTTTTTTTTTTTTTGAATTATCCGTGTCTCACAATCATATTCAATTCATAATCATTTTATTCATGAACATAAATATATGGTTCCCGAGAATTTTCTAAATACTTGAAAAATCATTTTTTTCACTATTCAAATGTTGGGTCATATTTATTTATTCACAACTCTTTTTTTCAACATTCTCTCCTTTTTATATTCATCAACCTCTCCCCTCCATTCCACAGCCCGTTGTCTCTCAAAGAAATATGTCAACTAAAGAGAGCAGCAAAGGCAGTCAAAAAGACGAGGCAAATGGCTCTGCCATGGACAAGTACAACAATACCAAGTTTTGTGGGTTCATGCGATGCAGACGACGTGAATTCTCGGCGGTAAGGTTTCTGAAGCACCTTGGTCGTAAAGTGGCGAAGGGTTTGCATTTGATGCCAATGAGAATTAGGGCTTCTTCACATCCTAAAGTAGTTGCCTCCTCCTCTTCTTCTTCATCAAGAAGATCAAAGCCATTTGTAACCCCTGTTGATTCCCACAGAAGTGCCGCCATTGAAGACTGTATCCAATTCATCAACTCTTCTGCTGCGTCTTTGCCTAGATCGAACTCAGTTTCTGCTACTTCTCGTTGAACTCCGGTTGTAGGTAATCGTCTGTTCTATATCATCCGGCACTCCGGTGAGTGTTTGCTATAGATACGTGCCCATAGCCAGGTTCAAATATATGTAGCATAGGTGATATTTAGTGGTACAGATAGTTTGATGAAATTATTAAGCATCATCCTAGTAGCCTATGTGTATATTGTCTTGTTTTCTTTTTAGTTTTGGCTATGAACGTATGGTTTGATTTCAGACGGGGACTACCACCTAGTCCTAAACTTTGCGATTTGACTCCTTTCTTTTGATTTGACATAATCCGAATCACTCGACTCCTATAGTGATATTAGCAAGTTTTATCGAGAGTTTGAATTTTGTTTTGATGCCACGTGATTCATGCTCAAATGACGTTATCAATTTGGATTTACGGATAACATTATAAAAGAATTAAATTATGCAAAAAATTGGAATAGAGGGATTAAATCTCAAATTCCAGCTTAATAGAGGGACTAAAAATCATAATTAAACTGCCCCATTGTCATAGGTTTCCAAATCAGTCCATTTGTAGGCTTGATATATGTGTACAATATGTTATTAAATCCATCTGTTTTAGCTACATAGATTCAAGGCGAAGAGCAGCAAATTTTCTGTACCAAGAAAATTAAAGTTAGTACAAGATTCAAGGAAAAAAGACAAAGCAGATTAATCAGATATTATTTGCAAAATGGGGAGACATTATTTTATGAAACCTTCTCATCATATTATTTGTGGTTCGGTTTTAATTATTTAATGATATTTTAATAATTTTTTTTATGCTATTGTCACATAATTTTTGTAATTTTTTTACCTCAAACTCTGAACCTCGAACCACGATATTAAATCCAAACCTAAACTTCGAACCACGATATTAAACCCAAACTTAAACCTCGGAATCTAAACCCAAACCTAAACTTTGAACCTTGAAGGAGTTCAAGGTTCAAGTTTGAGGTTTGAGCTTGAGATTTAAGGTTAGGGTTTAAATTCAGAGCTCGAGATTTAGAATAAAAAAATTATCAAAATTATATGTCAATAATATTAAAAAAAATTACTTAAAATATCATTAAATAATTAAAAATGAATCATAAATAATATGTTGGGAATGATACATAAAATAATTTCTCCAAATGGCATGTGCATTCGGATTCATAGCTTTATTTTGACACGGAATTAGCTGAGCATTCTCAGCTTTCTTTAGGGTTTCGTCTTTATTGCTTGTCCATTGCCACCCAATAATCTCACCCATTTTCCATCATGTAAACTACAAAAGCTTCATTTTAAACCTATGATTAGAAAAGGTAATTTTTTTTTAGAAAACGTAGATTAATTTTCATCCATTTAAATTCAAAATAAATCAAATCGTTATTGGAGTCAGAAGCTTTGACCCTTCAAAATTTTGAAAAATATTCTTCATCAAGTGTGTTAAAATTTTTGAAAAATTTTACTAGACCCTCTTAATTTTTATTTTTTTTTTTGGAAAATCTTATGAAGCCTCTAAAATATGTAAAAAGTTTAGTTCAACCTTTTCATATTCTCGTTAAGCCTGGTAAAAGTTTTAAAAATTTTAATTAAATCTCTCGAAAGTTTTGAAAAATTTAATTAGGATTCCTCAAATTTTGATATCAAGATCGGTTAGTGTCCTAAACGATGAAACAAATAATTCGAAATATCTCGAATCCGAAATGACAAACATTTGAAGTGATTAAAACTCAAATTTATTTGAATCAATAACGATCCAACTTGAAAACCCTAATACTTAAAATTAATCCGAAAATATCAAAACTCAAATAAATTCAATCCAAATTCATCGTGTATGAAATCAATGCAACCCTGTCCAAGTGAAATTAAATTTTACATCCTTGTAAATGTTATACATTGTGATTTTTAAAAGCAGTTGAACAGCCCCTGATTTGAAACAAACAGTGTCTAAAAAGCAAAGATGCCAGCTAATATGATGTTTCGATTATGTCGCCTATGACAGAATCGAGTTAAGTTCCAGTTGTAATTCAATATAATAAAATTTACCACGAGGTCGGGTTTGATTTTTATCTACGAAATTAAAACACGTTTCATAATCAATCGTTTATCTCATTGAGAAATATTCATGAAAAAAAATTAATTATTGCTATCAACGATAAAATTCATAAATAAGAGAATAATGCACTCTAATACACTCGAACTCACATCCTCCTGCATCAAAAATAATGTTCATGTTAATCAAACTAAGACTCATTCGATGATTAGACTATAAATTTCAAATCCACAAAAATAAGAAACTAATTTGTCAAATTTAATCCTCTAATCGATGAGACATTTTTATTTTTAACCTTTTCAAAAAATTATAATTCAATTTTTTTTTTTAAATATTAATTTTAAATTTTATAATTTTTTTTTCTTTCACTTTCATTTCGCCTTCTTCGTAACATAATTAGAAGCTGACAAGCATAGCACTGTTATAAACGTATCATGAGATAGTGATTTAAATCATGATATTGGATCACTACAGAAAATTGACAGTCTCGTTCCCCACAACAGAATTTAATCACTGTTGCCTGGTGCCTTAGGGCAATGAATCATGTTCCTTCTTTTTTCTTTGTTTCTTTTAATGTCTTAAACGAGACAGTAACATGAATTCAAAACATAAGCTGTTAATGATAATTTCAACAAAAATATCAAACCCGCCAAGCTGTCATCGGTAACGAATTGACTCGTAAAATAAGAATGAGGTCAGAAAATTTGTTCAGGGAGATCGAAATTAAGTTGTTTAATTTTGTGAGAGTTAAAATATGATTTTATTATTTTAATAGTTCATATATTTATAATTTTTTATAGTTAAATCAAAATTTTATCATTTTTAAAACGAAAGTACAATTTCATTATGTATTAATTTAAAATTTTATAATTTTTTAATTTTCAATTTTGAAAGAGTTCAACCCTGTGACACATTTAAATAATAATATAATTTTTATATTCGGTTAAAACTCACTAGTAATTCCTTAAAAAGTAACATTTGATTTGCCATGATATTAATATATTTAAATATCATTTATATGAACTTTTTTTTTATACATCAAACTAATCAAATATCATAAGTACACTTATTGGAAGGGTAACACTCGCGCGAACGCTCTTACTAGAAAAGAGAGTAATTCAATTTTTAATATTTGTATGAAATTAGAAATTTAGTTAATAATTAGCGATTGAATCTTAGTTTGATTAGTATTGGTATTGTTGTCAATGCAAGAGGATATGGATTTGAGTGTGTTAAAACACATTATCTTTCTATTTAAAGGTTTATGAGAGATTATGAATAGTTTTAAGTATTTGATCAAAATTAACAGATATGATAAGAATTTATAATGAGTAATATTTTTTTAAAAAATAGTTAATAATTTAGTGATTTATTTTAACCTCCCATTTTTGTACGATCTCTTTTAAGGGTAAGCAAATTTCGATTCGATTCGAAAAAATTAAAAAAAAAAATTTGAATTTCGAGTTAATCGAATCGAGTTATTTGATTCATGATAATGCTTAAACATGACATACTTTTGGATATTAATTATATATATATTAAGAGTATGAGTCTATTAATTTGGACTATTTATTATCTTTTTATTTTGTAAGAACTTTAGTGATAACAGAAGACAAATTGAAGACAAAAAACATGATTTTAGAAAGAAAAGTGAAATTGTGTGAAGGTGAAATACTTAAAGAAAAAATTTATAGGACAAAAAGGCTTGATTTTACTTTATTTTATTTTAAAATATATTTTTATTAGGATTTAATATTTAAGATATTATTTATTATTTAAATTTGTATTTAATTTATTTTTATTTTTTTGTATTTATCTTTTAGAATTTAAATTTAATCCAATTAGAGGAATTAAATATTTATATATAATTCTAATTATCTTTTAGAATTTAGATTTGATCCAACTAGTAATATTATGTAATATAAATAGGGAGTGGAGTGATCGAATCATTCACTTCTCATTCATTGAAAAATCCTCTATCTCCCAAAAAGTATAGTTCAACTTTTTATTATTTTGTGTTCTTCCCCAAAAACATGAGCAATTAAAAAACCCTTATAGTCAAAGGTTATCAAATATTTGTCTAAAGTTCATGAAGCTTAGAATCTGCGCTTAATTCTTTTCACCCGAGTATTCATCAATTCTCTGAATTATGGGATCGATGCTTCCATTCAAAATCTCTACAAAAGTAATCTTTTCATCTTGTGTAAAGCCGGCCACTTTGTGTGTTTTGAGACGGTTGCACAGTTGGTTCGCTAACTTATTGTGTTAGAAGTTGCCGAGCCAAAGAGACAAAACGGCGTGACATTCGTCGTTGGGAAAATGTGATCTAGTGTAAGACAATCCCATTGGAGCAACGGTTGGTTAGAGTCAGATTCCTCTAAAAATTATATTCGGAGCTGGTGGTCGTAAGCATCCTCTTCCATTATAACTGGCTTATTTGAGCACGAGAAGAACCATCCAAAATTTATGATTGAATCGAGGAAGAATCAAGATAATCAGAGGCTGGATCTCTAAATATTGATAAAACCTTTTTTCTTTCGACTTATTTATTTTATGTTATTTATTTTTATTCAGAATCCTCTATTTTCTATTTCTTTTAATTCTATTTTCTCTAAATTTTTCTCTAGATCACCAAACTTTTCTTGGGCACGACTTCGCTCACAATCTCGACAAACAAAATTCTTTACACTTCGGTCCCTGAGGATCAAACCCTACTTCTCTTTACTGTTATTTTTATTTATTTTCGAAATATGTTATATTTGATGTTTTCGGCGACACATCAAGTCAATTCAAATAACTCTATTTAAGTTTCGAGTTCGAGTCGAGTTGAATTTCACAATTCAAATAGCTCGAATAGTTTGAATAATAAATTGGTGTAAATACCTTTTTGATCTTTGCCAACTTTGAAAATATTTATATTTTTAAAAAATATTAAAAATCAAAATTTTAAAAATAATAATTTTGGGAGCTAATTAATAATTCAATTTATTATACTTAAGTATTTTTTATTGAAAATTTTTTCAAATATATATGGTTTCAAATGTATATGTTCTAAAATGGAATTAGTTATACTGTTATAATATTTTTATTTGACATGTTTAATTATTTTTAATTTAACTTGAACAACTTCACTCGATTCTAACTCGACTCAATTCGGCAAAAAAATTCAAATTGAATTAGAATGATAAAATAGGACTCGTGAACTCAATTAACTCAAATTTTTTACCTGATTCGATTAAATGCTAATAGTGTTGGTGTTTTTATATACCGAACTGTTTTTTATTGATAAAATAAATCCAAATATTTAACTTAAACTGAATATAGAGAGAGAAGTATCGAAGAAGAATAAGAGGCTGGTGTTGAAGAAACAATATATATATAAAACAGGGGATACCATAGACAATGAGTCCAGTTTCTCCCTTTAGCTGCAAATATAATTTCATTTCATTTCATTTCTTGGCGAAAAGTCCACCAAGAACACTACGCTTCTTCTTCTGAGGCACTGAAACCGAGTCTCTGCGGCCATTGGAAGTTCCAGCACTCCCATTTTTGTCTTCAACTTTCTTCAGGAGAGGGTCGGTTTCGTAAAACTGATCTTCTTTCTGCAAGCTCCCCAGGATCCAATCAAGAAACCTTTTTTCCTGTTTGCTTCCGCCTGCGCCTGAACTTTTTGCTGCAAAAACCCTTGTTGTGGAAGGAGCAAAGGATATTAGCAGTGACGCCATTGTTACTTAGCTTAGATGTCTACCCTTTTTCTTTTGAATTGGTGATGAAGCTTAGGATGTTCAATTACTGTGGAAATATATGGTGTCTGCTGTTAAATTTAGACCGTTGGATCGGGTTTTGTGATGATGAATGGGGAAAGTATTGTGTAACATGAGCTCTCCACAATCGTCTTATCTTCATTGATGGATTTTAATGGTTTTTATTTTATTATTGGTTTGTGATTTTTCATCTTTTTGAGAGGAGTAAAAATAAAGGAGGGAAGGTGATCGATCTTAGCAAGTATGGATATGGGATTCACACGTGTCGAAATAGTAACAATGCACTTTGCCCCCGCCCATTTCCCAAATACAAGTAAATTTATTCCTTTTATTGTAATCGGTATTTTTAGGTATTGTAATTCTTAATTTTTGAAATTTTAATTTTAATCAATAGTAGTTATTAAAATTTAATTTTAATCTTTAATTAGTATAATAACACATTTTATCAAATTAATCTTAATTCAAATAATTCAACAAATTTAATCCTCACATTTACAAATTCTATCAATTTAATCCTCAATTATATCTCCTCCATAAATGCATCGAAAATCTGTAAAAGAAAATTTTCATTGATAATGACAAGTCTGAAAAGCTCCTTATAGAATGCCATGAAATGGGAAGAACGTTACTAATAAAGGCAAAACAAAGAATTGAAACTATTCCAATGAATGCATAGGAAAAAGAAAACGGATCAAACCATTCAATTGCCATTGGAATAAATTTATTATCTATATGAGAAGGCATAAATCTTAAGAACACAAGTCATTTAACATTTCTTAGGCTGAGGACTTCAAGCTGAAGCCTTTTATATTTGATGGTTTTAGAAAATAGTAATTTTGTATTGTCAGATGTGGGTCACTTTTACTAACAACACAAGCCTTTTGTATTAGAATTTTGTTGCAGAAAACATCAAATCGATAAAATTTGTGAATGTAAAGAGTTAAATTTATTAGATTATTTAAAAGTATGATCAAATTGTTTATTTTATGTGTTTAACGATCATATGGATTAAATTTGTAAATGTGAAGGATTAAATTTGTTGAATGTGTAATTATTGAGAACTATATGTGTTATTATACCAATTAAAGAAAGGTCATACCATCATTTTTCGTTAACTATTTAACAAAAAGTGACCAAAACAGAACCAATCGTACGTGACGAAATTAAAAGTTTTTACAGTTTGATCATTGATGATCAAAATAGAAACACGCTAATAGTTGGGTGATTGATTGTGTAGTTTATCTAATAATTTTCTCATATAATTTTTCAATTTGATTAATTTAAATGGCTTTAGGGTCAAAAATGTCCTCAGTAAAAAATCAAAAATATAATTGAGCCTTTATGAAAAAATGCAACCAATTGAGCCGTTAGTGATAAAAAATCAATTAACTCCTCCCGTTAACGGAAACTATCAGTTGATTGGTTGGGCCGTTAACGTCACTAACAAGATTGACGAAAGCCACCAAATTACCATGTGGTAGTTTGTTGATGTGACATGCTAGATCAGCAAAAAATAAAAATTTTAATTTAAAAAAGACAATCTTTTTTTTTTTTAATAATTAAAATGTGCCTATAAAATGAATTTGGACAACCGTTTGTCCAAATGTGCAAAAACAAAAAAAAAAACAAAATATTAGATGAATATAAAATTAAAAAACTTCAAAAATAATAAAAAATTAAAATTAAAATTGTCAGCATACTACCACGTGACAGTTTTTAGTGGCTTCCATCAACCATGTTAGTAGTGAACGGTCAAACCAATCGATTGACAGTTTCCGTTAAAGAAGGAGCTAATTTATTTTTTTGGGGTCATTAAGGCTCAATTGAGTGCACTTTTTTCACAATTGGTTTCTCTTAAGCCATTTAAATCGGCTTAATACATAATTTGGCACCTAAGTTTGGCACTTTTTTTCTAATATGGTACTTATGCTCTTTTTTTTTTTTTTTAATCTAATGTGGTACTTGTATTTGACAAATTTTATACATTTTGGTACTTGAAAGTAACATTATTTATTATTTTAGTGTTTAATTTAGATTTTAGTGTTAATTTGATGAAAATTCGTAATGAACTAATAATATTAGCAATTAATTTTTATCAAATCAATCCTAAAATCCGAATTAAATCACATTCATCAGACTATATTTGAAGAATTAAACGCAAAATTAAATAAATTCACAATTAACACTAAATTTATCCTATTAACAAAATCATTAAAAATTCAAACATAATAATATTGCAATTAACTTTCATCAAATTAATCTTAAAACCCGAATTAAGCACTAAAAAGTTAACACTGTTACTTTTTAGTACCAAAATATATAATTTTTATCAAATAGAGGTGCCAAATTGACCCAAAAAAATAAGCAACTATCACATTAAAAAAAATGTCAAACTCAAATACCAAATGAATATAAAAAATAAGCCATTTAGATTTAACTCAAATTTGAATGGTATACTCAACCCTAATCAACATATCGATTTTGGGGCTAAAAATGTAATTTGGATAAAGAGATAAAGTGATACAATACTAAATATACGAGAAGTATTAAAGAACACTCATCATGTATTTCTAACAAATTTTTTTTTATGTTTTATTTTTTTTGGTAGAACCAGCTACAATAATGTTGATGGGAGTCTATATTAATCATTATTCGATGAGCATCTTTTTCAAATAAAGATCAAGTATGATTAAGTGGATCTTCAAAAGTCGATAATTTATTAAGATCATTAGAAATAATTTTGATCATGTAATATGTCAATTTATTATGCTCTCGCGGGACATGTCGAACTTAAGTTACTAAATTTACTTGCATAAATCATGTTTTAAATGAAATTAAATAAATTATTATCAACCGCATAATCATTCTCAATTATATCAATCAATAATGCATTGCGGATTTTAATCACCACTTTACAAATTGACTGTGTCATCATTCAAAAAAAAATTAAGTGAATTTGCACTTAAAAGAAATTAAACCAATGTGTCATCATGTTATTAATTATAAATCCTTTATTTTAATTTTTAACCTTTGCTTTGTTTAGTTGGAAAAATAGTTTTCCGTTGAGACGGAGGGGTTTTGATGTGGGCTTATTGTAGCACAATGCTAAAACGGAGCCCAAAATTTGCCCACCAGCAGATACGGTGGTCTGTCCCTTGGGCTTAAACTCATCATAAATTTCAGTTTTCGTCCTATTACATTTGAGTAGGTAAAATAAAATTTGGTGAAAGTACCCGCCAAGTCCCTATATTATAGAGATTAGATCAAATTAATCCCTCTATTATTAAATGAATCAATTTAATATTTTTACTACTAAAAAGAATCAAATAAGGCCTCAGTGATATTTACTAATTAAAAAATAACATGATTTTTTTTAATTTACAGTTCAACTCCAAACAAAACAATTCATTCGCAATACCAAGAAAAACTTTTAAAATTTCAACGCTATCAAGCAATAAATGATATTTTCTCGAAACAGTAAATGTAAACCCTATTGAAACAGTAAAAGTTTTAAAGTTTATAGCTAATTATTTTCAATTATAATAAATATATAATACATAATTGATTTATATTGCACAAATTAATTTTAATAATATTGTACCATTACTTAAGTTATGATTCCAACTTCTTTGATTTATAAAATGTTATTTATTTTAAATATTATTTGCATGAAATATATCACAATCTGCCAAAACATACACACAATTAATTTTTAATGGGTAAAATTATTTATACATATATATTAAAAAAACATGTACATGAGTTAAATGATGAACTTATACTGACAAAACATTCATAATTGAAAATAATTAAAACATCACACCAATTTCAAAAAAATAACATGGATATAAATATTATGTGTTGATTTAATGGTTAAGATATTTATCTCTTTAAGTACGATCAGGATTTGAGTCGTGCTAATCTCATTATTGTTAGGGTTCTATCCTCTTTTTGTAATTCACAAAAAAAAAATATGAATATATTAACTCATATTATTAACGAAGAACAGGAATTATATTGGATATTTCCTATTAAAAATCAGGACTAGAAATCCCTTTCAAAAAAACACTAGAAATCATAGACACATTGACTCGAGGACTTTAAATAAGAAATATACAACAATCCCAAAATAATGAAAGTAATAACCTAAATTTTGGTATAACTTTTTTAATATCAAAATATCTACCATTTAATGTTTACAAAAATATTAAAACATTCCCATAAATACCGGGCATACAAATATAGAAAGTTTGATCTATAAATAAAAGAGATACTACATATATTGAAAGGGAAATTCATTAATTCATTCAATGAATAAGATCATACAATTCGAGAAAAAAATAATAAACACCCGTAGTACGCGTTGAAAAACAAACTCCATCAACACAACAAAAACTTTAACTTTAGCATCAATAGGACATTATGACACGTAATATTAGGAGTGATTGCAAGCATTTAATAGAGAAATTAGCCTTGGGTGATCCAAAATGACGGGCATAAGTCGGCAAAAGAATTGAGTATCCACCAAATTAGAGAAGACGACGATAAAACAAATCCTAAAACCACTCGAAAAAGTAAGGCTAAAAAAGTACTACAAGAGTAGATAAAACTTCTAAAAGTGAAGAGTTATTAAACAATGAAAAAATAAACAAAAAACATATAAAACTTAAGACAACAAGTGCCCAAACCGACTCATAAAATCATTTATTATAATGAAACTCTCAAAATAAAAATAGATTAAGAAGTCAACGAAGAGCTACCCGCTTTTTAAAAGAAAGTTTAGATGGTCTATGATGTTTTAATAATGATAGAAACCATCATCTGTTAATCACAAATTATGAAAACAACAAAAATACCCACAAAATAGATCCGTAAACTGAAAAAAAAAAGAAGACGCATCGAGCGAATAAAAAAAAATATTAAAAAAAATTACCAAAATGATATGTCAATGACGACATTAAATAATCCTTTCCCATTCACAAATAAAATTGGCATATATGTGGTGTCAAAATTACTTTTGGATTACTGTCCTTTTTCATCCCTACAGTTTTTGTATATCGAATATTTCATCCATATACTATATATTAAATAAATTATTTTTTAAAAATAGCTATTTATTCACTTACAATTTTTTTAGTATTTCTGATGTTCAAAACTTATGTTAAAAACATTTATTTGAGTATTAGAAACTTTGATTTAGTATGTTATATGATTAAGTTTTTTATTTGGTTATTAAAAACATTTAGTAATTATAATATGATAAAATAATTTAGTTAAATAAATGTAAAAAAAAAAACAAAAAATTATTACAAATTCTGGGAAAACACTTTTGGAATTACTATATGGCAAAAAGTTTTTTTAAATGTTAAAAAATTTATTACAAATAGTTTTTCAAAATTATTAAAAGATATAATTATAAAATAACTTTTTAAAATTATAAACCATAATTTTTTATTATAATTATAATTTTTAAAAAAACTTTAATTTTTTTATCTAAAAAAAAACTTTAACACTTGATCCGACCCAAAAGCATTTGAATACATGTTGAAGCCCAATTTTGATTGGACCCAAACTTATTTTAAATTTATTTTAAGATTAAATTTGTTTTAAAATTTAAATTTATTTTAAATTTAATTTAAGTTTAAATTTGTTTTCAAATTTAAAATTATTATAAATTTAAAATAAATAAAGTTCAATTACAAAATATCTAATTACAAAGCCCAAACTGGGTCTAATCCTAATTGACCCAAAACCTGAGCCCAATTCCAACAAGCCCAAATGACCCAAACACCCAACTTAAAACCCTATTCAGGTAGCCTAACTGCTGCCACCCAACTTGCACCAGCCACCTCTTCCTCAGTCACTCAAAATGCGCCACGTCAGCCCAAACAGCACCTCCTTCAACCCCAACTTGCTTTTGCCATTGCTACCGCCACTGTCACGGGCCGCCATAGCCGAACCTGCAAAAGAGAGAAGAAAATATGTACATTTACTTGTATAAGACAAAGAACAATCATTGAAAATTTGGTTATAAAACCAGATTTAAACATTTTGTAAACGGTTACGAATTTGTCTTTCACACACTCAAAAAATATCAATACACAGAGTTCTTGAAAGTTCAATAAGAGTAACGACAACACCTTATCAAACTGAAATAAGAAGAGACATATAGCAAATAGAGAATAGACTGAAGGGTTTCATAGTTTGCAGGCATTAAAACCATCCAGGTACAGTTCAAGGTACATGCATTTATTGACATTAACAGTTTTAAATATTTCAATAGACTTTAATACACCTGTTAAGTGCTTCATCTGTTTCCATTTATTATTCCCATTTTTTAAAATAGCATAATAAATAATAAATAATAATAATAGCAGTAATAAATGGAAATAATATTAAATAATATTAATAATATTTTTAATAATAATAAAAATTGGAAAGTCAAAAGATACATCCTTTTGGCTGTCATCGTCGGAGTCACGCTGGAGCTTACCACCGTCGCCGTTGCACACCCGTCGAGAGTAGATCTACAAAGAATCAAACGGCGTTAAAAGAAATAAAGAATATTTCGTAATAAAAAAAATGGGGTAAAACGAATCCCGGGTTTTGAAAAGATTTTTTTGAGAATGTTTTGAAGAGAAAAGTTTTAAGCCTTTTTTAAAAAAGGAGAAAAGGAAAAGGAAAAGGAAAAGGAAGAAATAAGAGACGAATCGACTCACCCGACGGCGCGTGAAAGGGCGGTGACCATGCGTGATGAACGGTGACGGCCCCAGGTGACGGAGACGTGGTCGGACTGGCGCGATGACGCGCGGCTGTAGACGACGGCGCGTGGCGATTATGCGCGACGGACGATGACCGGATTGACCGGCCGGAGTTTGGCCAGCCATGGGAAGGGAGAGAGCTTTTTTTTGAAGAGGATCTGTTTTTTTTTTTTTTTGAGAAGGGTAAAAAATGATTTTTTTTTTTTTTATTTAAGAAATGACCTATTTATAGCCACCCAAAACGGTGTCGTTTTGGCGTGGCTTCAGAATGCTCAAACGGCAACGTTTCATGCTTTTAACCCATGGCCGACCCGAATCCAACCTGACCTTAAAAGTAACGGGAACACCTTACCAAACTGAAATAAGAAGAGACATATAGCAAACAGAGAATAGACTGAAGGGTTTCATAGTCTGCAGGCATTAAAACAATCCAGGTACAGTTCAAGGTACATGCATTTATTGGCATTAACAGTTTTAAATATTTCAATAGACTTTAATACGCTTGTTAAGTGCTCCATCTGTTTCTATTTATTATTCCCATTTTTTAAAATAGCATAATAAATAATAATAACAGCAGTAATAAATGGCAATAATATTAATTAATATTAATAATATTTTTAATAATAATAAAATCCAAAAAGTCAAAAGAAACGTCCTTTTGGCTGTCATCGTCGGAGTCACGCTGGAGCTTACCACCGCCGCCGTTGCACACCCGTCGAGAGTAGATCTGCAAAGAATCAAACGGCGTTAAAAGAAATAAAGAATATTTCGTAATAAAAAAAATGGGGTAAAACGAATCCTGGGTTTTGAAAAGATTTTTTTGAGAGGGTTTTGAAGAGAAAAGTTTTAAGCCTTTTTTAAAAAAGGAGAAAAGGAAAAGGAATAAATAAGAGACGAATCGGCTCACCCGACGGCGCGTGAAAGGGCGGTGACCATGCGTGATGAACGGCGAAGGCCCCAGGCGACGGAGACGTGGTCGAACCAACGCGCGTGACCAGGCGTGGCGATGACGTGCGGTTGCAGACGACGGCGTATGGCGGATATGTGCGATGGACGGCGACCGGACTGACCGGCAGGAGTTTGGCCGACCATGGGAAGGGGGAGAGCTTTTTTTTTTAAAAGGGTTTGTTTTTTTTTTTAGAAAGGGTAAAAAATGATTTTTTTTTTAAAGAAATAACCTATTTATAACCACCCAAAACGGTGTCATTTTTGCATGGCTTCAGAATGCTCAAAACGACACCGTTTCATGCTTTTAACCCATGGTCAACCCGAATCCGACCCGACCCGACCTAGGATCTGCGTGTTTTTAAGAAATGAGTTATTTATACATTTGGTCCTTCCGTATTTTTTGATTCTTTCAATTTAACCCATTTTGTATTTTTAATTAATTTTAATTTGGCCCAATAATTTTCAATACTTTTCAATTTAATCCTTTGACCTTTTGAAAGCATCAGGAGTTGCCACTTGTCATGATTTTGGCTTATTTCTATAAACAGTCCCTCTTATCCTTAATTTGTTTTAATTTAATCCTTAAATCAAGTTCTGTTTAAATACAAAATTGACCCAAAAATTTTCCATGGTTTTCAAACTAGTCCTTTGACTTTAGGATGCCTGAAGGGCTGCCACGTGTCACTTATTTTTTGTTTTATTGCCCAGGAGACCTCGAAACTTCCAAAAATTTCATTTTTACCCTCGAAACTTCCAAAAATTCCATTTGTCCCCGAACTTCCAAAAATTCCATTTTGACCCCGAAACTTTCAAAAATTCCATTTTTCCCCTCGAACTTTGAAAAATCCTATTTTTGACCTCGAAACTTCCAAAAATTCCATTTTTACCCTCGAACTCCCAAAATTCCATTTTTGACCCTAAAACTTCCAAAAATTCCATTTTTAACCTCAAAACTTCCAAAAACTCCATTTTTAACCCCAAATTTTCCCAAAATTACCATTTTTCCCCCGAGCATTTGAAAGGTCTCATTTTCAACTTTGATTGCATCATTCTTCTTTCTCATCAATATTTGCATTTGTATTTAACCATTATGCACTCGTATTTTGCATTTTTTGATTTTTTGTTACTATCTATCTTTTTATTTATCTTACTTCGCGTTATTTAATATCCATTATCAACTGCTTATTCATATTTAACTCGTATGTTTGTTTTCAAAATTATTTTCATAAAAACTTTAAAATCGAGGTAATATTCTTTTATTTCGAGTTTTTAAAATTTGCGCCTTAACTTACTAGGTGCAATTTTTTCTTCAAATCGAAATAATCGAATACCCTTAATCGAGGCAATGTTTCCTTATCTTCGATTCTGCAAAGTTGCGCCTTAACTTACTAGGTGCAACCTTTCCTCAAATCGAGATAATCGAACATCCTTTTCCCAAAATTTAAAAATTTTTACGGAGGAAAGCTCGTTATTTCTGGATCTTGAAATGTCATGCCCTAACTCACTGGACGTAACTTTCTTCCTCGATCACTTTGAAATAACGGGATTTCCAAATAAACCCGTTTTCTTTTAAACTTAACTAATGCATCCAAGGAACGTATTTTTAAACTTTATTTGAGCTTTTAAATGTTACAAATCAAGACTCGAAAATAATCAATACGGTACCAATTTTTGGGCGTATGAAGGTGTTAATCCTTCCTTATGCGTAACTGACTCCTGAACCTGTTTTTTTGGATTTCGAAGACCTACATATTTTCAAAACGATTTTTTAAAACGTTTTGTGGTGATCCAATCACACCAAATAAAGGATTAGTGGTAACTCTCATTATTTTTCGATTTTAAAATAATTTTCGAAACTCGTCGTTTTTCAATAAAAAGATAGTTTCGACAATACATATTAGATTTTATTATATTAATTAATTGTAGTTGTATAACATATATATTTCATTACCCTAAATTCAAGGTCAAAGATATAATTTTTGTTTTTCTTAATTTCCAAATATTTTTATCATAGACATACACAACGTTAATATTTATTGAAATTAAATATTTCAAATTGAATATTCAATGTGATTTCAGTTTTCTTTCTCAAATAATAATATTAAAATAATATAATATTATATAAATATTTAAAAAATAAAAAATATAAACGAATTTAAAATAAATTTAAATTAATCTTTTATAAATATAAACGAATTTAAATAAAATTTTAAATTTAAATTTTGAATCACATCAAATTTAAACAATCATAAAATATTTTAATATAATATTTAAATCCGATTTAAACTCAATTCAATTAAATTCATAAACATTTTTAATTGTGACCATCTAATCAGCCACCCTACCTGCCTGTACCTCCTGCCGCCATTCCCACCAGCCACCCTTTGTCATCTCCATCAATCCATCATTCCGTCTCCATAAAACATAAAAAATGAATAATGGGATGGCCACTTTTGATCCCTCTTGGCTCCCTTTCCACCATCCTCGACGTTGGCCACCTCCACTACCACTGCACCAACAATCAATTGTCTTAAGTCTTCGTTTTTAAATCAAATGCAATTTTCTCTAAAAATATATAAATATTTTTTTTTCTCATTCTTTGGATCACAATTAAATATTGAATTAAACTTGTATTTTTAAAAATTAAGATAACATATGCTTATTAAGGTATCAATTTTAGGCATTACGAGGGTGCTAAGTTTTTTTCGTGTGTAACCGACTATCAAATTTAAATTTTATCCGAATTTTACGGTAGATTCAAAATTATCTTCTTTTTTTTTGAAAAAAAGAACTTTAATTTTTTCCTAAAGATAATTTTACTAGTGTCTGATCACATTTAGCTAAAAAAATATCTATGATAATTTTTTTTTTTGAATTTAAACTCTTCGTTTTTTAATAAAACCTCTTGTTTTCTCTAAATCAAAATTTCTATAATTTATTAATACTTCATTAAGTTGATTTTTAAATTTCAATTGGAAAATTAGTCATTACACGTTAATTTTAAAATAGAGTTATTACTTTCACACAAAAAATAAAATTATTATTTGAATAGAACACTAAGCATAAAAGGTAAGGAAAAATGTTGTGATAATTATAATTATAATTTATCATTATTAGTTAAAATTTTGGCATAAACAAAAATGTTAATTTTATATATGTAAAATAGAGTTACTATTTAAATAGAACTCTAAGCATCTTAATTATAATTTTATTAATATTAGAGTTAATTGTGTGAATTAATTATTATTTTGAATAATATTACTTTATATTAATTACATAAAGTTGTACAATAAATTATGAGGTGAAATAAAACAATTTGAAAAAGGATATAATGAAATTTTTTGATTGGTTTAGTCCAAAGAGAGAAATGTTATGTTTTATTTTATCTCCAACAAAACAAACCATTACAAAATTAAAAATTCAAATTAAATTAATATTTTTTTATTTGCTTAAACTCTTTAATCTTGATTAACAAATTGACAACTTTAAATATCTCTCATAGACCTGATCATGGGTCAAGCTATCCGGTCTGGCGTAAAAGTCCTTTCGAAAAATGAAAAGAGTTTAGACAAAAACATAAACCCGAAAAATGGATACGAGTAAAAAATGAGGCCCATTTAAAGCCTCGGATAAGCTTTTTTGGTCCTAATTGAAAAAAAAAAAAATCTGCTTCTTTTTGCTTCTGTTTTTACTATTTTTGTTGTTGTTTTGGTGCCGTTTCGTTATTATATTACTACTATTTTATTGTTATTGTTTGAATATTATATAACTATTATTTTATTGCTAATTTTGCTACTATTTTAGATGTATTTACTAGTTAAGTTGCATTTATCTTAATATTGTTTAAGTATAAATAAAATTTAAAATTTATTTTCAAGTTGTTGGGAAACATTTATTTTAATGTTTGTAGTGTATTTGATGTATTATATTTTTTAAATTTGTTTTTATATAAAAATAATAATATGAAAAAATTAATACGGATCAGGCCAAACTCGGATTTTAACATTTTTATCGAAGTTGAAACCTAAAATTCTAATAAGACCTGACCTGAATCCGGTCTGAACCATGATCATGTATAATTTTATAATGTAGGAGGATATATCGTAAAAGGACCCCAAACAAACAGTATACAACACAAAACAGGAGCATGCCCCCCAGGAAGATGGTGACATGGGGCATTGCAATAGAAGAGAAACCCCATTTTATGCTTTGTCAATGCAGGTGAACCGTCTCTAACCAATTCTTCTTCTTTCTCATCTTCTTTGGATGAGGGTCAGCTTCACTTACAAGCTAAATTAGTGTGTGTAATAGGGTGACCTTAGGAGAACAGCAAGACCTTCCGATTGCCATGACTAACTGTTTACCTTGACGTCATTGGGTAAAATATTTAAGACAATTTATGCCATTGGTATGGTTGACCGAGTCAGTGGTGCCATGACAGGAAAAACTTGTTATTAAAATAAGATTTGGTTGAGAACAAGTACTGTGCTTCATTTCTAGATAACCCATTTACCCTTTCCTCATAAAAACAAACAAAAAATAGTTTAATATGAAGGAAAAAAATTTAACCATGCAAGTCATTGCATGGTTTTCGTGTAAATTCTGTGGCATAAATAAATTCCTACCAACCAAAACAATAAATTTTGCCATGAACCAACATTTCCCAACAACTCTTCCTAAACCTTTCTGATTTCGTCACTTTAAAAATAACTTCATTTGTATTCATCTCTCTCGTAAAACAATCTCAACTTCTACTGTGTCTACTTCCAATACTGTTGATATCAGTATGGAAACCCCTCCATTTGTCTTCAGCTTAGCTGCTGCAATATTTGCTTATGCACTTTGGTTCCATATCATGGCCAGGAGGTTAACCGGTCCCAGAGTCTGGCCTCTATTCGGTAGCCTACCATCTCTTTTTGTGAACCGGAGGCGGATCCATGATTGGATGGCTAGTAACCTTCGAGCAACTGGTGGCTTAGCCACGTATCAGACATGTACTATTGCTCTTCCTTTCTTGGCTTGGAAGCAAGGGCTCTATACTGTCACTTGTCACCCCAAAAACATTGAGCATATCCTCAAGACAAGGTTCGATAACTACCCGAAAGGGCCCAATTGGCAAGCTGCATTTCATGATCTTTTGGGGCAAGGGATCTTCAATAGTGATGGAGAGACATGGCTCATACAAAGGAAAACAGCAGCTCTTGAGTTCACAACCCGGACGCTCAGGCAAGCCATGGCTCGTTGGGTGAACCGGACCATCAAGGATCGGTTATGGCATATTTTGGATAAAGCATCCATTGAGAAGAAATCGGTGGACTTGCAGGACTTGTTGCTGCGGTTAACGTTTGACAATATTTGTGGCCTTACCTTTGGTAAGGACCCCGAAACACTCTCTCCTGAGTTACCTGAGAACTCATTTGCTGTTGCTTTCGATTCAGCCACAGAAGCGACTCTCTATAGGTTTTTATACCCTGGTATTCTATGGAGATTGGAGAAGATTTTGGGGATTGGAGTGGAGAAAAGACTGAAGCATAGCCTCCAAATTGTCGATAACTACATGAACGAGGCCGTTGAAGCAAGAAAGGAAGCTCTATCAGATGATCTACTGTCCCGTTTCATGAAGAAGAGAGATGCTGAGGGCAACCTCTTTACAAGTGATGTTCTCCAACACATTGCTCTAAACTTCGTCCTGGCCGGTAGGGACACCTCTTCAGTGGCCCTCAGCTGGTTCTTCTGGCTCGTCATGAACCATCCGGAGATCGAGCAAAAGATCGTCGACGAAATATCAACGGTTCTCCAGGAGTCACGTGGTGAAGATCGCAAGAAATGGCTTAAAGAGCCTCTGGTGTTCGATGAAGCAGACAAATTGATATATCTGAAAGCAGCATTAGCTGAAACACTGCGTTTATACCCCTCAGTTCCAGAGGACTTCAAGTATGTTGTTGAAGATGATGTCTTACCGGATGGCACGTTCGTGCCTGCCGGCTCAACTGTGACATACTCAATATATTCGGTTGGAAGAATGAAGACTATATGGGGAGAAGATTGCATGGAGTTCAGGCCTGAAAGGTGGATATCACCAGCAGGTGAAAAATTCAATACACCAAAGGATGCTTACAAATTTGTAGCATTCAATGCAGGACCACGGACTTGCTTGGGGAAAGACTTGGCTTACCTACAAATGAAGTCCGTGGCCTCTGCAGTTCTACTCCGTTACCGGCTTTTGCTGGTACCCGGACACAGGGTAGAGCAGAAGATGTCTCTCACTCTGTTCATGAAGCAAGGCCTTCGTGTTTACTTGCAGCCACGCATACTTCCATAGATGACGGGGGCTCATTTGTGTGACTAAATTTTATATTTTGTTCAAGTGGGGTTTTGGTGGTTTATATCTTTGTTATGTTGTTATGTTAAATTTTTATATCAGTTGATATGGATTTTCATATGCTTATGTAATAACAAACCATAAAGTACAATCTATTGGATAAGTAGATTTGTTACAATGAAAATTTGATTTGTTAGGACTGAATATAACGTTCAGATAAATTACAGGGTGTGGTCTGTTTCCTATACAAATAAATTCTTCCGCCAGTAAGAAATCTACCAGCTTTGCAATTTTGAGAGCTATGCCTATTAACAGTGTTGGAATTTAAAATTTTTGGCTCCATTCTTGGCAATACGAAAATGGCCAGTAGCTCAAGTCCAAAAATGGGTATTTAGACCTCTCATCCATAACCAATTCATGCTTTTCATCTTTGTTCCTCATTCAATTAATTGACTCTTTCAGTTAGCTCCAGCACGAGAGGCTTGAGCTAACTCATGCTAAACATCTAAATATCTGAGAGTCAGTCCAGTATTTTCTCACCAGTTGAAAAGAGGTTCCAGACCACTGTCCCAACCAAGTATAGCCCAACCGAAACCTCGAAGACATTGTCCCAAGAACCTGAGAATGTTCAATATCAAGAAATGCATAGATATTACCATATGTAAAGATTCAATCACCATTAATGGGGGAAGGCAATGTTCTATCTAACATAAAGTGCTCACAATTTGATTCTATCAGAAAAAATCCAACCGACCTCACTGGACGTTTGGAAGACAGTTTTATTTTATCACTCATTTTCCAAGATAAAGCAAATACAGCATGATCAAGTTAAGAATCATGAGGGAAAAGGTATTGTATAGGACCAACTCTACCATTTTTATTGTAAGATTTCATTACTAGGTAAACTTACAAAGGCGAGTTAAAAAAAAATTTTCAACACATCCGATGCCATATAAGCCATGATTCATTCACTTCCACTGGGCACATATTTCTACTTCGTTACATATTATCCACTAGAAAGATCAAGCAGTGACTTCTTACCATGTTGCAGAATGTAACCAGTTGCGGCAGTTCCAAAGACCCCAGCTAGTACTCCAGCGGTGTTGGACAAACCAAGTAATACACCCTGCAAAGAACATATAAAAATATAAGAAAGGAGAACCGTCACTTCTCCAAGCAAGGTCGAGAAGAGAGCTATGTCGAGAATGGAACATAACACACTCCTTTGGCAGTGTTTTGAGTTTAAAATGCCAATGCAACAGCAAACATTGGTGGTTAGGGGAAGCTTTTTTAGATGATAGAATCTATTCCCAGCCACTGGAGTAACCTTCCTTGTTTATTGAAGAATACTTTTCGAGAACAAACCGAGGACATCAAAAATAGAAAAGAAGTAAAACTTACTGAGTATCGAGGGGCAATATCTTGATGGTTTGAATAAAGGCCAGACTGTGAAAATGCATCAGTTCCCTATTCAAGAAAACAAAATTGAAATTAGATCTGCCAGTTGCACATGGTTGATTCAAGCAAATAGTTTTATTTCAATTACAATGGGTTAAAACGGTAGTAGGCATAGAGCTATTGGCATAAACCAGAACTAGCTGAAGAACAAACTGGAGAGAGGGATGTGTTTCATAAAATGAAAACTGTTGGTAAAGTGACTAAGCTACCAATGCCTAAGTCGAAATTTGAGGAATATAGAAGGCAGTATAGCTAAACAAAAGCAACATTAAAGTTACGTCTCAAAGTTTCATACGAGACAAACCTGACTGCATGCCATACACAAAACTGCCATAGCAGGAGAATCGACATGGCTCAGCTGAGTTAGGAAGAAAGCAGGGCCAAGAAACCCAATGGATTGCATAATCTGTATTACATGGTAACAATAAACTTAAACAGACTGTTTAATTTAGGGGGGGGGGGAATTCAACTAAACTTTATAGCAACAGAAAAATTGGGCAGAAGAAGAAAAAGCATGCATATACATATATAGGCATGTGAGAGAGATTATTAAGTATGCAAGAGAATCAAAGTCATTTGTAGACTGAAATTTAAAAAGAAAAATGCATCAAGTGGGTTGCTCTTGATGAATGCATAAAGGACTATTAAGGAAAACATATTTAAAGAAAATTGCATGATCAAAGAAGAACAGTGAAAACTTCATAATAGGCATCATCGCAATTTGTTTGAGGAAAATGAAAATTAAGAATACCTTGCGAACAGTTGTCACAGATAAGCCTTTGCTCACAAGTGTATCTGCAATCCATCCTCCAAGATTTGCAGAAAATGCCATCGTAAGCCAGGGTAAAACGCAAATGAGCCCCGAGTCTGTGAGGTTGAACTTCAGGACCTATAGATATGTAACAAAATAATTTCTTAATACCATGATTGGAAGGAGAAACAGTTCTTCTTTAACAATTGTCAAAAGGAGCATCAGGACATAATGCCATGGGTGCTTCAGTTCAGGTTTCAAAAAATGGGAAAGAAAAAAAGGTTCTTTCATAGATTTTCCAACAAGCCACAATGTAGTTAAGGCACAAAGATAGTAGATTTCAATTTTTTGAGGATGCTTATTAAGCATTTTGAATGCTATGCTCGCAAGAACAACAACAGTGTGCATTATAAAGATGAAAACACTTACTTGATGATAGTACGTAGGCATCCATGTTAAGAGAATAAATGTTCCCCAGTTGTGACAGAAATGAGACACTATAAGGGCCCATACAGGTGGTTTTGACAAGATTAACTTCCAAGGTATTGTTTTAACTGGCTGCTTGGAAATACAGTTGGTAACAATAAGCTTTTTCTCTTGGGGCAGAAGTTCAGGATCCTCAATAGGTGAACTGTAAGCCTGCAGAACAAAGAAGAAAATTATGGCATTGGGAAGATATTTTCAAATAAAATCAAACACTCCCCGCCCCCCCCCAAAAAAACTGCATTTAAATTGTGTGCTTCATTTTCATATAATACTAATTAATTTAGATTTTGAGAAACAATAGCATCTGTAACCAACCATGTCAAAGGCAGCATATACCTTATTTAGCCATAAAGCAAACCAGACTGTTCCCAAAGAGCCGAAGGAGTAAAACACCGACGGCCATCCAAACTGATGTATCAAGAATGGTGAAAATGCCAAACCAGTAACTGAGCCAAGATACATTCCACTATACACCAATGCTAATGATCTACTCCTTTCAGCAACAGGAACCCATTTGGACAGAATATTATTCATGGCAGGCATGGCAACACCCTGAGAACAAAACCAAACTAAATCAATACCTTGGCCATATGCAGCAGCAAAAAGTTAAAAATTCTTAGTTAAAATTTCAATGAGTTAATTAATTTTTGATAGAAAACTAGTAGTAAAAGAAGCAACCTCGCCAACTCCCATGAAAGCACGGACGACAAGTAGAAATGGCAACCCCAGTTTAGCTGCAACAGGAGTAAGAGCAGTAGCAATGGACCACCAAACTACACCAAAGCCTAAAACCGTCTTCCCACCTACAGTGTCTGCCCATATGCCACCAGCAATCTGTCATTAATTACAACATAATTAGCAAGAAAAACCCACAAAATTTTATACTTTAATTTAACTGAAAACCAATATTTCATCTCATAAATAAACCATTAAAAAGGGTTTTTAAAAAGGTAATACCTGAGTGAGGAGATAACCCCAGAAAAAGGATGACTGTATTAAACCAACAGTTGCTGGGTTCCAATTGAACTCAGCTGACATGGGAAGTATAGCAATGCTCATATTTACCTGCCAATCAAGAGCTGTTTAAGGTTGATAGTTCAAAGAATAACAAGCCTTTAGCTGAATTAAATCACTCCTACTTATTATTATTATAGTAACTATGAAACTAATGGTCATTTTCAAAGCTATTGCGTTTCCTCCAAGAATCAAAGCAAAGAAAAAAAGGCTTACTCGATCCATATTACACAGCAAAAAGGCTGAAAAACACAAAATAACGATGACCCAACGCTTGGGGAACTGTTCCCACCAAGGAACTGCACTATCCAAATCATCCTCACTCGAAATGACATCGTTTAGTGAATCTCCGAACTTAACCAATTCTCTGAGGGAGTCGACGATTTCTCTGACGTCCGCGTATACTTTCCCGCTTCTTCTTCTTCTTCTTCCTTCAGTAGATGAAAGACGGGAAAAGTGGCAGCTATGGGGGGAGTTGACGGGGGCCCGGAACAGGCATCGGGTCGGGTTGGGCTTGGTCCTCGTAGAGATGGTTTCGGGTGGGGATTTGGGGAAGTTAGAGGAGAAGAGAAGAGCTCTGAAGCTCATGGCAACCTTTCTGAGTTTCACCTCTTCACAAAGACAGGGAAGGGACTGATTTTTTATCGTTGATTGGAGAGGGAACAGGGAACGATATTTAAGGGGAATGGTCAGAGATTTGACACGTGTACTTTTGTTGGATTAACTGAAAACGGCTTTGGGATTCCTTTTTTCAATCTTAGATTTGGATTGGGCTTTTAAAAAACTGAAACTACGATAGGCTCAGCTTTGCCTAATGGATCTGTTTAGTTTTTGCACCCAATTTTGGTTCTTCGAAATATTTTAATTAAATTCTTTCCGTAGTAATTAGGTCCTTCTGTTATTTTAACTTTCGAGTTAAACGCATGTTGGAATTTGTCGAAAACAATACGTAAAATAAGTGGGTCAAATCACATGCACATGTTCATTTGTCAAGTTATACATGAAAATACCTAATTGAGAGACTTTTCTAATCAATTTGGACTAGGTGTGATAATTTTCCAATTGAGTCTATTCAAATTATGATTAACCTATTTATAAACTAGGGGAAAACCTTAAAGTGAACAACCTCGATCTTCTACTAGATCTGAGTTTGGGAGAATCGTTACGTGATGGGAAGGATTAGTACCTTGAAAACGCCTGCCCAAGAACAACACCATTTTTGTTAAATTATGTTGTTGGTTCTTATATTTTGAAAATTTTGAGATTTAGCCCATGTACTTAAAATGTTAAAATCTAAGTTTTTTTTCTTTTGCTTTTTTATTTAAAAATCTCGGTCTAATTATTAAAATATTAAGTATTTTTTTGTCAACTTAAACTCTTGACTGGACTATCTTCCATGACGTGACATATAATTGATAAAAAAAATAAACATGCTAAATTGGTAAATTTGAATAGTAACTTATGAATTGGAAACAAAAATAAATATTAAGACTATATATGAACTTCGGTTCAACGTATAATTTGATATAAAAACTTTGATTTGGTGCAATTATACACAATAAACTTTAAATGTGATTCAAATTAATACGTGGAATTTTAATTTTGATACATTGTACTTATTTAAAAAATACACCTATTTATTTTTATATTAGATAAGTATACGATATACAAATATAAGTGATGTTAATAGTTTGTAAAAATCAAATCAAATTAATATTTATTGTAAAAAAAAAATACACAAAAATAAAATTATTGTATAACATTACACTCATCTCTAAACTTTTCCTCTCCCTTCTCTTTAGAAAGTCCTTCACTCACATCTTTGTTTCAGTTTTTCTCTATGTCATTCAGCATAAATAATTTCAAGATTTAGCCTCCTTTCTAGCGGTCTGTGATCGTTGGTGAGAGGTGGTTGTCTATTTGCTTCATGGGTTCTCCCATGTTTGGTTGTTTATCCTTCTTGTCTTTGGTAAGTTGTTGTCGCTTGTTTTTTTTTTTCTTTTAATGCGATTGCAAGGTGTGCCTCGTATTTATGAATGGACCCTGCAATGGGAAAGAATCGATGACGTGACACTCAACGTCCCGATGACACGAAATCATGACATTGCCACGTGACGATGTGTTTTCCAATTCAATTGGATTTTCTTTCCCTAATTAAACTCGTCTATTGTTTTTCAGTTAAACTCCAATTAGTCTAGGATTGTTTTAATGTTTAACATACAAATTTAGTCTATATTAATCATCTCCATCTTCTGTGACTTGTAGGGAATTTTGGGTTTTGACTAGGGTTATTTGTTGAGAGTATCTCTATTTTGTACTCTTTCGATTTTTACTCGTTTTGTTTTATATGTTTGATCTTCTCTATTTTTCTTATTTGTTGTTTATACGAGTCGATCACCAATCACAATGATGCCTTTTTTTATTGGCACTTTTTTGAGGTCTCTTCAATCATGACCCTCAGCTATCACGGTGCCATCGCACAAGATCTGCTTTTTGTGGTTGTGTTGCTAGTGCTTGGCTTTGGCTCCTCCATTTTGGTGTTTGTGGTGGTTGTCAATGTTTTTTTGGGAGTTTCACAGTGGCATGACCTCCACTAGAGCCCGTAGCAAAATCAGGGGGGGTCGATAGGGCCCATCCCCTAAAATAAAAATTTTTTCATATGATTTTTTTAAAATTAGTAAAGGTAAAATTGTATTTTGATACCTTAAAAATATAAAAATTTGATTTAATCTTTTATAAATTACAAAATCATAGTCTAAACCTCTAAAAAAATTCTGGTTTTGCCCCTGACAAGAGGCATGCCCAATTACAGCAACCTCTCTTTTGTTTGTCGGAGCTTTTTCCCTCTCCTCCCCATGCATTCTACTAAGGTTCTTTGAGAACCTATTCGTTTAATTGGGTTCAAGTCATGGGCATTGTGTTGCTTGGTAACTTGTTTTCTTGTGAATGAATCTCATCGCTTTGGGCGCCCAATGCTATAACATCGCTACTCCAAGTTTAGGGCTTGTTTTGCTTCGCATTAAAGGTCAAATTAGTTTGTTGTTGGGCTTTAAATTCCTCCATTTTCGTACCAAAAAGAATGGCATGTATCCCGCTGGAAACTCATCAAAAGAGCGGAATCCATGTGTGTGTCACCCAACACCTTCAACCCCTTGAACTAAAATACAAATAAATCCATAATCGGAAAAAAGAGGACTGAGTTGGTTGTTCAGTTTACAATGGCGAAATTCAGACAACATTTGACTTTGTGGCAACCTCGGGAGTTGTTCCAAGATCCATTATTCAAATTCCCTTACTTGCCTGGAATCTCGCTCGCCATTTCGCTTTTTTCACGCTCATTCCACTACGCATTTAAAGTTTTATACTTCAAACTTGTCTTTCTCCATACTTTTGGATCTCTCATTTTTCTTCCCCTTTGCGTGCCATTCCAAAAGAGTTTTTCACATTCAGTTTTCACGTCTTTTGCATGTTCCTTTGCCTCTGTCGGTTCAATTTCCTCTTTCATTCCCAACGCCTTTGATTGGACTCTCATCCTTTCATTTCCCCCCCTCTATAACCTTTCTGGGTGGGAGGTTACTGAATTTGAACCTTGAAGGGAACCAGTCAAATTGGTAACTTCTTCAAATTCTTGGGTTATGTTTATTCTTTCTTGTTCTTTTCTTTTTTTAATTTTGTTTTTATGTCTGCGAAATGTTTGATAAAATGTTGGCCTTGTTGACAAGGGTTTTCAATTGAATTGACTATATTGCTTTAAATTTCCCTTGGTGGCAATTTTTTCTTCTTTGGGGATGGTCAAAATTAGAGTGACAAAAGCAGGGCAACTTCTTGTTTCTCAAATTCACAACTTATGCATCTGAATTGCTTCAAAAACTTCTAGTTGTGGCATTTTTGCTTCATTGAAGTTGTCTACTAGCTTGTTTTCATGCTTTAGAAACTAGAATTCTTTCACTTCATTGGCAAGTTCTCATTTGATGTTTTGGCAATGGCAATTTGGAGCTCGTAGTTCCAAATCTCATGTTTCTTTTTTCTCATATGCAGGTCAGTGACATGTCGAATATCAAGTTAGATGAGGTTGTTTGCCGTGATTCTGAGGAATCAGAATTAAGCTCTTGGAATGATAAAGTGACTTCAGATATAAAGGTTAATAGAGTATATGAGACCCTAAATGGCATCCATAAGCAAGAGCAGAGGTCACTTGGCAGTATCACCCCAAATGTTGAGAATGGAACACTGACTGATAGGTAGATTTACCAACAAGTTTCAACTTCTAATTGTTTATTTTTCATTCATCTCTATGAGTTCTATCTTGTTATGTGTGCTTCGTTGTAATGCATTTTTGTTTTATTAATTTGATTTCAATACGAATCTAATTCATATACCCTACATGTCCAAGCTTGAGGTCAAGAAATTGGCTGGTTATGAATTGCACAACAATGGGATACACCAGTGATCACAGTTGATATACTCCGTGTCCTATTGTCTTTGAATATTTTAATCTTTGATTACCTCTGCTTGACAAAGAATTTTGATCGGAAATCGAGTTCTTGCTTTTTCCATATTTAAAATTTTGAGTTTCTGGATTTCTCCTAATGTATAAACAGTACTAAACTACAACTAATTTGTTTGCATTCATGTTGTATAAAGTAACATGATCATACAGAACTATATGATCAAATTTTCCACTTTAAAAGTGAGTTCTGTCAGGTCAATTTGATATATATATCACTCTTTTATCAGGTTATTTAAAGGGAATAAAGCAGCAATTGGTGACAGTTTCAATATTCCATTTGATCGGAATGAAAAACATGCACATGTGTTTGGAAGCAGATCTGGACCTCTTATATCCGGAACAGCCTACTGCATTTCTTCGTGCAGCATGATATTGCTGAACAAAGTTGTTCTCTCAAGTTATAATTTTAATGCAGGAATATCATTGATGTTTTATCAGGTATATCACTACACCTCAATAGCTTTATAGCATTTGAAGTACGCAAAATGTCTTGTTATGAGTATCATAAGCAAGTTTCTCTCAGCTGTATTATGTCTTTAAAATGAAAATGAAAAGCGTGCAGAATTCTTAGCATCTTTGAACATTAGTCCTATCTGTGATCACCTTTCAATGCCTGATTTTATGTGAACTGTTAAAAAATTGTGAGGGTGGATGTTCATTCTTTTTCCTGTATTGCACTGCAGAATCTGATAAGTTGTGTAGTTGTTGCCATATTGGGTCTGTGTAGAGCAGTTTCAGTCGAAAAGCTGAATTGGAAGCTGATCAGGGTTTGGCTCCCTGTAAATATAATCTTTGTTGGCATGCTTGTGTCGGGAATGTATAGGTATGTTACAGACTCCACCTCCAGCGTATTCCTCTTATATTATTTACTCAAAAAGTGAAGCTAAGTGGACCCCTAACTCTCAATTTTCTGTGTTTTTCATTTCAGTTTGAAACACATAAATATAGCAATGGTGACCATCCTAAAGAACATGACGAATATTTTAACAGCAATTGGAGAATATTATGTTTTTCGAAAGCATCAAAATCAGAAAGTGTGGACAGCAATGTTTATGATGGTAATTTTACTACTTGTGGTTATCTGATTCCGGAAAACTAATTCTCAACTTCTGTATGAAGTGTATGCTACTGTCGCCAGAAATTGTTTGCTTCTCTTGTTCATGGAGCAGGAACCACCTTGAGTACTGATTTGTTCTCAGAATCTTAAAAGTTAATAATGGGAAAATATCCAATTAGAAGTTAAAGAAATTTTCTTTTCAGCGGTTCTTACTGTTGATTTTATTTGGGGAACACAAATCAAAGTCAAAACTCTTCAACAAATATGAACTCCCCCTGAAAAAAGCCACTCTCTCATAGTGATGAATGCAAATTTTCCTTTCTTCAAAATTTTAAATTTATGATTACAAAGACTGTCATTTTGCTGCTGCAGATTATCTCTGCCGTCATTGGTGGTATTACAGATCTCTCATTTGATGCCAAAGGGTATACATGGCAGATTTTGAATTGCATCTTAACAGCTGCCTACTCGGTATGCCTTGAATATTTTCTTTATTTAGTCAACTCATGATTTTGAGATCTGTCATCCCTAGCTTTGACTATGGGAAGTATCGTTTTTGTGCAGATCTATTTGTACTTTTATGATTACCTAATGAGCTACATTTGTAATTTGTGACAGCTTACTTTGCGGCTTGTCATGGATAAAGCTAAGCAGGCAACCAAATCAGGATCACTTAATAACATGTCCATGGTTTTACTAAATAATTTGTTGTCTCTGCCCTTCGCAATCTTCTTGATTTTCGTTTTGAACGAATGGGAATATGTAATAAACGCGTGCGTAAACACCTTAAATTACAGTTTGTCACAGTTATATAAGTTCTCCGTCATGGAAATATCATCTTTCGCATTCTGACAATTGCCATTCTGATTTTCCAGCGATGTGATTAAATTGCCAGTGTTTTGGGTTGTTGCAACAGCTAGTGGGTTGCTTGGACTTGCCATTAGCTTCACATCCATGTGGTTTTTGCATCAAACTGGACCAACCACTTACAGGTATTCAGTTGTGTATGATTAAGCTCGATAGTGTTACACAGCTACTCCTCGAAAGGCCTGTGCCTCTTAGGTTTTGTTAGAAAGAGCGACTCTTGGAAAGTTATGAACCACTGATAAACTTTATGCTCGTATATAGAATTAGATATCAATCTACTTTCAGGGAACATTTGTGTACTTTGTTAATAAAGCAAATAACTGCTGTCTGTGTTAATCCATTCTTCTAGCAGAGATTTCTTTTCAAGTAATGCTTGATATGGAGTACATTATAGTTTTCATGTTACTTGTGTCTATAGATGTCATAGTATATTAGTCTCCAATTCCCTCCATTTGCATGCTGCTCTAATCTTTTTAATCATGTATTGTGCAGTATGTCCTTCGTTTGTGCCTGAATGTGATGACTACATGACAATAACACTGACATCATATCCTTGTTTCACAGTCTTGTAGGTTCCTTGAACAAGGTTCCCATCTCTATAGCCGGACTCATGCTGTTCAAAGTTCCACTCAGTGTACCAAACATGTTCAGCATACTTTTCGGTAATGAAATGACTTTACCCCGCATTTACTAAGAAAAAAATGCCTACACTCAGATTTTCATCTTATGTTCGATCAATGCATGCTTCTTCCAGGTTTATTTGCTGGAATATTCTTTGCCAGAGCCAAAATGTCATGATCCAAGAACAGGACAATGTGCAGACAAGATCAAGTAAACATAGCTTCTCGTTATGTAAGGATCATCTCTGTCTGGGGAAAAGAAACACAGAAGATTACATAAAACTTTTCAAAGTTCTAGGAAACAAAATTTGATTGCAATACCAAGGATTAAACATACATAATACCACTGCCTTAAAAATTCAACTTCCTATACACAACTCGGAAAGGTCATTAGTCAACAGAATAACTGCATGCTTTGCATTCTTCTTTTCTTTTGAGCGAAAGGGATTGTATGTTATTCCCTTGATATGTAGCTGTAACTTTATTATTTTTCTCATATAACTTCTTTCCCTTACCGTTTGAAATTTGTCATTGTTTTGGGTCTTGATAGACATAGAAATGCAAGCAAAAGAGAAGAGCTATCAAGTAGTTAGCTCGATTCTCTACATTTGTAAAATTGTTTAATTTTAAAGCTTTTAATTCCAAATATTTTAGTTTCATTTTGCATTTGTACATGTGTGTATACAGATGGGTGGGTTACTTTTTCCCCCTCTTTGGTACTTTTGAAGGGAATGAAAGAGAGAAGGGCGTGGGGCAGTACTCAGAGGATAGATGTGGGATTGTTTTACACACTCAAACTCGGAAACCTATGTCGATCAATCTGAACTCCATTTAATTATACAATCCGAATACGAATTGAAATTATTAATACAAATATGTAATGACCCAGACTTGAGCAAATCGAACAACTTCAAGCCAAAGAATTGACTTGTTTAGATTAAATTATTTACTGAGTAGGAGCAGAGAAGCTAAGTATCACCATCACTGCAGTATTCACCTCGAAGAATTGTCGGATTGTGTTTGGCAGAAAGGAAATAGTTTCCTTCCAATATGAATTGATTTGGTAGGTGTTGTGTGGATGATGTTTTTAAGCAGAGAATAAGAAAGAAACGACAACAGCAACGTTACAGCCTGACCCTCCTCCTGGTTAATTCACTGATTTGAATATACATGCACAATTGCATGTGCCTGGCCTTAATCCCAATTTGTCACCTTTTTTACTTCAAATCAAAATCAACACTATTTGCTTTTGTCTACTTCACTGCTTTAATGGTACCAGTGTTTGGGTTAACGTCAATCACCATTTATATAACTATTTTAAGCTCTGTTACCATAATTTCAAGTAATTAACAATAACAAATGAAGAAACTTTTCAAACTAAATTATCTTATTGAATTAGAATTTTAACCCAAGCTAAAAAGCCAAATTTTATAGCTTTTAGATTTTGCAAATGTGATGTTGGCTGATATTATCCCTTAACCCTCATTAGAATCCGTAGCATTACATACTTCAATTTGTAATGCTTACATTTCTACGCGATTTTAATATCTAAAACATAAGGACGAAGCTATTTTTTTTTTTTTTTAACCTTTTAACTAAATTTTAAAATGTTGGAATCATTAGAAGCCATCGACTACTTGCTTTCCAACCACACTCTCTTCGGGGACGTAGCTAAAGGGGGTTGACGAGGATTTAGACCCCCTTGGTTAGACTAATAACAATCTTAATTCCTCCCAATTTTTTAAATATTCATTTTAACCCCTATTTAAATCGGTTTTTTTAACTTTCAACCCTTAAACTTCAAAAATTTTATTTTAATCCCTAAAATTGAATTTCTGACTGTCTGTGCTGTTCTTTCTTTCTCTCCTAAAGAAGTCAAGAACATAGTGTAGAATTGACATGGAAAAAAGAAATGAACATTAAAAAAAATGCGGAGAAATTATTTTATGAATCTTTTCCACCATATCATTTATGGTCCATTTTCAATTATGTAATGGTATTTTAGCAATTTTTTTCATGTCATTGATATAATTTCGGTAATTTTTTTTTACCTTGAATCTCAAACCCCGGATTCTAAACCCTAAAAGAGTTCAAGGTTAGAGGTTCAAGATTTAGGGTTTGGATTCGGGGTTCGGGGTAGAAGGTTCCCAAAATTATATATCAATGACACGTAAAAATTGTTGAAACGTTATTAAATAATTGGGAAGGAATCATGGATGATGTGGTAGAAAGAGTCTGTAAAATAATTTCTCTTATGTTAGCATTCGATATATTGGTAGTATTTTTTATTTGACAAGCAATTTTTTAAAGATGACACGTCTCTTTTTTTTAATATTTTATTACACCTGTATATGACACTTATTAACCCTCTAATCCCTTATATCTGGAGCATAAAAACTTGATAATGTACCAAATAATGTCCCAAATTGATTTGTTTGCATTTAAAAACATCTAAATTTAAAATCTGCCATTTACAATTCGCTTAATACATGTAGTATGTTATGTTATTATGTGATAATTTTTAAAAAAAATAAAAACAAAATAAAAATCCAAACTCCACAACACAACTACATCAAACAACAGTACTATTAAGTTTAATTTACAGTAAAAGGGGAGTGACGTAGGACCCATTGCTGGGAAAAGATCCGTGAATTGGCTTTTAATTTATTCTGCAATTCTTAATCAAATACTTTATAATTACGAAAACAAAAACCACACACACACACCGTATTCCATAACAAAAGGATGATCAGCAAATAGGAAAAACGACACATAAACGCCTACTGCTTTCCCATTTTGATATTTTGTACGTCAAATCCTACTTTTTTTCTGAAAGCAGATTCAAATTATTTTTTATTTTGACCATATATGAAACACTAATTATGATTGGTCGTGTGGTTCGGTGTGAACCCAACAAAGCGAAGTTTTTCCTTTTTTTCCATTACTTTGGGATCAGATTAATTTAGATTTTTAAATGTTTTAATCTCATTTTGAGGGTTAAATTAATTGTGAACTTGGAGTTTAAATGCAAATGAATAGGTTGAGTTTTTAAATGAGAGTGATCAGAGATTTACACTTACTACCTACTAAGTATCCATCATCAACTGCAGGTATGGAGTGGCGATGCAGAGGGCACCGCACTGTGGTAAACAAGTATCCCACTGTCGCCACCTTCCTTCCATTCCATGTCTCTTCCTCACTTGAATCCCTACTACGGTGCACCTCTATTTACCCCCCACCTTCCTCCAACCTATTGTTTACGCGTATTCAAAACAGTAACACTAGTTTCTATAACAACTACGACTCCTCCTCTCTTTTTACTTTCATATTCTAAGTACACATCAATTCCGAAAAAATTAATTTTTTATGGATGCTAAAATAAATATAAAAATACTTTTGTTGTTTAAAAAAAAACTTTGAGATGTTTTGAATTGAGATTCATATCTCACTTAATCAAATTAGATTTTTATATTGAAATCGAGTATAGATTAAATTATCATCCTTTTAATTCTATAAGATGATAAATGAAACTTTAATCATGTGCCATTGCCATATATAGAGGTTCTGTTCTTAATTCATTTGTGTAGTAATAATTTAATAATTATGATTATTGTAATTTAAAAAAATATAGATTCAAAAAGATACAAATGTTATTACTATGATATTATAATATGAACAGGTTAATTTTAAAATGCTTTCATGACTAGCTTTATTATTTTTTTCCCTTGATTTGTAAACAAAAATCGGGAAGAAGAAAAGGTAGAATAAAAATCAAACTATTGAAGAAGAGAGAAGGTGGCCATAGGATTTACTCCACAGGGTTATATTGCTATTTTTTTTTTTTATTTCCTCGGGTTTAGGCGTCTTGGGTAGTGTCAAGAGGGAAACAGGTATCTTCCCCCCCAGTGTTCCATAGAAAATGAGCATAATTCGCGGCGTAATAAGAGTTGCTTGGATCTGCTTCAATGGCTTCCAAGAAAGTTTCCTCAGCCGCCCACAAATCCTTCCTCGCATTCCACAAAAAGCTCGCGTATTTACTGTGCGCTTCCGCATCCACCGCCTCCACTGTTACCGCTTTCTTGAAGTACTCTTCCGCTCTGGGTTTTTTTTTTTCAACACCCCAAAACCAAATATCGTCAGTCATTTGTCAAATGGTAGTAAAGTTTAACTTAACTCACGCGTCTAATTGGGGAAAAAAACTCTTTTTTTTTTTCAAGTCAAAAGTCAAACGTTCATTAACGAGTACAAATTAGTGCGTGAGAGATCACGTGTGGAAAAAAGGTATCATATTGGGATATTTTCGATTTTGCCATGGGGAAACATTACGATGCTGCTACAACCACCGCACATTCCTCTTTTATCAGATATTCATGAAAGACCCATCCCGGTACAATGGATCATAATAATTTCTGAAAAGGTCATTGTGAATTATTGGCCAAATTTTAGTTTTACTCCTTCCATTATACTAAAACTTATGTCAACCAAATTCTAAATTTTAACATAATAAAGAGGCCAAAACCAGAATTTGACCTAAATTATTTCATAGGCGGTCAAGAACAAAATGCGAAGAAAAAAAAGATATTATTGAAATTCCTACTTGAGTTAAATCAATCAGCACAGTGATCGAGTGTGGGTTTATTTTCATCTTGAATTAGTAGTGATTTAATTGCAAAGAAAGGGAATTGAATGACAAGATGGGAAAGATTCTGTACCTCTCGTAATCATGTGCAACAAGGTAGAGAAACTGAGCGTAATTGGCGAGGAGGAGAGAGTTAGTGGGGTCTTGAGATAACCCCGTTTGATAAAGAAGCTCAGTTCTTGTATAATCTTCATAATCAACGTCGGGCTCGATGTTCGCCGTCACCGGCGAAACGAATCTCTGAATCGTTTCATGGTCGAGTGTTTCGTCTCTGTATGAAGCGAGCATTTTCGAAGCTTCATCCACGATTGAGTTCCAAAGAGTGAGCTCTTCTTCTCTGGTTGATTCGCTTTGTGTTTCCGCTGTTGTTCCGGGGGATGATAGCTGGGAAGCACCGTCGGGAACGATGGTCCTGAACTGGTCTGCTTTGTTAAACCAACCGTCCCCGTCTGCTCCGTTGGCTGCCGGCCGGACTTTTCCACCGCCGCCGTTGTTTCCTCCGATGGAAGCGGTTTTCCCGCTCGATGACGACACTGAAAATGTCGTTATCGACGAAGGATCGAACTTGGAATCCTTCCGGTCTTGAACGTCAACCATAGCAACATAAGACCCCGGCGCCGGGTTCGCAGCAGCGGTTTCTGCCAGAGCGGCGTTGCTTCCCATTGAATGAACCGAATAATTCGCTAATAGGATCATCACGTAGACCATCAAAGTGGGTGTATGAGAAAAAACCTGTTGGAACAACCAAACGAATGAAGCGTGCATCTCTTTTTGAACTCTAACGAGAATCCCTTGTAAATCTTCATAAAACAAAAGCTCTCGCATTTGCAGAGTATAGCTATGGAGCTCCCGGATTATAAACACCATCGAGGAAAACGCCTTCTTCATCGAACAATACGCCGACTCCCCTGCCTCTCGAAACCCTTCTTTCCATTGTAATTTCCGCTTAATCATTCGCAACGAAACCGGAAGATCAACGCTGTTGGCTTTACGTTCTATAGATGATGATTGTTCACTGAATTCAAAAGATTCCGTTTCGAAATCGGGAACGGTTCCTGTTTCCGTTTCCCTTCCGGAATCTAAATACTCTCCGTTAGTTCTGCTGTTGGTGGTTGTGCCGTCATTGTCTGATAACTGGAATCTGAGAGCCAATTCTTGCATTTTCTTGGAAAATTCTTCATCAGAAAAGGCGTCTAAGCTTGCGCTGCAAGCTCGTCGTGAAGTTCCGGATCTCGGTTTGAGCAAATCGCAAGATCCGGACCGTTGGATATTGGTGGAGCTTGAACCGAACAGAGCCGACCGATTCAGTCTTTGTACGGACTTGAGAACGAGAGCGCCGTCGCTACGGCAACGCCGCGGAAGGGAAGGCAAAGAGATTGCTGAAGCTAAAGCTTGGGAAGAAGAAGGAGGCTGAGGAAGATTCGGCTTCGACCATTGTAAACGCGCCGACGTTGCCGCAACTTTCACTACCATTTGTAAAAGCTTTTGGCGGTGTAAAGTTATGGTTTTCTAACCTTAAGCAAATTCAAAAAAGCTTGCTCTGCAAAGTTGGAACCTCCACACCGGAAGCTTTATCCTTCACTGATAACCTGAAAAAAATTTAAAAATCAGAGGGAAAAAAAGTAATTCTTAGAAATAACTCTCACTTGAAATTGAAAACCCCATTCATCAAAGAAATAATCAAATAAAGAAAGAATTCCTCTTATGGGATCTATAAAACCACATTTGGTACCATGAAAATCGGATCTCGAAGCTCGAAAACTGTGAAATTTCCAGACTTCCTAAGAAAAATTATTACACCTTTTTTTACAAGAAATCATTAGTTTGACGAAGAAAGTAACTTACTTCAGACCTCTTTTTGGTTCGGACTTCAAAGAAAGTGAAAAAAATATAATAAAAATAATTATACGTTTCCCCTTTCTTATTTGCCGTCGATTGAAAGCTCCGGCGAAGCTTGAAATCGAAGCATATCAAAGAAGAAAAAGCACTCAAAGGGTTTTGCTTATTTATACAATGACCTCTTTGGCTTCTTCCAAGTAAGTGTTTCTGAAAATTTTAACGACGAAAATAATTTATATGTAATATTTTTTTGAAAAGGAAAAAAAGAGAAAATATCTAACCGGTTAAAACAATGGAATGAAAATGAGGCCTATGAACAGGAACCACGATGTATGCGACTGGGAGTTCCGGTCACAGGTTGTTTTGAGTTTTTACTTTATGTCATTTTAATTTTCATGTTATTCTAGAAAAATCTAAATCATGATAAAAACAATCTAAATCCATTAATAAAACCACTTGCATTTGAGATTTTTTTTTAATTGTTTTATATTTTTACGAGGAATTTTTTTTTGAAAAATGAGAAATTATTTTTACTCTCTTAATTAATTAGTATAAAATATTTTAATCTTTAAACAAAAACCGCGTATCACATACCAGGACCTAAGCAGGGTGGTAGAAGCCTAGACCCCTCTAGATAAATATGAGAAAATTACATTTTAATCCCTTATAAAAATGGGTAAATTACATTTGCAGTCATTTAATTATGTTTTTTTTTTTAATTGATCACTCAACTATGAAAAGTTATAACATGATCACTAAGTTATTTTATTTTTTTCTTTTTTGGTCACCCAATTATATTGAATTTTTTACTGTTTTCATTTTTACATTAGCTAGTTGATAACCAAAAAAGAAAAAAAAATTAAATAGTTAGGTGAAAAAAGAAGATCTACTAATAATTAGATGACCTTTTTGTAATTTTTTATAATTGGGTGATAAAAAAAGCTATAATTGAGTGACCTCTATTATAATTTATTCTATAAAAATTAATAGTTCAATTTAAGCTTTTTTAACCTAATATTTTAACTTCTACTTCTTGAACTTTATTATTACATCCACTTATAAGTAGAAATGTTTATGGTCTAAATTGAATTTGAGTTTAACTCGACCTTGCGCGTAATATTAATATCATACATAATTGTTCTAATTTAACTTAATTCGAATTATAAAATTTAAATTTTATTTAAATTCGTCTATATTTATATAAGACTAATCCAAACTCGTTTACACTTATTTATAGTATTTTTTATTTTAAAAAGATATAATTTTTATTTAATATATAACAATATATTTTCTTCTATTAAAATTTTAAATATAACTAACTGAACATATCTTATAATATGTAAATTTTAATATAGTATATCTAAATTGCATGTTATATAAATCATGTACTATATAAAATAAAATAAAAATAACATATTATAAATTTGAAAATACGTAAAGTTAAGCTATGTTTTAATCTGATATATATTTTTATATTTAAATTTGGTTTTTACTCATAAAATTTCTAATTAATGTGATATTTAATTATTTTTCCGTATTATTATATTTCAAAATAATTAATTAATTCTGAAATGCTTCATTCTGGTTTCTCACGTGGAATAAGGAGGTGAAGAAATATTTTAAACGCGCCACGTGTCAAAACATTCACGGTCATCTGAGCTGGTGAAAGAGATGAAAGAAACCGTGATTATTCTACCGACCATTAACCGCTGCTTTATGGACACGTGTCCATATTTTTATATATAATTAAACTTCTTTTTGTTTCGAGATAAGATATGTTTATTTTTTAAAAATTAAATTGAAAATTGATTGGTTTATCGATTTTTAATTTTTTATAAAATAAAAATTCAAATATTTATGACTTTTTAATTTGTGAATTATGAATTGAACTTCAGTTTAACTAAATAAAACTCAACTAAGTTGCAGAAATGTTAAAATTTCCAGTTTTTTTTTTTTAATTATTTGGGGTCAAGTTTTTATTTGAAATAAGCTTTTTTTTTTCTCAAAAAATAATTTGTTTAAAAATGTTTTTGTTTCAAAAATTTTATTTATTCTAAAAATATTTTTAAAAGTAATATTAAATACACCCTAAATCTATTTGAATATTTCTGTTCAGATTAATTTTCATTTTTTTCAATATTCTTACTAGCTTATGTGAAATCCACAAAAAAAATGTATATTTATCTTTATGATACTTTTCAATCATGTTTTAAAATCAAAGTAGATTACGGATGCTCAATCCAATCAATTTGAGTATTGATTCTCTTTTAGTTAATAAATTATTAGAAATTAATAAAATTTAAAAATTATTAAATTTAGTTGAACAGTTGACTCAACCAATTTTTATCTAGATTCATTCGATTTGCGTAGACTAATAGAATATTTTCCTTACTCCAAATTAATATATAAAGATTTTCAGTTCAAACAATCAATCCGATCCACCTTACTTTTCAATTGAAATAATTTTGTTAGGGGTGCTTTTTTAAAAGAGCAATTTAAAAAAATTATTGAGGGAATACAAAATATTATTTAAAATTAAATCATTTATATAATCCTATTAACATATGGCTAATATTTAATATACTGGTAGTGTACTTTTATTCCACAAGTAAACTTAAAAAAATTTATCATCCGTGAATCTCATGTGATGTATTGATGGTTAAGGGTGTTCATCGTCTCAAGTGTGATTTGGATTTGAATTACGTTAGTTGTATTTGTTATTTAGACTTTACCCTATTATTATAATTCACAAATAAAAACTATCATCTATTTATTTTTTATGAACATTTAATTTTAATATTTTAATACACTTGTCAAACTTACGAGTTTGTTCATAAAATTTAAAAATCCACTAATAATATTCTGAATATTTTAATTTAGTATATATTTGTTAATTTGGCTAATTTATCTTTTCAACTATTGAGATGATTTTTAATATATTGATTCATCGAACTTTGAAAATTTTCAAACTTAAAACCTATTGTTGACCATAGTTGGAAAAAATCCAAGTTTTAATTATCATAAATTGGCATATTTTAATCACATATATTTTATTTATTTTAAATAAGTACATATTTTACTAAATAAAGTTAATAACGTACGTATTAAATAAAACCTAAAGTTGATTCATGTGCAAATTATAAGTGTAAAGTTTAAGCCTTCTTTATTTTCAAATGTTTCAATGTAAAGCAATTGCATACCATTTTTTATTTATCGTGAATTAATTTTTTTAGGAAAAGACTTTATAATCAAATTCAACTTTTTCAGAATCATTTATGTAATAAACTAATTTTTACGTTTTTTAATAAAAAAAATCCAACCTTTTTACTAAAAAGATTGAATGTATCCATCTAATAAAGTTTTTATTCTACTTATAAATTAGATTAGATAAATCTTATAGATGATATAAAGATATATAATTAATAAATATAGTGAACAACAAAATATAATTACAACTAAGAACTCAACGAGTGGCTCTAATAAAAAAGATGATGTTATTCATTTTAAGAGAGTCGGGTTCGAGTACTTGTGTGCGTAGGGTGTGTGTGCCTTATCAAAATATTAAGAAAATACAAATAAATACTATCATACTACCATGAAAAACTTACGTTTTCACAAGGAAAAAACCATTTTATTTTAAATTTTTTTTTTTTTTAGGATTAGTTTTAGTTTTTTTTTTTCCAGTTAAAGGAAAAAAACTCGGGGTTTTATAAGAAAAAACAAATTTATCTTTTTAATATAATTAATTTTAGTAAACTTACAATTTTACAGGGAAGGACCTATGTTTTTATAGCAAACACTTGGGTTTTACAATAAAAAATCATTTTTATGCTTTTAATTTCTTTTCCAGAACTAATATTAGTTTTATTTCCTGTAAAAAGGAAAATTTTATGTTTTTTCAGTAAATTACGTGTTGTTGCAAGGAAAATTTTGAATTTTTACATAAAATCGAGTTCCAGAAAAAAAAACTCAAGTTTCATCTTTACACCTGAATAATTTAACTCTCAGTAAAGCTTCAAGTTTTTTATTTTTATTTTTTTAAAAAAATTGGTGATTAAAATGAAAATTTATTAAAACTGGTAAGAAAAATGAGTGTAAAACATAATTAACAAGCATGACCAAAATGAAAAGGGTTTATAACAGTAGTATTTAAAATGCAAACTTTGTTTACGCTTAAAATAAAAATTTATGAAATGAGGTGACTAACTATGTATATTACTCAAAAAATTATTGTGAGGCAAAACAAATAGGGTTAGTATTCGGTAGAGTGACAATTTACTTTTTTTTTTTTTTTTTTTATAAACAGTTTTAAAAAATTATCAGGTGTTTTTTTTAAAATATTTATATTTTTAATATTTTATTATATCCATATAAGACATTTATCAATTTTTTAATTTTACTGGAATTTAAAAAGTAAAAACTCTGTTAATAATATATGAAATATTTTTAAGGAACAAATCAATTTGTTTACAAATTAAACAAAATTTTTGATGGGTTGTTTCTTTGCATAAATCATTTGGAAGATTTTAATAATTTTAAAACGAAATGAATTAAAACCATTTCCAAATTTTTCTTACAAAATAATAGTAGTATTATTTAAAATTTGAACTTCATGTTTTTTTTTGTTATTTTTACTTTATCAATATCTTTATAAATAAATAATATATAAAAATAGTAAATGTAGTATAATATTTTATTTTATTTTATTCCATTTTAGATAAAAAAAATTAATATAATAGTTTAAACATCTCATATTAAAAATAATAATTTATTTTAAATTTTTATTAAAACAAAATCAATTTAATAAAATAGTTATATACATTCAAACAAATTTAAAATATTAAATATTAAATATTTTCATCATCGAAATGAAATTTTTCAGTAGTTTAAACACATCCTAAGAGGTTTTTTTATTTAAAACAATTAAGGGTTTAACATTCAACAAATGGAGCATATGATTATCGACAAAATAAACAGAAATTATTAATATTTTTGCACCGTTCTTGTTTGTTTTACGGTTCATGTTCAGGGTTCGGGATTATCTCTCTCATCAAGGTTATTTTCAGGGATTAGATATGTATCTTTTCTTAAGAGTACAATATGTTTTATCATTGCATCCAACACTTATTAATTGACGCCAATAATTTTAATTTTAATATTGTTAACATCTATTGTACCGTGAAAGAAACTAAAAAGATCATTAATTGATTTTAACCCGATTGACAATAACATTATTATCAATATAAGAATACGTAAATTAAAATATCAGACCTGATAATTAGCACATTACGCTAATTGGAAGTATATAATAAATATGGAAGTTAATTAATTCTAATGAATATCCAATAAAAATTATTATTAGTCGCTTCCAAAGAAAGTAGTGGCTATGATTATTGGGAATAAAGTTATGGGATTTTGTTGAATAAGATTTTTTTTTGTAGAATAAAAACAGCAATAAACGATTACAAATTTAATAAAAGTTAATTATCAAAATGACGTTTGTCTATCTTCTTTTAAAAATTGCAAAACTGAGATCGAAGGGGCATTAAAAACCTTAGCTTCTTCCAAAATACCATTAGAAAGCAGATTAATCTTCGTCATATGATCAGTAACTTTATTTAAAGTCCTTGGAATGTGACAAAAACGAATGTCCCATTGACATAGATAATGAAGTTCCCATTTTGCTGGTCTGTTCTAAGTTGACAAAATTAGATGCTGGGCACTTTCATAAATAAGAACATATTAATAAATTAAATTGTGGTTTACTGGTCGAGTGTTTATTTTTTTAAGAGATTATTTAGGTTCGAATTATAATTGTATCAATAAATAAATTAAAATGTAAAACGAAATGTGAATCAAAAGTTATGGCTAGAGGCGAATCTGAGGGGTAAGCAAGTATCTTTGTCCCTCAAATACGAAAAGTTTTCAATTTAATCATCTTATAAATAGAAAAACTATAAATTAATATGTAGTGAAATTACACTTTGAACCTTAAAAAAAAAAATCAAATTGATCCTTTTATAAATAAAAGAATTATAAATTAATATATAGTAAAAGTACACTTTATCCCCCCAAAAATAAAAAAATATTTAGCCCTCTCAGAATAATGAAATTGTAAATTAATAAATAATAAACTTATATTTTGATCAATCATCTAGAAGAAAGCCATTTGTTTTATCAGCACAAAGATCAACACCTAACTCCTCAAGAATATCAATAAACACATGCACATCTTTTATCCTATTAGAAGTCACCTTAACAATGCGATCACCCACTTGGTTTTTCTTCTTTGGAACGTGCTTGATACTCCATTGATTTATAATCTGTAATATCAGATAAAACATTCTCACTAAAGTTGAGATCGATTCGACCGAGTATCTTTTCTGAAAGTATTGACATTTCTAAATTGTTAGTATGAATCAGTACCTATTGTAACCCGTCTTTAAAAAAATAATAAAACCATCCAAAACACTTTGAAGCTCGACATAAAAATTTGAACAATTCCCTAAATAATAATTAAAATCAATAATCCAATCTCTATTCTATTCACGCATCAAGTTGTGAATTAATCCAATTACTCGAAAGAGGTAGGTTAAGAGCAATATCAATATGAAAGCGTGCTGGTGAGACCTTCTTAGACTATTATAAATAGTAGCTTGATTGACAAGTGATGAATAGAGTTGCTTAAAAAAAATTAATGATTAACATAATCCAGCTACATATAATTTATGGACAGTTGATTAAAGTATAATATCGCTGTTCTTCGTCAAATAAATCACATGTCCATTCGTCCATTTTAATAATTTATTCCTTCTTTTTTATCCCTTCTTATTTTTTTTAAACAAGGGAAATTCCTCCACCGTCAAAAAGTTTTTTTATTTAAAGGCTTAATTCATGATTTCAAGTTTGAATGAACGTTTATTTGTGTTGGTTAAGAATTTTATTTTATTTTTTGTTCATTTAAAATTATATGCTCATGTTCGTTTGTTTAATGTTCACGAATAATGTTAATATAAATAATAAACAAACAAAAAGTAAATAAATACATATACATATATTATTTTAATATTTTTATAATAAAATATCATTAATAAATGAACGAATCATAAACAAGCTAATAAATGAGCTTGTTCGTGAACATAAACGAACCGAGCACACCTCTGTTCGTGTTAGTTCGTTTATTAAACGAACATAAAAATTTTGTTCATACTCGTTTACTTAGCTTAGTAAACGAACATTATACGAACAATTCACGAACAGTTCATCGAACGTTCTGTTCATTTACACCCCTAAGATAATCACTGTCTTAACTGTAATTTGAGTTCGAATCGCGTTAATTGTATTTATTATTCGGGCTTTATCCTATTTTTGCAAAACTAATATAATTGGTTGGGTTAGGTATATTAAAAATAGTTAAGGTATAAAAAATGAAAAATATAATAATTTAGGGATTAAATCGTAAATAAAAGCTTATCTGAAAACGAGCTAACATATATTTTCCTCCTTGAATTTGGCTATTTGTATTGAATTGACACTTTAATTTCTTTTTAGATGCTTTCATATTGTAAAATTTTTCAAACGCTATTCAAACGTGATGGCATAACATTGATACTAAATAATACAAGAACATGTAATAAACTTGCATTATGACACACGATAAGCATTAATAAAAAAAACTAAAATATAAATTTATAAAAAATATATATTATTTTATGTCTAGTATGAACCTAAACAAGTTAATGTCTAGATTCAGATACATCTAGAAGTCATATTGTCCATATTTATTTTGGATGTGTTTATTTTAGTAATATATATTTTTAATTTTTATAAACCATCAACCTTATACTAAACTTAAACCCTAAATTTTTATTTAAAAATGTTTAGTATACACTTTACCTTATGAACTTTGGCCACTTATTCTTAACTTGTACATAAATATGTTTAGAATCTAATTGATACTTAATTTTAATTTCATCACACATTTTATTATTTTTTTTATAACGCAGTTAGAATGTGATGATGTTACATTGACAATCAGATAATACATCCAATTTATATGTTTATTATGTTTTTTTTTTATTATAAATTCTTGAATGAGATACCACTAATTTTAAGTTTATTTTTTGATTTTTTGATTAGCTGCAAAAGTAAGACTTGAAAAGTTAAAAAAAAATGAAGATGTGGGCAGTCGTAAAAGTTTTGTGCCAAAAAACAAAGTTGATGGACAATAATTTATTTTGAAAGCTTTTATTTTAGAAATTAATTATAAAAATAATATTTTTATTTTCTAGTATTTTATTTTTTTACTTTATTTATTGGATAACTCCTCAATATTAAATTCACGAGTTTAAATAAAATTTAGGATTCATATTTTATTTATATAAATAAAATATAAAACCCTACGTGGTTGTGCGCTACTATACGACTTTCTTCTCACTATCCTATACATATGAAAGGGGAGCCGTATAGTGACACACAATCACCAAGTATTTTATTTTTAAAATTTAAAATTTTATTTTAATAAATTTTTTTTCATGTTCTTTAATTTACGAGTAGTGAGTTTGATTTAGTCGATTTTTTTATTCAATTTTAAGTCGATTTTTGATTCAGTTATTGGAACCATAAGACTTGAGCCCACATATTAAAACCTTCATCACGGAATTTGTTGTTTCATTGATTTAGGAAATAGACAACATCATCTCAAAAAAGTGTATTGGCATGAAGTAAAAAAGAGTTCGTTGATTCGGTGTTGATAAGTATATAGTTGGAAGAATCGATACGATCGTTTGTCATATTTGGTCTACTGAAGAATACATTGACATGTCTAATTAAGTGGTTGGTTGGATCCGTCAAGAGAAATAACAATTGGATTTAAACGACCAGTGCGGTTGAAGTCGTTGGTTCGAGTTGTGCCTTCTAATTCGCAAGGCTATCAGAGAGCTAAATTGTGGACATGTGTTTCGTGGTTATTTGTTTAGTAAGAGTTAGTTGTTGGGCATCATCGCAATTAATTTGCACACAATGAGATTGGTGGTATGAGGTATCCTCAACCACTATAACTAATTTATCAATTGAATGAGAAAATTTGTTTTCAATGATTGATTCGAAACCGAAGCAAAATCGAACCTGAAGCTATAATTTCATCATATCGGTTTATTTAATGTAGTTTTGTTTCTGCTTATTTTCACTGTTATCTTGTTTTCAATTACTTTTATTATTTTTACTTTTTTCAAATTTAAATCTCTCGTTTTTATTTTTGCCCGGATCGTTGTCATGGATACAATAACTGCCTAGACATGCAACCTGGTTGAACCAAAAAATAATTTTAGATATCTCAGACTCAGTGAAATTGACCATACTCCCTATAATGCTATTTATTTATTGTTCAAGTGTAGGAATATTATTTTGGGTGGATTCAACATCCATCACAACCAATAGTACACGTGGCCAAGTTTAGGGGACAAATATATGCATCAACCCTTTAAAACTGTACCAATTTAGTTGGTCTATTTGTGGCCTCAGTCCCTATTTTCTTTGGATTTTTTAGATTTAATTTCTCTACTTTTAGAACCAAGAATTTGGTACCTCTACTTACTTGATTAATAAATTGTAGTTCATTTTATATTACTATTAAGTGACTTCTGTTAAATTTGAATATGTGTTATCAATTGAAGTTTAATTTTTAAATTGGATCCTTTTTTTTTTTTTTTTGTGAATTACAAGAGGAAGGTAAAGTTCTAATAACAACGCGATTAATGCGACTCTGACCCGAGCCACATCTGAAGCAATAAACAAGCTGATAATTAAGCGAACACACGGGGTTCTTTGAATATTAAAATACCACATATTCAAATTTAAATATAAGTATTAAAATGTGATAAGTTGGACTTTAACTTTTAAATAAGACAAATTATGATTAAATTCTTTGAATATAAAAGTAAGTGATTAAATTTCAAAAGTCTGAAAGGTGCAAAGACTGAAGGTAAGTTAAACCCTTTCAATTCTGAAAGTTAAAAAGACAAAAATAGAAAAAATAAAATATCTTTGGGATGAGCCTGGCTAAGGTGACGAGGAATCAACGGTCCAAAATGGAAACCTCACAAGGCAACTTGCTTCCCGTTTACATCAGCATAAATACAAGTGCAATTTGTTGAAGGTGACATCATAATAAGATCAACGGTTGCCAGTTTACTTTGGAAATCATTTGAACTGTTCAGATTGATTCTTCGATACGTCCTTTTTTTTTATATAATATTTTTATAAATTAGTCTTTTCATTTAATGGTTTTCTACGATACATCATTGTCCTTTTTCGTACAAAAAATGGTATAAAAAATTATATCTTATCAATTATAACTTCATTAAAAAAAATGTATGGGGTGTGTCAAAAAATCCCAACACAACATAAAGTTAATGTTATAAGTACTTTGAGATTTCATATTTGAATTGTACCTTACATTATCTTAAATTTAAATTTATTCTTAAGTTTTTTTAGTAAATAAAGGAGGATAAGTTTTTAACAGTAACATGATTAGTGCAATTCAAATTGAGACGTTTGAAACAGTAAAATCTTTAATCATTAGGTTATTACACGAAATTTTATTTTAAGTTTTATTACGTGTAAATTCTATCTATTTAATCATATTTTATTATATTAATTTTGATTATAATTTATCTATAATAATAATTGCAATTTTATGAGTGTTAGAATAACTCATTTACATTGAGTGGTCCTTCAGGATTTGGATGATTAATATAATCCAATGTTATGTGAAATTAAGGTGATGACAGCCTTTCTTTAGTTTTCCTTTTTGACTTTTAGGGTAAAAGCTGTGTGGGGGTGTTGATTCAAGGGATAAAATGTCGGTTTTAGATTTACCCATGTCCACATTGCAATCTAATCCACACCAACTAGTGGAAACATTTCATCTATTCTGTCTACCATCTTAAATTTATGTTTTGAATTGATATAATTTAATCATATATTTTAATAATATTATAAGTAGGTTTAAACCAATACATTTAGCTATTATCATTAAAATAATGATTTTTTGAATAATTTCATTATAAATTTTGATTATATATGCTTTTTTTTTTTTTAACGTAATATTTAAAAGTATCCTTAACCATTTCTTAACTCATAAATAGGAGAATAATGCCTTTCAGCGTCTATGTACTCTTTTTGACACAATATTTAGAACTACCCATACTCCTCAACTCATAAATAGAAAGATAATACGTTTCAGCGCACTCGAACCCACGTTTTCCTGTTTTAACAACAATACTCATGTCAATTGAGCTAAGACTTAATCAGCAATAATGTTGTGTATTTAAAACAATGCAAATTTATTATAATTAAACATGGTTGGTTGAATTTCTACTTATCTTTGATTGGGCGATCGAATGATAAAAACAACGAATTATTACAAACCATCGGTGGCGCAGGGGTCAACCAATTAAGCCCATCCCATGGAAAGGGATTCTTAGTGGTCGCAAGCTGCAGGCCTAAGCTGGCTCCGGTAGGCGAGGTTCGTTGGCACTGTTTTCATTCATAAGACAATCATTCCACGCCTTGAATGGTGAGGCTGGGTGGATAGTGGCCACTGGCAATGGCTAAACGCTCCCCATGCACACGGCCTGAGCCATGGTTTGGTTCCTTCATTCCGGTCTTTATGCTGTTCTCCATTCTCTAGAATCCACCTCAAGATAGTTAGTAGTGCATCGTCAATTATAAAATGGCTAATTGCAAAGAATATTCTCAAATTATGTACTAAATTTTAAATCGATATTTAAACTTCAAAATATTTTAATTGAATTTTAAATGTATTAATATTGTAAATTGTTTCAGTAAAGTCTTACCAATCAGTTTGAACGTTAAATGAATTACTTTTTGAGCAAGATTTTGTAAACGTAAGAAGTTCTCAAGTTACGTAATCCATCTCTATTTTATAACTAGTAGTATCTTTGTCTTATTACAACTGAACAAACATATGGTAGATGAAATAAACAAAATCACAAACTCCTAATCAATATTTGATAAGATTTAAATAAAAATTTTATACGAATCATTACAAACCCATAAAAACCAGAGAAATTAAAATGATATAATCTTAGTTTCAATTACAATCACAATACCATATCTCATGTAAAAGTACGGAATTTAGTGGAGTATGAAAAACTTTGTTGACAAAAGGATCTCTACAATTGGTCAATGGCTACATTATAACCAAATCAATCAACTTGTGTCGCATATGCCAATGTCTCTTCCATTTTGTAATAAGTAGAGGTTGGGTATTTTTAAGCCGCAAGAAATTAATTAAAGAATATATATACTATAGTTTGAGTAGGCAAAATAATCAACCGTTGATGATCCATCAAATGAACAATGAAATCGGCATCAATTATGGTGGAAGTTGAAAGAATGGGAACCCCACTTAACCCATTAGGTATGACTGGTGAAAAAAAAGAGGACCAATTGGCCTGCTTTCATTTTGCAAACATAACTTTAAGAATTGATATGAAACTGAAACATGACAGAAGATGGTGAAGTGTGTTATTGTGGAATGGTGATGGAACATTGTAACATGCATCTTAATCACTACACTACTCATCACACCATCATTTTACTGTTTTTCCCTCTTTGGATAATACAATCGATGTTGGGTGTAATGGTAAGGCACATTGCATTTTTAAGGGAAGGACTCAAATTCGAATACTGGAGACGACATTATTGAAAAAGACAGTCACGGACCCCGAACATAAACCGTAAAATAGACATAAAATTTTGATTTAATTGACTAATTCTATACATTAGCTTAGCATTGGTGAATTAGATGGGTTAAATTAAGTTCCTTTTATTTTATTTTATTTTTTCAAGTGCAAGAAATGAAACAAAAATATAAGTCAATTTGGATATTAGTTAAAATTTGCATATTATAAATATATATATTTAAAAAATAACAAAAAATAATGTATAATAAAATTCAATTAGTTTAATTATAAAAATTCATAATCAGTCAATTGAATTGGTTTCGAGAGTTAACCAAGTATTAATACAGTTACGACAAAACTAATTTACTCTTCCTATTAAATGGTTACTGCTATTATTTTGATGGCGTTTCTGTCTTTTCATGCTTATATATATTTTAAATAAATGAACAAAAAAAAACATGCCCAAAGATTAAACATGTTAAATGGATTTATAAATAAATTCCACCAAAAAAATTTATTACCACTACACCAAAAATAATTATTGAGAATTTTTTTTAAAAAATTACATAAAATATTTTTCTCTCACCTACATTGTGTATTTATATTAATTATTTAAACCTTGACTATATCACAAGTCAACCAGACACCAACTCGACTAGAAAAATTATGAAAATATCTTTTCATATTTAAAATAATTTATATTATTCTAAGGCACTGTAATCTTTTTATTTTAAAATACCAAATAAGAAATAATTTGCATAGGGTGAAATATGAACCTATAATATATAGGTCAATAAAACTTTAATTTTACCACTCAATCAAAATTTTATCTTAAAATATATTGTACATTTTAATTTTATTATGCAAACTTTTTTACTTCCGTTAATTGTATATTTTGATAATGTTATTGAGTGAATTGATGTCACAAGTTAACTCGACATCAACTCAAGATTGATGACAACATCATGGTAAATAATTGTAATGCATTTAATATTCTTAATCCGATGTATTTACATATTTAAATTTCGTTTTACTCATAATTTAATCTAATTTATTCTTTTTAATACCACACATATTACGTATATTATTATTAATTAATTTGAAATTATACGTTTCATTATTTATTATATGTTATTTTTAAACACAGTTCTATGTTTAAATGTATCTATTTTAATCCGCTACAGAACTATCAATTAAAGCTATTTGAATCGGATTTTGCTATAACTTCAAAAGAACCATGCATGAGACGGAATGGATCGATTTGATATTCAGAATCATCTTTACAATAATTGTGAACACAGTACTTTCATTATAGATTTATAGTGAATTAAATACAATCTTTCCAATTTAAAAGAAATTAGACCTGTTATTCTATAAGATAAAATTTTACAGATACCTCAAAAATGAAAAAAATTCCTTTTCTCTACTTCTAGATCAGAATTTTCTTGTCTCCGTCTCCACATCCGTTGATATAATGTATCGACAAGATTAAATATCAAACATTATATTATTTTGCTCGCATTGAAAGAAACTCGTGTAACTAAGCACGTAAATGGAAAACCCTAAACGTTAATTCTAAAACTAAAGTGGGCCTAGATAATAAAAAAATCTATCAATCATTGCTTTTGGGAACTAATATGGGAATGATGGCAACTTTCACCGTCACTTACCACTTAGAACAGTGTGGTCACCCTAAGGTCCAATGGCAAGAACAATATAGGATATTATTATTGCTTCACGTGGTGTCAGAATTAGTCTATACACATACAGATATTCCCAGATTAGGGCATTGTTGGTGGTATGAAAATTGTGGTCCAAGTTCCATATCGAATCACCAAACTCTTAAAGATGTGTGTTTAATACATAAAACTCACCTTATTCTTTCGGCAAATGCCGAGATACCTTCCCAAAAGATAGTTCTCTCTTTATGCAAAACTCTGAATTCAATAGGATAAGTTCAGTGGCGGAATTAAAAAAAATTTTGGGACGGAATTAAATTGTATATTTTAATGATAATAAAAATGCCATTTCACCGTTTTAATAGTCCATGTTTTTATAATTTTTAAAAAATTAAATCATTTTTTTATTATTTTGGGGTCTAAAATGTAATTTTACCATTATTAATTTAAAATTTATAAATTATAAAATAACTAAATGAAAATTTGTTCATTTTAGGAGAGACCGAAACCCCTGCTAACCCCCCCTTGGGCTCTGCCACTGGTCAGGTTGATTGTGAATTGATAAATTTGGGTGAGGTTAATTTAGGTTTTAAAGCTTGAGTGGTTCGGACTTCATATCATTTAGGGTTTTATTATTATTATAGGTTTGATTTTGTTTCAGATTCAGATTATTTTGAGTTACATCCTTTCGAATTTGAATTAATTTAGAGTTTAGGTCATTTTGGTTTGCCAATCATGTTTTTTAGGTTTAATTGTTTTTAAGTTCAAATCATTTTAAATAATTATGGGTTTGAGTTAAACATATCAATTAAAGTCGTTACTTTTTTTTTTTATGATAAAACTGAGCTGAATCGAATTTTAAATTCGAATTAATTAAATCGGGTTTAGACGTAACAAAGTCTACGTGCAAGTTGTAAAGGATATGGATGCATAGTCAATCTACAAGCCATATATCTCAAACCTTCTTATCTTTTAGAAAGAAAATTTTCATTTTCTTGAACAAATAGTATGCATAAAAGAAAAGAGTAGATTGTTTCTCTAAGATATGTGGACCTCTTGGTAGGGACAGGGCTTTGGAATTTGACAAAAATCTAGCTATTTACAATGAATAATATGAGATTGTTTGTTTTGAAGAAGATGAAGAAAAAATCGAAGAAATAGGTACAGAAGTTTGAATATAAAATGAAAGAGCATGCATGCGATGGAAATTGGAAGGGTTATCCACATAATTAGGCAAAGGGGCGCATGCAGTGATGCAGGATTGTCTATTATCGTTGGGGTCTCAGTTGTTTGCATTAGGAGAATATTAGCTAAAGGAATCTAATGCTCAACAGGCAATAGGGACATGCATGAAAGTCACCAATGCCACGCCAAACTCCTTATCCCTTCTTGAATCCCTTTTTCTCCCTAATTTTCTAGGAATTTGGGTTTTCATTTTCAGCACAAAATAATTATGGTTTAATTCCATCTTAATCTCTGTATCCTTTGATATTTTAACACTTAGAGGGTGTTTGCTGAACAGAGTTTTGAGCTTTTTTTAGTTGATTCGGGCACAAATGAAAGATTGAATAGTCAAACCTTCTAATTGTAATGTTTGGTGAATGAAAGTTTGAAAAAGTTTTTTGTACTAAAACCTCCAAAACAAAAAACGTAGGGATGGACAATTTTTTTCACAACTGATTGAGAATGAGATACGTGGAATGATATATCTGATCATGCTTGCTCAAATATTATTTCATTGCTTTGTGATTATATATATATAAAAGATGATAACTTAGGGTTTTTATGAACTCCACATGATATAGATTTTTTCTTAGAGAAAAAGAAGAAAATTATTGTTATTTTCTTATTGGATGGTGGAATGATATGTCACCTTTTATTTGTTGGTATTGAAATTAAGAAACTCATTTTTGTCTACTACGAATATGGTTAAAAGAAAATACAAAACATAAAATTATACAAAATATTATTAGTTTTTTTTTTTTAATTTAATATCTAACAATTATATTTGCCCAGATGGTCCGCTCAACATTTTGTCGGGCTTGAGTAAAGATTTATATTCTCAAGTGGATCTCGCTTGATCTAAATTTAAATTAAATAATTTTAAATATATAAAAATATTAACGTAATATATTTTAAATAGTGAAATAGGTTTTGACTAAAAAAAATTGAAATGGGTTATTTGCATGAGCTGGGCTTGGGCTTTGCTTTTTAAAAAAGAAGGTTAAATTTTAAAATAGTCATTTTTATTTATTTCAGGTTATATTTTAGTCATTTATATTTGAAATGTTACGTTTTAATCACTTACGTTATCATGTTGTAACATTTTAGTCATTGAGCCGTTAATTACCGTTAACAATGTAATGGTAAGTTGACGTGACATGTTAAATCATCATTTCAAACAAAAATTTTAGGTTAAACTATACAATTGATCTTTATTTTTATTTTTTTTGTTTTGAGCAATTTATTTATTTTCTTTTATGTTTTTTTATTTATTTTGCATTCTCTTCTACTTCTGCCTATGTTTTCCTCCCTTTTCCATTTCTTTTAAGGTAGTTTTCCTATATTTTTCATTTGTTAAAACCAGTCCCTATGCTTTTATTTTTTGAACAATTTATTTTTTCTTTTTATTTATTTACTTGTTAAAACCAAATATCTTTGGTTACATACTTTGTATGTAAAAACAAAGACCGTTTTCGATCACTGCAAGATGAATAAAATCAATCCTATTGAATTAATCAATACTGATTCTTCTTCAATATATAATAGAACACCAAGCTAAATTCTACCAAAGACATTGATTTGCTTACCAAATTAATACCAATAACTAGAAACCGAGCTAACCATAATGAGATCAGAAGGGTTAATCAAATTCATGTGAATCTTCGTTAAAATATCAGCTCCAAACAATTCTATAAAATCACCACAATAATCCATTTTTTGATCCTTTGTATAACTTCAGCAATAACTGTAAAATATCAGAAATTTCAATTCACACTTGTCTATAATAAGCAAAAAATATTAAAAAAATTATTATGGGTTTCCATTGAAGATTAATACAAAATTGTTACCCTAAACTAAAAACATATTAAAAGCTAATCAAAAGGAAGATTAATCAGAACATACATGAAATATCCAATACCAAAATAAAAGTATAGGGACTAGTTTTAATAAATGGAAAACAACTATGTTAAAAGAAATGGAGGAGGAGGAAAATAAGCAGAAGAGAATGGAAAATAAAGAAAAAAGAAAGTTAAAAAACATAAAAGAAAACAATAAATTGCTAAAAACGAAAAAATATAGGGATTAATTGTATAATTTAACTTAAATTTTTCATTTAAAATGATTATTTAGCATGTCAAGTTAGCTTATCATTACACTGTTAACGACTCAATAACTAAAATATTATAACACGATAACGTAAGTGATTAAAACGTAATATTTCAAACATAAATGACTTTATTTTGATAGTTTACTAAAAAAATCGAGTAATGGTTAGCTTGAACAACTCATAGATAACGTTACTAACAACAATATTGTAAAACTGAACCAATTGAATAAAGTGAATCGATTCAATAAAAGTTATTGGATTATTCGATTCGATATGTACTATTTAATTAAAAAAATTTCAAATAATTTGAATCAACAAAATATCGATTAAAATTAAAAAATCAGTAAAATTTGATTTAAAACTTTTATTTAACTTTTATAAAAAATATATATATTATGTGATTAGATTTATACGTTAACCCTTTAATTTATATTAAAATGTGTGCAAATGTAAATTTTATTAAGTATTTGTTATATTTAACATTTATTTAATCTTTGACTTGAATTATTTAATATAATGATTGTAATGATTGAGAGTGCTATATAATTTATTTTACTATCCATGAATTTTTTTTTTGAATTATAAAATGAAGGTAAATTTTAATAGTAATGTGATTAGCGCGATTTAAATTTAAGTCATATTTAAAGTGATGAACATCTTAACCATCATACTAACGCACAAGATTTTATTATCTATAATCTTTAAATCCTATTCAACAACAACTGTTTTGAACTAAAACTCCATAATAATTTATTTATTTAAAATAATAATGATTTATTTTGATTCAAACAAGGAATTGTAATTTCAAAAATATAAAACTTGATAAACATGACATTTTAATTAAATATAACACGTGCTGTGGTATAAAATATAAAGCGTGGAAAAAGAGTTGAGTTAAAAATCACGTGGGTTTTACTGTAAAAAGAAAAGTCACGTGGATTTAGAAGGGAAACTGGAGCCGAAACAAAACTGGAAAAAGAACAAAAGGGTCTAATCTAGTTTAGTCCTTCAACTATGCTCTAATCTAAAAGTTAATATCTTTACTTCAATTTGATATAATTTGATCTTCTATTTTTATAATGTTATTAAGAGGACCAAATTGACAATACCATTACTTGTTGCTGTCAAAATTAGAGGTGTTCAAACGGTTAACTAAACCAAACTAGAATTAACCGAATTTTTTAAACTTTTAACTGTTAATCGAACTGAAAATTTTTAAAAAATTAATCGAACCGAAATATTTCAATTAATTCGGTCGGTTAACTGAAATTTATATGTTTTATTTTTTTTTAGTTAAAACAAGTATAAAACATATAAAAAATTGATAATATACATTTGACCAAATTAACCGAATTAGTAATAGCCTAATACATATAATATATAATATTATTTATTAAGTTCGGTTAATTCGGTTAATTATCCGATTTCGAATAGAATTAACCGTTAACCGAAATTTTAAATAACCTTTAACCGACCTCCGATTGAACTAAATCGATTAACCGACCGATTAACTAAATTAATCAATTTGGTTGGTTAATTCGATTTTAATTGAAATTTGAACATCCCTAGTCAAAGTAATGATTTGTATGTTATTTTTAAAACTAGGGGCGAAACTAGAATTGTTGATAAGGGAGTTGAGATACTTTTATAAAGGGTAAACTACAAAAATAGTCACTTATGCATGATTTAGATTATATTTGGTTACTGAAATCACTAATGTTATCAATTTGTAACATATTGGTCATTGTGTCGTTACCTAACATTAATGGTGTTACGAAAACCTAATGTGGCCCATTAAATTGATAGCGTTGGTGATCAAAACGTAACAAACTAATGTTCAATGACTGAAATGTAATCTAAACCATACATAAATGACTATTTTTATAGTTTATGCTTTTATGAAAGATAAATTACATCAAATCAATTGCTTTAAAAGCACCTTTCTCTTTATCCTTTTGTAATAACTCTAAGATTTCTTTAGGGGTCTCATCGAAGATCTATAGACTTGATTTTCACGTTAGACTAAATTTAGCTAGTCTGTCTGCAATCAAGTTGTAATATCTCGGAATATGCCTGATCTTTTATTGTCTTTCATCTCTCATCAAATGTCGAGTCCTTCGAAGCACAGTAATACTTGGATTCTCCACTCCAAATTCAGACAAAGGACATATAAGAAAAATGTAAATGTTTGGATTTTTATACAAAAAAACTTAAATGACATGTAAAGAGAAGCATACAACAGAAAAATCTAAAGCAAGAAACATAAAAGGAACGAGCTTTAACAAATTAAACTTAGAATAAACTGAACTGTCATTACAAGCAAGGTACAAAGATTGAAAGTGTAAATTGAAAGAAACTATAAAACGATCTAACCCTACCAGAGAATAAGCCAGAACAAAAGAATGAATTTAGAAAACAAAAATTGATTTATTCTGTAAAACAATGCTTAGCCTTCTTCTTCACACTACTGTGCTATTTATACAAGTCTAATCTCGTAACTAATCTGATAAAAAACACCAACTCTTAACAACCTAATCTGTTGATCAGTTTTCACCTGATTATCTACTGTAAACACATCAATACTCTAATATAAATAAACCTAAGCTACAGTATTAACTAACTACAAGAAAACTAAGATGAAACTAAGAAGCCCTAGAAGAATTGAGGGATCAAAACATGTTATATTAAAATAGAAAGATTAAATTTTCAATTCTAGTATTGGATAGGGACTAAAACCATAATTATCCCAAAAAAGTTTTAAAAGCAACCTTAATTTACAAAGGAATAATGGAAGGGAAAAGACCAGCCCCGAAAAGGATAAAAAAACATATGTAAAACAGTTAGGTGTCAATATTAGGTATGGAAATTTCTTTTTGCATGTTATTATACCTTAGATATTCCCCCATATGGCAACCATGCACATGTTTTAATGATTTAGAATTATGCCCCTCTCTTTTCATCTTTAATTCAATTAGCATCATTTTTGTAATAATTAAGAGAGTTTCGGTTCGAATTTGAATATACTTAAATATATATGATTTGATTTAATGATTTGAAATTGTATCAAAGAAAGACTATGAAAATCTTTATCGTGAAAAATTTAAGCTCCACTCGATGTATGAAAATATTTACATAAGAATATTAAACTTTTGGGTAAAAAAATAGATGTGTTGGTTTTATTATTATTATTACCGAAGACGCGACAATGTTGGAAAGGTTAACACTTTGTGATTTTTAGTTTTCAAGTTCAAATTTTATAATGCTTAAAATATTATGTGTGGATTTTCTCTCAATTTGTTTTAGGTTTAATTTTTATTATGTGTGGGTCCGGTCCGAATTTAATCTAATCTGATTTAACATATATTTCAAAATTAGCCCACATGTGTATAGACCATTACAAAATTTATAACTTTGACCCAAACATGGCCCAACAAATTTGGGTTCTTTCTCCGTTCTTGATTTTACAGGTTAGTCGACTGCTACCGTGGGTATCTTCATAGATCTTACACAATTTAATGCTTAATTAAATTCACCAGAGATGGAATCCAACGAGTGACTTCAATGAAAAAAAAGGTGATGTTCATTTTAAGAGACTCGGGTTTGAACATTTGTGTATTAAATGATTAAAAAAGTATGAACAAATACTACCTGCCTTCATCAATTAGAGTTTTATTATACTTAAAGAGTTTTAATTGAATGTAAGTAACCAGCGTATATAAAAGTCTCTTCATTGTTTATTAAAGGATCGATTCATTCATTAATAAAATTTTCAACTCTTAAAGATAATTTCTTTCGTGCAAGAATGCTTTCTTGTAATTTTTAGAAGCGGTTTTTCTTTTCGATTTTCTTCAAGGAATCGTGGAAATTCATTATTCATCTTTCAATTCGTCAAGTATTATTTATTGGAGGGTTGATTAAACCCATTAATTGAAATTTTTTGTGGTTTATATCTTAAAAAAAAGTTTCAGTTGGACAACTATCTTCCATCTATATCCATCGACTTATTTGATCCATCTCCCACATTTTAAATTATGTTTTCTTTATTTATCTATGTTTTGAATTTTTATTTATTTTTTATTCTTGAATTTCTTCTTTGTTGTGGGAAGCTAATAAATACCATCCTACATGTCAAAAGAGTTTGCTTGAATTGTATCAAGGACAAAACATTATAATAGAAGCTATTTACAGGCTGGTTTCTGCACCCAAACTCTCAATCACAACATTAACAAAATCATGTTAACTTCGATATACATTTAAAGAAATAAAATAAATTAGTGTTAGCTTGTCTTAAAAGGTAAATTTCTGGTAATTATTATTGACCTTTAATATCAAGATTGTGCTACGACACTTGTAGGCCATTTTTGAAAGTTGGAATGCATGTCTTGATCAAACCAATGAAGCCGTTGCATGTCTTAGTTTCACTGAATAGAGATGTTCAAGCGTTCAATTCATGCTCATTGCACCAACTTGGTAATAAAGGGAGGCTTATATTGCCCTCAAGTTCCGCGGAATAATTGTAGGAATAGACAAGGATCACGTATAGACCGTGTATAGTTTATATGTCTGTAATGATACAGTATTTGACGAGATGAGATGTCAATGGAATTTTTGTGTATGATAATTGATCTGATGAGGTTTTTCAAGTGTGATGGGGACATGCGACAAAACCTAATTTAAGTTCAACCCAATAAAAACATCGACTTTATATATGTTTGTCACCGAGTTTTGCACGAATGCAGGAGTAGGACTTTCAATGACCAAATTTGTTGTTTGTTAGGAAGGTAATAATAGCTAGTATATAACCTATAATGTTGAGCAATGGATTTCAAATTGAGCGTGAATATTTTATTATTTGGGTTCTACCATGACTGAATTACAATTTAATGACAACATAAAATTACATAAAGATAACCGATTATAAATATATTACATTTGCAAGTAAAAAGAATTAAACTAGAACAAAGGATAATAGATGGAAACTCCACCGGAAACTTGAAAGTACAAGACATTACCTATTTGTAGAAATGAGGGGTACTTGCTTTGCAAAGCATAAATTGTGGCGAAAACAGTGTTTGGAATTGTGGCCACAGTTTTAACCACAAAACTAAAAGTGCATTGAAAATAAGAAACAATGAGATTGTTTACAAGTTCTACTTCAGCTTACGTTTGGCCCAAAGCAATATCCACTGTCTTTCTCACAATACAACTAATATTTAAATCTAATTCTAGTCTAACTCTCATCAATTTAGTGACCTCACTATTGTACAAATATTATATCATTCTCCCTTTAAGTTTTCCATTAGAAAGCTTAGATTTTCAAGTCAAGAGACTCTTTTGATTGCTTACAGAAAGAATGCACACATACACGTTCCTAACTTGAATAAATTTGTGCTCTATCAAGCTTTGAATCGCTTGGTTACTCTCGATCCATCTTTAACTTAGGGAAAACTTAAGTTTATATATTACTTAAGTTTTGTTTACATATGAGTTCTAATCTAATCACCTTTTCATAAAGCAAAGCTAAAAATTAGCATAAGATAAAACTTCCATAAGAGTCTATGTGCACTCTAAAGTCTTCAATTATAGAAAGCGACTTTACTTGTTCCCCAAGTAACTAGATTTAATCCGCAAAAAACCAATCTTCAATGGTTGATCTTTCATGCTTTAGACTTTAACTCGTCCAAATATCTTTTAAATAGATAACACATTATTTATGTTCTAAAATTTGTCAACTCTGAAAACATACAAATTCGATAATGAAAGAACGACTTAAGTTGTAACTAGACTTGATCATGGGCCGGGCCACCCGACCCGAATTGAAGGCTCACCCGAAAAATAGGAGGGTTTGGACAAAAATATAAGCTTGAAAAATGGGCTTGGATAAAAAATGAGGCCCATTTTCTAAACGGGCCGGGCCTCGGTTAATATTTTTTTGGTCTAAGCTCGGCCCGAATAAATTAACCATTTTTAATAAAAAAATTATATCATTGTTTTGATGTTGTTTTTTTATTGTTTTGGTGCTGATTTTGCTGTTATTTTTGTTGTTGTTTTTGTTGCTATTTTTATTATTTTTTGTTGTTTTGCTGCTGTTTTGATTGTTTGGATGTTATTTTTATGTTTTTTACTATTGTTTCGCTATCTTTTTTAATATTATTTGAATATTGTAGAACTTATGTTTTATTGTTAATTTTTCTACTACTTTATTTGCAACTATATTAATTTAAATAATTTTTAATGTATTTTAAATTTGTTTATTTTTTAATGTTTGTTTTAATGTTTTTAAGTGTATTTGATATATTATATATTTTTAAATTTGTTATATATAATAAAATAATATAAAAAAATTAATATGGGCCGGGCCGGGTCGAGCTCGGATACTATAATTCGGGTCGAACTTGAACAAAATTTTAAACCCATTTTTTAGACCGAGCCGGATCTAAACCTAGTAGTTGAGTTTAAAAATCTATTAAAGCCCGACCCGGCCACAATCAACTCTAATTGTAACGATTGTTTTAACTATAAAAATAGCCACGAAATTTATCTGACCTTAAAATGTATCAAAACTATTCATGGCACAAGCATACATTTAAACTAAAGATCCATATATCACAATTATAAATAATGAAACATAAACTTGAATCAGGATGCATTACTTAAAAGCTTTTGCGTAATAATTTTCATAGATATATGTTACACAGTTTAATGATTAATTAAATTCATTGTTGGTGATATATTTTCACGTAATTATAAAAAAACCCTTATATTAATATTCAAATTATTAATTCCATTATTATACTTTACAAAAATTTAAAGAATTCGTTTTTTTTTTTATTTGTTAGAATTTCTTCATCATACTTTACAAAAAATTGAAAAGTTGATTCAATTGTTGTTTAACAGATGAAACTGAACTATTGTAATTTTTTTTGCTAATCTATATCATAAAAATTGCTAAATTATTAATTTATACTAATTTCTTACATATAAATGGTTGAATTGATCATTTTCAAACATGTTATTTAACAACGAAGATTAATATTATTACTCAATTGAATTAATTTCTTAAATTTCAAAAAAATACGAGAATCAAATTCTAAAAAAATTAAAGGGATTAAAATAAAATTTACAATTAAATGGCCAAATCATAAAATTTACCTTTTTTCGTAAGAAAAGTGAGAGTTAATTCTTAAGGGTTAATATTTGATATACCCGCAGTTTACTTTTTATTTCACAAACAATTTTAAAAATTTATAATGTGTTTTTTTTAAATATATATCTCTTGTAATATTTTATTATATCATCGTAGAATACTTATCAAACTCTTAATGTTTGTGAAGTCTGAAAATTTTAGTGACAGTGTCGAATATTTTCCGCAATCCCAATGGAGTGAGGAAGTTTAGCCCAAATCACAAAGGCCCATTGGATTTGTTGTGTTAAAGCTCATTTTATGGAATTATAATTAATCCAATAAAAGGCGGGAGACGAAATTGTTACGTTGATTTTCCCGCGAGAATAAATATTTCCCGGCTTCTCATTTTTCATCTTTTTTTTTTCTTTAATAACGTTTTCCATTTTATATATAGCTCCTATATTTCCCCCCTTCTTACGTCAATCCAATCGAAACCCCTCAAGTTTTGTTCCAATTTGTCTAAATCGGTGAAGACGATTAACAATGCCTGCAATTGCCGATCGCAGTTCGTCTCCTTTCAAGGCAATGTTGGTCGCCAAGAGCTGCGAGCTGGCTGGATCCGGCGGCTGCTGCACTCCTCAGAAGCGGAGGTTACGGTCCGATACGGCAGCGGCGGCCAAAGAGAGTCTGGTTTCAACGCCTATGAAACTCAAATCACCTCGACGTCGTCTAGATTCAAGTCCAAGCAGCCCTGCAAATGTGAGACATTACTTTTAATGTTTACCTTTTATGTTCACCGTATGGTAGCTTTTGTTTGAACTGGTTATGTATTTTTTTTTATTTATGATTTTCAGGTTAAGCAAAATGAAGTTAGTAGGAAACGCTTATTCGTTTTTTTTTTAGATAAATTAAGAAAAACCAGTTAATTATGGATTCGTTCCTTTTTAGTGCTTGATGAAGTTCATGTTATACAAAAAAGAGAAAACATTGGATGAGGTGTAAAATGCTGCTAATATTGCTTACTCCTATATATTTTCAGAGAATGAAGAAAGATCCGAGTGAAAAAACATTGAAGATATGTTGGAATCCGAGAGGTAATTTTACAGATCTTTCATCTTTTAGGCTTTTTAAAATTTGAGCAATCATTGCTAAAATTCAATTGGTTTTGACTTATTTTGTTTAAAGATGTTGAGCAAATGAGGGCTGTGAAGGAGGCTGTACATGTTTCAACAGCTCCATCAACTGTTGTGTGCCGAGAAGATGAGCAAAAAAGGGTTTTTGATTTTTGCAAGGCATGTGTCCAACAAGAGAAAGCTGGGAGCTTGTATGTATGTGGATGCCCTGGGACTGGAAAATCATTATCAATGGAGTTAGTAAAACAGCAAGTTATTGATTGGGCGAAAATGGTAGGTTCATTTTTCACTGTCGCTTTATATTGGAATGTTATTGAAGTGGGTAATCATTTTTAATTATTCATTTTTTCTAGCAGGAAGGTTTGCAGCCACCTGAAGTATTAGCAATGAATTGCACTTCTTTGGCAAATACTTCTGTGATTTTCAGTAAGGTATTGTTACTGACACTTAAATGACATTGATAGCTTGGATTTCGTATATGTTAACCTGATGATTGCCTTGGCAGATTCTTGGAATGCACCAACCAAAGAAGAAAAGCACAGGCTCAACATCAACTTTGCAGCATTTGCAGAATCTGTATTCTAACAAGCAGGCACAATCTAGCTCAAAGATGATGTGAGAAATTTACTCTCTATTGGGTTGAAGCATCTCTGTTTCCTTCCCATGGCTGTAACAGGAATCAAATTTTTGCAGGTTAATTATTGCTGATGAGTTGGATTATTTGATTACAAGGGACAGGGCAGTACTTCATGATCTTTTCATGCTTACAACTTTTCCGTTCTCAAGATGTATACTGATAGGTATCATTCATTCCAACTATGTATTATGAATATGCTTATTTCTATGTCGTTTGTCCTGATTCATGCTACCATTCACTCATGCATGTTGGTTTTTCCCTTTTGTTTTTGCAGGAATAGCAAATTCCATTGATCTAGCTGATAGGTTTTTTCCAAGACTCCAGTCATTGAACTGTAAGCTCCTTACTTTCATTACATTGGTTAGATTCTTATATTTGGCTTGATCATTTTGTGAACTATCATCTGGCTACTTCCTAGTTTGGCCACCTAAGCACTAAAGTCAAGAATGAAAGCATCTTGAAAGCAGTTCTATATATACTAGGCTCTTATCTATAGTAGTTGCTACTTGCAATGATGCAATATGGATGCTTGGCTGTTCTGAAAGTAATTCTAATTTATTAAACTACCATTTCTCTATGTTAGGCAAGCCTATGGTTGTAACTTTCCGTGCTTACTCTAAAGATCAAATCCTTTCAATACTTCAGGAGAGGCTCTTGGTAATTACTACATTCCACTTTCACTCCTGGTTCTGAAGTACAAATTTTATTCGAGTGGCAAATTCAATGTTATTGAGTTTTATTGGCTTTCCACTCTATAGGTACTTCCGTATATTGTCTTCCACCAGCAAGCATTAGAACTTTGTGCCAGAGTAAGTTATACTGCTTCTTCTGTAAACCTCTTCCTACCTTCAATTAATCTACTTTTGATAGATATTAACAGCTTGAAATTAACAGAAAGTAGCAGCTGCATCTGGGGATATGAGGAAAGCTCTTTCTGTTTGTAGGTCAGTGTTTCATTGCAACTTAACTAACATCTGAAATATCAATTGGTTCAATTTTAATAGCCTTAGAAATAACATTAGTGATGTAGTTAAAATTCACTGCAGATGCTGGAATTTAATATTATTTCAAGCAAGATTTTTTGTTATAATTTTACATTCTTGAAACACTATTAGTCTCAAGGCATTTTGAATGTTTAAATTATTTTGCTGAGGGAATACAAAAAAGAATGATTGATCTCTAATTTGTGGTTAGTTTGTGTACAACAATTTATTCATGTTTTTTCATCTCTTATGAATCAATGCTATTCTTTGTTTATTTCCTATGAGTAAGACCTTCTTGCTGACTAGAGTAGCTGCTTTAAATATCTACTGACATTCTTCAGTTGTTCCAGGAGTGCGGTGGAAATTCTTGAAGCAGAATTAAGGGAATCTGCAAGCAACAATGGTTTGACATCAGCAGAGGGGGATTCTGTCAGTCTACAGATAGCCCTTGCTCATGAAGTATTCCCATCACAAGAAAATAGTACTGTAAGTCTTCTGCAACAGCTTAATGTTACTGTTTCCAAGCTTTTGCTTGATATATTAGTCTATATACATCATCCATACCAGTCCCCTGTCCTCCAGTTGCTTACACGGTATGTTTCAGGTGAGGATTGATCATATGGCTCTTGCATTGTCAAAGACATTCAGATCACCTATAGTTGACACTATACAGTCTCTTCCTCAGCATCAACAAGTAAGTTTGAAGCCTATAAGGAATATAACAGACCAATAGTTAATCTCATAGTCATCTCTGCTGGTTCACCTTCTCTAATGCTGTTGAGTTTGATCACAGATCATACTTTGCTCTGCTGTGAAGTACTTCCGTGGTGGAAAGAAGGATACAACTGTTGGGGAGGTGTGCCTTTCTTAAAGTTTGATAATAATGAGCGGAAACATTTATTAATTGCATGATTGACTTATAATTGTTGTATTCTGGTGCAGCTGAATAAATCTTACATTGACATTTGTAAATCAGCATTAATCCCGCCAGTTGGAATTTTGGAATTCTCAAGTATGTGCAGAGTGCTAAATGACCAGGTAACTAAAGTATTCCTATTCTTCAGTTTTAGCTCAACTCATAGCCTAGCTTTAGATGGCAGCAGTAACTGTTTTCTCAAGAGGCATTGTTAACTATCTAACTAGACCAAACATAGAAGGGAGGTTGACATGATTCTATATGCAGGGGCTATTCAAACTAGGCCAGTCTCGTGATGATAGGTTCAAGAGAGTAACACTAAAAGTTGATGCAGCTGACATCTCCTTTGCTTTGCAGGTACAGATTCATCATTACTGTACGGACAACATTTTATCCTCTTGAGTAATAATTGTTTCCTACCGTTACCCGTTTATCTGGAACAGGGAGTTCGATTGTTTAGGAATTGTCTTCAGTAATACTGCATTACTTGTAATAGCTTGATATGTGGGCTGTTTCCAATCTTCAGCTTTCCTGCTCAATTCATGGCTTAGAGGTTTGAAAAACACTTTCTACTTTGTACAATTATTGTAATGTCCTAGGTTAGCATGTGCATGTCCTTCCACATTAGTTGACCAAATACATGAATGGTTATTTATAATGATTTGGAAATGATTAACTAAATGCCATCAAAGACTAGACTATAAAGAATGGCTGTCTGAGAACAACACGAGAGGATATTAATTGTCGATAGAAAAACTTTCTTGTTTGTACACCAGCAACTGCAAGTGATAGTTTTTTTGCACGAGTATATACATAGTTGGTCTCTGTTTTTTATTAACTTAAAAAATTAGAAACACCTTTCCACAGGCATGGCATTCCTGGGCAGTGGGCAGGTTTAGTCTGCTTCAGTATTGCAACACCTTGAGGATGGGAATGGCAAGGTGGAACTATTGGCTAGTCGGCCACTATTTCTTCCAGCAGAACTTGCAATTGTTAACAATCTGAGACCAATTGTAAATTTTAAATATATTTATTTATTTTTATGCAAGAAACTTTCATTTATATATACCGTGTATTTTTTTCTTTACTTGATGCCTGATTGGATTCTTGTGTAATATTGGTTCTTTTTTTTATAATAAACATATATTGTAAGTTATTAAAAAGAAATGAAATTGATGGAGCAAAGGAAATAGTTAATAATATCAAATGCTGAATGCCTACAAATAAACTCAAAAGTTAATACTAGAACTTACTATAATATTCAATCACTCAATAGTGGAGCATTGAAGGCAAAGCCCACTTCATTATTTATTTCCAAATTCAACTCTCTGCATCTACTATTACTATTACTAATAATACTAGTGCTTTCTCCTCCAATTGCCAAACTCAGTGACTATCATTTAGTCAAACAGACCAGCAACAAGGTCTTCATCTGACTCCTCTTCCTCCTCCTTGGCTGGCTCGCTCTGCTCTGCCTTCTCTTCCTTGGCTGAAGTTGCTGGGGCAGCGGCATCCCCACCAACCGCAACCTCAAACTTGGTCGGATCCTATTGTTTAATCAACAAAAAACCCTCATTGTTGTCAAGATTTAATAAGACAAATAGAAACAAAATGAAATGTGCATGACAAGGACACAACCTTGAGGTATTCTTTGATTTTTTCAGCTTGAGGGAAGGTATACTCAGTAGCCACAGCAAGAGAAAGAGCAGTCTTGTAGGCATTAATAAACATATGAGGCGCAGCAGCGAGAGTCGGGAACGAAACCGCCAGCGAAAGGGAAGCGACATTGGAGAGCCAGCTCCTAAACTTCTCCATAAGGTCATCTTCAGTTAAGTCTAGCACCTCAGGGCTGAACACTGTTCCATTGTCATAAACAGATTCCACTACCAGTCCATAAGAGAATGGCCTTATCCCGAGCTTTGAAAGCAGGGCTGCCTCGGATGAACCAACCTTCTCACCCTTCTTAACCAGCTCCACCGCAGTTACGATTTCGACTGTACCTTTGTTGATCTTGGTTGGAATGTTGAGCACCTGGTGACAGGATCATAAACATGAGAGCTTGTGAAAAGCATAACCCAAGTGCATATATATATATATATGTATATATACAAACCTGAAAGAAGGATGTTTGAGAAGGATCAAGGCCAGTATTGCCAGGGGGAACAATGACATCAATTGGAGCAACGAGACCCACACGCGCTGGAGCCCCAACCTGAAGATCAATGCAAATCACCATACATGAAAAGGGCTTATGCTATTCATCCTCCATGGACAAAACATGTCAAACACCAAGTCCAAGCATAGAATTGTAAAAATATTTTACATCAAAATCAGAAAAACCCAAACAACATATTCATTTATCATGGAGTGAACAATTAATATTCATAAATCATATAAACATATTAGATCATTATTAGTAAATAATAACCCTTAGGCTAAAGCGACAACAAATAAATGCTAATCAAGGATTGGTTACCAAATTGAGACAACTTACAATCATGAGATTAATCAAAACAAATTTCAAGGGGCCAACAGTTATGAATGAATAAAAAACAAAACTCTACCATCCATATATATATATATATACCTTGTATTTTGCAATTTCTTCACGAACTTCCTTCAAATCACCCTTGGTAAAGATGAACCCTACATTTCCCTGGTAAAAACAACATGAGAAGAAAGTCACAAAATGATCATCAACTTTAAAGAATAAATTTAAAAAAAGTTGGTAAAAAAGGAAAAGAGAAAGAAATTACCACTAGCAAAGGGAGGAGGTTTTTGAAAGCATCGTTACCAGTTCTTTCAGCGTGCATCCTAATGGAGCGCTTCATCATAGTATTCTTCCCCATGAGGATGACAGAGTCACCCCTCAAACCTTTCCTGATGTTCTGCATTTGAGTGGATCCCACGTTATCGGCAGCCACAATCAACACCTGTGAGTACTCATCCAGGAGACGACACAGCTTTTGATCGTACTGCGATTTCTTCTCCCTCTTCGCTGGATTCAACACCATTTTCGCTTCCCTTAACCAATAAAAAAACTACCCTTTTAACCCTATATCAAAACCCTTGCAGCAGCAGCAGCACCAGCACCACTACCATGCATGACCATAATCTTCATATATATGTAACACTAAGCATAATGGGGTTGATTTCATGGGCTCTGAACCGGGTATTGGACTCATATAACCTAGTAAGTACTACATAATACGTGTTGGTTGGATGCTTTCAATCTTCTTTACCTGCATTCCACCTTTTGCGCTCTCCAATCATATCCCAACAAATTTTCATTTTATATTTGCATCAAAACCCTTTTTCTTAATGTAATTTTCTTATATTTTTCTTGGGTTAATCCAATCACACATCTCCAAATTGTCAATATTTTCCCAACCTTATACCCATCAGTCAACTTAGCAATTAAATATTAATTTGAATATGATATTAAGCATAATTTTAAATATAATAATATTTTTTAATTGATATGATATTGATAGTTTAAGAATTTAGTTAAAATATATTTAAAGATATATGATAAAATTTTAAAGATATATTAGGAAAAAAAAAAACCTCTTATTTTACTTTTTACCTAATGAAAATGTTTTTTGACAGAATGTTTAGAATTATTCATTTCACCTCCTCAATTCATAAATAAGAGGATAATGTGTTTCAATACACTTAAACCCACGTTCTGCTACATTAATAGTAATATTCATGCCAATCGAATTAAGATTCAATCGACTGTTTGATTAGAAGTTATAATTATGGTGAAATAGATAGATACTATAATTTTGAAAACGATATAATAATTAAAAAACATATGAAAAAGTTTACATTTTGCATAGATGTTTAATTGTTTAGGACTCTATAATTCAGATTTGCTTGAAAGGTTAAATATATACACTCATGTCTTCAAATTTTTTTGGTGGTTGATAAAATTTTGCTAGTAGTGAAATACACAATATTTCTAAAAAGGAAATTCGAATTTAAATTAAATTTCAAAAATGATGTTATTAAGAGTAACGATCATAAATCTTTTATAATTTTATTTTTCGAGAATTATAAAAAAATTTAAATAATACCTTTATCATAAAAAAGAAAAAGAAAAAGAAAAAGGAAGCATCTTTCAAAATGAGAAATAGTGTACCACTTACTAAGCATCTTTTAAAGCATAGATCCATGTTAGCGATGCCAACATTCATGTGATTTAACTTTTTTTTTTTTCTTGCTTGAATGTACCTTCTACATATCTTGAGATTTATTTTTTCAAAATATTTAAAAAAAAACATATGTTTGGTTGAAATATAAAAATAAATATACACGAAATATTGATTATATTAATAATTTGTAAAATAAAAAATGTTAAAAATAATAAATTTTTAATTTTAAATTTAAATTTAATTGGTAAATTGATCTTGTTTATGTAAAGTTATTATTATTATTTTTTTTTCAATAATTTTCAAATATAAGAATCTTTTTATTATGAGAATGTAACACCTACTTTTTTGTGAATTTTCGATGACATTATTCGTACTAATGGAAATATCTCCTCAAGATTTTTTATAATGATATGTGTGACATCTATTTTGATAGAGTAATTTAGGAGAATAATTTTTGAAGTTTTTGGTGTATGCACTTTGATAGTTTCGAGTAATTGACTTTGACAAATTAGAAAATCCATATTTAAATGCTTATTTATTTCGAAATTTAGATGTTTTTCATAGTATGAAGTGTGTACTTTCATTTGGTATAATTAACTCGGTCATATGAATCTTCTGCTAAGAGATATGGTTAGAATTGTTAACCCAAAAAATTTGAGCAGATTACCACACCAAACTAGACAATCTTCTTGTGGAGAATGTGCCAATGCAATGCATAAAATCTTCTCAGCTTCATATGCATTAAAAGAGGTACAAACAAGATTTCATCCAATAATTTTGCTCCCGCAGTAAAAACTAAAACAGTTATAACTTAAGTTCATGAACTTAAAATCGAATGATTCAAAATACGCTTGAAGATAAGTGATAGCTCTTCAAACACTATGCAAACATCTCAACCCATAACTTCTAGATCCCATCAAAAAATTTGATCATAAATTGACTAAATTACTGATTTCGTTCTATTTTGATCACTTAACTATTAATTTTTGAACTTAATTATTAAATATTTCGAAATTAAATATTTTGATCACCCTCCGTCAGTTGCCATTAAATTTTCAAAATTAAAATTTCCACTTTTTCCCTCAGCCTCTGTCAATGTTTCTCACACAATATGGATTTATGTTTCTACCCTTTTTTCGAGGCTCAGAAAGCAGAAATGGAAGCAATAGATCTGAAGGGCTCTATTAGAAAAAAGAATGGAGTTAATTATATAAACAAAAAATTTAAATTTTTTTGTTAAATTAATATTTTTAAAATTTTACGTTGAAGACAAATAGTTCATTATATAAATAAAAAATTTAAAAAATTAATTTATCTATTTAAATATTTATCTAATTATATGTTATCTATAACAATTTGTTAAGTGAATATTTTAAAAAATACGTTTAAGATAAATAGTTAATTAAATAAACAAAAATTGAAAATTTTTATTTATCCATTGAATTTAACTTATATAAATAAATTATTAAATTATCTTAAAAAAACTACATAAATTAAATAAATAAATAAAGTTAAGTTCTCAAAATATCAATTTCATATCAATCAAGATTTTCCATTGACCTAATGTTAGCTTGGACTTTAAATTTCAGCTTGGATTTGACATGAAAAATATTTAAAATACCTTAATCAAGTTTTAAATACGTGTATATGTTAAAATTAATGTTGATAATAACAACAAAACGAACGCAAAACAATAAAAAAAGAAAAATAAAACACACAAATTTTACGTGGAAAATTCTTTGGAAAAAATCATGGGTAGAAAGGAAAAGTTCATTAATGTTGAAAATCGAATGATACAAGAGAGTTTCAGTTACATTTATTTGAAGGGTTAAAAACCCTATTCTAATCAATATCAAATAGAAGAAGTGTAGTTCTATATGAATTCTACTTGTGCGGCATGGTCCGAGTTTATTTCGCCCTTACAGATCCTCTTATTTTGCCATATTCTATTTCTTTAATAAGTGATGGGATTCGAATCACACAACTTTAATAGTGTATCTACTACATGAGCAATTTTAATTTGATGTGTTAAAAAAATACGATGTCATTAAAATTTAAAAAAATTATTTTTTTAATATGTTATATCGAAGCTATCTATGTTATAGATACACATATATTTAAATTTTGATTCATCAGATTCAAATTAATATTTTGAATTTTAATTTTGGTTGTAGTTTTTTATTTTTTTTTTGGTTATGATATCTCTTTTCATTTTGATATAATTTTGACTTTGAATTTAATCTTGTTTTATTTGGAGTTGAAATATTTTGCATTTTTGCTTTTAGTTTTAATTGATTTTAAATTTTTGATTTTGTTGTGAATTAAAATTTAAATTATATCGTCAGTTATGATGAATTTTTATTTTTTTATTTATATATTTTCATTTAAGTAATTCGGAGGCGTAGTTAAGGGCTACAAGAGGTAGGAGCCCTTAAAATGGATTTTTTTTATTTATGTCTTTTAAAATTTTAAATTCGTAAAGATAATATTACATTTTGATCCCTTTTAAAAACGATAAAATTTTAATTTAATCATTTAAAAATTATAAAGATAGACTATTAAAATGATGAAATTGTATTTTTACTATTGTAAAAATTATAATTTAATTTCGACCTCATAAAATTTTTTTATGACTTTACCCCTGTAAATAATGATGATTATTGATGCTCAATTATTATTTTTTTGGTAATTAAAAAGGCAATTTATAGCCTTAAAACATGAAAAGTACATGAGATTTAAATCCATAACATCCTTTGTGAGCAAAGATCAAAGAGCAGCATCTGTCACATCAACTATACGAATATCCACGTCCTCATAAGCACACGTTTTAGCAAGAAAATCAGCAACATGTTGCACTTCCTATTGGCATGTTGAAAACGAACCAGGTCAAAATGGTGTGAAATCCCCGTTATGCGTCGAACAATGGTGTGTGCAAACGAACCAGCCAAACACTCGTTCACCATCTTCACAGCTTCAAGGCAGTCGCTCTCCACGATCACTCTTCTGTGGCCCTTTAAACGCGCAACTTGCAACCCGTGTAGCATTCCCCACAGTTCAGCCATTAGTGCAGATTCGCATCCAACGTACCTTTGGAATCCCACAATCCAATTTCCTCTAGAATCTCGAATCACTCTCCCTGCAGCCGCCCAAAGTTCATCGCTCCCTGCTGCTCCGTCAATGTTAATCTTCATCCATCCAATCTCAGGAGGTTGCCAAGTAACAGCTGCAGAATGCATAGCACTATCAGACTCCCTTCTACAGAAGCACATCTGAATATTTTTGGACATGGCAGCTGCTGTCCTAATAATGTCATCCACCTGTTCCTCATGTTGTTGGAATATAAACAAGTTTCTAGCCTTCCAAAGTAACCAGCAAACAATACCAAATGTCGCCCCAGAGTCAATCTTGGAACCCCCAAACTGGAAATTTCCACTCAAACCAGCATCAAGCCAAATATTAAAATCAATGCTAAAAAAATAACCCATCATACCAGCAGGTGCTATCTTCCTCCATACTGCTATTGCTAAGTTGCAATCTCTCAAGACATGGAGGACAGATTCAAGAGCAGCTCCGCACCGGCTGCAGCAAGCATCAGCAGTGAAGCATCTCCTCACGCGCTCCGAGTTCGTTAATAGCTTCTGACTCCGAGCGAGCCAGAGAAAGTATTGCACTCGAGGTGGGAGCGAATTTTTCCAACAAACCTCCCAAGAATCATCCATATTCCGAGATGATACCACTTCCAAACTCGCATAGGCAGATCGAATAGAAAACCTACCATTAGCTTGGCATTGCCACAAGCACTGGTCTGCACCAAGTTCAGCGTTGGGAGTTGGACAAGAAGCTATAATTGTCGAGAATTTCCTTACTGAAAAAACCAGAGAGAACATGCCATTTCCATTCCCCTGTATCTGTCACAAAATCCACCACCTTCCAATGTTCCAAACCAATTATCCCCGAAAATATATAATTAACCAAAGGACCCAGTTTAGATACCCAATTGTCATGGAAAAACCGCACAGTATCGCCACTCCCTATGCTCCAAACAACTCGTTCATGAAACGTGGGCCAAACTTTGGACAATGACTTCCAAACATACGAGCAAACCACTCGATCCACTTGTATTGGGCAAGCTTCCATAATTTTATATTTCGCGCGTAAGACTCGAACCCATAACATATCAGGCTTGGTGACAAAATTATAAGCAAGTTTCATCATGTATGCTAAATTCTGATCGGTCAACTTTTTCATACCTAAGCCTCCATGCTTTCGTGGTTGGCAACAAGTCTCCCAATTCACCAACGCCGGTTTCCTAGAATCGGTTGTTGTTGCGCCCCAAACAAACTGTCGAACAACCTGTTCAATCTTCTTGCAAACTCCACTAGGAATCAAAGCTGCTTGCATAAAATAACCCGGGATAGTCAACAAAACTGACTTGGCCAACATAATTCTCCCCGGTAAAGACAGTAGCTTCGCGTCATAACCACTAAGCTTCTGCTTAACTTTGTCAATAATAAATTGTTAAGTACTGAGTCTTACTCTGGAATGGAGCAAAGGAACACCAAGATACATACCTAGGCCTTCCGTTTGTTGAAACCCAAGTGTTCTTCCAACTAAGACACGAACCATGTCCTCAGTGTTCTTAGAAAAGCAAAGTCCTGATTTAGAAACACTGACCTTATGCCCCAAATGTAGACAAAATTCATCTAAGACCGAGTGTATAACTGAAGCCGTTGCCGGTGCAGCTTCGCCGGTATAGCTCAATTATTTTATTTGAGTATAATTTATGATTAGTTGTTAATTGCTTTTTAATATAGTCATATTGAATTGGTTTTTTTTTTTTTTTTGCCATTGGAATAATTAATCTTTTGTCCATTTATGTTTATTTTCTTATTAAATATAATATGTGTAAGAATTTAATGTCATACTTTTCTCTTGTTAAATATAAATTTGAGTTTCGAATTTTATCATTTGTATAACTCCTTTTATATTTTGAACTAAAAACTTTTAAGCGCACTTGAACTCATGATTTTTAAACAGTTATAATTGTAACCATATGAATTGAGCTAATATTTAATTAACATAAATTAAATCTTTTAGTATTTGATTCTCCATATATTATTTCTTGAGCAGTCACTTGAGGAAAACGTCTCATGTTAAAAGCCAGTTTGGTGAAATAATTTAAGAAATAAAAAAATGCAAAAGCAAAAAGAGTACACCTCGATTTTGCTTTCCTTTTCTTCTCTTGACATTATAGTCACAAATATAAATGTCTCAACTCTCAAACACAATATAAGAGTAAGAAACAATGATCCAGCAAAGCTGAGAGATGAAGAAAGTAGAGATCATATTCGTTCCAGCACCAGCAATGGGGCACCTGGCCTCAACTGTTGAATTCGCAAAGCTGCTCCCTCGCGATGATCGAATTCGGGTTACTGTTCTTCCCAAGAAGTGATTTCCAAGTGTTTCTTTGGATGCATACACCAAATCGCTCACTGCATTGCAGCCTGATGGAATCCAACTCATTGAACTCCATCAGGTTGATCTTCCCTCAGTAGATCCTGTTAGAAATGTTGTGAGGGACATTGTTTCAATGAGATGTAGCTTGGGTGAAACCTGAGTTGCAGGATTAGTTCTTGATCTCCTTTGTTCATCCATGATTGATATTGCAACTGACTTTGGTCTTCCTTCTTATCTATTCTTCACCACAAATGCAGCCTTGTTCGGTCTCATGTGGGATCTACCAACCTGAAATACCCTGAAGAGCTCTGAATTTGAACGTTCAGATCCTGAACATTTGATCCCAGGATTTCTCAACCCTGTCCCTACATGTGTTCTTCCATCAGCTGTATTTTGCAAGGATGGAGGTTACACCGCATATGTTAAAGTTGCTGAAAGATTCAAGGATGCCAAAGGTATCATAATCAATACATTTGAAGAACTTGAGCCTTATGCTCTAAACTGTTTCTCCAATGGCCAAAATCCTCCGCTTTATCCAATTGGACCAGTGATTGAGCTCAATGATCTGAGTTACTCTGACTCGAATGATAAGGTCATGAAATGGCTTGATGATCAGCCACAAGCATCAGTGATGTTCCTTTGCTTCGGAAGCATGGGAAGCTTTAAAGCACCCCAAGTGAAACAAATAGCACAGGGGCTTGAGCAAAGTGAGTTCAGCTTCTTATGGTCCTTGCGTGTGCAATCACCGCAAAAATGATGCTTCAGAAATGTTGCCGGAAGGGTTCCTGGAAAGGGTCCAAGGCAGAGGGATGAAATGCAGTTGGGCGCCACAGTTGAAGGTTCTTGCTCACAAAGCAATAGGAGGGTTTATATCTCATTGCGGTTGGAACTCAATCCTGGAAAGCTTGTGGTTCAGTGTACCAATTGTAACATGGCCTCTGTATGCTGAACAACAGTTCAATGCATTCAAGATGGTGAAGGAATTAGGGGTAGCAGTAGAGACGAGGTTGAACTATAGGAAAGATTGTGATGAAGTAGTGATGGCAGAGGAGATAGAGAAAGCTGTGGGGATGGTAATGGATGGTGGAAATGAAGTGAGAAAGAAAGTGAAGGAAATGGGTGAGATGGCAAGAAAGAGTGTTATGGAAGGTGGATCTTCATTCAATTCTATTGGAAAACTGATAGACGACATGATAGGCAACAACTGATATGGAATCATAGCTGTTGTCATTGTACTGTTAATTTATTTCACTACATTTGAGATTATAATTATATATATGCAGTACAACTGATATGCTATCACTGCTCCATTTTCCCTTGTAACCAAACAGTAATGGATGAAGTTTTCTTTGTTTCCCTTGCTTTTCTTTATCACTTTCTTTCAATCCAAACATAAAGCAAAATGAGATAGTGCAGAAGTGAGCTTGATAGTTATATTGCCCTTCTGTTAGTCTCTGGACACTTCGGTGATTGATATCCCTCAGGTTGTATTGGTAGGACCTTTTACTGCAGCTTGAAGTGGTGTTCTATGATGCGAGGGGCTTGTTCTTGAGTTTCTTGGTTATTTCCGCAACATATTTACCTTGGTGAAAGGCCTGTTGGAGCTCTAGCTTGGTGGGTTCACGGGATCCATCGGCTGCATAAGTGCCAGCACCATAAGGGGAGCCACCTTTTACCTCAGTCATCTCAAACATGCCACTGCCAAAAGTGTATCCAAGAGGCACAAATATCATACCATGATGTGCTAACTGTGTTATAGCAGTTAATCTGCATATCAGGTAAAACAAAGAGAAAAGAAAACATAAGATACGTAAACACAAGCACTGATTTGAAGCAAAATAATGGATATAAATATAATTAAACAGAAAGATAATAGATCCTCCAACAGGTCTTTCCATGTTTATACATAAGAACAGATAGAGCTGTGGGAATATGTAAACTGCAAAGGAACTTACGCAGTGAGCTCCTGTCCTCCCCCATGGAAACCAGTACTCCAGAAGATACCAGCAGGCTTGCCTGCAAGTGCTTGGCGTTCCCACAGATCGTTCGTAGCATCAAAGAAGGCCTTAAACTGAGCTGCCATCACACCGAAACGAGAAGGAAACCCGAAGAGAAAACCATCAGCTTCCAAAAGCTGCTCTGGCATAATCTCTGGTACATCAGCTGCTTTAGTTGGTGCCTTCATCTTTTGCAGTATTGCATCGGATAGCGTCTCAGGTACCTGTTGAATCCAACCAGTCGCCTAAGTAAGACCAAAAAGGTCATTTTTATTCAAGACATCCTATTTCTCTTCTGGTAATTACCTGCCAAAGTGTTGCCTCAACATCTTGAACTGAATTAGCCCCTCTTTGCACCTCCCTTGCCATGATCTCGACATGACGGTACAACGAGTAATACCTATCCAAGGTTATATAATTCAAGGATCGGAGAAAATAGGGGAAAGTTATAGCAAATTTGAAGTAATGCAAATGGGTTGATGAAGGATCAACACTCACACTACATACAACTTGGTTGCTGCCATAGCTGCAATTGAGCTCTGATATTTGAACCAACTGCTTATGTCTGTGTGATGAATCCAATATTTCAATCACTCCGTAGGATTTGACAAAAACTAAATGATTCCCCTTTAAAAGCTGTGAAAGTCCTTAACATTATAAAATTGAAAATTATCATCAAGACTTGAGATTATTACAGATTACCACAATCCACACACAACTTACCCTTCAAAATTCAAACCCATAGTTTGTATCCATAAACCAACCAGAAGAACAGGTTTTTTTTTTTTTTTTTTTAATGATTATAAGCCACCAAACAGCTTGCTTAAAGTGATTCCAGAACTATATACGTACATATATTTATCAAGGTAGCAACATCAGCAGTAATATCTTCGTAGTAATTTATGCAAGAAATTCCAAAGTCATGAAGAATTAAGACAGAAAGGCAAGTAGATGGAGATAAATGATTGAGAAGAAAAGTTGAAAACACTTTACCTTGGTTATGTTGAAGGAAGGAAAGAACAAAGTTGTCAGGTTTCAGAGTCACATGAGAAACAGATAAAGATGGTTCCGTAATGAAAATATGTTTAGAAGAAGGAAAAATATGATTTAGTACTGAAACATAAAACATTTTATAGATAAGGTTAGTACAAATTATTTTGTATTTTAAAACACGTATATAAATGGCTTTTTGTTTTCACCAGAAAAAAAAGAAGAAGAAGCAAATTAGTACAAGAAATCATTGTACGAATCACAGGGGTGATAGAATACACACACGGGACAATAAACCAATAATAAGGATTCGATTTTATTATTTTATTTAAACTTAAATTAGTTAATATTTAAAAATTGAATTCATTTTAACTCAGAATTGCTAAAAATTAACTATGAAAGCTTTATATATATATATATATATATATATTAATGGTTAGAATCAAATCAATCAACAAGATAAATTTTACTATTGGTCCCTATACTTTCCAAAAGTTATAGATTTAGTCCCTATACATTAATTTGATCAATTTTAATCCATGTACTTTATAAATCGATCAATTATAATCATGATCCAAACGGTAAATTAAATATATTTCGTTAAATTCAATTATTAGTCATGCACTATGCATACAGTTGTAAATTTAATTCATATTTTCCAATTGGATCATTTCAAGTCTCTATACTTTTTGAAATTTGAAATTTCAATCTTGATATAAATGACGGTCGTTAATTCATTTAACTGGATTTTTAGTGAATGATATTTGAAAATAACAAACTGACACGATATTACACAATGATAATATGTTCACTGCATCAATTTTCAAAATAGCAGAACTTAATAAATTTAAAGAGTTATTGTTTGGTGAATAGTAAAATTTTAAAATTTGAAAAGTACAGAAACTAAAAACGGCCAGATTAAAGTACAATGACTAAATCCATAACTTTCATAAAGTACAGGGACTAATGACAGTATTTAACCAAAGGCGAATACAAGGGGGGCAAGCAAGAGCTAGCTCCCAAAAATAAAAAATATTCTATTTAATCCCTTCAAAAATGATAAAATCATAAACTAATAAATGATAAATTATTAAATAGATAATCTACTAACAAATAATTAAAAAGATTGTGATGACATATTTATAATATTGTAGTAAGTATTGAAAAATACAATAGTTAATTTATAAAGTTGTAAAGTATGATAACTTGATAAGTAGGGTAATAATTATAAAATTCATAATTACAATTTTAAAATTTGCATAAAACACTGGACAATTAAAATCGTCAATCAATTTAGAGACGATTTAAATCGTTTTTAGTAAGCTTTCTTTTTTAGTTCCCAATTTTTTTTTTTAAAATTATAAGAGGACTCGAATTCAAATCATACCTAAAACGGTGAACACTTTAACCATCGGATCAACTTAGGACGGTGAACATCTTAACCATCAGACTTTTGTGAATTACATGACAAAACATTAACAACAACACAACTAGCCGAACTAAAACCCATAACACACCTAGGATCAACATCATCAACATAAGGTTAAGAGGTTAACTTCCATCGATGATGTTGCAAGTATGAACTCAGTATTTCCTCGTTTGGTGAATTTTGTCCTATATTACTCCCTCAGCAAAACAAAGACCTTCTTCAAAGATACAAACTAAATCATCCTTACAACCGCAATTTAAAAGGTAAAAGACGAAGAGTAAGCAGCAAAGTCGAAACCAACCTTCTGTGCCATTCCTCTTTGAAGTTATAAATCCAAATTCTCCCACGGGCATTCTTCCCTAACCGCTTCCGAAAACAACCGTTCCTCCACCGTCATCGGAATGTGCCATAAATTGAACCCGGAAGAGACAGAATAAGGCGTTTTGATCGCAGTGGCGATGGCAGATCGAGCTACGATTTTGATTTATTTATTTATTTATTTTTGTAAATAGCGGGTCAAACAGAACCCTAAATCTTTTTTGACTGGGTGAAGCCATCGTGAAAACATAATAAAAGAAATGGAGAGCAGTGGAGGGGAACAGAGTATTTATCACCCTCAGTCTTTATTAATATTTCATTTCTCGTCATAAATTTTGAAAATTTCGGTTATTCATCCATGACAAAAGCTATGATGATTCCATATCAGTTGTTTCCTATCATGTCCTCTATCAGTTTTCCAATAGAATTGAATGAAGATCCACCTTCCATAACACTCTTCCTTGCCATCTCACCCATTTCCTTCACTTTCTTTCTCACTTCACTTCCACCATCCATTACCATCCCCACAGCTTTCTCTATCTCATCTGCCATAACCAATTCATCACCCTCTTTCCTATAGTTCAACCTCATCTCCACTGCTAATCCTAATTCCTTCACCATCTTGAATGCATTGAGCTGTTGTTCAGCATACAAAGGCCATGTTGCAATTGGTACACCGAACCACAAGCTTTCCAGGATTGAGTTCCAACCGCAATGAGATATAAACCCTCCTATTGCTTTGTGTGCAAGAACCTTCAACTGTGGCGCCCAACTGCATATCATCCCTCTCCCTTGGACCCTATCCAGGAACCCTTCCGGCAACATTTCTGAAGCATCATTTTGCGGTGGTTGCACACGCAAGGACCATAAGAACCTGACCCCACTTTGCTCCAGCCCCAATGCTATTTCTTTCACTTGGGGTGCTTTAAAGCTTCCCATGCTTCCGAAGCAAAGGAACACCACTGATGCTTGAGGCTGATCATCGATCCATTTCATGACCTTATCATCCGAGTCTGAGTAACTCAGACCATTGAGGTTAATCACTGGTCCAACTGGATAAATTGGAGGGTTTCGGCCATTGGAGAAACGGTTTAGAGCATAATGCTCAACTTCTTCAAATGTATTAATTATTATACCTTTGGCATCCTTGAACCTTTCAGCAACTTTGACATATGCGGTGTAACCTCCATCCTTGTTAAATACAGCCGATGGTAGAACACCTGTAGGGACAGGATTGACAAATCCTGGGATCACATGTTCAGGATCCGAGCTTTGGAATTCGGAGCTGTTCAGGCTATGTCGGGTTGGTATATAAAACATAAGACCCAAGAAAGCTGCATTTGAGGTGATGAATATATAAGAAGGAAGATCAAAGTCAGTTGCAATATCAATCATGGGTGAACAAAAGAGATCAAGAACTAATCCCGCAACTCTGGTTTCATCCGAGCTACATTTCATTGAAAAAATGTCTCTGACAGCGTTTCTAACAGGAGGGATGTAGCACTTGATGAATGCATCTATGAAGCTTTCGGCTGATTTCCACGGAGCTAAGGAGGGAGGATCCACCCGAGGGAGGTCAATGAGTTGGATTCCATCAGGTGGCAAAGCAGTGAGGGATTTGGTGTACGCATCTAAAGCAGGATTTGGAAACCACTTCATGGAAAGAATAATAACCCGAATCCGGTCATTGTGATGGATCAGGAGCCTTGCGAATTCAACAGTTGAGACCAAGTGGCCAATTCCAGGCGTTGGAACGAATATGAACTCTACTTTCTTCATCTTTCAGCTTGTTTGATAACTGTTGCATCTCACTTCTGTAGCAATTACTGTATTCTATATTTGATTGGAAGTAGTTCACCAAATATTGAAAAGCTGGATTACATATACTTTTTTGTTTTTGGTAAAAGGAGGCATTTAGCATACCGCACCAACATTTTTAACAAAAGATAAGTCGGTACGTTGTTGTATTTAATACAAGGATTAATAATACCGGTTGGTAAGAGATCAACTTCAATATAAAAATGGCATTATCGTGTTTGCCTTTCAACTTTTTTAAAGATTGTTTGACCTTAGTAGCAATTGCATATAGACAAGAACCTAGAAACCTTAGCAAATCAATAAGGTGGGTTTATATCTCATTATGGTCGGAACTTGATCCTGGAGAGCTTTTGGTTCGTTGTGTCAATTGTAAAATGGCCTTTCTACACTGACCAACAGCCGAATGAGTTTAAGAAGGTGAAGGAATTAGGATTAGCTGTAGAGATGAGATGGCAGATGATATACAGAAAGCTGAATGCATTCTTGTTTTGATATTATGTTAATATAGAACATTAAAAAAATTATTATAGCATAAACTGCATGACATTGGTACAAGATTTCATATACAAACGGAAACTAAACATTGATTTTGATGGAAGAACTGTATCCACTTTGGTCATCATAGTATTTGGACCACAGCATCACACCGCCATACTTGGTGGAACCTTTGATAGAAGGAAGCACTTTTGAGGTAAGATCGGCTACTGGAATGAAGCCACTTCTAGCCGCAGCCGGGGATGCCGGAAGCCCTGAGAAAATTTTAGTTGCATGGATGTCTGTTGTCCATTGCTTCCATGCATCTTCTAGATTTCCAATACTTGAAGATGAGTATTGGCATGGTGGATTGTTATAAAATTGTACCCAAACATAGTCAAATAGACCGGTTTTCAAGGCACCCCCAACCCAAGCATCAGGGAAAGGGCATTGCGGAGCTGCGGTTAAGTACACCTTCTTACCACGTTTCCGTATCCTGAAAGGTACTTTGCAAGGTCATCCCAATGTTGATTGGTTCCTCCTTCATTATCAAAGTCGACTCCATCCAAGATGGCATCACCTAATGGTCGTGTAGATGATGTCCCCCCTAAGAAATTGTTCCAAAGATAATTAGCCACCTGCCTAGCATCTTCAGCTGTGGTAAGGTAGTAGCTCCCTGCACCTCCTCATATCGAAAGCATTACCTTAATCCCTTTTGCTTGACAGGATTTAATGTCGGAACTCAAACCAGTGCAGCCATTGCTGTAGGGATCGCAGTTGATCAATGGAGTTTGGCCATTAGCAAATGTTGAAAGAAAAGCTATGTTCACAAAGTCATAGTTACCAGTGGCACAAGTCTCCGCCAAGGTCCCCTCGTTTCCATTCTGACCCCAGTAAATAGCAATTCAACCAGCATCAACATCAACAACGAGTAAAACAATGACCGAGCATAAAAATGCTAGTGGCCTTGCTTGAGTTCTTGCCATCTTTGTAGAAACAATTTTTTCACTGAAGCTTAGGTATATGCAAAAAGGTCCTAAATATAGGAGAAAAGCAGCAGCCTTGGAATAACGTAGCGGGTTTGTTTGAAAGTGAATTTACATGTGTTTAAAACGTACATCTTCCAACATTGTCTAGAGTTTTGTCTCCTTTCCTTGAGTTGGTTGTATGTGAGGCATGGGACCCGAGGTTACTACAGGCATCCATGTCTTTTGTGGGAGACCTTAAAGTATGTTGGTGAATATAGTGCAATGCAAATGACAGTGGAACAGTTTGCGTTGCTTCAATGGTTTGGTTGACCCATAAAATGGGTTCAAAATATAAAGCTATTCCACGTTACATTTCTATCGCTAATGTTTCGTACAGAAATGGACAAAACTATTGTTGTCTACTCAGTTTTGAGAGGAGAGAAATCTTCAGGTTAGAGGTCAGCAATTCTACTAACTTGATTTGACCACTAAACCTGGATTGACTTGAAGAAATAACAAAAAATAATTTGAACTCAAGTTTCAAACGCAAACGAGGAACAAAAATAACCCAATCCAAAAAAAAAAAAATCTAAAAACTCTATTACTGAACCTGAATCTCTAGAACCCCAAATGACTCAAAAAGTTTTGAACTCAAATTAACCCGACCCATATCGACCAAATCCAATTAATACGTAGGAGCATTTACCATATCCAATTGTGCTCTAATTCTCATTATCCTCTCTTCAATATTGCCCATCAATGCTTGTGTATGCTAGTAAGATTTACCTGCAGTGCTGAACGTACTAATGGAACTTTATGCCTTCTTCACCTGCATTAAGTAATTTTGTTAAGCGAGAATTGTTTTCTTTTATGTTCGCTACTTGCAGAGAAGAACTTGAAGTGAGCAACACATCAAACTATATTGAATTAATGATAGGACTAAAACATGAATAAATATTATGTACGGAAGTTATATAAGTTGTCAAAAACAACTCATTTCTGCTGATGCTTTGGACTTTAATGGATTTCAACTTTCCAGGATATACTTGTTCCATCATTAGACATCTTGGTGCGCTTCCCATTTGCTTCAATACAATACAAGCAGTGGAGCTGGCTACTTCAGTATACCCGGAACTTAAGTGAAGAATAAAACAAGGCTGCCATAAAACTACCTGTTTTGTATTCCAAATAACTTGCCGACAACCGAAACCCTATTTCTAGTTTTTCCGGTCAACGGAATATGAGTTCCGGCGGGCGAGTACCCTTCACCCTTGCTCTCTTCTTTTGCCTTTTAGTTTCATCTCACTCTCTTACTTCTAACTATAATTTCCGTAAGAAACAAAAAATCAAAGAACCCATTAAAACTTTAGTCGTCCTTGTGATGGAAAACCGTTCTTTTGACCATCTTTTGGGTTGGCTCAAATCGACCCGACCCGACATAGACGGTCTATCCGGCACAGAGTCAAACCCAGTCAACGTCACCGATCCCACCTCCACCTTTAGTTCTGTCTCCGATGATGCTCTCTTCGTCGATTCCGACCCTGGCCACTCTTTTCAAGCGATCAGAGAACAGATTTTCGGGTTGAACGATAGCTCCGCTGACCCGGCCCAACAAGTGGAGAGCATGGGTGAAGGAATGGGAGGAACCGTGATGAGCGGATTTAAACCGAGTCGGTTACCGGTTTACACCAAGTTAGCGAACGAGTTCGGCGTTTTCGACCGGTGGTTCGCTTCGGTTCCGGCTTCGACTCTACCGAACAGGTTTTATGTTCATTCAGCAACGTCGTTGGGGGCGACGAGCAATTTCAACAAAAACCTCATCCATGGATTCCCCCAAAAGACCATTTTCGATTCGTTGGACGAAAATGGCCTCAGCTTCGGCATTTATTACCAAAACATCCCGACCACCCTTTTCTTCAAAAGCCTAAGGAAATTGAAGTTCTTGACCAAATTCCACAACTACACTTCGAAGTTTTAGCTCTACGCGCGGCTTGAGAAGCTGCCGAATTACGTGGTGGTGGAGCAGCGTTACTTCGACGTGAAGGAGTTTCCGGCGAACGATGACCACCCGTCGCATGACGTGGCGCGTGGGCAGACGTTCGTGAAGGAGGTGTACGAGATACTGAGAAGTAGCCCTCAATGGAAAGAGATGGCGCTTCTGATCACGTACGACGAGCACGGAGGATTTTATGATCACGTGCCGACACCTGTCTCGGGTGTTCCTAACCCAGACGGAATAGTTGGACCCGACCCGTTTTATTTCAAGTTCAATAGGCTTGGTGTTAGGGTCCCCACTCTTTTGGTCTATCCCTGGATCGATAAGGCCACTGGTTTACCTTATATTTTTTTTATGGGTTTCTCTTTAAAAATTATTTAATGAGATTGCATGTGATGGGAAATAAATTTTGTATTTTGTTACAAAAGATTTCCTTTTTTATTTTTTATTGTGTTGATTTTGGTTGTCTTTACGTGTACAAGTTAATTGTTGATTATAACACTTTAGGAAATCAAAGATGAAAGTAATTGAACGTCATTTAGAGGAAGGTTTGAGGTTAACCAGTAATGGTGTTGGTTTGAAATCTTGTCCTGTACGTGATAATGGAGAGGATATTATTGCTTTGCTTCTAATGGTGGGATGTTTCATATCTTTAACTCGCCCTTGGTGTTGGTACAGTGATCCATGAGCCAACCGGGCCAACACCGTCTTCCCAATTTGAACATTCTTCCATCCCTGCAACAGTGAAGAAGCTCTTCAACCTGAATTCAAATTTTCTGACAAAGAGGGATGCCTGGGCTGCTACATTTGAAAATTATTTTAAGCTTCGTACTACTCCACGAACTGACTGTCCTGTTATGCTCAAATTTCTTTTTCTTTATGCAATGCTTTTATATGTGCTCGGGATTGTTATCCTTTTCCTCGCTAAAATCGTAGCTTTCACCCACACGGCCCCTGAAGAAGTAAAGGTGGTTTTGATTTCAAGTATCAAAAGCATATCGTGTCTCATAATTGTCAGATATAGAGTTGAAATGCTTGTAATTTGGATACAGAAACTCTTCCAGAGGTGACGACTTCATTGAGGCCATGGGGGCCAAAAGAAGATGCTAGCCTCTCAGAATTCCAAGTTGAGCTGGTTCAGCTTGCATCACAGCTCAATGGTGATTACGTCCTCAATACTTACCCGTATGTTGGGAAAAACATGCGGGTAGGTGAAGCCAACCGATACGTAGAGGATGCAGTCAAGAGGTTCCTGGAAGCTGGAAAGGCTGCTATAAGAGCCGGAGCTAATGAATCTGGAATTGTAACAATGACGCCTTCTCTTACCAGTCGCATCCAGGATCAGAGTCAACATGTGGAAGCCTACTAGTCCTTCCATACGATCATCTACGCCCCAATGTAAATATAGTTCAAAATTATTACATTACTCTCTATACATATTTATAGGTAATATGCCACGTATACTTGCATCAAAGCTTCATATCATTGACTGAAGTCAACTGTACTTATTCAGGCATACTAAGCAAGTAGTGTGAGTGTTACTAGCTATGTATCAAAATCGAGCCTTTTCATCCAAGATAGCATTTTCTCTTTCCCTACCAAACAACACAAGATTCTACTCTGAACGCAAGCCACCTATGATTGGGTTATAATTTAGACCACGAACTCTAATCCACAAGAGATCTGTAACACTCTATCTCTCAAACCAGAACAAAGAACCAAGCCAACATATTCTTTGACTGTTCATATAACCATCTACAATCCTCCAAACAGCTATATGTGCAACGCAATGCCTCCTTCAACTTTCAAATGCATAGGGGGAAAAAAATCAGCGGCAGCATCTATCATGTCATTGGTTTAGAATAGTGATTTTTGACCCATTACCGTTGGGTTGGTTGTGGCTTTTGTTGCGACCCATTACTACTAAGGTTAATTGTGGTTTTTGTTTTGACATATTGACATTGCTACTTGAATTAATTGTGGTTTTTAACTTTGATAAGTAATCAGGGATAAGAGAGACCATAGCTCATAAAAGAAAGTTGATTTTTTAATCCATTTGTATATTTAGAAATTATTAACTTGACTTTATTATAGTTTTGACATGAAATATAATTTAAATTATTTTATTACAAAGTGCCCAATTCTTTTTTTTTTTTTCGCAATTACGTACTTAACCCAACCACAACTAATGGAAATGCTAGTTACTTAAGAAGTAATTGAAAAAATCACTCCTTTTAATACTTTTAAGGGTAAATTTCAAAAACAGTTACTTTTGTTTGACTCAAGTTTTAGTCATTTATGTTTAAAAATTACGTTTTAATCACTCATGTTATTATTTTGTTACGAAGTGATCACTCTGTTCTTAAGTTCCATTATCTCCCTAACGGTAATCTTACGTGACAATTCAACTAGATTTTAAGTACCAACTTGAATTTCCAAATGGGATGAAAATAAATTTTTAATTAAATAAATTTAATTAATTAAAATTTTAAAACCCTAAACCATTCATCTCCCCTCCCCTCTTTTTTTAGTTTTCTTTTCGTATCTTTTTTTTAGTTTTCTTTCTCATTTGCTGGATTTTTTTATTCAACATTGAAAACAAAAATGGATTCAGTGGAGGTTCAAATAGAAGGAAAAGGAAAATTAAGGTGAGGCATATAGTATTGGGTTTACTCTTGATTTCCGTCATTGCTCCCATCTTTCTTTACATTGATAAGGTCTGCTCCTTCGTTAATCCCTCTTCTAGTACGTCTATTTCTCCTTTTTTTTTCTTATTTTCCTGTTTCCCTTCTTTGATGTTGATCTCTTCTTCCTCACGATAATTTCTACAGCAAGACGTGCTTTTCTTGATGATGTTTTAGCTTTTGTAAGTTTCTTTCTTCTTTCTTTCCTAGAGTTTAAACAATTATAATGATAAACAAGAAAAAATTAATTTTTATTATTTCTTGTACAGATGGTGTTTGACGATACCGGACATATCAATGTTCTTCACCAAGTAGTAACATAGTGGAATTAGTTCCATTTCTTGTTCAAGTATGCATTTCTATTGATTGATTTAAGATCTAATGCCTTCAATGTCCAATTCTTTGCCGTAGGAAACTTCCACTGCCTTGAAAGAACACAGTGAATTCATTTTTGTTTTAACAGAGGGGAGGGGAGATGAATGGTTTAAGGTTTTAAAATTTTAATTAATTAAATTTATTCAATTAAAAAACTATTTTCATTCCATTTGGAAATCTAAGTTGACACTTAAAATCTAGTTAAACTGTCACGCAGGATTATCGTTAGGGAGATAACGGAACTTAACGGCAGAGTAATCACTTCGTAACAAAATAATAACATAAGTGACTAAAACGTAACATTTCAAACATAAATAACTAAAATATAACCTGAGTAAAACAAAAATGACTATTTTTATAACTTACCCATACTTTTAATATTTTTACAAGTTGTAATTCTATCGTGGGAACAGGAGAAGTATGGGGAGTGATGATTTTAAATGTTACTAAGTCGTTTCATTAATTTTTTTTTTTAGATTTTTGATACTTCTAAACAAGTTTAAGTTAGATTATGAACTTTCTTAATTTTCTTCATATATTTGAAATTAATTTTCAAAGCAAAATTTATAAATTACTTAATGATAGCCTTGTGTATTTGTAGGTTTTGACTTTGTTCGTGAACGTGTGAAGTTTTGAACTGTCTTAATATACTTCTTGAAACTTATTTTCAAAATAAAATTTATAAATGTTTTCAAGAGGTTTCAATTTTTCTAAAGGTTTTCGATATTACTGGACAAGTTTTAGTTATATTTTGATCTTTCTTAATTTACTACCTATTTTGAAACTTATTTTAAGTTTCAATACAAAATTTGTAAATGTTTTGTGACTATGCCTTCATTTCTTTTAGTTTGTACCTAGATGTCTAGGATGTTCTTCGATCTAGTGCTTGGCGATCTTGGTATTGCTTCGATACCTATTTGGACATTTATTGAATTAGTGAACCTGAATTATTAAAACCCTAAGTGATTCGAAAATTTTTAAACTCGAATTAATTTAACCCATGACGACCAAATCCAATTAATACATACATCCTACTACATTTACCATAGCCAATTGTGCTCTAATTCTCATTATCCTCTCTTCAATACTGCCGATCTATGCTAGCAAGATTTACCTGCAGTGCAGAACATACTAATGGAACTTTATGCCTTCTCAACCTGAATTAAGTAATTTTGTTAAATGAGAATTGTTTTCTTTTATGTTCGCTGCTTGCAGAGAAGAACTTGAAGTGACCGACACACCAAACCGTATTGAATTAATGCTAGGCTAGAACATGAACAAAGATTATGTACGGAAGTTATACAAGTTGTCAAAAACAACTCATTTCTGCTGATGCTTTGGACTTTCCAGGATATACTTGTCCCATCATTGGCTTCCTATTTGCTTCAATACAATACAAGCAGTGGAGCTGGTTGCTCCATCTCATTAGTACGTTTTTTCTCAATATTTGGTTGTTTCCTGTTATGGACTTATAGTCTTACCTATCAAACAGGGAATGTACATAAACTACTCCTGCAATACAGAGTAGGCTTACTTCTGTTCTATAGACAACATGCTCAAAAAAGGTAAAATATTGTGCATTTGCTACTGGGGATCGACCCGTATAAACAACAAGATATAAAAAAGTGAAGAAAAACGAAGACAAATATTTTACGTGTAATACCCTCATAGAGGAAAAAAACCACGGGCAAAAGAGGCTTCGACTTTTCACTAAATGAATAAACAAACGAGAGTACAATATGAGAAAATAAACCTAAAAGCACTAAGCATACGTTACCCAAAATTTCGAATACAAAACTCAAAATCCCAAATAGCAAACCGGTAAACAAAATCCTAAATTTCATAGGGCACTCACAAAAGAAATATAAAATACGTTTCATAATTACCACGAAATTCTTACAAAAACTCATATGCAATTACATATTGTTGCCTTAAAAAAAGCACTTTTCTGATTGACCTCTCAAAACAAGGATACAAGACCCTTTTAAATAGACTAAGATTAAAGTTCTAATTATACTAAAATATGCTTGATATAATCAGAGTTTAATTGGAAAAAAATAGCAAAGTTTAACTAGGAGAAGAATACGAGGCACACCCAACAAATCTCCACCTTGACTCGTATTTTTCACATCTCCTTTTCTATTTCTCATCACGGAACTAACTCGAATTTTGGAGAATGTCAATCAAGTCTAAATCGTGCTCGAACTTGAAAACTGAAAGACTCCTGGTCTTCAAATTAAAGTTGTATAATGCAACAAGGGCTAACAATACTCGAACGGGAGAAAAAAATCAACTCTCTCCACTTGACTGTAACCCTTTACAACCGACCTTGCCTCAAAACATTCTACAAACCATTCGAGTCTTTAAAACCAAAAGGGGATGAGATTCTTCTCTAATTCAGGCATATGTCTGACATCTAACCCGAAGTCACCTTCAATTGGATTATGTGGAGAGCAAAGAATCATTACACTTATCCTTGACCACATCGACTACCTTTGCAATTATCTGAACTGCTAGAAATTGAAATTTGAGATCTATCAGACTTTTCGATATCCAAAATCGTTGTTGTGTCACTGAATGAGTCGATCCGCGGAAGCTAAATTAGGATTTGATACTAGTTTGTTATGGATCGACCCGTATAATAAACGAGATAATGAAAGTGGAGAAAAACGAGCATAAATATTTTACGTGAAAAACCTTAAAGAGGAAAAAACCACGGGCAAATGAGGCTTTGACTTTTTACTAAATGAGTAAACAAAACAATAGTACAATATGAAGAAAATAAACCTAAAAGCGCTAACCGTACATTACCCAAAGCCTCGAATACAGAGCTCAAAATTTCAAAGAGCAAATTGATAAACAAAACCCTAAATCTCATAGGACACTCACAAATGAAATATAAATTACTCTCCATAATTACCATAAAACTCTCACCAAAACTTATATGCGATTACATCTTGTCTCCCTCAAAGAATAGTCTTTTTCTGATTGGTCTCTCAAAACAAGGATATAAGATCCCTTTAAATATGCTAAGATTAAAGTTTTAATCATACTAAAATATCCCTAAAATAATTAAAATTTAATTGAGAAAAATAACGTAATTTAATTGAAAGAAGAATATGAGGCACACCCCACATTTACTCATTAAATATTTACGACAAATAGAGATATTTCAAACAAATGCTAGGACAAACTTAGGACAAGATAAGTAGATCATGACTTTTAGAGTATGACAGATTTACCTTGCACCATACAAGTAAAGGTCAAGCACATCTTTGCATAAGACCATTTCTTTTTTCTCCCTTCTTAACACAATCTTCTCTTGGATAAGATTCTGATTCATTCCTTTATTTTTTCTTTTGCCTGTCATTATCCCCATTAAGTCCTTGTTTAGTAGGGCTGTGGAGAAGTATATTTGGCTTAAAAAACATTTTTTAAAGAAAAGTTCTGCCAAACAAGTAACTTTTTTATGATATTTTTGGTTTTTTAAAAGTAGTTTTGATCGGAGGGAGAAATTAAAATTTTTAGCTTTTCTTTCTCAAAAATACTATTGAGTGTTTAATTATTTTTTCTTCCCTCCAACAATTCATTTTGAAATAAAATAATACAAATGTGTTAAAATCATTGATTAAAAATAAAAAAAAAATATTTTTTAAAAAATAATACAAATATATTTGTCGAAACGTTTTTTTCAAAAAAGAAAAAAGAGTATCGAAAATTGAAAAATGAGAGTCGCCACCAATCTTTTTATTCGATGTGATTGGATCACCATAAAACATTTAAAATCTGTTTTGAAAAAATATTTTTGGTCTTCAAAATCCAGAAAACGGGTTCGGGAGCCGATTACATGTGAGGAAGGATTAGCACTCTCACATGCCCAAAATTGGTACCACAGCGATTATTTTCAGGTCTTATCTGTTAAAACTTTGAAATCCCAAGCGAAATTTAAAATGTGATCTTTGTACTCATAAATAACTTCGCATGATTTTCAAAAATCAAATTTGAGAAAAACGTCCGTGCGCTTCGAATTTCTCGAAGAATTGAAGTCGTGTCCAACACGTTAGGGCATGATGTTCTCAGAGTTTCAAAATTAAGGACATTTTGAAAGATTTTTAAAGAGGATATTCGACCCAGACAAATTGGGCTTCAACAATATTAATATCTAATTATAAATATTTAATGATTATATTTAAATATTTAAAATATAGTTTATATATTCTAATTAAGTTTTATAAATTATTAATATTTGTTGCTTAAAAATATTTAAAATTTATATTTCATATATTAAAATATTATAAATAAGTTATAATAAATCATTTTTATATTTTTATTAAAATATCATAATATTAATTAATTTTAATATTATTTAAATGAATATTTGTTACTTTATAATATCATATTTAAAATAGACATTTTATTTTTTTAAAATATTTTTATAGTAATATTAAGCAGTCTAATTTCAAATAAAAAATTTAAAAAATATTTTTCAAAAAAAATTTAAAATTCTTTTCAAAAAATATATTTTGCAATCGCTTTACTAACGTCAATGAATTCATCGGGAGTTCTAGTCCTTCCTCCAAAATCCCTAATTATCTGGGTTTTTTTTTTTCAGGACAAAACCCTAATTTTGAATCCCAAATTTTAGGATTTTAGCCGAAAGACAAGCCCAGCCTTTTCAGATAAAATTATATTATTTTCTTGTAAAACTTTTTTGGGTTAATTCTCTAATTGATTGCTCATATTATTAGTGTGCTATCAATTAACCCTACTTTTCTTAATGAAGTAAATTCAAAACTGTGTACAGTAAGATGAAATTGACCCATGGGTTCCTTCGATTCGAATATACCCAGAACTTAAGAATAAAACAAGGCCGCCATAAGCTAAACATCTTTTTTAAACTACCAGTTTTAGTCTTCCAAATAATTTGCCGACAACCGAAACCATATTTCTAGTTTTACTGGTCAACGGAATATGAGTTCCGGCAGGCGAGTACCCTTCACCCTTGTTCTCTTCTTTTGCCTTCTAGTTTCATCTCACTCTCTTACTTCTAACAATAATTTCCGAAAGAAACACAAAATCAATGGACCCATTAAAACTTTAGTCGTCCTCGTGATGGAAAACCGTTCTTTTGACCATCTTTTGGGTTGGCTCAAATCGACTCGACCCGACATAGACGGTCTCTCCGGCACAGAGTCAAACCCAGTCAACGTCACCGATCCCATCTCCCCCTTTATCTCTGTTTCCGACGATGCTCTCTTCGTCGATTCCGACCCAGGCCACTCTTTTCAAGCGATCAGAGAACAGATATTCGGGTCAAACGACAGCTCTGCTGACCCGGCTCCAATGAACGGCTTCGCCCAACAAGCGGAGAGCATGGGTGAAGGAATGGGAAGAACCGTGATGAGCGGATTTAAACCGAGTCGGTTACCGGTTTACACGAAGTTAGCAAACGAGTTCGGCGTATTCGACCGGTGGTTTGCTTCGGTTCCGGCTTCGACTCAACCGAACAGGTTTTACGTTCATTCAGCAACGTCGTTTGGGGCGATGAGTAATGTCAGGAAAGACCTCATCCATGGATTCCCCCAAAAGACCATTTTCGATTCGTTGGATGAAAATGGCCTCAGCTTCGGCATTTATTACCAAAACATCCCGGCCACACTTTTCTTCAGAAGCCTAAGGAAATTAAAGTTCTTGACCAAATTCCACGACTACGCTTTGAAGTTCCGGCTCCACGCACGGCTTGGGAAGCTGCCGAATTACGTGGTGGTGGAGCAGCGTTACTTCGACGTGAAGGCTTTTCCAGCGAACGACGACCACCCGTCGCATGACGTGGCGCGTGGGCAGAGGTTCGTGAAGGAGGTGTACGAGATACTGAGAAGTAGCCCGCAGTGGAAAGAGATGGCGCTTCTGATCACGTACGACGAGCACGGAGGGTTTTATGATCACGTGCCGACACCTGTCTCGGGTGTTCCTAACCCGGACGGAATAGTTGGACCCGACCCGTATTATTTCAAGTTCAATAGGCTAGGTGTTAGGGTCCCCACTCTCTTGGTCTCTCCCTGGATCGATAAGGCAACTGGTAAGACTTTTTTTTTTTCATTTTTTCTTTTTTTTTATGACAAATTAGCTTAGATTTTTTTATGGGTTCCTCTTTAAAAATTATTTTAATGGGTTTGCATTTGATGGGCTAATAAATTTTATAATTTGTTACAAAATATTTCCTTTTTTATTTGTGATGGTGTTGACTTCTGTTGTCTTTACGTGTACAAGTTAATTGTTGATTAAAATATTTTAGGAAATCAAAGATGAAAGTAATTGAATGTCATTTAATGGGAGGTTTGACGGAAATGGTTGCTTCTAAGGTTTGGTTTGAGGTTAACCAGTAATGGTATTGGTTTGAAGTCTTGTCCTTTACGTGTTAATGGAGAAGATATTATTGCTTTGCTTCTAATGGAGAGGATATTTCATGTCTTTAACTCTCCCTTGGTGTTGGTACAGTGATTCATGAGCCAACTGGGCCAACACCGTCTTCCCAATTTGAACATTCTTCCGTCCCTGCGACTGTGAAGAAGCTCTTCAACCTGAATTCAAATTTCCTGACAAAGCGGGATGCCTGGGCTGCTACATTTGAAAATTATTTTAAGCTACGTACTACTCCACGAACTGACTGTCCTGGTATGCTCAAATTTCTTTTTCTTTATGCAATGCTTTTATCTGTGCTCGAGATTGTTATCCTTTTCCTCGCTAAAATCGTAGCTTTCACCCACACGGCCCCTGAAGAAGTAAAGGATGTCGTGTCTCATAATTGTCAGATATAGAGTTGAAATGCTTATAATTTGGATGCAGAAACTCTTCCAGAGGTGACGACTTCATTGAGGCCATGGGGGCCAAAAGAAGATGCTAGCCTCTCAGAATTCCAAGTTGAGATGGTTCAGCTTGCATCACAGCTCAATGGCGATTACGTCCTCAATACTTACCCATATATTGGGAAAAGCATGCGAGTAGGTGAAGCCAACCGATACGTAGAGGATGCAGTCAAGAGGTTCCTGGAAGCTGGAAAGGCTGCTATAAGAGCCGGAGCTAATGAATCTGCAATTGTAACGATGAGGCCTTCTCTTACCAGTCGAATCGAGGATCAGACTCAACATGTGGAAGCCTACTAGTCCCTCCATACGATCATCTACGCCCCAATATAAATATAGTTCTAAATTATTACATTAGTCTCTGTACATATTTATAGGTAATATGCCACGTATTCTAGCATCAAAGCTTCATATCATTGACTGAAGCCATCTGTACTTATTCAAGTATACTAAGCAAGCAGTGTGAGTTTTACTAGTTATGTATCAAAATCGAACCTTTTCATCCAAGATAGCATTTTCTCTTCCATTACCAAACAACACAAGATTTTACTCTTAACGCAAGCCACCTATGATTGGGTTACGATTTAGACCATGAAATCTAATCTACAACAGATCTGTAACACTCTCTCTCTCAAAACCAGAACAAAGAACCAAACTAACATATTCTGACTGTTCATATAACCATCTACAATCCTCCAAACAGCTATATGTGCAACGCGATGCCTCCTTCAACTCGCAAATGCATAGGGGAAAAAGAAATCAGCAGCAGCATCAACCACATGGATGAAAACACTATCAAATAAATACCCAATCTCTGCCATACCTCCAATAACTTTTGCAAATGAGCTAAATCTGTAAGCCTAAAATTAATTCATAAATTCCACAAGGAAGTGAAACGTGCCCAATATGCTATGAAAGAAAAAGGAAAATGGGGGAGTACCTGTTGGGTGATGGATTCATGGGCAACCATGTAATCCTTGTAGAGGAAGTAGAGACCCAGAGACGACGCCGTTGCAGCCCCATCAAGAATTAACCCAATCTCATCACCCTCAATACGAACCTCATCTTTCACCTTCCCCTTCCCCTTCCCCTTTCCCTTTTCTTCTTCTTCTTTTATGTTTTTTTATCTTGCAAAATTTAGACCACTGTTTTCATGTAAGAAACTTAAAACGGCACCACTTTTGGTCACTTAACGATACCTAACGTTGTCGTTTTAGTACTCTATATATTATTTTGTTGGGGGTTGAAATCGAACATATGTTGAGTAGAGGCAAAGCCAATAGAGTGCAAGCCAAAAATACACGTTTCAGTGTGGAGCAAAACACCCCACTTTGTCCCCTTCTTCAATCTTTATTTCCGTTTCAAAGAAAATTTAGGGTTTGGGTTTTTTTCCTTTTGTGAAGAGGAAAATATGCAGCAGCCTCCACAGTTGATGAACATCACCACTGAGCAGATTCAAAAGGTTCTCTTTTTTTAATCTTTTACAGCATTGCCCCCTTTATATGTATATGCATTTTGGTTGACTGGATATGTAATGGGTTTTCTATTGATGGGTTTTGCATGCATTGTTCACTGTATGTTTTATTTGTAATCAAATTAGATTTCTCTTGGATTCTTGGCGTTCTTCATCATATTTACCACAGTTTCATGATCATGTCATTTGTTTTCTTACTTGGACGAGTTAAATTTATTCTCAACAGTTGATTTTCTATTTAAGAAACAAGCATAATTTGTTGAGAAATTTTTATATCTATTTATCTGTGTGAATATTGATATGACAATGGATCATGTACCTTGTAGTACCTGGACGAGAATAAGGAGTTGATTATGGCAATAATGGAGAACCAAAACCAGGGAAAGTTGGCTGAGAGTGCCTCGTGAGTGACCTCTTTTTTAAAATATTGTTCTTCTTATTCTTTGCTTGCAGCATTATACCAATTGTAATAGGCACTTTGCTGTCCATTTTTTTGTCATTGAGCTGAATGTTTAGATCATGTCATTCTTCCATTACTTGCAGCATTATACCAGCTTTCATAGGCCCTTTTTTCTTGCATTTCACCTTTAAATGGTAATAGCCCCCCTACTGGTTGGCAAATCTCTGAGTGGTTTCCTTGGTCAGCCCCTAAATTGAGTTCTTCACCAGAAACATTATTATTTGATAATGAAGTTATTAAGTTGTATGTGCAATTCAAAGCTAGTTTAGTGCTCAACTTGTAGCATTTTTGTGTTATCGAAGATACATTTTAAAAGATGATGTAGCAAAAACTGCAAAACAACAGGCTATTAACACTTGGTCATCTATATTTTAAAGATGAGATGAATGATTGTTTGCCTATAATTTAAAGAGCTGAAGAACAGTGACTGTCATGGTGGAAGAACTATGGTAGATCTGTATATTTTAAGTCTGTGTAATACTGTTGGTTAACCAGTACTGTAAATTATGATATCTTCTCTCATTTTATATAGAAAAAAAAAATATGATTCAGGTATCAAGCACAGCTGCAGCAGAACCTAATGTATCTAGCTAAAATTGCTGATGCACAGCCTCAGGCATCGGCTTCGGCATCTTCCCAGGTTGTGTCTTGGACTGTTTAATATCTTTGGAGAAACCAAGAATGCATTTTTTTTCAACCCATTTATGAAACATTGCAGTCGTTGCAGATGCCTCCACAGTCTGCAATACCACAAGAGCAGCATGTTCAGTCGGCACAAGCTGCAATGGCTAAGCAGCATCCGTGTTTCTTAGCCCCAAAGTTGCCTTTCCATTTGAATGATCAGCCACAGCAGCAGCAACCAGAGCACTCCGCGTATCTCCAGCAGCAGCAACTCAACCAGCCACAAGTTGGGTTAAGATCTGTTGCCCCCAGTGGCACTTATCTCGGGTTGCAAACTGGTATGGGTAACAATTTCATGAACATTCAAGGAAACAAGCAAGATAGCTCAGAAGATGGTGGTGAAGGTTTCCGAAAATCGTCGTATGGGCAACGCTAGGGAGAGTGATAACATGAGGGCTTGAATGATGTATACATGGCTAATACCCTGGTGTTCATATTGTGTAGAGCTCTTCCGGTACTTGGCTTCTAATAATGTGTTTGTGTTTTGGTGGTATGAAAAGTGACAGGGGCATACTACATGTGGGGAGCCAACTTTGGTTCTTTTCTCATCTCTGACTTTATATATTGGCTAGTATTGGTTAAATAATGGTTTCAAAGTTCGTAGCTTGCATGGCGATGGCACATGTGGTATTCAACTTTGGGTTGGAGTTGGATTAAAAATAAACTGTTGAACAATAAAATGACTTGTTCAATAAAAACTTCTAAATATAAATGTGAGTCTAATTCCATCAAAAAAGTCAAACCAAATACAACATTAGCCCATTAAATTACTTCCAATTCAAACACAAAAGCATCATGTTACTCCAATTAAGTCCCTTTTTTTATTTTTTATTTTTTATTTTATTTTGCATTTAATTAAGTATTTGATCTGTTAAAATACATCAAAAACACATTTTGACTATTAACTTTATAGCTTTCAGTTTTTTCCCTTTTTCAGTTAAAACTGTCATGTGTCACGTGATGAATGAAAAAAAAAAGATAAAATATAAATAAATAAATATAATTATTAAAAATTATAAAAAATTATTAAAATTATGTAAAAATATTTTAAAATATAAACATATAGAATTATTTTAAAATACAGAAAAATTATAAAAAAGTAAAAATTTTAAACACAACCCTCCCACAAGGCATCTCTTTACAGTTTCTTTCTGTCTTTGCTTTATTTTTTTTCCCTTTTACTGCATAATCTTCATTTCTATAAAAGGGTTTCTGTTAATTTTATTATAAAATATTTTTTTATATTTTTATAATTTTTAATATTTTTATATTTTTCTATATTTTTATAAATTTTATCGTTTTAATTTATTTTAATATATTTTTTTATCATTTTCACTCAACAAGTTGCGACATGTGGAGGAGATAATAAATTTAAATTTTATAAAATTTGTAAATTTTTCTATATATTTTTTTTATAAAATTTTATTGTTTTTATTTTGTTTTTATCATTTTTCATCGTATGTCACAATCACATCATGACATGTGACAATTTTAATTGAAAAATAAAATAAAAATTGGAAGGCTATTTAACTTTAATGGTAAAAAAAAAAATTTAATACATTTTAATCGTTTAAATAACAAATTAAATAAAAAAAATTTAAATACTTTTAAAAAAAAAATTTAAACACATTTTACACCCAAAACCGAAAAAATATAATATGTTACAATTTATGTATGACAAATAAAAAGAACAACGGGTAACACCCAAAATCTCCGGTACAACTAAGGCACTGTTTCGAGTACGTACACAATAGAATTTTTGAGAAATTGGAATGAAATTATTAAATGATTGCTTTTAAAGGAATTAATTAAATATTGAGAAAGAAAAATTTGTAAGGATAAATGTGGATTCGAAATTTGGAGAATGGTGTGAGCAGAAACATAGGAGAATTTGGTTATAAGTTTTGCATGGTGGAAAGAGGACCGATGCAGTGAGCGTTGACTTGCAAAAACGAAATAGGAAACAAAGAATCACTTGTCCCCCATGAATGGTTGCTTAGAGAATTAGTCCATGTTTTTTTGTTTTTTTTTGTTTTTAATTTATATTATTTATCAAATCATTTTAAAGTGGATGAAAAATTTAAAATTTATAGAGTTTGTTGACGTGGGAGAGTAATTGATTAATTCATTAAAATTAAAAAATTATATAAATTATTTTTTACTCAAGAGTGATTTGATTAAAAAAATATAAATTAGATAAACGCTTGACTTAATATATTTTTTTACAAGAGTGAAAGGATGAAGAAAAGTCATTATGGTTTATTTTAAAGGTACCGTGTTCCTGACTCAAGAGCACGTGAGAATACAAGTAATAATGTAGAAAATACTTATCTAATGGGCCCCATCGTGGCAGATAGGCACAGCCCTATAACTATATTCAATAGTCAATGTGTCGTACTGCAAGAGTGCTCCATGAGGTGGGCTAGACGAGTTTAAACTTATCGACTCATCTCTGCCCCACTTGGTACTGCTCCAACCCAGTAGACACCAAATTTATTTATTATTTTATTTTAGGCATGGTTCACATTTGATTTGTAATCAAATCGTAATTGAATTTCAAGATCCGGAGTTATATAATAATTTAAAGAAAGATGGTGGTGTTTATAAATCCTAAGAGAAACGGAACATTATGGTTGTGTCCCGGCGGCCGGGGCTCCACAGTTGCTCAATATTATAATTTTGGACAATGAAAGCAGTATGGGAAAATGAAAGACAAACATAGCGATTGAGACCCTGAACCTGAAAACAGGTGGAACCACCTCCCTACTCTTTCTTGGTGTAGCCACGAAGTGAAACAGCCAAGCCCAGAAGCAAAAGAGGAATTAGAAATTGGAGGAGCTTGATGACAAAGTTAGAGGCAGTGTTGTCGGAGATTTGGTGTGGGGGAATGTAGGTGCGCTTTTGCGGAACAGTTTCTGTATCAATCTCCCCAATGTAGTACTTCTCCATCATTTCTCTTGCATCCTCACTGTGCCCTATATCTTCAAAATCATTTGTGCCATCCTTCCCTGTCAATTCACCCTTCCATCAGTTTCACTACTCCACTCTATCAACCCAATTCAATATGTTGTACAAAAGATTACCTGTTGCCGAAAGCAATACTTCACCGCCTCCGGGATGATCGCCCATAAACGGTGTTACATCATACACCTACATACACCCAGATCTGTTTTTAGAGTCTTTTCTTCCTACATGTTTTGGATAAGCATAGATTGAAAACTAGAGCAGCACAACCATATTACAGGCATCAAGAGTTGCAGAAACTTCCGCTTCTGATTTTGACTTGGTTAAAGATGAACTAAACCACCCACAGTTCAATCAAGCAAAATAAAGCATAGGAAAAAGCTATCAATCAAAAACACTAATCAAATAAAAACAAACAAAGATCCCTCACCTTCCCTGAAATAATCAGCCAGCAATCTACGCTCTTGTTGTGCTCTGCAACCTCTTTAAAAGTGTGTATCTTTGAATCTGAACCCATCTTTGCTTTCTTTCTTCAACAATTTGCTAACCCCAAATAGGAAATGTCCTAAAATTTGAAGCTATGGCTGCCTGCAAAATCAACACAAGGCCTTCAAATATACTTATAGTTGAAAAGAAAAAGGGTTGGGGGATGAAACAAAGAGAGGCATCTAATTGACTCACTGGGATTGGTAAAGGGTTTATTAATTTTCGGTCCTTCCTGAGAAATTTGTCGTTTTTCCTTTTCGTCAAATTTTTTTATTCTTGGATCCATTTCTTCATAAATGTCCATACTTTTTACCTCTTTGATCCTACTTCATCTGTTTGATTTTTCTGTTGAATTCTTTATGGGTGTCCTTCTGATTCAGCTACTTCACAAAATAAAAGAATATAATATTTTTTAATAGATTAATAATTCACCTTTGACGCCTTTAAAAAAAAGTAAGTTCCACTATTAGTCACTCAATTATAGATAGATTCTTTTTTTGGTCCTTTTAACTATGAAAATTTTCAAAATATCACCTAATTATTTGATTTTGCCTTTTTTTATCTTTGGCTGTTACATGGCTAACGTAAAGATAATGTGTTCACTTTCAAAATTAGCATAATAACAACTTTAATCTTCAACATTTATATATTGTGTCAATTTAGTTTGGATTTTAAAAAAATTAACCCTCAACATTTTTTCATTATGTAATTCGATTCCTTTTTGTAATTTTTCTTTTCTTTGTGACCCTTTTACCTAAAAATCTAAAAAATATATATCAACTAAATTTAATCGAATTTTATAAAAAATGAAAACACCCAAAAATTTAAGATAATAACTTTTATCTTTTCTCAATCTTTTAGAATTGCCCCTCAATATTACAAACAAAAAAGCAAGACTACAAATAAACAATCAAATGATACCGTGCGCAAACGATGAGGGTTAAGTTTTTTAAAAATCAAGATTAAATTGACACAATGTATAAATATTGAGGATTAAAGTTATTATTATGCTCAATTTTAAAAGCTATCAAGTTATGTTTCAATTAGTCATTTAGATAAAATAAAATAAAATCGAATAATTAAATAACTATTTTAGATAATAAAAAAATTATCAATAATTAAATAAGCAGTGACGCGGTTTACTTTAAAAAGAATAAAAAAAATTCAGGTTTGAATTGAAGAAACTATCAAATAATTATGCAACATTTTTCTCTACAAATTTTATTAATGAAATGATTTGGTTCAAATTTGACCAAATTACAACCACATCATGCCAAAGCCCATAGTTTTTCTCGGACTGCTGAGCCAATAAAGACTTCAATACTTTAAAACATAATATTTTTAAGTATTTAATTAAAAGAAAGGTTTAATATAATATTTGGTACCTGAACTTGATACTTTTTCCTAATTTGGTACCTAAACTTTTTTACCCAATTCGGTACCTAAACTTGATATTTTTTCCTAATTTGGCACCTAACCTTTTTCTAGATTCAATTTGGTACCTAAATTTATTAAATATTATAAAAATTACGCAAAACAATAACGGCGTTGAACTTTTTTTTGTTATACTACAAAAATATTGTCAATTTTAGAGAAAATTCGTGTTAAAAATAGGTATTGAGTTATGCTTAACGAATTAATATTAAAAAAGATTAGGTACCAAATTAGGAAAGAGAGTCAAGTTCAGGTATCAAATTGGACCCCAAAGAATTTAAGTACCAACTTAAAAAAAGAGTAAGTTTAGGTACCAAATTAAAAAAAAAATGTCAAGTTTGAATATCAAATTGAATAAAAAAAAATTTAAGTACCATATTAAAAAAAATATCAAATTCAAATACCAAATATAATATTAAGCCTAAAAGAAATGGGAACTAAAGAATTCCCATTTCTAATTAAGTCACTAAATATTATTAAAAACTTTTATTTTATTTACTCACCTCTCACTTGTTTCTATCAATAAATAATATAAATTAATTTACGAGGAACACATGCCTTTGTTTTCAACATGCATACACACGAAAATCTGCCGTTCCATTTTGGTTGCTATTTTTTAAAACATTACCAACCAATATAAGACTTCTACCACGCCACCCTTCCCATATTTTCAGTCAAAGAGCTTGAATCATTAAATTTTATGTGAATAATACGTGAAAATAACAAATTAATATATTATTACAAATATAATAATATGGTTTGCGAATAGAAATTTGAAAATAAAATAATTTTCCGAGTATAATAATTGAACTTATAACAAAATTTTCTTCTCGATGCTATTTTCATTCTTTTATTATTTTATTTATATTTTGTGGTAAACTGTGAGATTAAACTATAGACAGAAAAGAGAATAATTATTTTAGTTGGAAAATTATAAGATTAGTCCAAAAGAGGGTGTGGGGTTTTGAAATTTGACAAAGTAGGACAGGGAAATGGAATGCAATTTCGTACAGACAGAATCACTCCAAGATGGCGAGCTCTTTCATGTTTTTAGGTCACGAGCTAATTAAGTGATTGTGAAATTCGTCTGTCTATTTATTATTTGAATTATATTAGGAATTTTATCAATATAAATATATTTAAAAAAAAAAGTAAAAGTAAAATTTCACTTGGTGACACCATTTAGAAGAGTGCTTCTATCATTAATAAATTATTAGATCGAAAAAAAAAAATTAAAGTGGTATCGTCATCTTGTTAGGCGACATAAAAAATTATCCAAAAAATACGTTGATTTTCATTTTTTAAAAAAAAATATACAACTAACATACGGATCGGTTCACTAATAGACGACACCGCGTAACATGACAAAAAACTATAGAATTTAAAAAAGAAAATAGGAAAATTAAATAAGTAGGCGACACTGAATTATTCCTATAAATATCCCCATTGTTCTATCTAAAACACAAAATATATCAGTTTAAAATTTTCACTGAGAGATGATTGAGTTTTAGCTCGATTGACATGGGTATTGTTCTCGAAGCAAAAAAAGTTGAGTTCGAGTACATTGAAATGCATCATCATAATATTTATGGATTGGAGAGAAAAATTTAAGTCTCCAAAATAGTTTTTAAAATCCCATCCAAAACAGTTCTTAAAATTCAAGATAAAATATATATTTGTTTTCGTTTTTGAATTTGAGTTTGAGTTAATAATATTAGTTATTATTTATTTTTAAATTTAATTTAATTTATTAATAATAATCATGTTTTTTATATTTTTAGAATAATTTTCAGTATGCATATTAATTAGTTTGGTGATAAAATATTCGAATGCTTGGTATTTTTATTAATTTTTTCTTTAATTATATCTATATATTTTATATTGTTATATATTATCCATGCAAGTGTTTAATATTTATATTTTAAAGGCTAAAACTTTGTTATTACATTATATGTTTAAAGGTTAAAATGTTATTATACTGTTCAAATTATTCATCACATTAGTTGTTGGTTGGAATTTTTATATTAAGGTTTGAAATTTTGGATATGATATGTAATTTATAGTAAAGTTTTGAATTTTTATGGTATAAATTGCTTTAATTCCAATTAATATATATTTTTTATTTGTAATTTATCTTACAAATTTAACATAAAAGATGATAATCAATTTTTCGTATACATTCATTTCGATGAGATAATTCGTCAGATGATAGTTGGTTGTGTATTTGAATCGCGTCATCAAATAGGAATGAGGTTCAACAAAAAAGTAAAACTTGATGAAATGAAAGAAAAGATCGATGCTAAAATCACTCAACGTTGTGGGAGGATGATGTCCAGACTAGCCTACAAATCTCTAGTTTCATCAAATCCGTGTATATATAGCGAGATGCAACTTGTAAATGATGATGACATGGAAACAATAATCGTATGCCTTGCTCGATTGGTAACTTTAAATTAGTGAAGTTGTTCGCTAAGTTGGCAGATGTTGAGCTGAAAAATGTAGTAGCTAATATTCCTATAGCTTCAATAGCTCCAATACAAAATGTCACGCCATTAAATCAATAATATGGAGTTCAAGACTCGTTCATAGAGGTATCAGGAACATCTATGGATAGGCAATCTTTTGTATACGAGTTAGACTTCGATTTGAATGTTGGGTGGGTAAACCTGTGCGATTATGGAGCAACATCGACATCGAGCAACAATCCATACAATGCCTCTAATCTGTATACTAACCCTAATTTGGGTCTTGGTTTTGAGATACAACCATTTGTTAATGGTCTTCATGCAACTAATGATGATGATGATGATTGTCATAACGTTGCCTACATAACAGTACGAGGGCCTAGTAAGCAAAGTTAGACATGAATGACCTAAATTAATGTAGAGTCCCCACTAATCAATTTGAGCTAGGTTAGTTAGCCACCTATCGTCTAAAAGTCTAGAATTAATACTACGAAAAATCCTAAAAGTTTAAACTCGATCTCATCACCAAATTTCGGGTTCGGGAATACGGTTACGTGTAGGAAGGTTATAGCACCCCGACAATGCCTATCAGGAGATAGTCTTACATGGGTCTTGGGAGCTACTCTTTTTTTTTTATTTAAGCATATTAATATCTTAATTTAGGCTAAAATCTTATGTAAATCTTAAATAAAAACTCTAAAAAATGCCTTCAATTTACTTGTAATTTGACTAAGACGTGTTCACCAAATTTATCTAATTTAAAACTTAAATTAAAGATTTTTACTCCAATAAGAACCCTAAAAGATACCTAAATAATTCTAGTAAAATACTTTCAATTCTTAAAATTAAATCTATTTTAGAATACTAAAAAAACCTAAAAAAGATTACAAATGAATTAAGATAAATATTAAAATTCATCTACAACTTATTCGATCTTTTATCATTACTCCGATTTACTTTTAACTTGACTAAAACGTGTTCACCAAACTTATCTAATTTAAAACTTAAATTAGAGATTTTTACTCCTAATAAGAACCCTAAAGGATATCTAAATAATTCTAGTAAAATACCTATTAAAATTCATCTACAATTTATTCGATCTTTTATAATTATTATGATTTTAAGAGATTTAATTAATAACGTTGAACCTATCAAGATCTTACGAAAGTATCCTATGTCGGGTTTATGATTTATCTTACTTTAAAATTCTTGATTTAAATTTTAAATTCGTCAAAATTCTAAAATAATATATCTTAGATGACATTTATTAGCTATCTTAAAGAGTATCTAAAATAAAATGCTTAAAAGGCCTACTCATGATTCACAATTCACCTACAAAAATCCAATTCACCTACAAAAATCCTTACACCACGTTTGGTTCGCTGTAATGGAATAGAGCTGTAATGGAATAGAACTATAATGGAATAGGGCTATAATCAATAATTTAGTTGTTTGGTTGAATGGAATGGAATATAGCTGTAGTAATATTCTTGTGTTTGGTTGAATGGAATGGTGTTGTAATAACATAAGAAAAACGACTTAAATGACTAAAATACCCTTAGCATAATTTTTTTGTGTAGATGATTATTGTTATTAAATTTTAATAAGATTATTATTAAATATAATTTAATAAAATAATAAATAATTTAATTATATTTTAACATATTTATTATTAAATACAATTTAATAAGATAATATATAATTTAATAAATTTTTAATATAATTATTATTAAAATATGAATTAGTAAAAATCATAATATATAATATTAGAAAAATAATATATAACTTACTTTATTAGTTTTAAACTACAATGCATATATAATGTGCTTAAATATCATTAGCGAAACAAATAATTTATCTTTTAAACTAAAAAGTAAAGGATTAGAATTAATAAATAGCTTGAGAATTATATTTTACATTCAAATATAATGTTCATACATTAACAAAAAATTACATGATGACATTAGCTTATATGTCATAATTTATATGTTAAATTTTATAACATCAAAAAAGTTTCAACATTGTGCAAGTTCAACCAACGCAACATCTTATTATGAAACTTGTTTCCTTTTGGTTCCTCAAGAATTTCGGGAAGAAGCAATTGAATGTGAAAAACTTAACATAACTATCTTTAAGAAAACGCAAATTCAACAAGTCAATACAATACATAAAAACAATTCAAACAACTCTAAAATTTCGTAATCTAGATACACGAAATAACATAAAAAAAATTAACCTTTTACCATGTTTTAATAAACCTAACTAATTTCTAGATGCTTGTCATTCATAGAACATTTTATTGGCTAGTTCCATCCTCCAAGTAGCCCATGTATCTGATGGATGAATATTTACGATATTCAGTTCATAGTCATCTATCACATTATTAGGTAACCCTTCTCCCATCTCCGCTTCAATAGGGTCAAGACTCATATAGACTCGAATAAAATTATTGGAGCAAACAACATACAATAATAATTTTATTGTGCACCCTCACAGGATAGAATGATGAACTCCTAAGTATTCCCCATCTAAGTTTTAATAACCCAAAACATCTTTCAATAACATTGAGCGTTGAAGCATGTTTCATATTGAAAAATTCTTCTAGAGTACTTGGCTGGTAACCTTGACGCCATTCATTCAAATGATATCTTTGTCCTCTAAAAGGTGCAAGAAATCCCTCACAGTTTGTGTAATCATCATCAACTAAATAATAACAACGTATAAAAAAACAATTTATCATTATTAACTTTCTAAAAAAGTTTAATTGCAAAAATTAATTCAAATTCTTCCAATTCTTCACTTTACCATGAGGAGCTTTTAGTCCATGTCTTCTACTAATGGCATCTCGAAGAACCCGTCCATCAGCAATAGAACCTTCCCAACCAGGAAGAACATAAACAAAATGCATATCAAGTGTACAAACACCTAACATATTTGTTGCTATGTCACCTTTTCGCGTTCGATATCTAGGTTTATCAACTTTTGGAACTGTAATCTTGATGTGGGCTCCATCTAAAGCACCTAAGCAATTCTGCATTACATGTATAAAAAATTTTATTAGGATACTATATTTAAATCTAAATCAATGGAATTATGTATGAACTATATATGAAAGTCACTTCAATACCTTGAACCATTTCCATCTTGGATCTGTAGACTTAGCAATAATTGGATCTGCCTTTTTAAATAGCACAACTTTTAAGCGTATGACAGCATTTAAAACATTGTGAAATGATCTGCTAACGGTTTCCCCAGACCTATTAAAGTGATGCTTGATAACTCGATTTTTAAGGTAATGAGAAATGATATATAAAAAACATTGTCACTTGCTCATCAACAAACATGTTCCTTGACAACTTCAATCCTCCTAAAGTTTGTAACATCTCACATAATTTAAAAAAAGTAATTTTATTCATCCTAACTTGTTCAATACAAGTCTCGTCACTAGCATATACAAGTCTTTTCACATAATCTCGTCGTGAATAAAAATCTAAAATATATAATCTAATCCTTGGTCTATAAGTATGTATGTTAGAGACAGCACCCAATGTAACTAAGAACCAACTCGCAACTGTACACATTTGCAACCATACTGTCAATACAAGACCAATTCTTTTTCGCCTCTCACTTTGTCCTATTAAAGGCAAACAAACCATTACTGCAAGATATTATAGTGTTAGATATCTTCAAACCACATTATAAATTAATCTCAAAACAGAATGTGATGCATAAAAAGAAATGAAGGAAAAAATCATTCATTAATAGATAAAGAGTTTATAAACACATGCAACCATTTAACAGAGTAGCTTATTGAGTTAGTTGTTGCAATAGGTTGGCAAAGAAGGGTCAAACAAAATATTCAATCAGGTTCCCATGCACCATATCTAGAAAGTATTGATTTACAATATGCTTTATCCTAATTATATATGATAAAACGATAAAGCCAACAAAAATAGGAGTCATCTATGTTTCTTCACAATTACCTTTAATAACAAAAATAGTACTGATTTACATCTATGTTTTAATGTAACCTTAAACCAAATAAAAGTAATGATGTTGGTGAACCACTTGAGTGCATTGGTCATTTAGTAACCAAAGACAAATTATACCTCCAATTATTAGTCTCTTTTTGTTTCTTAATCTTGCCCACTTGTCTAACTCCTGTCAACTTCTTTTGTTTGGGTTGGCAACGTCATTTGAGATTTTTTTTAACTTCAGGTTTTAAGTTATAATTGCTAGTATGCTGCTGATTTTACCATAAAATATTCCACCAACAAATGTCTATATTTTACAGCTGCTCTTTGGATCAGCACAAGCCTCATTATTATAATTCCAAATTATTAACTCAGTAAATCAATCATCTCCATTGCAGACTGGTGTAGTGTGTATATATAAAACACTATATTATATTATATAGTGTTTTTTAAAATTATTTTTTCTTCTTTTCATAGCATTACCAACAGTAATCTTTTTCTTGTGTGGGAGAGTAGTATTTCTAAAGAGAAGCAAAGCAGAGATTTATTATTATTGTTATTATCAGAATTTCCATTTCCATATGCTCAATCCATTTCTTCTCCTTCACAATCAAATTGAATCTTTTTTCATAAACTAAAATCTAAAATTTGAAACAGAGCATTCAAAAATGTTGACTAGTTAGAGAAGAGCTTTTTGTACTTCAATGCCTAAAAAACAGGACAACCCTGTTTTACCAAAAAAACAAGAAGAAAGCCATGGCACTAAAAGTCCAAGATTTTCATCAAAGTTTGAATATTTTTTTAAAACAAGAAGAGAATTAAGAACTATACTTCACAATTACCTTGAAGCTAGTCAAATCAGGAACAATGAACAATGTAGTTTGGCAACTTCTCCTGCATCACAACATATTCACCTACAACATATTTTTCAATTATATCTAATTACAATGGATTGAAATCAGGATGAGGAACTACCTTTCTCTTTGGTTCATTACCATTTGTCTCCATAAACCATTATTCCCTGTGAAATTTCAAAGGGTTAATAAACCTTTCATTAAAATATAATATTTTTGTTATTTCCAAAACACAATTAGCAATATAATGACATGCTGCCATAGGTCATATCTATTAGCTTCTTATTAAAATATTACCTGGTTTTGTTATTTAGGGTATTTAACATAAGAAGAACTTGATTATTATTAAAATAGTTTGTCATAATGTAAAAACTAGTTAGTACAAATTTTAAACTTGAAATTAGGAGGAGTAAAACTCTTGAAAAAAAAATACCTCTTCAGAATAAGTAAACAATTGTTCTTGCCTTTGCTGAAAACAAGTTATGTGAGTGATTACAAATTACTAAGTATAATTAATTTGTTAATAACTCATGTCCTAAGTGAAATAACATATATGTTTTAAGCTTGCTTTCATCATCATCATTGCATATGCTTGTAGGTCTGTACTGGTGTTATGATGCATGGCTATGGCCTTGTGAAGAAACTCTGTGAAGAGCTCAAGGATTTTATGAAGAAGCACAATTTCAAATCAATAGAAGATTTCAGAGGGTATATGCTTTGTTTCATATAATGGAAATTGCACATAAATTACAAACTTCTAGTTGGATAATGCATCTGTCTTTATTGTCTCAGGGTTTCCCTCCAGTATTTTATGACTCACACGGATTTAGTGCGAAGGTAGCAAGAAGCAATACGAGAGAGGAAATCTATTAAGAAAGTATTGTAGTCTGAGAGTGATAAAAGGGCAATAATAGATATGATACAATACAATACAACAAACATAACATGCAGAAGCTTCAAACAATAAAAATTTGTAAAATTCTAACAGCAACATACTGAATTTGTAGCCGTCTTAAAGAAAGTTTTCGTCAGAGGAACTATGCAAAACCTTTCGAAAATGAACCCCAAGAAAAAAAACCAAAAAAAGAAGAGTGATTAAGTAAAGCAATTGCTAATATTTGATTTAATTGGGGAAGAAAAGAGAGAAAACCTACATTCCTCGGCCAGCAGTAAGAGCTTCTTCCGATGGGTCTTTACATTCGTCAAACCTGCAACTCAATTATGAATAATATAAATATAAATTCTTTGGGAATTTAAAACCAAAAAGAGAAAATTACATACAAAATTAGATATAAAGAGAGAAGATTTGAGGGGTCTTACACCAACTATAACGTCGATCGAACAGCAAGTGTTTTGAAGATGGTTTAGGGTTCGTTATATCCATTCATGAATTTAAAATTGTAAGAGAGGAAGATGAAACCTAAACCAATTTGTCGATAAGAGAACAGACTAAGATGAAATTTGTACCTTTTTTCTCTTGCTCTCTCTCCTTCTGCTTGTTATTTTGGTTTGAGTTGGTGCATGAAAGATTAAAAAAACAAAAGAGAGAAGTCTGGTGAGGGTAAAATTCGTGAGGTCTAACAAGGAATGAAGATTCGGTGGGGAGGGAAAGGAATGGAAACAATGCTTTTTTTCTGCATAAGGTTATAATGGAATACACCAGTAATGGGCATTTCATCCAACCAAACAAAGGAATGTGGTGGGTCCATTGAATTGAGCTGTAATGGAATAGCCATTACACTCAACCAAACATAGTTTTAGTTTTAATCTTAAAGAAAGTGCTAAAGAATATTTACATATTAATTATCCTATATGATATTTAAGATTAGTTTAAAATCCTAATTAAAAAATATCCTACATATTATTTATAATTTTTCTAAGGTAAATGATAGATAAGCTCTTAAAAACTAACATAAATTCAAATGTAAAAAAAAAAAAAAAACATAAATATAAATAGACATGAAAGTAAACAAATATGAAATAAAAATAAATAAAAATTATGCAAGTGTGAATAAATATAAAATATTAAACTAAAATGCATAATTGACATCAAATATATAAAGCATAAATGCAAATGAAAGAAAATATAAGTATAAATAACTTATTAAAATGAAAACAGAATGACATAGCTTGATTTTGGGATTAAAAAATAAATAACGTGGAGGCTAGAGGATTGAAGTAGCAATTAATTTGCTTTTAATTTTGAAATTTCGGATTAAATCGAAGGTTTTATTAAACAAAAGGGATACGAGTGTAAATATGCCAGAGAGTGAGGACATCACTACAAAAAACGGGGTATTTTCCATAAATTTAAAAAGTTTGGGGGTGGGAATAAATTATTTATTTTAGCACTTATAAATAGGGAAAATCTATTTTTTTTTCTCTCATTTTCAACTCATTTAAAAAAAAAAAATCTTCCTCTTTATTTTCCTCTTTCAATGTTGGCCATGGCTCCACCACCGGAAAACGCAACGGTTCTCCGGCTCTGGTGGTGGGCTGCCATATACGGTGGTCGAAAATTTCTTCTTCTTCTTCTTTTTTTAAAAAATCAAAAGTTTTTATTTGATTAAACAAAAATCATTATTTTACTTAAAAATTCAAACTGTTATTTCGAAATAATTAAAAAAATAAAACTTTGTTAAAAATTTAAAATTTTTCTTTAAAACAACTAAAAAATAGATTTTTAATTTTTTAAAATCTAAATTTTCTCTTTTTTTAAAGAAAATCGCTATTTTGCTTAAAAATTCAAACTTTTATTTCGAAATAGTTAGAAAAAGTCAAAAATTTGTTAAATTTTTAAACTTTTTCTTTAAAATAACTAAAAAATAGATTTTTATTTTTAAAAAAATAAACTTTCTTTTTTTAAAGAAAATAACTATTTTGCTTAAAAAAATCAAAACTTTTATTTCGAAATTGTTTAAAAAAACCAAAACATTTCCGAAGATCAAACTATTTTTCTTTAAAAAAAACTTTTATTTTAACAAATGGAAAAGAAAGGAAAATGAGATTTTTAGGGCTCCTAGGGGCGAAGGATCGATGGTCCGATATCGTCCCTTTCATCGGAGCCCAAATCTCATGCTTAATGATATGTTCATGGCAAAAAAAAGGAGAAGAGAAGAAGAAAATAACAGGCTTGTTGTTGTTTTTTCTTCTTACCTTTTTTTTTTGTAAAAAATATCAGAATATGAAAAGGCCTCCTTTTTTTGTCATTCATTTCATCTATATATATTGTCCATTAATCTTGTTTATTTGTAATTTTCTTGTCATGTTTCATTTGATCTTTTGATTAATAACTTTATACTATTTTGGATGTTTGTGATATGTGGTAAAAGAGGGTTATGGCTCATGAAACACTAAAAAAATAAAATAATAATAAAAATAAGAATAAGAATAATAATGATGATGATGATAATAATTTGAGCCATTGACAAACCCAAAAAAGAAAGAAAAAGAAAAGAAAAATAAAAACTTCTATTTAACTTAAAATCGAGTGGGCTTCCAACGGGTCTAAGAGAGAACAAAAGGGCCTCCAACTAGGCTCGGACAAAATCGGGTGTCTACAATGATGATAATGATGATTGACCTGCATTGCACGTGCGCATAAAAACAAACAATTTAATAAAAAAATTTCAAGTGTGGATTTTAATTGCGAGCGGACGTTGTCAATTGTAATATTTACAGCACTTGATGAAACATAAGAGTATTCCAAGGGGTTGAACCCAAAGGAGTCAATGATTAAGCAATTACTAAACTATAAACATGCAATCAAAAGATTCTAGCTAACTACTCTCTAAGTACTATATTATGGCAGGTCATTCTCGAGTTTAATTTCACTAATTAATTACCTAAAAAGTCAATGACTAAATTGTAAATAAAATAAAATATTCGACTAAAAAATATGAACAAACACAATAACATGCAATAATTGGTTGATTTCCACGAGGTTGGTTAAACTTCCAATTAGGGATCTAAATCACTGTTATTCCTAAATTGGTTCAATTTTACCTTTTGGTCTCAACTTTATCAATTTTGAAAAATTAATTCGGTTTATCTCTCGACCTTACCAACTAACCTGGGACTATCAAATTGATGCCTGATAAGATCTCCTCTCGATCTCACTTATCTTAATTTTCTCTTAGGGGCGTCAATCCTAAGTTTTGAAGTCTATTCGATTTAGTTTAGTTTTTTGATTTAGTCCTTGAACCCAAAAATCAATTACCCATCACTTCCATTAATCAACCACTTGGGATTTAGCTACTCATGCTCATATTTGAACCCATTAACAACAAGAAATCAAAGAGAAACACCTTTAACTTAACCTAAGAGAAAAGTTATAAAAACTCAAGATTTCTTGCAAAAGCTTGAGGAACACAATAATGGCAAAAGAGAAGGTAAATAGGAACTCCCAAGATAAGATTTTTAGCAGAGGAAATATAGCAAAGTTTATTGATATTAAACTAATGGATTAAAGTGCAAATACAAGGAAGTTTGAAGGGCTTCACAAGTAAATAAATCCTAACTATAATAATAACTAACTTAATTATCAACCAATGAACTAAGAAAAAGAAAAACAAAATTGACCAAGAAACTAAACCCTAAGCTATAGAGAAGAACTAAACCCTAAAAGATGAAGAGAAAAATGTAAAACTAGCTAACGTGAAGTGCCTCCCTCTCTCAGCCAGTTTTGGCATTTTTAGCATTTTTTACCCAACATTTATGCTCAAAATTAGGGGTGAGTATTCGATCGAGTCGAGTCGAATCAAGTCAAAAATTTTTGAGTTAATCAAGTTGACGAATCCTATTTTAGCATCCGAACTCAATTTTAATTTTTTTCAAATCGAATCGAGTCAAAAAATTTTGAGTTAACGAATCTTATTATTTATACTCAATGTTGCGTTTACATGGACCGATTATTTAACTAGTAAACGAATTACAAAATTATTTAACTACATAAACGATATAATGATTTTGCCTTTTAACTTAATGAGTAAATATTTATCAAAATGACGTAGTTTTGCCTTTTCTTATTCGAATTTTCGGATAATTCGAATTATAATTCATATTCGAATTAAACCGAAAAACTTAATTTTTTATTAGAGGTGATCCGAATAACTTGATTAACTCAAATAAGTCGAATTATTTAATTCAAAATTTGAATTTTTTATCTAGTTTTTCGAATCGAATCGGATTTTACTCACCCCTACTCAAAATGCCCAAAACCAATAGAATTGTTATTCTTAGAAAATAGAATTTATCATTACAAAATAAATTTTCACTATTTTTTGAAAGAATAATAGTATTGAAAACTTGTATGAACTCTTATAAATAGCTCTATCAATGCCATTTATTTATAGGGAGACATACGAGAATCCTTATAGGGAGACATACGAGAATCCTACGTGAATTAGTAGAACACAAATAATACTTATTTAATAGAAAAAATAGTATTCTAGTTTAACTATGATATGAGCGCAACACTCGCTAGTTAAATACACTAGGGTTGTTGCCCCTCATATGTATAGTATGTAGGGAGTTCGGACCTCTCTTGTATTGGATCCAGTTATATGTGCCTTTTGGATTTTTAACCCAGCATTTTATAATTTATTCCAATTTAATATATATTTTTCTATTTTTCGAAATAAATATTATTTTTAAATTAATTTTTCAAGTAAAAAATTTTTCAATCTAATTCTAATTTCGTTAAATTCATGGCAACTTTATCGTAAAAGAATCTAAGAAAAAATATATTTAATTTTCATATTCAACCGATTCACAATGACTAATTAATTTAATTCAATTTTTAAAATTAAATTATTTAATTAAATAATAATTCGAAAAACTTAAATTAATTGTCATGTTATTTCTATACTTGTGAGAAAACACATCCATTTTCGAATATGACTTATTTTTCTAATTTTATCATTTTCATCCATTTATATTCATTTAACTCTTTATACAATTCATTTTTGGTTTCAACGAGTTAGTCGAGAGACCGATTGGACATATATAATTAGGTTTAAATGATTTATAATTAAATTCTACTTTTTCTCTTATTAATTATAAACTCATTTGGTCACGAAATCATTTACTATAATATCATGACTGAGCTTTCCCTAATTACATATCATTAAAAAAAATTACTCAATCAGTATTCATCCAATGGTCTTGCCATAAGTGTGTAACCCTCATAGGATATCATTGATCTCTTTGAGATACATTTGTTCTCCCAATATGATATTATTTTATCTCATGTTAACCATTAGACCTTCATACATGACAAGTCAATTACTATCTAATAGTAATGGACCTGTGACTACATTTACTTTTCCTCTATCATGTAATGTCAATTAAAGGATATCATTTACTCATTTCTTAGGTTATGAATTCCACTATTTTGAATGATGCTACATACTGTCGAAGTCATATCCCAATGCATAACTTTCAATTCCTTATCTATTTGAACTCAGACTTTTACTTACATCAAAGTATACAAGTCATGCATACATAATCCATCATCCACTCAGGATTAAAGTATGTCACACTATTAACGTCACAAGTGAATAAATAAATAAACGAATTTAAGATCTCTCCTACTTGGGTCCTGTTTAATGTACTGTCAATTTAGTCAATCACATTTATGTCTCTATCTTCTAGTTGTCATCCACTCTGATGCTTAAAACAAAGCATCTCCCCAATTAGACTTGATAGACGACATATTAGTCTTTCAATTGGTTTGCTCATTTTCAATTAGACTAAGGACGGAGTTAGATTTATCTACTTTTTATATTACGATTCGACCACGTAATACTGCTTAGTATCAGTTAAATAATAGATAATCAGTGAACCAATATTTGCTTTCATTTTGCTTTGCGTGCAAAAACCATTGAGGACAATATACAAGAGTATTAATGTAATTTATGGATATTTTTATTAAACCAATTTGTTCGAAAAATACAAATATACAAAACGAATATACTACACTTAGAACACCATATCCAACAGTTTTGACCTCCTTTCTTCAGTTGAATTTGATCGAAATGCAACTTTCTTCATGAACATCTTTTGTCTTCCTCTCCTTGGTTAATTGGATCGAAATGTGACTTTTCTTCATAATAAGTATGGTGTTCATCAAAATTTCTTCTCCTTCGACTTCTTTGAAGATTTCTTCAAAGATCTCTCAAATATCTTTTGGGTTTCGTGAACTCGTGTCTCTATGTAGAATGATTTGAGGTCATCCTTCTTATAATGTCAAATCCTTAAATAAAAGAAAGTTTTAGTAGAATTTAATTATTTGATTTGATCCTTCTACAAGAATTTAAACTTTTTTATTTATTATTTATCTCTTATTAAATGAATTAATTAGAGATAAAATAATTATTTAATATTATCTTTTTATTATTTATTCCTATGATATATAATGTCACACTATATGACCCACTATTTTATTCTCATGATAATTTTGGTTTGGCCAATGATAATTTCAGCTTGACATACCGCACTTCATGATTGATCCGAAAATTTCACCATATTCACTAAGATTTATGCTACAAAAAATGCCTTTATTTGACATACTGCTTGGGAAGATATTCAAGTGTGGGAAAGAGCAAACTGTGAGTTACCTTCAATTCCAAATGAGTCTATCTATCTTCTTAAACACTGATAATGTAAATATTCATAAATCGATAATGGCAGTAGGATCAAAGACTCGTAACCTTTTGTGAGGAAGCTTGACACATTTCTTTTCTCTTTGGGGAGGTGGTGACAAATATGATGCTAATGGGAATTTCTCGTTAATTCAGCTTATATTCTACCGTGGAAGTTGGATTCAAATAAGAACTTTACAGGAAACCCACAACTGTAGAAAGCAAGGTTGCATATTCTGAATCGTTTATGGGATGTTGATGTTTATTCTTCACCTAAACTGACTTCGTATTACAACTTCGTTTTTCTTACCCACTTCAAGCTCAAAAAATTGCATGTCAATTTAGACCAGCTTAGATATATATATATATATATATATATGCGTGTGTGTGTGTGTGTGTGTCAAATGTTGCCTTTTACCTAGCACTCAAAGACGGCTTGTGTATCAGACACTATACTGGTCTTAATAAGTTCTAAGTCGAAGCGAAGAAGCTCATGCAGATTGGAGGACGAATCTTAAACAAAGCAAGAATAGATGAAGGAAGAAGCCACAAGCCATCTCCGCATATCAAGCCGGATGCAACAGCAGGAACCATCAAATCAGCCTTCTTGCCATTTAGCTTGTGCCTTGCAAACACGACCAAACTCCCCACACACATATCAATGGCAAAATAAGCACCGACAAGGAAAGGCACGGCCATTGCCATTGGAAGTGGAACCCATTTCCCAATGTTTTTGGGGCTAAAATCTCTCAACAAGTTGGCTGCTATGGCAAAGGCAAAAAACCCATAGCAGAGCTGCAAACAGTGGTGGGGTAGTGCCGAGAAGCCTTGCACACCTAGAATTGCCATATTTCGATAAATGAGAGCATATGGAGCTTTATATTCACCGTCAGGGTTCCCCACATCGAAAGCTTTATAGAAGAGAAAGAATGTAAGAGGAGCTACAACGCAGCCAATGGCAGTTCCGATTGCCTGACTGACAAGCATGGATCTTGGAGAAGTGAGAGTTAAATGACCAGTCTTAAAATCGTGCATCAAATCGGAAGAGATAGAAACAATGGACTTAATCAGTCCACAACCAACAAGTCCAGCAACCACACCATTTTCCTTTCCGGACATGGCAGCAAGCACAAAGAGGGCTACTTTTCCATAATTATAGGCCATGTTCATGTCAGTTAGACCAGCACCGTAAGCGTTGCAAAAGCTTAGAGAGGGTGCGAGAAGGTAAGCAACAACTATATAGTACCATTTCAGCTCAGGGAACATTAGAGGGATTACAACGATGGAAATTATTGAAAAAATGAGGTACCCCGCACATGCTACCCAAATTGGAATGTTCTCTCTTACAAATAGTTCGTTTTGTTGAAGATTGATCTGTTTCTGCTTCTGCTCATCGGAAACTGCAAAACAAGCGAAGGAAGTTAGTAATGTTGTGCAGCATGTCAAATCATGAAGTTAGCCACATTTTATGAAGTTGATGACTTACATGTTTTAAGGTTTCTTTCTTTCACTTTGGTATGAATGCCTCTAGCAGTCAAAAATAGTATCTTCAGAAAATTGTAGAGCCCGTCACCTAGGATTAAAGCTATAGAAACGAAAACCTGCATGATATATGGAAAACTAGTGTGAAATGAGTACAAATATTGGTGCCAAGATATAATTAAGGGAGAGCTCCATGGACCTTGTAACCATTTAGACTCTTCATGCTGCTTTCTGGTAAAGTTGCAGGGAACCACTCTCCCTTGAGCCCACCTATTAGTGGCCACATTACTCCCCAAGAAAGCACTGCCCCAAGAAGCAAAGATAAATTTACAAGATGTGAACATATCATTCCTGCTCCTATGTAAGTCATGCTGAAATCAAAGAAAAACCTGCAAATTTGAATTGTTCCAATCAATCATCAAGGAAACATGATCACATCACATGGAGAAGATAATAAAACTAGAGAACGCACGAATTTTTCCATGCTTTCAAACCAAACGTAGGAAACTGAGCAAATCCACATTTATCTCCACCTGCATAAAACCACTGGAAGAAGGCCCAGAGGAAACTAAGTGAAAAGAATTTCACAAACCCATGAACCTGCTTCCTGCAAGATGAATCATTACATAATTGAGTTCTCCCACACTCACAAGCTGCCAAAAGGATAGATATGGATTCAGAATTGAATTTCATACTTAGCTATCTTGTCTCCTTTAGGAGTATGAAATCCATTAATGAGAACAGCAGTAGCAGTTCCACTTGGATAAGACAATTTGTAGTCAATTATCATGATCTGAGAGAACAAAAAAAAAAAAGAAAAAGAAATCATGTTTAACCATTGGGATTATTCTATGTAATGATCAAAAGAGAATCAATCAAGACACATCACACATGCCTTTCTCAGTGGAACTAAAGCCAGAAGACCAACAAAGCAGCTCACAAAGAGAAAACCAACCATCCAACCAATCCCAGGTTCCTTGATGCTCCCAGGATTATTGCCTTCAGTACCAATGCCAGCTTGCTCATACGTCTTCCTGTTTAAACCCAATAGATAAGACCCAAAACCACCTGCATCCAATAATCAATAAAATTTACCAAAGAGGAAGAGAAAATGAATTGCACGCAAGAAATAAAAGAAGGCATATACCTCCAACAGCAATACTATAACAAGCAACCGCACAGGTCTGAATTATGGTATTCTCTTGTCGGGTAAATGGAGTTGAAACAATTCCAGCCTTTTGAAGCAGCTTCGTCCAAGACCTAATAAATACGAAGGCAAGAAGAGCAGCCGAGACATTGAGGTTGGGTACTAGCCCTGTTGTGAGGTTGAGTTTCGTCACTATCACACTGTATATGATCCCAATAAGAAGGCTAGCAACCAGTCCTCGAATGGTTATCTGTTTCATCCAGGGAGCAGTCCTCTTCAACTCCTCTTGTTCATTGTTCATCTCTTCTGAATCTTGTCTCTCAACTCTCTCAGTCTCCTTCATCTCTTCCATGTTCATGATCCCAATTGCAGTGGGATAAAATCTGGTCCAATTCATCACAACAACCTCATTTTCATGTCCTGATCAAAGTTATATATATATAAAGAGAAGTGCAATGAAACTACATCTACAGCCTATGCAGCCATGAAAATTCTTACCTCAGCAAAGACCAGACCTTGGAAAAAAATCTTGCACTAATGAGCTCATTTCTGACCTTATTGATAGTTGACCCGCAAAAAGCTGCAAATACAACAAGATACCCCAAACATCCAAATTTAGTGTAAAACACCCAAGGACAGGGCGCAAGCCACAAGCCACAAGCCACAAGCCCCAGAAGGAGGGAGTAGCCAAAATTCTCAATTGAATGCAATAAAACAGGGCATTAAATTCTCAATTGAACCAAGATTACCCCCAAAAATCAGCGATTCGAAGAATTCGCAATTTGGGAAACAATTGCTTAGTTCCCATATAAAGCAAGCAGACGTTACCAAACCCAACCGAAAGATTTAGTGGCAAGATGTACTGTAAGTGTAGTACAAACATGGTTTGCAGTACATTGATTAACCATCAAACAGTTGACGTACCAATCCATTTGAACCAATGTTTGGCCATAAACTTCAATCCTTTACGTTGACTCCCAACAAAAATGAAAGGATTAGAAGCAATGGCGTGTGGGGACATTCAACAGAAAGCCAAAATACAAAGCTTTCAGTCAAATCAATCAGAAAATCCAGAGGTTGAGACAGTGCTGTTCTGATCAAAGCTTGGCCTTAGATGTCGCTGTCGTTTGTGATTCCGGTGTTGTTTTGTTATTCGAGCGTGCTTCTAACGCGCTCTCTAAACAGCTGGGCTTTGCCATCCAACAATTCTGGGTTGTACTGCGTTGTCTGTACTCCCAATGTTGATCCGTATTGATTATTTTTTGTGAATTTTTTGTTTCAATTAAGGGTTAAAATAGAAAAATTAGTAAAATAATACCAATCACATCGTACTTGGGATAGATTTACCCTTTCTCAATTTTTCAATTTATTACTTAAAAATTAGTATACTTCCCGCCCACCTACTTCACGTATAGATTACATTAAATTTTATATACTATTCCACCCAAAAACATACTTTACTACTAAAACATGTTCAATTTTTTATATTTGAAATTAGTTTTTCTAGTTTTTAAATTCAATTTTTTTCTATTAAATTCACATTTTAAAATTAAAAATATTCATTAGATAGTCATGTAATAAAAAATAATATTATAATCGACTTGAATTTAACAAAAAAACTTTAATGATACTAATAATTCTTAAAACTTTACGTTACCATTTTCATTTGAATAAAATATTTAAACTAAGTAATATTGAGGTACTAAATTATATCTAGAATTAAAATACAAAAGTTAAATATTAAATTTGAGCATAGTATAAGTAAAAAAAAAAACTAAAATTTAACTATTGTTATATAATTTTGAAAAAAAAAAAAAAGTTATGCATTTGGACAAGTGTCAATTTATGAGCAGCTTCTGTTATATGAAAAGAGATTATGTCATATTCATAATATACATAAACATTCAAAATTATATAACAATTATATTTATAAAAATTTGACATAAAAGCAAATAAAATTTTGGCTGAAATGATAAAGCAAAGTTGTTGAAAACTATAGTATCTTATGTTTAAATTTAATTATGCATGCAGCTTTTTTTTTTTTCTAAAAAAATTATATAATTTATTTTGTAAAGAAGTGATGTTTTAGTCAATACTCATTACTCAATTAGTTAATCCTCAATTGACTTGTGGTATTAGCTTAATTATTAATATAGATAAAATAATATCACAAATCAATCGAACATCAATTAAATTAAAAAATAAATAAAATATCTATTTATATTCAATTAAGTCATATTATTGTAAGAGTATTTTTTTGTCTTTTTCAATTTTTATATAGAATCAACAAAAACTAAAACATTGTAAGTTTGAATCCGTGGCATAATAAATTTTAAATATTTACAACATTTTGATTTGATGGAACGGAATATTTGTAATAAAATATTATTTTATGGGAATAAAATAAAATTTTAATAAAATAGAATTGTATATAACAATAGTTTGATTGGTTAAATGAAATATTGGTGTAATAACTATTAAATTATTTGGTTGAATAAAATAATATTGCTGAATAGGTAAGTAATAGACTAAAATAAAAATTGTATTATCACAAAAAAAAAATTTACATTTAGATTAAAAATAATATTTTATATTATTCATATCTTATAAAACTTTTAAATGTATTGTATTTATTAATAAATTAAAACATTATTATAAAAATAAATAATTTAAAATATAATAATTTTTAATTTAAAATAACATTTTTATAATATATATAAAAGCATGAGTTTAGAAAAAAAAAATTAAATTGACGAAAATATTTTTTATTGTTAATTATATTATTAAATTGACATTAGAATAGAAATTTATTATTATTATTATTATTTGACAATAATAAAAGTAATATTGATTCAATATTAATAAATATGATTGTATATTAATGTACATGTAATTAATTTGGTCATATCTTTTAAAAATTTTACTTAAAAATAACATAATATATTATTAATTAATAAAATTATAAATCTATAAAATCATTAAATATAATTGGATAAATTAAAATTAATAAAAATCCAAGTTTTTCAATTAAATAAATATAATTATATTTTAAATATGATTATAACTAATAATGTTAAAATCAATTTTTAATAGTTAATAAAAAATAGGCTAAAGGGGTATATAAGCCCCTGAACTTTTGTGAAAAAATCAATTAAGTCCCTCTGTGAAAACGCAATCAATTAAGCCCTCAAACTTTCAAATCACATCAATTAAGTCATTTGATCAACATTTTTCGTCTTTGATCGTTATAGCGGTGACATGGCCGTTAATAGTACTAACACGTCAGCAATAGTTACTGATGAAGTAGTGTCGCTTCAGCTACCAAATCAGTAAAGAATTAAGAAATATATATCTATATTTTTGAAATGAATGAAACATGATTTCCTTACCTACTCAGGTTGCAATTAACAAATAATTCATTGAAGAATAGTTAGCCAGCCAGTCACGGTTCCCTGCTTAGATATGCAGACACTGGAATGTTATGCTCTTAAAGCCTCTGTTGCAGCCATTAGCGTATTTCATTTCCATGTCTGTAATTTGCTACAGGTTTCGTCGTTTTTGTTATTTTTATAAATACCATAATGCATGCCTACCCATATATACTTTAGAATCCATGCATGGTGTGTTCAGTAATCCAAAATATAGATTGATGAATGAGGTGTAGCTTTGGAATAGAATCCTAATTGTTACCTTCTGTGGTTTCGACATGACTAAATATATTCCATTTTAACAGGACAGGATGTGATGTGATGTGATGTGATAAATCCTGATCATGTTGATGTTGAATTTGAGTCCATTGGAGGATTGGAAGCCATCAAGCAGGCTCTCTATGCACTAGTGATCCTTCCCTTACGAGGACCAGAGCTATTTTCACATGGAATGCTTCTTGTTCCTCAGAGAGGGGTTTTGCTATATGGACCTCCAAGGGACGGGAAGGACATGCTTGCTAGAGCCATTGCAAAGGAGTCTGAGCTATTTAATTTATCAATGCGAGGATATCAGATCTGATGAGCAAGTGGTTTGGTGATGCACAGAAACTGGGTAAGTTTCATTCTGATAATACTAGAATTCCAGCTTGCTACTATATTTATTGATGGGCTTGATAGTTTTTTGAGACAGCGTCCTAATACAGATCATAAAGCAATGGCAAACATAGCCCATCACAACTGGATGAAGCAATACTCGGGCGTCTGCTTGGAATCCCTGATCACGGGGAAAGGGCTGAGATATTGTCTCGGATTTTCTTATGCACGTGTATACAATCTCTGACAAGTCACATAGTAATGAATATTAAAGCTATTGTCTCCAACTTTAAAACATAAATTCCAAAATTAAGAAATGATAATTTGAAAAGTAAATAAAAATCTGGATGAATCCAAATAAATATGTAAAGCAATTTAAAAACAACACCACAAATTAATAGCAATGAATTGAAGAGGTAGAAAAAAAATTTCTTCTTAACATGCGACACGACAGTTTATAGACTTCTCTCGAAGTAACTATGTTCAATCCTATAATTGATTTAACATGTCTATGCCGAATCAATATCAAACATACAATTGCAAGCATCATTTTTACAGGATTATGCACGGTAACAACGTATGTATATATCATTACACATTTAGAATCAAAGAAATTAAACATGTACTGTTCATTAATCACAACATTTTAAAATTAACAATTAACTCAATTTATCCACTAATCCGAGTTATACACGCAGTGTGACAGACCACAATCCACATCGGGTTCACTCGCCAATGGTGCCCAGTGTGGACATTGCTTTTTCGTAATTAGTTCCGGATTATTTCATGATATTTTCTTGATCATTTTAAATAACATAATTCAATCTTCTGTTTTTCCCCTTTATAAGACAGGCACTGGGGTACATACCATGAAAATTACAAGCTAAGCGCCAGAACAATGTTCCTTGAAAGCTATAAAATACAAAATTAAGAGCCTGAATAGCCGTGAAAATGGAAATAAACAGAAACAGTGGCATTCATTCTTAGTCTTACCATTGAAAAACATGAAACCCAATAATTGGAAGAGTAGGAGTTGAGGAAGAGAAAACCAAGAGGAAATATTAGAATCTTATTGTGGGTTCTACAATATCCATACAAAATTAAAAGCGAAACAACAGTGAAACAACGTAAAAAATAACTTGTAAAATGTAATCAATCAACCACAATATATATATATATCGAACAATCAACATTTTTTTTGGTAGAAAATGACAGTCTAAGGCGAAAACAAAATATTACATCAATTTATTAAGACATTGGCATGATCTAACGCAACCAAATCTCGAACAGACTGTGGAGGTTCTTCAAACCAATGCACCTCCGTGAAGCTCATCACCGTAAACTTGGCCATATGATCAGATACTTTATTTTGCGATCGCGGTATGTGTTGAAAAACCACTTTCTAATTACGATCTAACAAATTGTGAATAAGTCTTAACTCCACCATACTATTGTCCGTCCTTTTTCCAACAAGAATCATTTCTATCAGTAGTGCATTATCACTCTCAACTTCTAACTGGCGATGTCCTTTGTCCCAAGCTAATACCAATCCTTCAAAAACAGCTCTTGCTTCAGTTTTAAATACTGCATCCTTTCCTATCAACATCAAAAAACCACCTATCCACTGTGCGTCTATAAATTGTAAGCTAAATTATATACTTAGATAAGAATCGAAGAATCATCGTCATCATCAATCTCATCATTCTACCAATGAATTTCTAATATGAAATAAGAATAAATAGTTCGATAATCAAATTGATAAAATGTTATAAAATTATAATAATAAAACGAGAATAATAATTACCCGTCGAAAATCCCTTAACTCGCATCCACTCATCAAAACAAACAACGGCTTGAACCGTTTTTGGTTTAAGTGAAATCCTCAAGGTGTGATAATTTTCTTCACCGTGTTAAAAGCTTACTCAGAAGTTATAATCGATATTGGAATTGCCAAAAGATAACGAGCCAATAATGAAATCTCGCGATTTCGAATTGAACTTTTACTCCAACAATCCAATACATCTATTTGACTATTCAACTCGAGCTCTGATTCTTTCAAAAAAAATGTTCAACTGTGACTTTTCACTCTTCATACTGGAGTCACTTAAGTATAATTTATAATCATCACTCTCATCATAATCTCCTCCCAAATTAGCCCTATTAACATTGAGTTGATGCAAATTACAATAACAGGATCATTATTCGAAAAATTGGAACTCTCGATTAAAGATGAAGACGTGAATTTGGAGTTCTTAATATACTTATCAAACAAGAGTTTAAGATTACTAAGAATGGTTTGCACAAATTCTGAAGCGTGAGTATCATAGATTGTAGTAAAGCAATATTGCACATAACTTAACTTGTAACGAGGGTCTAAAATTGCAGCACATGACAATATCAAAGAATATTCGATCCAATATTTATTAAATTTATCTTGCAATAGCTTAACCATTGAAGTTAAAAAAGAGTGAGGACCTTTAATTGTATCAAGAAAGACCTTATGAACCTTCCAAATATTAGATCTGGTGCTCTAAGTATAGTATTTTCGATTACATACACTTATAAATTTTCAAATAGATTGATTAATAAAATTATTTATAAATTACATTAATATTTTGTAAGAAAAAAAAATTAAACCAAATTGCAAGATAACTACTTTCACAAATAATGAATAAATCAGTCCTCAGTAACGACGTCAAAAACTTGTCGCGGATTTTCTTATGATGTGCAAGTATACAAGTAATATAATAATAAATACTAGAGTTGATAGAAATGAATTGAAGACCTAGATAAATTGCAAAATTAACAAATGACAATTTGGAAAGTAAGTAAAAATCTGATCGAATTCAAATTAATATGCAACGAAATTTAAAAATAGTAACAAAAATTAATAGAAATGAATTGAAGACCTAGAATAATTATTTCCCCTAAACATGCAATTATTCGTAGTGATGTTGCGGGAATGCTATGACAATGCAACAATTTATAGGTCTCTCTCGAAGTCATTATGTTCAATCCTATAACTAATTTAACATATATCTACGTAAAATCAATGTCAAGAATATAATTGTAAGCGCCATTTCTACGGGATTATGCACGGCATCAATATATGTCTATATTGTTACACATTTAAAATCAAAGAAATCACAACCTTTTCAAAATTAACAATTAACTCAATTTACCCACGAATGTTGATCAAGCAATAACAAGTATTAAACATGAATAACACTAGAATTAAAAACCTCATATTCCAATAAGCATCTTTTTAAAGTATCAATAGTCTCATATATTAGGGTTCCATAATTATTCTGGCTAACAAACATTTAACCCATAATCATCAAATTAAAAACAATCAAGCAAAACTCAGTCAAGGTTCAAAACAGCAGAGGAAAAGAAATAAAAGACAGAGAGAAAGGTGAAGAGACGATGGGTCGAATGAGGTGGTTCTCCTCCCGCCATTTTTCTTTCTTTCTCTTCTTCTTCTCCAACGTGCTCCTCCTAAAAATTTATTTTCTGTTCTTTTTGCACTCGCTCCCCCATCTATGCTCTGAAAGTGTGTATCTATATCTCCAAAAAGATTGTAGGCTAAGTCAACTCCCTTCCCTATCCAAGCTGCAAATGAATAGAGTCGATTAAGTCCAGGGTTATCTGGACAGTCAAGGCGGAGGGAATCAGATGAGTACCAGGTCCAAGCTGCAATTAATTAATGAACTCTCCAAGCTTGTAGTTTCTCACACCATTAGCCTTCAATCAGATTCCCAGGACGCCTGAAATTCTCATCTTTATACCCAAATTCTGCTACACTAACACAATCATGTGTTCTGTCTGTAATACCCTGCCCACAAAATTAGAATTTTTTTCCTTGGCATGTCGACTTGTTAACATTTGGGGTGACACTGAGGGGGGAAAACACTTGACGTGACATCGTATGTGAAGCTTTGGAAAGGATTTATCACAAGATTTATAGTAAAAGTTACAACCACCTCAAAAGTGGTCCCCCATATAACATCCCAACTTTCCATTTACCTTTTTGGTGCCTGGCCCCCATTCCCCACCCCATAATTTTAGACGCTGCAATTGCAGTGAAGCTTTTGCCAAAGTGAGCAGTGGTAGTATGCTAAATTCTATTTGATATTTGGTCTGAAAGAAGAAGATGGGTGTAATCATTCTGGGGTTAGGCAGTGGGGATTCAAGCAATAATAATATAAGTTGAATGCATGTTTAACTCATCATGACTAGGTTCTTTTCAGAGATAATAATAATGCATGTTTCCCTCATCTTTGCTAGGTTCCAACAGCCAGGAATGATTGCCATGTAAGCTTTATATAAATTGCAACCACAAGAATTTGTTCTTTCTTTGAACCACCATAAATACACAAGTAATTGGTGAATCATTTGGCATATCATTTGACATTGATTAAGCTGAGTTTTGGGGCAAATGCAATTTTTATGAATAATAATACTGAAACTTGTTAATTATTCTTTGTTTTTCAGAACTCCATTCATCTGTTTGTGTTGGACATGGATACACAGAGAATGAACATTGAAAAGTACTGAAAGTGATAAAAGCAGAGCTTACTTGTTCAAAACTACTTACAGGAAAAGCCGATTGACTTTCTGGCTTGCCTTTCAACCCCTCACATTCCCCGCCTCTCTTTTTTTGCTTTTTTTAATTCCCTCTTTGAAAACTTCAAAATCTTTCTCTCCCTTATTATTTATTGAAAAATGTTTTTAATATATATATATATATTTTTTAAAAAACTAATTAATTGTTAACGTCTAAGTCAGATGATGTATGTCAAAAAATATTAATTTTTCTTTAATTTTTTAAAATGAATATCTTAAGTTTCAAATTATATTCATTTAAATGAATATTTTTTCCCGTAAAAATTAAAGAGAGAAAAAGCATCATGCTTCTTTTTTAACAACCATTATGCCCATTCTAAATGCATATCTTAGGTAATATAATGTGATTTAAATACGTTCGCTCTGGTTTGATTTTTATTTAATTAGTTTGGAAATTTAGAGCCTTGCATGAGTAACTTGTAAAATATTTGACCCGAAATGAAGAAAATGAAATGATGTTTAAAAACAAGAAAACAAAAAATAAACTTCATTTCTTATGGATTAATCAGCAAAAAAAAAAAAATTATATATATATATATATATTTGGTGAAATACAATAATAAGATAAGACCCGAATAATGAATATGATTAACATGATTCGAACTCAAATTACGTTTAGAACGATGAACATTTTTATTACTAGATTATCACATAAGATTCGTATATTTTATATTCCATCCATTTAAGAAGTCGGAGATTCTCTCACCTTATAACTTTAAACAACATAACAAACAATGCAGAATTTAGGGGAATTAATGAACATAAAATTAAACTGCAACCAACCTGCCTTCACGGAAAAATCAAAGCCCATTTCCAGCAGTCAATAACATTGAAAATGAATGCCAAAACTTGCACCCCATCATTCATACTACTCCCCCTTACCGGGTCATAAGTCCAAAACTCTGTGCTCCTCGTGCCTTTGACCCTAGCTTTGAAGTCTCCCTTCGCCGGCTCGAGCCGACTTACACCCCAATAAATGACGTCTTCCTTTCCGCTTTCTTAAATAATCTCCATGTTTGCTTCTTCTCCTTCCAATACCATCTTTGATCCCAGATGGTAAACATGATGGTCCTCATACCCTTTCTACTTGTGGGTTTGTTTCTGATTCTCCGGTTTTTGTTCAAAACATCCTTCCTACTCATCCTCCTCAAAAAATTCCAGTCTTTGGAAGATTGGCTTCATGTTCACCAATTGTATAGAGTCCCGCAGTTTAACCATCTTTTCCAGGAAAACGAGCTTTATGTCAAGGTTTCAGCCTATCTCAATTCTCTCCCTTCCTTAGAAGACTCTGATTTCACCAACCTTTTCACTGGTTCCAAGTCCAACGATATCCTTCTTCACCTCGACACCGACCAGACAATTCGGGACGTGTTTCTCGGCGCCAGAGTCACCTGGACCCTCGAGAAATCTGAAAATGGTGGAGCAAGGGTGTTGGTATTGAGGCTCAGGAAGAACGATAAGCGTAGAATTCTACGTCCTTATCTGCAGCACATACTGTCTGTTGCTGGTGATATTAGCCAAAGGAAGAAAGAGATTAAGTTGCGGATGAACGTTGACAGCCCATCATCAGGTGAGAATGGGCGGTGGAGATCGGTTCCGTTTAACCATCCGGCGTCGTTTGATACTCTTGTAATGGACGTTGATTTGAAGAACAAGGTCAAAGCTGATCTCGAAATGTTCCTCAAGTCCAAGCAATTTTATCACAGACTAGGCCGTGTTTGGAAACGGAGTTATCTTCTATATGGCCCATCCGGGACCGGAAAATCCAGCTTTGTAGCGGCCATGTCTAGATTCCTCAACTTCGATGTGTACGACATCGATTTGTCAAAGGTTTCAGACGACTCTGATTTGAAGATGCTGTTGCTACAAACTACGACCAAGTCAATGATCGTGGTTGAAGATCTTGATCGTTTCTTAATGGAGAAATCCAAGACTGTGAGCTTGAGAGGGATATTGAATTTCATGGATGGACTCATATCTTGCTGTGGGGAAGAAAGGGTGATGGTGTTCACAATGAACAGCAAAGAGGAGGTCGATGAGGCGTTGTTGAGGCCTGGGAGGATTGATGTTCATATACAGTTTCCATTATGTGATTTCCCTTGTTTCAAGCATTTGGCAAACAATTACTTGGGTGTGAAGGAACACAAACTGTTCCCTCAGCTTGAAGAGATATTCCAGGGAGGGGCTAGTTTAAGCCCTGCTGAGATTGGGGAGATCATGATGTCAAACAGGAGCTCGCCAACTCGAGCGCTGAAATCAGTGATGACGGCAATGCAAACAAATGCGGGTGGTAAAAGCAGAAGAGTGAGCGGGGAGGCGGCAGAGGAAATGGGGGGCGGTGAACAGGGGGGATTGTTTAGCAGGGAACATTCAGTACGAGATTTTCGAAAACTATATGGATTATTAAAGATGGGAAGTAGAAGAAAAGATGAGCCCCTGGATCTGGGTTCAGTTGATAAAGATGGCTCAAATTAAGAGCTTGTATTGTATTGTATTGTAACCAAATTACAAAATCAATCCAACATTTATTTTATTTTTTCATTTTGGTTTTTGTAAAACACCCTTTCCAGGGATAAGTCAATTAAGCTTTTTCTTTTTGTTTTGTTTTTCCTTGGTAAGCGCACTGCTCTGTTTCTTGCTTTTTCCCCCTGGCTGAATTCGTTTCTTAGGCAGAAGCAGAGCTCATCCTTCTCCATTTCAATCATTTTTGTATGCATTTTTCTAGAAGCCAAAGAATTTCGTCACTTTGAATAGGTTGAATTTTACTAGGTAAATTTTTGTTTGGATAAATAAAAACAAAAAAAAAACAAAATTTGATTATTGAATTATTTGAAATATTTTATTTGATTCGTTACAATTTGATTATTAATTTTTTTTTTTGAAATATATCATTTGAATTATTAAGTTTTTTTAGAAAAAAAAAAAAAAGTTTTATCAGCGAGCTTCAAATGACGAATTGACAATCAATATAATAGATCAACATCCATAAACGAATAAGATAACATGTCTTAAATCCAGTACGGGTTCATTTATATATTACTTTTAAGTAACAAACTGGATGTCATAGTATTTGACTTTATAGTTATAGATTTGAAGGTTGTGCAATGAAGTTAAAAAGTTTGAACAAGTTTTTAGTCTCGTTCACCTCTAGATTTCCATAGATCCCCACTTCAAGGGAAGTGAAAATTGAAGACTTGGTCAAATAGGTTGTTGTTGAATGTGTGAGCCAGAGTTAATATCATTCTGATTTGGAGGACGAATTTAATGCATAAGGTTGAACATTTAAGAGCTACCCAGCAAATTAAAAAGTTTTTTCTTTCCCCCCCTCTCGTATGAATGTAACACGAAGATTTTTAATCTTATTTTTTTTTTATACAATACCTAAATAAAATTAAAATAAAAAAAACAATGTGTTTTATCATTCTTGAACCTATATCCTCTCTTATTAACAATTAACAAGACTGCTGACACTAATTAAACTAAAACTCAATCAATAAAATATATTAATTTTTAATTCTACAATCAATTTTTAATCGCGAAATGAATTCGGGACAGGTATTTTTACTTGTTTTGTATGGGCTAATTCTGGCCTGCACTATCGTTGTAGAAGCCCAATATTAACCGGGTTTAGAGAACAAATCCCAAAAGTGGAAATAAATGAACGAAACCCAAATAAAAATAAAAATAAAATTATTACTTAAAAGTCCATTTACAAATTCCAAATTCTAAACCCAATACACATAGGCCCAAAAGACTTAAAAACATCAAAAACCCTAAATTTGCTTAAGCTTCCAGCCGCCACTGCCATGTCAGCGCCACGTCAGTGCCACGTCAGTGACACGTCAGTGGCACGTCAACCACGTGACCATTCATCTGCTGACCACAGACCGTTGATTCCTCAGCTCCCGTGATTGCTCGGCTCCCGAAAACGCCTCTGCCCGAGACCCCTCTGCTACCCAAAGCACCCTGCCGACCCTTTTGCACCAAAGTGGAAAGGGTGCTGCGACCAACGTCGTTGACCCAGCAACGCCCCTGCCACCGTTCCACCCTAATGTTACCTGCAACAAAGAAATAGAGAACAGCAAGGCAGAAACAACAAAGAAAAAGACAGAGAGCAAAAGAACAGTATTATGTAATTTTCAATGGCTATAAAAGCCTTAACAGAAGTTGTAACGTTTACGGAGATCAATACAAAAAATATATACAAAAAGAGCACTAAAGATCCACTAGTCAATAGCAAACCAAAAATTACAGGAGAAGCGAACTCGAACACAGCCCTTGAGAATCCATCGATTTTCTAAGGTACATTGTTTCGTGTACCTACACATACACATATATATACATATACGTTTTTTTTTTTTCAAAAGCAAAGCACATATGTGTTCATATGTTTGAAAATAAAGTTAGAAACAGGATGAAAACTAATAAACACTTGTTTCTTTTGTAAATCTATAAAAACTTGAACAGATCCAATATTTTTTTAAAGTATAAAAAGGGAAAACAAAAATAATAAAACAAGTTTCAGAATAATAAAAAGATCAAACTCTTTTTTTGAATAATGGGATTAAACCCAGACTTAGGGTTTCATAAAAACAAAACCTTTTTCTTAAAAAAATAATAAAAAGGAAAGAAAACAATTTTAAAACGGGTTTTCAAACATCTTCGAGATCTTAGAAACCCAGATCTGGGGATTTCGATCCGAAATCTGACCTTGGGCTAAAAAAGGGACCGGGAACGAAGACTTTTGGGATTCCCGACCGTCGTGGACGGCGGGCGGAGATGACGGTCGATGGCGATATGGACGGTGGCTCCATCGGTCAGATGGGCTAAGGTTTTGAAAATTTAAGAGAAAAGAGACTTGGTTTGGATTTTTTTTTAAAAAGAAAAGTTTTTAAATAATTTTTTAGAACAATAAATGGTTTTATATTTGGCCCAATACGGCGCAGTATTGAAGCTCTTACCCCGAGCTCAAAACGGCGTCGTTCCTCTCTTATCAGAATCAGACCCGACCCGCTAAAGAAGGATCTGCACGTTTTCGTATCTTGGTGAATTTATTTCCTTTTCCTGATGTTTTGATTCGATCCCTGCCTTTAAATTTTAACCTTTTGAAATCCACCCTTATAATTTTGTTTTGGTCACGATTTAGTCCCCTGATTTGAATCCCTTCCGAGATTGCCACGTGTAATAAAAAATAGAAATTTCTATTACAGCCCCTCCTTGTTTTTTTTTTTATTTAAAAAAACAGCCAATCCGTTTTTTATTTATCAAGTAAGTTTCATTTTCCTTTTAATTCAACCCCCGAGTCTTTTTTTCAAAAAATATATATAGTGATGGAGAATTCAAGTTTCAAACTCAAACCTTTTTTTAACTTAATTTTTATTTCGTTTTAAATTAATTTTCAAACCGACTGTTTCCATTTCGATCAACTTCATTTTGTTTTTTTTATCTTACTAAATTTCAAACCTTTATTCCTCTTATTTACTTCAGATCTTTTTTGATTTAAATTGATATTCAAATCTATTTACTTCCTATTTTTTATTATTTTCTCTCTTGGACTACGTCCAATCCTTTTTACTAGGGTTGAGTCTCAAACTCGTTGAATTTCTTTTGTTTTATTATTTATGTTGCTCAACACAATTTCTACCTTTTTATTTATCATACTACGAATCGTGTATCTTGTTTCATTCATGTTCTTTGTGAACAGTATTGCACATGGTATATTTAGTTCGTATTTTTTTAAAACTCCCTTCTTCCTCTTAATCCGAAAATGGAAGGCTTATTTGCTCCAATACTGTAGGTAAAATGCTTTGGTTAAATCATGTATTAAAAATACATAAGTTATCATTTTTGTGAATAAATTCGTTATTTCGGGGGATTTGAAAATTAATACCTTAACGCATTGGGTGTTATTTCTTCTAAAACTAAAATATCGAATGATTTTCTTAAGATCGATAATGACAATTTCATTTGAAAATTACACACTTCACTTATTCTCTTACAAGCTTTCTTTTAAAATAGAATAGATTAAAATAAAATAAGAAGTAAAATATACATCATTTTTCAAAACTTATAAGCTATTTCAACGGAAAAGTAATATTCTTTTATTAAAAGGGATTTGAAAGGTCGTATCCTAACGTGTTGGAGCATGATCTTTCTTTGAACTTAAACAATCGAATATCCTACCCAAAATCATTAATTGTTTGATATTCTATTGATTTAGGGGAGTGCAAAGAGTGTGCCCTGACGTGTTGAGTATGACTTTGCTCAGAACCTAAATAATTGAATATCTTATTTTAATGTCTTATTTATGAACGGCATCTTTACTCGAATTTTCGATTTTTAACAATTTAGACCCTAAGATAATCGACTGGGTACCAATTCTGGGCGTGTAAGGGTGCTAACCCTTCCTTACACGTAATCGACTCCCGAACCGATTTTTCGGATTTTAAACACCAAATGGTTTTTTAGAACAAGTTCAAACGTTTTATGATGACCCAATCACACCAAATTAAAAGATTGGTGGCGACTCCCGTTTTCAAATTCTAAAAAAAAATAATTTTCAAAACTTATCTAAAAAATGGTTTCGACAATCGTATTGTTAAAAAATGGATAAATTCCCTGCGTGATCACTCAACTTTCGGGTAGGTTTTATTTTGATCATTCAATTTTGAATAATTCAATTTCATCATCAATATTTTTATAATTTAAAATATTTAATGGGAAGCTTTATTGATCTAATAATAAATTTAGCCCTTTAATATTTATAAATTTTATCAATTTGATCCTAAATTTAAAAGTTCAACAAATTTACCCCTCAATGATTACAAAATTTATCATTTAGTTCTAATTCCAAAAAGTTCAATAAATTTAACCTGGAATATTTACAAAGTTTTTCAATTTAATTCTAATTCTAAAAATAAAAAAGAGAAAAAAAAGTATTTAAAAAATATCATTTTTGGATAAAAATGAGTTAAAAAATCTAAAAAGCATTTTTAAACTTTTATAATTAGAATTAAATTCACTTTTAAATAATTTTTATCCAAAAATTATTTCTTTATAAAAATATGTAAAATGATTTTTATATTAAGAAACTTAATGCAGTTTGGAAAAGAAAATAATGAAGGAAAGAAAAGAGACTCGGAATATGGGTGGTGATATAACAGGATGGTCGACAATGGCGGTTGAAGAACGAACGAGAGCTTTCACTGTTGAGATCGTCACCATCCCTTTTCGCAGCATAAATCTTTATTTTTTATTAAATTTTTAGATTTAAGATTAAATTGATAAAATTTATAAACATTAAAAAATTAAATTTATTATTAACTCAATATAATATCCGTACTATCTTTCCTTTAACATAATTAAAAATCTAAAAAATTGAATGACAAAAATAGATTCATTCAAGTAGTTTACCTCAAAAAATTAAGTAACATTTAAGAATTAAAATTTAGATTTGGGTTACAAAATTTTATATTCGAAAATCATCATTTACAAATTTATGATTTCTAAATCATTTGTTTAAAATTAAATTATTTAAAATTCAAGATTTTGAATTAATTCAAATTTAAAATTGGATTTCAACTTTCAAAATCGATATTTTTAAGAAATATTATAAAATTATTTGAGTTAAATTGCTTCAAAACATTTGAATTTAAATTCCATCAAAGAATTAAAAAAATAAATTAAATATAATTAATAATATAGCATTTTTAAGGCATAATTGCAAAAAAAGCCCTCAATCTTTGAGGCCTTTTGGATATATACCTCTAACTTTTTTTTATTGGCACTCTTAATGTTATAATTTTATTTTAAATTAATCCAGTTTTAACGATCAACTCATTTTAACGATCAACATGAGTTGACCGTCAATCAAATGTTAAGTTATTAAAATAGTCTATGCGACATACTATATAGCATAATGATGTCATCGATGATATCTTTTTTTTTTTCATTTTTCTCATATCCTTTTTTATTCTTTCTTCCTCTCTTCCCCCCCCTCCCCTTAATTGTTTTCCCAAATTTTTTCAGACTTTCTCTCTTTCCAAACACCCATTTTTCTTCACTTCCCTGACTTCATTTCTAGTCTCTATTATGTACAAATGTAACTTTAAAAGAAATGTAGGTATTTTTAAGTTCTCAATTTTTTTATTTTAACATTTGAAAGCTATTATAAATATTTCTCAGTTAAAATAGCAATCAAGGTGTAGAGTTGAACAAAAATGTAAACTTTAACGAAAAGGCCAATAAAAACCCATTTTTGGTTTCTTAGTGTATCATCTACAATGTAGCGCAAAATCAAAATCTTGAAACCATGTGGCCTCTCCATAGTAATAACAAAAGAATGCTTAGATAAGATTATCCTTAATATTCAAAGGCATACAAAAAAAACAAAAAACAAAATCTTCAAGAGTCCCAAGCCATGAGCCAAGAACAGAACCAACCTTCTCCTGCTATTGCTCAACCAAATCGTCGTCCTCCATTCAATCCTAGTCAAAGTACCCTTTTTCCCCTGTTATTTTTGCTTTTTGTGTTTTCTTTCTTTTTCTGTTTAAGAGTTTTGATCTTTGTGCTTAATGTTTTCATCTCTGTTTCTCTTTTTGTAAATTCGGGTTTCTATTGGTTTATGTTCTTTGATTAAAAAAGAGTGATCTTTATAGGTATCATTGAGTAAGATATATATTTTTTTGTTGGAAAAGTTGTGTTCAAAGAGTTGTGTAATCAATTGTGATTTGTGTTTACAGTACTTGAAATAGCTTTGATTATTTGTAGAAATTATTTATTGGTATAATGGTACTATGTGAAAGACTAAATTCTATTGCTTTAACTTAAATATTGATCTCTATCTGCCTGTTTTTTTTATTTGATAAATTATCATTTAGTGCTTTTAATTTTATGCTAAGTACTCTTTGTCTCACCATCTCTTAAAAAGTATGTTGTTTATGCAATGATTAGCATTATTAAGAGAAATGCATTAATAAAAGAATTAGTTGCCAATAGAGATTGGGAATGAAGTGAGGGAAGTGAATAAAAATGAGTGTTTGGAAAGAGAAAGTCTAAGAAAACTTGGGAAAACAATTAGAGGAGAAGAGAGGAAGAAAGAAGAAGAGAGAGAAAAGATGGAAAAAAAAATATTTTGATGATGTCATCAATGATGCCATTATGCTTATGTGGCGTGCCACATAAGGGTGAGCATTCGATCGAATCGAATAAAATTTTTTCGAGTTAATCGAGTTTTTGAATCATATTTTATTATCCTAACTCGATTTGAAATTTTTACAAATCGAGTCGAGTGAGATAGAATTCGAATAGAATCGAATATATTTGTTCAAGTTAAATTTAAAAAATTAATTTGATGTTGTTTAATTTTATGTAATTTTTAAAAAAAAAAATTATTTGATTTGGGGTTTTTTAAGAAGAGAAAATTGATTTTGGGTTTAGTTTATGAGTTTTTTGTAAAAACGAAATTATATTTAGGTAAGGTAAAAGGTAAAAAATTAAAAATATTTGGGTTTAGTTTATGGATGGGTTTTAATCTTTAGGGAAAAAATTAGGTAAGATAAAAGGTTTGGACTTTGGGGGAAAATGAGATAAAGTAAATTGGACCTGAGTAATATAAATTTGAAAATTAAAAATAATATAGTTTTATTTGGTTTATTTGAATTATTCCGGTTATCCGAATTCGAAAATTCAACTCGATTCGAACTCAAAATTCGAAAAAAAAAATTCAACTCGATTTGTTTAACTCGAATAACTCGATTCGAATAATTCGAAATTCGAATTTTTTTTTCGAATTTTTCGATTCAAATCGAGTTTTGCTAATCTCTAGCACCACATAGACTATTTCGGTGACCTAGCATTTAACTGACGATCAACTCACGTTGAACGTTAAAACTGAGCTAATTTCAGAAAAAATGATAACGTTGAGAGTGTCAATTAAAAAAAGTTAAAGGCATACATTCAAAAGCTCTCAAAAATTAAGGGCTTTTTTACAATTATATAAATTTTTAAAGAACAAGATTACAACTTTTGTAGCAAATACTAGTTCATATTTTATTATAAAACTAATGGAGCTATAAAAAAATTTCTACAAAACCACCGTATAACAATTATGTCTTTTTATTACATGATATATATTTATTATTAGTTTTTTTTTTTTTTTTTTTACAAAGCCATCAAATAATAATCGTTTTATAATAATTAATACTAATTTAAGGTAGTTTGGTTACCTTGAGATGGTCGTTAAATAAGTTCGACGATGAAAGTGGAGGCCGGTAGGGACAAACGCAGTGGAGAGATGGTGTTGGATGAAACAAATGAGAATAAACAATGTGTTTCTTAATCGTGGTAATTGGTATGTATTGAAATCAATCATATTAGTCGGTACGGATTGTCCCAATCTTAATTTAGTGACATAATTTATCATACCGTTACGTAATCAATGACAGTTAACAATTTGGTGATTATATGTAATAAATCGATACCCTTAGTAACCATGGATAATGTTAATAGATATATACTGATTTACAAAGGTTTGGTGATTACTATATAACTTAAACAAGTCTAATTTATCCTAAATTTTATGGTTATTGCACTGTGGTTTTCATTATTCGTATGAACATTCAACATCCATCAATAATATTTAATTTTACAACAAAAGCAAACAAATTGAATATGTATGGATGTTATGTAAACCTGGCGTCATAGGTTGGTTCAGTGCTCAAGTTTAAACTAATTTAAGATGCAATCCTCGACGGTAGCTAAATTTGAGTTTAAACATCCATAGACTAAGTAAAAGAAAGAGTAATAATAACATTATTTTCCATGTCAAGTGTTGATGAGGTTGGGGGAGAGAGTCAGAGCTGCCTACCACGTTTGGCATCAGCAGAAGCAGCTTCAAGGTCGCCCAGGAAGAAGAGGATTTTATCCAGAATCCCCTCCACATGATTGGATGTTGTGCTGGACTCGCACTCTTTCACCCCTTTTCTTTTAATCCTTGAACCCAGGTAGCGTTGGATTTTACCTTGATGTACAAGAAGGTAATCTCCCCCTTCTCTGATTATCTTCAGCCCCCTAGATACATATCATCGATTAGGAATGGCGATAAATGGATTAGATTAAAGGTTACATGGAGTACAACTTACAATCCAACTCGATCACATCGGTCTTGTGCCTCGTAAACATGTTTCCATGATGTGGATTCTAAGGGCTGAGGGGCAAAAAATGCAGCTTCATCCGCTCCCCATCTTTCTCTGAATAGGTTACACCATAGCGTGTTATCCGAACCCAACACTTTCCATTTCTTGCAGACTTTACAACCCCAATTCTCAGAATTTCATAACCCAAAAAAGGAAAACCCCACAAATTTAGGCGCTTGATCCACGATTCAGAAAATCAAGCAAACCTCTCACTCGAATTTGAGATCAAACTCAATCAATCTAAACCCCAAAAGAAAAATAACATTGTAGGCTAACCTTGTAGAGCAGAAGCAAGGTTCTGATGATCCAAGAAACAGAAAATCTTAAGACAAATATCAGAAGGCAATCTCTCCATTTTCTCTGTTTTTGTTTTTGTCAAATACAACTAAGGATCCAAAGATAGGCAATCGTCTTTGGAAGATTGAAGGGACAAGAGAAGAGAAAGAGGGAGAGAGAGAGAGAGAGAGAGAGAGAAGGTGCCTTTTTTTATTATGTGGAACTTATGAAGCTACTATTCTCAACTCTCTCGACCTTAAAAACTAAAAGGTACTCGCTCCAATGACAGGCCACGTAGGGGATAGGGACAACGTACTTTCTAGGATAGCGAGTGTCATATACTAGGCTGAGTGTGGTTATTGAGTTGGAGAAGTTGCAGTGAGAAGTAAGGCGAATGTTCATGTTTTACCGTGAAACTTGAAACCATGTGGAGTAATTTTTTTCACCAAACTCTCCCTATCACTCTATCTTAGGTGTCTAGCGTGAATTTATTTTCGCCACCGGTCGGGTAAAAGTATAGGATGTATCTGTGTTGCATTTCTCTGTTTTATTGAATGATGGATAAACTAGTTTTATATATTTTTAAATTTATAAACTAATTTTATTTGTTAGATGATAACATGGTTGTAATGGACCAATCAACAACTAACATGTGTCGATTATTTTTCCCTTATAAAACTATAGCCTAATACATGTTGACACGTGGTAATATAATTTTTTAAACAGTAAATAACATTTTAAAATCTAAACTATTGAAAAGCAAAAAACACAAGAGGTCTGTTCTAATTGTAGTATTGGAAAGAGTCATAGTGAAGACCAGCCTGGATGGATCTCATAAACCAACCCAACCATGTTACAATTTTGAATTATACCCCCATCAAATATCCATTTTTAACAATTTATGACGAAATAATTTTAATTAATCCACTATTTAATTTTATTTTTAAAATATATTTTATAATAAGTTGAAATTATATTTAAAAATTCAGGCTATCCAATCGTGAATCAGGGACACCACAGGTTAAGATTGTAAAGTCAACCAGCCTTATTATGGTTGAAGTTATAGTTTAAGGGGTTTTTTTTTTATATATATATTAACTAATAAAATTTTAAAAAACAAAGGGAAATATTTAGACATTAATGGAGCTTTTAAAGTACTCTACAAGTGGATTGCCGTGATGGCAATAGTTGTATAGGTATGGTAAAATACTCAAATAATAATAATAATAAACTACTTAATTGGGTTATCTAATTTTTAGAGTGTTTCATTTTAATCACTTAAAATGGAATTTTTGTAATTTCGTCACTTTATTTTTAGAGTGTTTTAATTTTAGTCACTCAACCATTAAATCTTTAATAACAATTAATTGTATACGCCACATGATATTCACACTTTCATTTTAATCACTCAACTTAGATTGCTTTCATTTGGATTATCCAACTTCTATTTTAGTATAAACTAAAACAATACTTTAAAATTTCATATATATACATATTATAACAGTTTTATGTTTTAATTTTTATTCCTCATAACTAAAGTATAAATTATAGTCATAATATTAAAAATATTTTATATTTCAAAAACTTTATATTTTTTAGGCTTAATCTACAAATTGGTATCTAAACTATACCCTTTTTCTATCTTGGTACCTAAATTTTTTTTGGTCATAAGTGATCCTTAAACTACTTTTTTTTCCCAAATTAGTACCTCAGTGAAATTGTTAAAGTCTTTTTTTTTTAAATGCTTAACTAATAAATTGACACCTAAACTATGTTATTTTTTTTTATTTTGTTACCTAAATATTTTTTGACATAAGTGGTACTTAAACTATTTTTTTTCCTCAAGTTGGTGCTTCTATTAGTTCAATTGTTAGTCAAACAAGTCTATTTAAAAAAAAAAAAAAGGCCAATTAAAAATTGCCATGTAGCAAAAAATAAGACAAAAATATTATTTTCTTTTTAAAAATTAAAAAAATAGAGAAATTCGGTTTAATTTACTTTTATTGACTAGAAAGTTAAAGGTTCAATCTTTATCTTTGGATTGATTCTTGATACAATTGGTTCGATCCATTTCTAAATACACTGATTTTGATCAATGAAAGAATTTTTTGAATCTTGTCAAATTGAGCAAGTAGCTAGTGAAGTTCAAAAATAGAATTAATCATCGACATCTCAACCTCAATAGGGTCAATTTCGAGCATTCTAGCATTGTTAAACATTATAAAAAAAGAAAAAAAAAATATATAAATAGAGAGAGAGATAATGTAAAAGAAAGGATTAAAAACAAAATTTTAAAGTTTATATGATGTGGCGGTCTATTATCGGCTAAATTTTTTTTAACGATTTATAATATTTTGGTGTAAAATGAGGTAATAGAAAGATAATTGGATAAATTTGATAAAAATGTTGATTTTAAAAATATTTAGGATTTTAGGTCATTTTTTCCATATTTAGGAACTCAAGCTATACAAGCCAACATGTCTACATTTGACCTAATTAACATATTTATTCATTTTTTTATAAACTTACAAAAAAACAAACAAACAAACAAACAATTTATTCATTTTTTTATTACTTCTCATTTTTTTTGGTAAATTTTAAATATTGATATAAAAAAAAAATACAATATAAACATTTTTTTTAATTTTTTCATAGATTGTAAAAAAAAAATAAGTATATACTATTTATATGAAAAATACAATAGATTACAATAGCCAATTTTAAAAAAAAATTTAGATTGTAAATAAGTATATCCAATGGCAAAGCCAGGGGGTTAGCAAGACCCTGGTCCTCGTTAAAATAGAAATTTTTTATTTAGGCCTTTTATAATTTATAAAATTTTAAATTAATAATGATAAAATTACACTTTGACCCTCAAAATAATAAAAAATTGATTTAATCTTTTAAAAATTATAAAGATATACACTATTAAAATAGTGAAATTGTATTTTTATTACCATAAAAATGTATAATTTAATTCCGACCCCTCCAAAAATAATTTTCTAACCCCACCACTGAGAATATTATTGATGTATAATACAAAAGAACAAAATTTTCTATATAATTGGAATAATTACAGTACAAAATGAAAAAAAAAAATGTAATACAAAACAATTTAAAAGTTAACAAAGTAAATGATGATTTACAAGACAAAAATTTTAAATAAAATCATCGACGTCGTCGAGCCGAATGTGTGCCACAATCCGATGAGTGTCGATTATGAGAAAGATTTCTTCTTAGTTAGGGCTTTGACTCCTCATTTTTTTCATCTTCATCTTCACCTTGAGCTCCATCTTCATCTTCATCTCATTCCTTCGTGCTTGAGTGCCATGTTGTCATTGTATATCGTTGGTTTTAGTAACAGGTGATTGGGAAGATGAGCAACTTTGGTAGAACAATGATGCTAGGGAAACTGAAAGCACACCTTGTAGAACGCGCTTTCTGCTACTTTAGTTGAAAACGTGTATTGTAAGACACGTTTTTTATTTCTCTCTCTAAAATCGGCTTATATCTCTACATATCAAAAAATCGATCTAAAACCCTAATTATTTTCTAAAAATGACATGTATTGCTAATTTACCTAGAATAATTAGATACCACTTGAGACAAAAAAAACTAGGTATCAACTTGGAAAAAATGAGTATTCTTTAGGTACTAATTTAGATATCCATTTGTGGGTGAAGCCTATTTTTTAAGTTGTTTATATCTTCCAAATATTGTCTCATCAATAATTTTAATTAATATATTATTATTTAAATAATAATGATTTTATAAAACATATGAACAACTTTTGTATTGTATTAAATAGAAAACTAATTATCTAACAGAACTTAAAAAAAAAAAACCATAGTAATGTCGATTTAGGATTAACTTGATTATCATGGACATTATTATTAATATAGGAGGATGTGGGTTCGAGTGTGCCGAAGCGCATTATCCTCCTATTTATGGGTTGAGGATGGGACATTCATAGTTCTAAATATTGTGTCAAAAAGAACAAATATGATCAAAACTTATAATGAGATTAAAAAAAAAAACCAATAGTAATACATTTCCTTTAGCTAGGGTTGAGGGAAAAAAAAAACGACTCGAACCATAGTGTTTGGACAATTTATGAAATCCATTTTTAAAAATTACAGCTACCCGAAGCCAAACTGAATTTTAATTTTATTTAATTTAAAATTAATGTCAATTTTTATTATATAAAATAAATATTTTATATTTAAAATAGTGAAAAATAATTTAAAAGTTTTTGAAAATTTATTATTTTTTAAAAATATTTTGAAAATTTTATCATATAATATTAAAAAATTATAAAACAAAATTGACTTTGTGAAAATAAATCTAAAATTTCAAAACTAAAAATTAATATGAACAATCAACAACCAAATCAAGCCTAAGCAAAAGGATTCAAAAAACCGAACCAATATCACCCTCATCCGGTTTGGAACTTAAGGTTGGTTGCGCGTATCACGCTTTACGTTGGGCGCGCGTGTCACCTACGGCGACCCTTTTGTTCAAGAAGACACTACAAAGTGTAATTATCTTTGACTCCAGAATATTTTCAGGAAACTAGTAAATCTCAAAAATCATAATCCTCCCCTTTCATTTAAGACCCATTTTCTTCCATGAAGCCCAGCTCTCACTCTAAAAGGTCAGGTTAGTGTCAATTAGGAATGAAATTTTATTATCCAGATCAAATGCAATTAATTATAAAATATATATTTGTTGATTTCTCAAGAATCTTATGTTTGATTGAGTAACTATTGAAAATTCTAGTTTTCTGTCGCACTCTGAAGAAAATAATTTGAACATTTCCCAGATTTTAAACTCAAGAAAAAATAAATAAAGAAGGACCATCTTTTCATTTTACGTCTCAGATCCTCATCCATTTCAATTAGTCAATTGGATTTCTTGTCTTATTTTTTCTTCAAATGGGGTAGCTTAGTTCCTATTGTAGTTATTAATACCAATCCTGTCTTTGTCAGATCCATTTCTCTAATCGGAATTAAAAGTATCTTCCCCCTCCTTGCAGTCCACTTCGGTTTAATCTTGCACGCAAATGCTTAAATTAATTTCTTAAAAATACTTTCATTGCACTGTTTTAGACTTTTAGGTAAAGAGTTCCCATCTTTTCAAATTTTGATCAAGTAAATCGGGATTTGTTTAGGTCTAAATTCCTGGGTATTGAAGCCTGAAAATTGTTGATCAATGGCTGAATCCTTGGGTCCACGATTGTACAGCTGCTATAATTGTCGAAATCATGTTTCTCTCCACGACGATATCATTTCCAAGTCTTTTCAGGTACAAGGTTCTGAGTGTGTCTTTCGAAATTTTAGCAGACTGCTAGTTTCCCTTTTATATTGGGCATAGATTTCTCATTGAATTTTATAACTGAGAGACTATGGTATTTGGATTTGGTTGAACTGAATATTGAACCCTAAAAAGTCAGGAGAAATTATGTTATCCGGATTTAGTAACTGTAGTTCTCAGCATAGATGAGAACCATGATCATTATAATAAGAGTAGCTGGAAAATTAAGGTTTTGTACTCTTCGTATAGGGAAGAAGTGGGCGAGCATTCTTGTTTTCGCATGCAATGAATATAAGAGTAGGAGCAAAAGCAGAGAGGCATCTGATAACGGGTCTCCACACAGTTGCAGACATTTACTGTGGTGATTGCGGTGAGTTGTTAGGTTGGAAATACGAGCGAGCTTACGAGGCATCCCAGAAGTACAAGGAAGGTAAATTTATACTTGAGAAGGCAAAGATTGTTAAGGAGAATTGGTAGTACCAGTCCTTTCTCTACCAATTCCAAATGTCCTCATTGTTTCCCACCACCTTCCCATTTCCCCATGTTAATAGATTTGTGGTATTACTTTCTTACTTTGCACTATACAATCTGCATTATGATTATTGTTTATGCTCTTTTCATTTTACTTTGCGTACAAAAATATCCGAGAGCATTAATGTAAATGATAGAATTTTTATTAAACCAAATTGTTTGCAGAATTACAAGTATATTTGACGATATCACTACACTAAAGATATTAGATCCGGTTATATGCTATTTTGGATTTTATTAGGAATTTCCTAAATTTTGCTCCTTTTATTTCCTGTTCTTGTATTAGTAGGATAATTGTTTGTAGTAGGAGAGGAAACTATCCACCTAAATGGGTGGTTAAATTCCCTGCTGATTGGAATGTTTCCTTATAACCTTTCTCTCCGACTTTTATCGGGGTTTCCATGAAATTTTACCTTAATTTAGCCGTTAATGTTTACAAAATTTATTATTTTATTTCTAATTCTGAAAAATTCAATAAATTTAGCTCTCAATATTAACAAAATTTGTCAATTTAATTCTAATTTAAAAAGTTTCAATAAAAAAAAATCATTTGCGATTTCTGCATTCATTGTAGCCTGCAGTAAATAAACAGTTGCTAATAAATATTGGACTTAATCTCTGCAAGTTCTGAAAGTGAAGGAAATGGAAATGTTTCCATGTGGGCTATGCCAACAATATCTGAAATAATCGTCTCCAAACTCCAGTCTTAAGGAACACAAAACATTTGCAGTTCCTTTCTTCAACCCATCAAATTCTACTACTTGGTTTCCATGGTGATATGGTTCCCATTCAAATTATAACAGAAAGGATCGATATGGCCTTTGCCAATGAACAAGATAAGAGGGTCCAAAATAATAAATATCCCCATTCAGCCCTATATCAAACCATTTGAAGGTGACATTAGTGTAAAATGAGATAGTGCTAAATATTCGTTTTGGAGGTTTGTTAAATGAAATATTTTTAAAAAATGAATTTTTTTAAATATATATTTTAAAATTTTTGGAATTAGAATTAAATTAATAAATTTTGTAAATGCTGAGAGCTAAATACTGAAGTTTTAAGAATTATAACTAAAATGAAAATTTTTGTAAATAGTGATGGTTAAATTTGTAGATTTTTTAGATTTAAGAACAAATTGATAGAATATGTAAATATTGGAGGGCTAAACTTGTTATTAGGCTAATTAAAAATGGCTCACCCATCTAGCATCAACTAATGAGAGAGTGACTAAAATATCCAATTTCGAAAAATTGAGTGACTAAATTGAAAAAAATTAATAGTTGGGTGATTAAAATAGAACCAAAGACATAGTTGGGTTATCTCTAGGTGAATGTACTTGAGAGGCCCCTTTACAATAGGAACTTGATCAAATTAACCCGTCTACTATTAAATGGATTTATTTAGTGTACTATTAAAAAGAATAAAAAGAAGTCGAATTGAAATAGAGTTAATATTTATTATTATAAAAAATCATTTACCATTTAAATGAGTTAATATTTTTAAAATTTTTATAATTCTATAAATGAAATCTTTTGTTTGCAATTGAAAAAAACAAATTTTAAGAAATTTTTATACTGTAAATGTTTATTACAATTTAAATTTATTTGATTCCTTTTAATAATATAAAGATTAAATTAATCCATTTAATAATAAAAAATTAATTTGATCCAATTATTATAATACAAATACCTCCCCAATACTATAATATCTGGCATATTTAAACCTATTAAATATTTTTTTCATAAAAAAAAATATTTAAACCTATTTATAAATACCTTTATTTGATAATTCTTTTAAAGGAAAAATAAAAATAAAAATAAAAATAAAAATCCAGACATTTATTTCTTTAGGCTGGTTGCCTTCATGATTTGGGTCCAATTGAGGTGGCCCATGGACGCCTTTAACTGAAAATTGATGGGAGATCCTCTAATCCAACGGCAAATAACGTAAAAGATGTAGCCGATTACAGTACATCTCGTAACACCCTATCTTATCCCAACTCTAACGTTTCACCTTCCAAAAACCCAAAACATGGCGCGGAATCGTTTTCCCGCGAAACCCAAAACCAGCGCGCGAAAATTCCTAACTGCCTCTTCTCTTATAATCCGCCGCCCAACATCAGAGCTGTGGAAGCATTTCTAGCTTGTTTTTCTTCCGCTTCTTCTCATTATTTATATATATCTCCGTTCTTTGTCTTTGCTCGTCAATGGCGGTGGCTAAACCGACGGCGATGGTTCTTAGGCGCAGGACTCGAGCTCCGAAGCGCTACTCCGAAGACGAGGATGGCTTGGGTTGCGACGATGTTTACTGCGAGAGATGTGGGTCGGGTGATTTTGGATCCAAGCTTTTGTTGTGCGACAAGTGCGATAAGGGATATCATCTGTTTTGCCTCAGACCCATTCTTGTTTCGGTGCCTAAAGGATCCTGGTTTTGTCCCTCCTGCACCAACATCAAGCAACCCCAATGTACGGTTTCTTCTCCTTTAAAAACCTTTTCTTCCTCTTTACAAGGTTTTAGTGGTAGTTTCAAGCTGTGAATATGTTGAATCATGACTTGATTTGGGTCTAAGGATTACCCAATGCTTATGGATTTTAGCTTCTGAAATTAACCACTTAGGATGTTAGAATGAGATTGAAGTGAATCATTTCACTAAAGTTAAGCTATTCACTGCTAAATCGTTGGGATATAAAGTTGTATGAAGTAACGTAATTTTTATTTCTATATTATTTAGTGTTTCCGCTGGTTCAGACCAAAGTTGTTGATTTCTTTCGGATTCGAAGGTCATCCGGGTCCATGGAAAATCAAAGTAAGTAAAATCAATCTATCAAATGAATTTCCCACTCATTGCATTGATAGAATTACAAAATGATTAGATAGGCTGAGAAATTGTTTTTGTGTAGGCAACATTAAAAAGAGAAAGAGAGCATGTAGCTTAGCGGTGTCCAAGAGGAAAAGGAAGTTGTTGGCATATAATCCAACAGAAGACCCACAAAGGAGATTGGAGCAAATGGCTTCATTGGCAACCGCACTGAAAGCCTCTGGGACTGAGTACAGTGATGGGCTCACTTACCGGCCTGGCATGGCACTAAGGTCCGCTAATTGTGCAGCTCTTGAGAAGGGAGGAATGCAGGTAATGACTTTTTATAAAAATAATATATTATTGCACACCCAGTGGGACACGAACCCACAATCGCCTGATTTGAAGTCAGGCGCCTTATCCGGTTGGCCATGGTCGCTTCTTGTTACCGAAACTTCAATGCTCCAATTTACCCATGTGTGATTAATTTGATGCGTTCCAGATTCTGCCCAAAGAGGATATAGAGACATTAAACTTATGCAAAAGGATGATGGAAAAAGGAGAGTGCGCTCCTCTCACGGTCGTTTTTGATCCTATGGAAGGGTATGTAAAACGTCATCAGTGTATAGATTGTTATTCTACTGCACTATTATGCACATTTAGCTTCCAAGCCAGCAATTGATGTTTGATATTTGCAGGTTCACTGTACAGGCTGATAGATGTATAAAGGATTTAACTATAATCACAGAATATGTTGGAGATGTTGATTACTTGAAGAACCGTGAAAATGATGATGGAGATAGCATGATGACCCTTCTTCATGCATCAAATCCTTCAAAAAGCCTTGTTATTTGCCCTGACAAGCGTAGTAACATTGCCCGCTTTGTCAATGGCATCAACAACTTCTCACCGTAAGTCCCATTTTATTCTATGCACTCTGTATATTTCTGTTTTGTGTTTTAGCTTTGGATATGAAAGTACTGTCGATTCTTAATGCAGGGATGGGAGGAAGAAGCAAAATGTAAAATGCGTGAGGTATGACGTGAATGGGGAGTGTCGAGTGTTGCTGATTGCTAACAGAGATATAAGAAAGGGTGAAAGGTTGTACTATGATTACAATGGATATGAACATGAATACCCCACTGAACATTTTATTTAGCTTTTTGATTCTGCTTGATTATAGTTTCCCATACCGATGGTATTACTTCAAACTTGGCAAGATAATTGTATACACAGATTGTCCCTGGTTCTGCAGTTCTTTGAGGGTTAAACATTTTCTGTATCGGGAAAAAAGTTCATATTGCATCCATCATAATGTTTACTTTCAACCCTATTGAAATCTCCATTCTGTTTCAAAACAACATTAACGAGCCATTGTGTTCAACAAACGGGCCACCCTTATTTTGATTCCGAAACAAATCTGGCTAGGGTGGTGACGGTGTGTTTGTGTACCGTCAGATTAGTGGTCCACTCCAATCTTTCACGCTGTTTTCGGTTGGTCAATGTGCAACTGATGCCATCGGATCTGAATCAGATGCAACCCCCCACAATGGATTGCGGTTGTGGTGGTGGTCCTTTTCCATTCTAGGTGAACTGGAATAATTTTTTTCATGTACTTTGGTTTGGGTGTTTCAAGGTCCAGGCCAGGCCTTGTCTGACCTGCAGCAGGTAAATATAAACGAAACAAAATCAACTCAAATCCCAAGAGCAAGGACTTCTCCAGTTCTTTCTTTGCAATTTGCCTTGCTTTTGTACGGCATCATATTAAACCCACAATCTAACGTGTAATCCTTTAACTGATCCAACTTTTCTTTTTAAAGCATTCCTCTTCATCATAGCATCCCTTTACACTCATCACAAATGCTAAAACCACCAATGTCCCCAACAGCCTCAAACACTTCCTCCAATCAATTCCTCATGCCAACCCTCGATTAAACTCTCGCGTAGTCACAATTTCACTTGGAAGGCTCAACTCATTATGAAACTTCAAGCCATGACCTCTACAGTCATCTCTACTGCTCCATAGATGGTCATGAGACTACTAATCCTAATTACAAGGCTCGGTTTCATCGATGTAAACTCACCAAAATGCCCTCATGGTATTCGTGAAAGCCATTGTTATGTCTATTGTTGCATTAGTCGCCACCTTCAACGTTGCTTGGGACAACTTCTACACTGCGTTTGCAAGCAAATCGCAAACCCGCATCTTCAGCCTCCATCATCACTTGAATTGAGTCTCTAAGGACACCAAGTTCATTGTTGAATACTTGCGAGAGATATGACCTTTCTTTGACGAACTTACCATTGTAGGCTTTCCTATCACTAATGAAGAATTACTGGCTAATATATATTTTGCAAGATTCTGTAGCCATTCATGCACGAGACCCCAATCACTTATAAGGAGTTTTTTTTTTATATAAGCTTCTCGATCATGAGTTGCTCTTCAAACATGAAAACCTCAGAAAGGCTACTACACAGATTACAGTTGTTGCACATTAAGTTTCCTACAATGCCTTGGCTCAACAAAACTCTTGCTGCCCAACCAATGACAACAAATGACATCAATCGAAATGACCATTCACTCAAAATTTTTAACACCCTACATCTGACTCAGAAGTCGACCGGTTGTAAGAGACCACATTTGTTGTCGAGGAAACTAAAACATTAAAACAATTGCTGAAGCTAAAAATTTAGGAAAAAAAAAAACAAGTCCAACTTCACAATTACAATTAAAAGATGTTATGGATATTAATTGAACTTAAATTGACTCATATATGTTAAACTAGGGTCAAAGACAGTCAAACATAGAGCTATTACTAATCTCGAGTCAGATTACCAACTATTACTAATCTCGAGTCAAATTACCAAAAAGCAAGCTATGTCTCAGGACATGCCTCCCCTGTTTTTGAATTTTAACTTTTAAGTTTAATGTCTTGACGCATTGGACCCATGTCTTGAGACTTCAACCATAATTTCATGAATTTAACTTTGATGTTTTATGCCCTGAGATAATGCAACCATGTCTTGAAATTTAGTACCCATATATTGAGTGTGGAGACATTCATGCTATGTCTCGAGACTTATAACCATAAATGCATAAATTGCATGAAAATGATCTTAAGGTCTCGAGACACATGCTAAGAAATGCATAAACCAAGCATTACAAGTCATGCAATTGAGTTTATAAATGTTTGTAAACATGTGCAACATGCAACCCAACCAAAACATGAGCACTAACACAATAGATCAACGATTTACAGGGCAAGTAAATTGCAAACCATAAAAATATACATTCAACATAGAAAATTGCATCACAAATCCATTTCAAAAGTGTTTGATAGTCCAAAGATGAACCAAAATATACCAAATCCATGAGAAGATGCACTTAAAGTCGCATGAATCCACCTAAGTACATGCCCAAGACTAAGTTTAAAAGCAAGAAATTACAAAGATGAATGTGTAGCTGAGACTCAAGAACTTAGAAATGTACTCGTATTAACCAAATGTTCAAAAGTTGCAGACAAGCGTTGAATGGGCAAAATGCACCAATGCGTATAAAACACAACTTCCCCTAACACACTAATAATGCAACAGGTGCTAGATATGTATGTTTGCAAGTGACAATAGAATGCACACAAGTGCCAAATCTTCCTAAATACTATAACATGCTAACTATACCCAAACCATTTTCAACATTATTTAATGGAGTGTTCAATATTAAAACATGGTTTAACATAACCAAGATGTAGTATCCCCAAATTTTTGGTTAGACATGTGACACTATTTCGATAATATGTATAGTGAATTTTCGAGAAAATTGAAAATTTTCACAAATAAAAGAAATCTTATATAATAAATTTATTTTAGATATGGAATTTATGGAAATAATTTCAGAAGAAAAAACGTGTCAATAGGATTAAATTGCAAAATTTGAAAAATTTAGGGACTAAAGTGCAAATTTGACCAAAAGGGAAATGTGACCTGTTAGTGACTAATTGGGATAAGATTAAGTTTTATTATATGTAAGTGTAATAAAAATCACTTTTGAGACTAAATTGATAAAGATTCAAAAGTACAAGGATTAAATTGTAAAGTTCTCATTTTTTACTGGGAATGATTAAAAGTCTAATTTTTACCCCAAAAGATTTGTAATAACTTTTTATTTTGAATTATGAGCTTGTGTGGATTAAGTGGTTAATTTTGTGAAGAAATTGTACAAAGAATAAAAAAAGGCAAAAATGTAATTTTGTCTCGAAAGGGTATTTTACCACCAAAAAGGTAATTATGTGCTTAATTGGTCCTATGGCCTCGTCACGAGTTTAGCCTCATGTCATATAATGTGGGTTCGTGTATGTAACACCCTTATACTCGATTTATACGTATAAACCCAATATAGAAGCATTACATTACAGTACGTCACAGAAAGTTAAGTAACAGAAAATTTTCTTTAAAAAAACCGATGTCTTTTAAGACCATTCGAGTCAGAATATCGTATATTAATAATTTCATTTCATAATTCATAACATTCGAGATAACATTTTTCCCACTCATTAGGGACTCATAACAGTACCATTGTACACGCCATTTCCTTTAAAATAAATACCTATATTTGGAGTTCTCCAAAAGATGATGTGATGTGATGAGAGGTCTCTGAACTCGACTTTACTCCCTGTAACTTTGTACCTACGCGTTAAGCCGATGAAGGCTTAGTAAGTACCACAAAAGTAATGTAAAATCATGTAAATACTCCTCCTTATAAGCTTTTACTTTTATTCATTTGTATCATATAACTTACCACCATGGCGCATTTCATACTGTGATTCACCTTTTTCTCATTTTAGCCCATTGTAGACTTTCATAGAACCTATCGGATAAACGAAACAAGCAGAAAGTACCGAAGTACTTAACAAAGGTACATAAGTGCTGGGGAAACAGAAGCACACATAGTGCTAGGTAACAGAAGCACACATAGTGCTGAACAGAAGCACGCTAGCATTCCTTAATGGCATGCCACAAATATGACAATGGTTCTAATTCGTCTACATGGGCATAATCTCACTTAACCTCATTATCCACAATTTATTCATCACATTTACATTTCTCTTCACATATACATAATCATATATTTCTCACCTTTATTTTCTCAAATAAATCCATAATGTCACAAATTAATTACACAATCAATATTTATAATTAAACACATAATATTTCACATATACATTGTTCATCACATATATATCATCATATACCTCTTTACTCTTATTTTCACATTAATTTTCAAAGCTGTCCACTTGCGTCACAGTCACGAAATTATTTATATCTTGGGCTACAGAACTCAAAATTATAATCCGCTTGATATTTCTGAAAATAGACTCAATTATATTTTTACCATAAAATTTTCAGAAATTTTAATTTAGCCAATTTGTACAGTAAATTCTTTCAATTTACCCCTTCTCTGCTGTTTGACAATTTCAACCTTTCTTCACTAAAAATTATCTATATTTTAGTAAAGAGATCAAATGATGTCCCTGTCTATTTCATTTGAAAATAGACTCATTGAGTATTCAAACATATAAATATCAGTCTCTAATAATTTTTATACATTTTTCTATAATTTTTCAAAGTCAGAACAGGGGAACTCGTACCTACTCTGACCTTGTTAGACAAAATCAGTTATATCTCAGAATATACATATCCATCTCCATCACCATTTCTTCCATATGAAACTAAACTCAATAAGGTTTAATTACATATATAATACGACGCTTAACTCACTATATACAATTTTTGGTGAATTTTCGAAGTTAATCCTCTGTTCTGTCCAAGCTGTTTTACTAAATCACACATTAATCCCTTCATTTTTATCATTGTAAACATTCAAATTATGTTCCTATCTAACAATTTCTAAGCTAATAATTCATATACCATTAGAGAAATTAAACTATAATTCAAAACTCTTGTAGTACTTACAACAAGAATGCTGAATTTCCTCTCTTTTTACCCTTGCTCTATTCTTTCCCTTTGTCTTCAATTTGGTCCCTTTCCTTCTTTCCTTTCTCTTCAATTTCACATAAACACATGTAAGCTAAATGCTATAATTCAATGATTTCCATGCTAAATAACAGTAAAATACATGCATGTCATGAGAATTTAACCATTTCTTACCTTAACCCTTGAATTCAAAATTTCTCAATTTAATCCCTATGCTCTCTAACACCTCAAAATGAATTCTATAAGAAGTTTGAGGTGTCTACTAACCCCCTTATGTACTTTTCTTTCAGAAATTCCAAAGAAAATAGGAGATTTTGGAGCTTGGAGGGCTTAAAAATGATAGAAGGACCTATTTGGAATAAAATCAAAAGTTGGATGGAAGAGAGAATGGCATGAACGGTTGAACTACGAAAAGAACTGATATTTTTGACTTTTAATTGATTTTAAACCTTTCTCAAATTCTCTAGAAATCTCACTTAAAATATCTCACTTAAAAATAATGGTAAAATTGCACTTTTAGTCCTTAGGCCTTCCAACTTTACACTTTGGCCCAAAACTTTGCCTCCAAAAATATCTTCCACAAAATTACTCTTTTGCCCCTCCTTAATCAATCTAATTCCCATGATGACTCATAATTCAATTTGGATAAATTACTATTTAGTCCTTCCTCCTTTCTCACAATTACTAATTAATCCTTAATTTTCTAATTTTTTCTTATTTTAGCTACATAGTCTAATTCTCAATTCTATTCTTTTACTGTTCCAAATCCGATTCAAGAACACTGATGTTACAGTGTATTCCTTAAAAGATATATAAAGAAGAGCTCTTGTTAATACTTATTAATCCATCACTTCCTTTGGCTTGACAACGTTGTGTCTAGTCACTTCACATCGGCTCCAACAGTACTCCTAGCTAACATTTCACCATTCTATCCTTTATATATGCAGAGTGTAGTGGTTGATGATTGAGACCCTTATCAACATCCTTTTATAAATACCTTCCTTCAACACCAAAACAAGAGAGACAAACAAGAACTATCAACCACCTTGAACAAACATCCATAAATGATGATATATCATTTGAAATTTTTCATAAAGTCATTATTTATGGATGTTTGTTTTAACCACTTTCAATTCTCAAAATGCGAATATCCGTAAATAAAATTGTATAACTCTTTGTATTAATAATAAACATAGTAGAAGAGTTTTTTAATATTAAACTATGACACACTTACAATGTGTAGGTGAAAAATTTATGTAATAACTTTTCAAAAATATATAGTAATTAAATACTACTTTGGTTTGAAATAGTATAGTTGGATTATTAAAAACTAAAATATTTTGGATTCAAATCCTATCATGTGCAAATATTTTTTTTAGAATTTATATGAAAACACAATTCCCCACAAAATGATATTTTTTATTATAAAACAAAATAATATATTATGCTTTGTAAAAATAAGGGACTTTCGATAAATTTTCATCGAGTTGAGATTCAATTGAAAGATGACATATATATTTAGTATTTTGATAAGCGGGGTTTGAAAGATTATTATCTTTCGAAATTATTATTATTATTTTTTTGTGAATTACGAAAGAAGAGGAAAATCTTAATGGCATCGTAATTAATACGACTCCAACTCAAGTCGCATCTAAACAGTAAACATTCTAACCATCAAATTAAAATATGAAATTTTTTATTTTTTAATATATCCTAAAAATAGGTCACCTGGCAGTCAAATAAATCATCTTCAACTGTCGGCTGCCAATACCATCACTAGAATGTTAAACTTGCAAAAATTAATAAATTAATAATCTCTATTACAACAACAACTCCCAACATCGTCAACTAATTACTCAATTTATTCATTCATGTCGGCAGCCAATTTACAGAGTAATTTAAGGTACCATTCATGTCCCCTACATGCAGCTTTACATGCATGAACACGTTATTATTTTTCTTTTGTTAATTATTAGAAGAATTATTATGATTTTTTAACTTTAAAAAATCATTTTAGTCCTACACTTCATTTTTAAAAAATTAATTAAATATTAAAATATCATTCACGTGTATGTCACATCAATAAAATTAAAAAATATTAATTTTCCATTTATTTTAAGGTGTTTCGATAAAAAAATATAAATTTAAAAATTAAAAACAATAAAAATTAAATAGAGAGCTAAAATAAATTTTAATTAAAAATTTGGATGATTAAATAAATCATTGTACCTTTAAAAAAAAAGAGGGGTTGATGGTACTCATCAACCATCTTCACCTTTAATCCAATTATGGGTAAGTTTTTTTTTTTTTTTTTTGTAAATTATAAGGAGAGGGTAAAGTTCTAACAGCAACGTGATTCACACGATTCGATCCCAAATTTTATTTGAAATGATAAATATCTTTGACCATCAAACACCCTGCTAGGTTTTTAAGGCAATATTATATGAGACCGACAACATCCTGCTAGGTTCATAAATTGAAAAAAAAAAAAAAACAGCTGTTAATTCGAGGGAGACTCTGACGGTGCTAAACCAGGAGCTAGTATAGACAGGGTACAAGGCTAAAATCTTTGGATTTTTTTGAAAATATTTTCTATATGATTTTCTTGCTTACCAACCAGGCAACTCGACAACTGATAATACTGAGAATGATAGGGTTTCAAGCTTTTACATAATCAGTTTTTATGTAAGTATTTTTTTTGGCGATACAAATAAAATTAAACACAAACAATTAAACTAATTTCTCGATTGGGGTTTTTCAAAATGCGTGCATCAAATCTTCTATTACAAACCACACTAGTTAAAGTATCTACAATCTTGTTCTCTTCTTAGAAATTTGTTGAATGTGCTAATGAGACAGTTTTGTTAGGAGTTGTTGAAATCTACTAATCAAAGTTGACTTGTGCAGTCTTTCAGGATCATCTTGAATTGTAACTGCAGCTTTCAGACTATTTATTTGAATTAAAATTTATTGAAAATCTATCTAAATAAATATATATAAGTCATCCAATTTGCTTCACAGTTTAGTATTTATAACAGAACAATTGCCCAAATATCTGTAGAATCATCATAACAACACTAACGTAAAATCATCATAACAAACATTGCATTAAAAAAAAAAAAAAAAAAAGACTTGAGTGATGAAATAAAATTAAAAGTTTCGGAAATAAAAAATATATATTTTAAAAAGTCAAGAAGAATAGAAAATGGTCTGGTGTCAAGCGGTGCCCGCCCAGACTTTGTTTGGAGTTTGACGATGGGAAGAAAAAAGTAGCGTTTCTTTCATTTATCTATTTTTACTTTAAAAATATATAAATCTCTTATGATTTTAAGCCCATTAAAATAATTTGTAAAAATTCATTTAGTTATAAGCCCATTCTTTAATTTTTTTTTATTAAGTTTACATAACATATTGGACCTATAATATTTCATTATTAATAAATTAATTTCGAATCGAATTAACCATTATTTGAAACTTCAAAAAATTGATCTCCGTGACCGAATTATACACACCCCTACTTGTAGCATTAGGAGTGATCCCAACAATCATTACAATCACCCCTATACTGACTTCCACCTCATTGTTCACCTAATTTTTAGTAGCCCTCTCAACCTCCAGCCATGGCTTTCCGAGGTAGGGAACAACGACACATAAAAATCGATTTGGCATGCATTCGATAAACTTGTATTTTATTACTATCGAACACGTGTTCGTTCCTTGTTATTACAAACATATTATTTATAATATGATGAGATACATATACTAAAAATGAAACATGTGATTAAGAAAACCAAAAATACAATGGTGATTATCAACTACATCGACCCAAGCTCTTTGATTGGTTTTGGAGATTTCGAGAGCAAATATATTAGAATATATGTTGAAGTGATGCAATGCATGTAAATTTTGGTACACCGACTTATGGTTAATACATAAAACCCATAAAGTGACAAGTTGCGCCACGTGGCAATCATGTGCAAGAAAGCAAAGATCCATCCCCCCGACTTTGGCTACAAGTATTCCCTATTGCATGCCATGCTTCCCCTTTTTTATTTTATTATATTAAAATCTTCCTTAATCCCGCGGAAACTTCCCTCATGCATGACGTTGTCTGAGAAAAATAATAAGAGAGTTTAACCACCTCTTAATAACTTCTTATATTAAATTATTTAAAAATAATTAAAATTTTGGGGAAAAAATACAAACATGAAACTATATGGAAAAAAAACATAAGCAAAAATGAAATTTGAGAATGCTGTAATCAACAAATAAAAAAAAAAATTAAGAAAAATCACAAAGATAAATTTAGTTTTTAATGTTTATATTTGTTATTAGTTTGGTCCTCAATCTTTTAAAATGAATCAATTTGACCATTAACCTTTTAAAAAAAGTTGAATTGCTTTTTTTAAAAGGAAAAATTGGCTAAAACATTAAAATTTTAAACATGAAAACCCGCATGGTAATTCACATGTACTTCATGCTAATCTTTTAATTTTTATGAACTTTTTTATAATTTTTTATTTCTTGAATATTTTTATAAATTTTAAATTATTTGTTGACATGACATTAAAGATAAATAGTGTCATGTCAACATGAAATACACGTGAACTGTCACGTGGTTTGTCACATCAACATTGTTAAATAATTAATGTTTTAATCAATATTTTATTAAGAAAAGTGATGATTCTTTTTGAGAAGTTACTGATCAAATTTAACTTAAAAAAAAAAGATCAAATTGATAAAAGATGTAAACGCTGAGAGCCAAATCTATCATTATGCAGAAAAAAATTGTTTTTAGCTTTGAATTTAATTGATGAACGAATATTAAAAGAAAAAACATGATGGAACTCAAAGACTTAGGGATATTTTTTTTAAAATTTTTTATCAATCATAAATCTAAATAATAAGAAAAAAAAAAGTAATTGTTAAAATATTTTTATTTTGATATATTGAAGTTGCAATTTTTCACTCATCAAATAAAATTATGTGTCATATTTATTTTTTATTCTTTTAACTATAAATTTAAAACAATATGACTTTTTAATCTCTCGATTATTATTATTATTATTATTATTATTATTATTATTATACATGCATGATAAAAGTTAACTTGAATCAAAACCTTTTAATGGGAAAGGTTGGTTCAAAAGTAAATGTATGTATGGTAAGGAAAGGACTCGAATGATTTTCTTTTATATATTTAGCTTTGGTTGAGAAATTTATTTTATTTTCTAAAAAATATTTTTTATTTTTATATTAAATTTAAAATATATTTTATTATCTTAGTAATAATTTAGGGTGTATCAAACCAATTGGAATATTTAAAAAAATCTTAATCTCAACGGAGAAATTATTTTATAAACTCTTAATTCCCACAACATAATTCATGGTTCATTTTTAATTATTTAATGATATTTTAACAATTTTTCCATATCTTTTACACATAATTTTAGTATTTTTTTTTTAATTTGAACCCCAAATCTTAAACCCAAAACCATAAACTCAAATTCTAAATCTAAAACCTCAAACTCAAACCCGCACCCTGAACACTGAACCTTGAATCTTGTACTTAGGATTCGGGTTCAAGGTTTGAGTTCGGGGTTCAAGGTTCGTGTTCACGATTCGGGTTAGGGGTTCAGGGTTCAAGGTTTGAGGTTCGAGATTAGGGCTCAAAGTTTGGGATTTTGGATTCAATGTTTAGGATTTAAGATTTAGGATTCGGGGTTCAGAGCTCGAAGTAAAAAACTGTGTTAATGACATAAAGATTTGTTGAAATATCATGAAATAATTAGATAGAGATCATAGATGATGCTTGAATATAATAACTTGTGATTCCCACCATAGTGTTTCAAAAAGGAGCTATAATTAGTGTTTTGTTGTCTTAGAAATAGGGTGTCGTTCATTGCCAAATTTTTCTCTTTTTGGTTTTTAACATTGCTTTTTGAAGGTGTTAAAGTCTTTTAAGGGGAAGGTGGATGGAAATTAATTGAAATCTTTGTCTTGGTTGTGTCTTCTTGTCTTAGTAATGGGCTATCTTCTCATTACCAACTTCCTTAATTTCTTACTTTCCTGTCCATTCCATAATTACCATTGGTGAATTCAACAAATATTTCTGTTCTTTTAAGACAACCACTAAACCACATTTAAATTTAAACATTCATTCGTTCCATTTTATTTAATTATATATTACTTTTAGTGGAATCACTCAAACAAAATAATGAGTTAGATATATTTTGTTTATAATTGCAGAGTATTTTTCCGTGTATTCTCTCGGATATTTTGTTTATAATTGCAGAGTGTTTAGATATATTTTTGTTTATAATTGTTTATAGATATGATATGTTAGGTAAGTCTCCATGCATGATGACACATACCTTATTTTAGGGTTAAGATGTGTATACTCGAAGTGGGTTCACACCATGTGTAAAAAAATCCATATTTCGAGTCCCTATTTCGGGTTCGCCTACACTACACATGTACGAATCCATACACAGTGCAAGTCAGGACCCAATGAACTAATAGATCGGTGAATCGATAATAATGAGTATCATAACAATAGTACAAAAGGGATAGAAAAGAGACTCTCGATATTTTAAAACCCTAAACCTACCATGAATAAAGGGTAAACTCTAGTTAACATAGAACTCGTGTGGTAAAAAGAAAACAGTAACACAAAACACCGACTAATATTATTGATTAAATCAAAGCAACTGAATCAAAGCAAGTTAAGTGAAATGTTGGATGAATTAGAGACACAAGTGACTTTTACTTTTCTGACCTTTTTCTTTTTCCTTTTTAGTGTTTTGTTTGGCATTGATGGTGACAACAAATCCCTGCTAAAGTTGACCTAAATATGTTGTTCAATAATATGAGTCAGTGGGTTACCTCCTAATTTTATATTTCAATTATTATGGAGGAGAATATAGCCCATTTATGCTGTGCCAACGACACACAATGATCACAAATCATACTTTTAATTATCAATTAAACCATGTTCTTTACTTCAAAATTTTCTTCTATCCCAATACAATTATTAGGATGTATCACATAATTTTTAGATGGATCCAAATGTTACATTTGATTGAAATTTTATTTTTTTTCTATACGTTTTAGTAGTTGGTTAGCCATAAATTAACAATAATTAATAATTTTATCATTTTAATTAAAATTATTATTTATTTTTTATAAATTTAGTATATAATTATTTTCCCCACATCATGATGTACAATAATTTAATCTGAATTAAAACATTATTATCTATTTATATATTTATATAATATATACTTACAACTCCTAAGGAATGTGAGAATTGTAAATAGGAGTAATCTAAGTATATTCAATATGTTAATTAAGTTATTATAAAAAATTTTAATTTTAATTTTAATTTTAATATATATATATATATATATATATTAATGAATTGTGCTTTGAATGATATTTAATTTTATGGCCGAATAGATTATTCCATTTATGTTCTATTAATTTTATGTTTAATTTATTTAAGAGGCTATAATTTAGTGTGCCTTAAATACTTAGATAACCTACACTAAGTTATCTAATTGTTGGTATTTTTTTTTGTCTATTTAATTTTATTTTATTTGTCACTAATCGTTAAATAATTAACGAAAAGATGACGTGACAACTTATAAAATCAACATAATAGTAATTTTAACCTTGAGCATTTATACATTGTGTTAATTTAGTTTGGATTTTAAAAAAAATTAACCCTCAATATTTACGCATTGTGTAACTTGATCTTTGTTGCAATTTTTTATTTTTTTGTGACCCTTTTACCTAAAAAACTAAAAAAATAAATTTATCAACAAAATTTAATCAGAAACATACCAAAAAGGAAACACAAAAAAAATCAAAATAATCATTTTCACATTCTCTCATTATTTTAAAACTAACCCTTATTGTCACAAAGAAAGAACAAGACTACATAATAAGATCAAATTACACAATGTGTAAATGCTAAGGGTTAAACTTTTTTTTTTTTTTTAATATATATAATCAAGATTAAATTGACACAATGTTTGATTGTTGAGGGTTAAATTTACTATTATGCCAATTTTAAAAGTTGTCAAGTTATCTTTCCGTTAGTCATTTAATGATAGGTGACCAAAAAGACAAAATCAAATAATTGAGTGGCCAAAAAAATTTACCAAACTTGGGTGACTACGAATGAAATTTATCCTAAATTATTTTGAGGTTGAAATATTGTAATGTGTATAAAAAGATAAAAGAATAAGTTAACATGAAAATATCCCAACTATAAAGCAAAATTATCTTCTTGCAAAATATAATTTATATAACTACATAAGAACAATGGTATAAATATAAGCATACTTGAAACTTCACGGAATCACAAAACCTCACAATGATAAAAAATTTTATTCGCTCACATGATTTGTTTTGGAAAAAAAAAATATAAGAATTTTTACTCATAATTCTAATTTCAATTTAAATTTACACTAACTATCGCAATACATATGTATATATAAGATTTTGTTATTACACTAATAACCAAATAAAACATCTTTTGACAAACAAGAAAAATAATAAAAGACATAATATTAAGGGACACATAAGTAATTTGAAAAATGAAATAGGAATATTAGGAATCAAATTAGGATCATATTCACTTAAAGCATAAAAAAAAACTTTAAAGACATGATTGATACTTTAATTATTCAATTATAACGCTTTAAAATTTAGAGACTGAGGGTAATGTTTGAAAAACTTAATTTTTTAAACATATTTATTAACTCACAATGAAAATTATTAGATGGAATTTTTTTTAAATGTAGAAAATGATAAATAGCACCTACTTATCACTCAATACAAAATAAATTTAATGGTATTTTATTTTATTTCATTTCATTTTATTTAAGATCAAACAATCTAATTATATTTCATATTTTATTTCTAGTCGCAATATATCTTGCCAAAACCATGAAGAGCAGCGACGAAGGCAATGAAACAAAGACTCATGACTAGGACAGCCGTAGGGGAGATCTCAAGCCCAGAGCATTGTCTGTGTAGAAACAGAGCATGTTGCTTCCGGATCCGGAGTCGACGGAAGCCGTCGCGACATCTTTGCCCCTTTGTTTTTTAGGGTTTTAAAGCACCCAAAATTATCAAAACAGTACAGATTTAGGTTTAAGAATATTTTTTTTTAATTATAAAATGACATGCAAATGATGTGAAAAAAATATATCATTATTTAACTGTCACATCAATTTACTGTTAGATTAAAAAATAAATTAATAACCTATGATGACTATTTTATATAGCTTACCTAATATTATTTGAGGATTTTTTTACCTAAATAATATAAAAAAATAAATTAATAACCAAAATGGTATTCCCAAATTATTATTTATCAAAATGGTATGTTTAGTTAAGTGGAGAGATTCTAAGTGGCGGCACTAAGGGGTATTTTTGACACGTGTTTTTTTTAATTTTTTTATTTTTATATATTTAAAAATAAAAAAATATTATTTTATTAGTGGAGGGACTTAAAGTGGCGGCACTCAGAGGTTTTTTTCAAAAAAATACGAGAAAAATACGAAAAAAAAATACCTGACACCCAGTGGAGGAACACGAAGTGGCGGCACCAATGGAGGAATATCAAGTGGCGGCACTAAGGGGTGTTTTGCCACTTGGCAGAACCCCATTGTGCCGTGTGTGTGTGTTTGTGTGAGTTTTTTAAGAGGTGAAAATTAATTTGAGTGGTTGAGAATTTTTTGGTAGGTGATAAAAATTAAAAAAAATAAAATTTTTTGTTATAAAATAGGTGGGAGGGGGGGACCAACGAAAAATGAAGGAAAAAAGAAAGAAAAAATAGAAAGAAAGAAAGAAAGAAAGAAAGAAGAAGGAAGAAGGAGAAGAAGGGGAAGAAGGAGAGGAAAAAAAAAGGGAATGTTTTTATTTTTAAATTTAATTTTAAAATATTTTAATTTGTTAATTAGTAGTAGTAATGTGTTTGATTTGTTATTATAATTTTATTTGTTTAATAGGTTGATTAAAAGAGTAAATTAAGAGGAGTGGAAGAAAGGTAAATTTAGTTAATATTTTAAGTATGGTTAATTTTAAAATATTTTAATTTGTTAGTTAATTTGATTATTTTAAGTTTTTTGTTTTTTTAATTTAATTTTTAATTGATTTGTTATTTAATGTTGTTATAGTTGGTGAGTAAATTAAGAGGAGAAGAAGAAATGTAAGCTTGTTATTATGTTATTATTAATTTACTTTAATTTAATTTTGCTAGTTAGTAATTTAATTTTGTTGTTAGTAGTAGTAAGTAAAAAATATTGTTCATATTTATTGATTTAAAATTTAATAATGTTTAAATTTTGTTAGTTAGTAACTTTCTATACAAGTCATAAGATTGTTTAATAAAATGTGAAAGAAAACTATTACAAGTGTTTAATAAAATAAATAATAATATATTTTTAAGTTATAATTAAAATTAGTTACAAGTATGAAATTAAAAAATTTATTATTTTATAAAAATAAGAGAGTTTTAATAATTCACAAAAAATTAAACTTAGCTAATTAATTACCAAAATATAATATAAAAAATAATTAATTATCAAAATAACATCCCCATCATATTATTGACCAAAATATAATATAAAAATAATTAATTATGAAAATAATATCCCCATCATATTATCCCCATCATATTATTTTGTACCATTTTAGTAAATAATGGTGTGTGGATACTATTTTGGTTTATAAATATATATTTTGTACAATTTTAGTAAATAACATATTTTGGTATTTAATTATTATTTTTGTATTATATTGGTAAACTTATGTATTGAACTAATTGATAATTTTTTTTCAAGTTACAGAATGACTTCATTAATTAACTCGGAACGTCCTCACATAGCCAAATCAGTGAATGCGGATACACACCAAGGCAATATGAATGTAAAAAAATTATTATTTGTTCATTATGTCATTCACGATATTATTATTTGTTTACAAAATTAATTTTGGTTATACTAACTATTTTTGTAAATTAACAGGAAGAGCTCGCGTATCTTCATTGAGGGGTCGTGCACAGGGCCTTAAATTTCCCCCTCATGAATGTCTGCTTCAGTACTTGCGGGATGCCGGATTTGCATCTGCGGCATTGATCCAAAAATTTGAGTTAAGATATGATTTAATCAGTGCATTGGTGGAGCGTTGGCACCCGGAGACCCACATATTTCATCTGCCTTGTGGGGAGTGCACTGTGACATTGGAGGATGTTGCGGTCCAACTAGGGCTACCAATCAATGGTGTACCAGTCACCGGTGTTAGTTCGTTTCAAGAGCCGGCAACGATGTGCATCCAGTTACTAGGTCGCTCACCTAGTAATAACAATGACTTCACGTCGTTGTTATTTACATGGTTGAAGAGCAATTTTCAGCACTTACCCGAACACGCAACTGAAATGGAGGTTTCTTGGGCCATTCGAGCCTATATTTTGCTAATGATAGGGGGCATACTCATGCCGGACGCAAATAAAAATAAGATCCACTTGATGTATTTGCCTTTACTAAGAGATTTGCGAATGCTATTGGGAGCACGTTGTGATTCCCGTCTTGAGCCACCGCAATTAGTAGGATTTGCATATATTTCCCGTATAGCCACGTTCCATCTACCTATACAAATGGCTTGCAGTGAGGAAATGCTCGAACGCAGGGATCAAACGTCCAAAATATATACTGAAAAATTCTTCTTCCCGATTGCATGTTGTTATCTGAGCCATAATAAGGTCGTGTCACCAACTCAATCGCAGTCCTCGGTACGTACTGTCGCATTGCGGCTATCCATCCTTGCAGCTCATTGTATGATGCATCCAAATCACCGAACAATTGTTCCATTGCCATCTGTTTTGCAATCCATGCTTTTCGATATGAAACCTGATAATGGAATCGTGATTGCATGTCCACAATCAATGTAGAAACCTTGATGGTCGGGTCGTCTTTAACCATTGGCATGATATGTGTGCAGATGATTCTGGAATCAAGTTTCCGGTGATCTTCTGACAAACGTGTTGAACTGCATGTGTAAGGCCCATCAATTTTTCTTATCTCCCACATCTGCGACTTCTGGATAAATGCAGCTCGCACCCGCCACTTGCAACCTTCCGTCGACTTCCGACACTCTCCAATATACAATGTCGGTTTAGACACTGCGACTTTGTAGTCTATCGACACATTCATGCTATATCACTTAATAGCAAATATGCATTCTTCCTTGGATTCAAATTTTTGGCCCACAAACAACTCTTCACAATCTGCTGCTATGGCCAATCGGTGAGCAAGTACTATTTCAGGGTATTCCGCGAACTCGGCATGTGTCGCATCGGGGTTTATAAGCGACATGTGTGCCCCAGGAGGATTATTGTGCATCACAATATGTGTAACTGGATTTTCGACTGGATTTTCATCGTCATTCGCCCTTTCTTCGTCAATATCATCTAGGACCTCATCCACATCCGGATCACTATCAATATTGACTTCATTATCAGAAGGAATACTATCATATCCACCATCTTGATCTGCATCATTCTCGGGTGCAGCAGCATTAAGATCGATGTCTAGCCCATGTACGATTGATTAACTTTTAATGTACGATACTGGAACCACCATACACGAAGTTGAATCTTCATTTTGTACAGGTTCCACATCAACTAACTCAGCAAACAATTGAACCGGTGCATTTGTGTCACTTTGATTCGAACAATAAAGAGCGATCATTGTCTCCACGTCTTCGTCGTCAAGTTCCATCTCGGTGAATTTGATGGGATCTATCGAAACTGGAAACTTGTAGAAAAGTTTCGAGATCCTTCTCCCACAACGTCTAAAAATTTTTGCACTAATCCTTGCTTTCATATCATCAACCGAGTTATTTCGACGAAATCTCATTCCTATTTGTTCCTGACAATCAAATATACATCCAACCGATGTTCTCGAAATTACTCCATTAAAATAAATGCATACAAAAAATTGATTATCCATCTTCAATAAATCTGTTAAAAATTAAATAAAATTTTTTAAATAAAATATGATTTTACCCATTTATATCATACTCAAATAAAATTAAAATTAAACACATTACCTTTCTCTCCTTCTTCTTTCTTTCCTCTCCTTCTTCCTTTCTTTCTTTCTTTCCTTTCTTTCTTTCCCGTTTATTTGCTTCCCCCTTTCCTATTTTATAACAAAAATTTTATTTCATTTAATTTTTATCACAAACACTAAAAATTCCCAACCATCCAAATTTATTTTCACAAATAAAATAAAATAAACACACACACACGACACAATGGGGTGTTGCCAAGTGGCAAAACACCCCTTAGTGCTACCACTTGATATTCCTCCATTGGTGCCGCCACTTCGTGTTCCTCCACTGGGTGTCAGGTATTTTTTTATCGTATTTTTCTCGTATTTTTTTGAAAAAAACCCCTAAGTGCCGCTACTTTAAGTCCCTCCACTAATAAAATAATATTTTTTTATTTTTAAATATATAAAAATAATAAAAAAATTAAAAAAAAACACGTGTCAAAAATACCCTTTAGTATCGCCACTTAGAGTCCCTCCACTTAACTAAACATACCATTTTGATAAATAATAATTTGGGGATACCATTTTGGTTATTAATTTATTTTTTTGTATTATTTAAATAAAAAATCCATTATTTGAGAACTGAATACATAACTCATTAATTTAAATAAACATCTTTTATCACTCAACCAATAATCATTTATTGAAATAATTTTATAAATATATTTTTCTATAAAATATTTGTGTTGATCCACCAGATATAATAAAATCTAATCTAAATAATATTTAAATGATTATTTTAATTTTAATAAGAAAACAAAATTTTAAATTATTTTGATAAAAAGAAATTCAAGTTAGGCCGCGCGAGCGCAAAAATGGTGATAAGACAAAAAAAAAAATGAAATTATTTGTTCAACGGTGATGGGATTTATTGAAGTAGGAAAAGAAAGCTGACATCAGTTACCTAAATTTAAAGAACGATTAATGCATGAAACTTTAGCGGTCGGGCGGTGGCTCCTTTCTCACTTTTTCTTTGTTCCTTTATTTATTTAGGTACAAATACGTAAATAATATGTCTTTTTCTATTAACTTTATAGTCTTTTCAATATGTATAGAGAATAATCCTAAAAATGTTTTTTTAAAGGTGTTTGTTTCTTACCTTTTGTTTTGTTCAGTCACGATGTTTGTTTTCGGTTGATTATCATCCGCCCTTTTTTTTTTTATCAACTCTTCCTTTTTTTCTCGTTCACTACATATGGCTTTTATTTTTTCAGTTTGTAGATCTATTTTGTAATTATATTTATTATCTTCACAAATTGTGATGAACAATCGTTAAAACTCCACTATCCACCATCCACCAATAATTTTTCTTAATCTGTGGGTTACTCCTCATCAACTTCTTAATTTGTTTCTGTTGTGAGAATATTTCAGAATAATAAATGATTTTACGTGTCGATTTAGACCAATTTTATATTAAGTTTTATATGTTCTTTTTTGTTTGTTTTTCCATTGTTAATAAATTTTCAGTTTTAGAAGTTTATGTCTGCTCTTGTAGCATTTTTTTAGTCTTGCTTTCGGATATAATCTTAGTTTTACAAGTGATTTTAGGGATGATTTTGTTGTCGTCCTCTCTAGTTTGGTGAATGCTCATTTTTTTGTTAATTTTTGCTCATTGCTTTGGACCATCCAAGATTGATTTCCTTATCATATTAAGTGCTTTTATTAACGTGTTATAATGTTCTATTGATGTTGAGGTTAAAACCTTTGTCGTGTTTGAGTTATGACAAATTCAATTGTCAACGTGTTTCTTATTTTTTTATTACAGTTTTTTTAATACTTCTTATAGCATTTCTTTTGCCATTAATTTTATTTTTTGATAGTAAAATAAAATATATTGTCAAATTTTTAAAATAATTTTTAACAATTTAAATAAAATAAATTTGAAATATAAAAAATATTTTCACAAAATAAAAATATTACAGATATATAACCAAACTTTTAAATAATTTTTATTAACAATTTTAAATAAACAAATTTAAAATATAAAAGATAACTTCACAAAATCAAGGATTACAAACATATCAAAATTTTAAACAAATAAGATTTTTGAACAATTTCAAATATAAAAATTAAAATATACAATACAAAATAAAAACAAAACAAAATTAAAATTTTAATGCATTCTTGATTTAAAGTGATTATTTCCTGCCTGAATTAGATTTATAATTCGGAATTTAACTAAAACCACCCATAGCCATATAATTTTTTTGAAGGAGCCAATGTACATATCGTGGAGGTGCATTAAATTTTGACCAGAAATCTCAAATTATTTGAAAAAATCCCGAGAGAGAGAAAAGTCAATGTTAAAGCCAAAGTCAAACAACTATCATACGTAAGAACAAACATAGAGATAAAAAAAATGATTTAAAACGTAGCTGTTTTTTCTTTTAATTTTGAAATATTTTATACATTTTCGGATTCAAGCCTTTTAAAAAATAGAACTAGAAGTTTTTTTTTAAGGATAGATTTTGAAGAAAATAATGGAGAAATTGTAAATAATCTTATTTTAAATTTAATTATAAAATATATAAATATAAATATAAATATAAATATAAAATAATATATGTGTTTATGAGCTAAGCTAAGCTTAAGCACGATATTAACATACTTTATATTTGTCCAAACGCAACCCAACAGGAAATATTAATCTAAAATTTTGTCTAAATCTGTCTATATTTGTAAATGACTAACCCAAACCCACGTTAAGCTCTCTCCTATTATTATTTTATTTTTTTAATAATATAATATATTGTTTTTAATTTAATAATTTAATATACTTTTTATTTATTACAATTTTTTATATAGGTAATTTAACAATTTTTTAATGTTTACATTATAGTATTATATATAACTACATATTTAATTTTTTGTATTTTAAATAATACAACACATGAAAATAGCATAATATATATTATAAATTCTATCACATGCGTATGCATGTGGAAACTACGTATTTAGAACATAGGTGTGTATTTAAAAATAACATACAATAAACAATAAAACATAAGGGTTGAAACTACTAATAATAACACATATGTAATATGTACAAAATTGAAATAAAAAAATAGTTTAACTTGTGAGTAAAAGACAATTGAAATAGGTAAATACATCATATTAAAGATATTAAATGTACTCCAATTATTTATTATGATAATGTCATTTTACTATAGCACATGAAAAATTTATCAAGTTAGTGAAAATAAAAATCAATATTAAAAATCTATTTTTAAAAAATTAAATATTAAGTTGACTTGCGGCTCTAAAATAAGAATAAAATTTATTCTTTTATATAGTTTTAAAATAAAAAAACTAAAAAAAGTATGAAAATACAAAAAAAAAGCCATCAAAATAATAATAGTAATCATTTAATAAAAGAATATATTAGTCATTTCCTAATCAAGTTAGTACTAATTAACTCGTGACACCAATTTAGTCAGGGATTTTATCAATAGTATAAATACACAAATTTGGTGAGAGAATATTTTATGTTAAAAGCTAATTTTTTTTAAGTTTACTGAAGAATTATTATTATAGTGGTAAAAAAATTATTTATAAATCCATTAAACATGGATTCAATCCCTAGAAATATTAATTTTAGTTATTTTATTTTAAAAATATATAAAATTATGAAAAGAAAAAAATCCATTAAAATCATAATATGTTAACTTGATAGATTGAACCGAAATTGTCAAGAGAGGGTGAATTGGTCTTTTAAAATTGTTGGAAGAGAGTAGAAAAATTAAAACATTTTGACACAAGAATTTTAAGTGATTCAACTCCAAATGTCTACTTCACTACCTTAGCTTTCCACCACTAAGGATTTTCTCAAATCCACTAGATTTGTAGAACCTTTGAGGACAAGGTTTAACCTTACAATCGCTTAAGATTTTTACTCAAATCTTAAGTCTCAAAATCTCTCAAAGAAATACAAATTAGCAAACAAAAGACAATCCTAACAAGATCAAATTGTTTGCAAGTTAAGCTCACAATACAATGAAAATACACTTGAGTAAATAAATGAAAGTAAGGGTCACAAGTGTATGAAAGAAAAATATGAAAATTTAAGCTCTTGGGATGTTTGATTAAAAATATTTGCTTGTAATTGCTTTGTTAGTTGTTGTAGGTCCTTGAAAGATGATATTTAAGCCTTTAAATTGATTTCTAACCGTTGTGGTTGTTGGTGTCATAAATATAGCCGTTGAGGATGAAAAACCAGAGTATTTATGTGACTTGTAATTTTGAGTATCAATACCATACAAAAGGGTATCAATAATTTTTGCATTTAATGCAAAGTCAGTGACTATTGGTACCTTTAAAAATCGATACCTCAGACAAATTA